>JBBDGP010002708.1:105000-1305000 GCA_037952835.1 Lithobates septentrionalis
ATTCACAGTATGTGCCACTGTGTAGCAATCCTGTCTGAAAACAATGGGCAATAGCCACAGGAGTCCTCCCCAAGACCGCGCAGCGCGTTCCCCACAAAGGCAAGCAGGTGCACGGCATGACACCGGCTGGACACGCCTGCCTTACGTCACGGGGCACGGGCTGCCAATCAGAACACCGAACTCTGTTGCAACAGCATTCGGTGTTCTGATTGGCGGCCCGTGCCCCGTGACGTAAGGCAGGCGTGTCCAGCCGGTGTCATGCCGTGCACCTGCTTGCCTTTGTGGGGAACACGCTGCGCGGTCTCGGGGAGGACTCCTGTGGCTATTGCCCATTGTTTTCAGACAGGATTGTTACACAGTGGCACATACTGTGAATACCTGTACCCCTGCAGGGGAAAAAATAGCTGGTGAGTCTCTGCACAATCACAGCACGAGACACCAGCACTGGAACGACACTTGCTGTATGTTCTAAGGAAATTTCACAACGAACGTCTTTCTTCACTTATAGTGCACTGGGCACAGTTCCCTATATGGACTGTTTACCAACATAATAATCATTTGCATGATACATGTGTTAATTATTTCCTATAGTGATTACTTCACTAGGGCACTTGTCACTTTGTTATCTGGTAATTCTGTCATCTGGTAATTTGGAGAGCAATCTAATACCTACATTTGTAACATTTATTTAGCACTAGGCACTTTCGGTTATTTAGCACTAGACACTGTTTGGATATTTTTGCATGTCACATGTGATACATTGATTATTTTAATTCTGTGTTTTTAATGTTTTAAACACAAGTCACTTTTAACCTAATACAGTGGAATAATTGATTTATCCACAGGAGAAATTGTTTTGTATACCGATATGTCCCTTCTGAGGGAATATAGCACATGACACTTTGGATGTGATGTACTTCATGCACTCTTAATATTTAAAACACCAGTCACTTTAAACCCACAGGAGGAAAAAAGATAAAAAATAGATTTATTTCCAGAGAAATTGTCACACATACCCCTGTTGAGGGAATATAACACAGGACACTTTAAATATATTTTCTTACACTTATCGATTCCACCATTGAATTCTGGGACAGCGCCACACTCACACATTTTTCCTTTTTCACCTATTTCCGCTCATTCCACCTACTGTGGAGTCAGCGTATGTGAGGGCAGCAGTCTATCAAATCATTAAGCAATATACTTCCCATTTAGGCTTCTAATTAATTCCACTGCGCGGACTCCCCATCCCTTTTGCTACAGTCAGGACAAACAACAGAGTAAACATAAAAAAGAGTGGGAAATCGCGCTTCAAAAATCTTTAGCTGAAATACAATGGAATAATGCATGTATCCTGGCTCACAAATGCTCAATTAGCTCAATCAGGAAACCTCATACAAAATCCTGACAAATTGGTACTTCACCCCGGCCAGACTGCACACATGGTATCCAGAGACCTCTGAGAATTGTTGGAGATGTGGCTCAGAAAAAGGTGACATGCAGCACATATGGTGGAATTGCCCACTAATACGTGCCTTCTGGGACGGGGTATGCTCCAGGATACAGGCAATAACAGAAACCGAAATAGTTTTCTCCCCAGAATGTTGCCTGTTACACATCTCAAACTACTCGCTAAGTAGATACAAAAGTCTGTAGTGCGTCATATGTTGAACGCTGCAAAAACCATTATTCCAAGACATTGGAAAACAACACACTCACCCACTCTAGCAGAATGGCTCTTAGAGGTGGACTCAATATACAGAATGGAAGAAACAGTGGCTATGACAACAGAAAGGACAGACAAATTTCATAAATTATGGAGAGCTTGGTTCATTTTTAACCACTTGAGCCCCGGACCATTATGCTGCCTATGGACCAGAGGTCTTTTTCCAATTTGGCACTGCGTCGCTGTAACTGCTAATTGCGCGGTCATGCAATGCTGTACCCAAACGAAATTTGCGTCCTTTTCTTCCCACAAATAGAGCTTTCTTTTGATGGTATTTGATCACCTCTGCGGTTTTTATTTTTTGCGCTATAAACGGAAAAAGACCGAAAATTTTGAAAAAAAATTATATTTTCTACTTTTTGTTATAAAAAAATCCAATAAACTCAATTTTAGTCATACATTTAGGCCAAAATGTATTCAGCCACATGTCTTTGGTAAAAAAAAATGTCAATAAGCGTATATTTATTGGTTTGCGCAAAAGTTATAGCGTCTACAAACTAGGGTACATTTTCTGTAATTTACACAGCTTTTAGTTTATGACTGCCTATGTCATTTCTTGAGGTGCTAAAATGGCAGGGCAGTACAAACCCCCCCCCAAATGACCCCATTTTGGAAAGTAGACACCCCAAGGAAATTGCTGAGAGGCATGTTGAACCCATTGAATATTTATTTATTTTTGTCCCAAGTGATTGAATAATGACAAAAAAAAAATATTTACAAAAAGTTGTCACTAAATGATATATTGCTCACACAGGCCATGGGCCTATGTGGAATTGCACCCCAAAATACATTCAGCTGCTTCTCCTGAGTATGGGGATACCACATGTGTGGGACTTTTTGGGAGCCTAGCCGCGTACGGGGCCCCGAAAACCAATCACCGCCTTCAGGATTTCTAAGGGTGTAAATTTTTGATTTCACTCTTCACTGCTTATCACAGTTTCGGAGGCCATGGAATGCCCAGGTGGCACAAAACCCCCCCAAATGACCCCATTTTGGAAAGTAGACACCCCAAGCTATTTGCTGAGAGGCATGGTGAGTATTTTGCAGCTCTCATTTGTTTTTGAAAATGAAGAAAGACAAGAAAAAACTTTTTTTTTTTCTTTTTTCAATTTTCAAAACTTTGTGACAAAAAGTGAGGTCTGCAAAATACTCACTATACCTCTCAGCAAATAGCTTTGGGTGTCTACTTTCCAAAATGGGGTCAGTTGGGGGGGTTTTGTGCCACCTGGGCATTCCATGGCCTCCGAAACTGTGATAGGCAGTGAAGAGTGAAATCAAAAATTCACGCCCTTAGAAAGCCTGAAGGCGGTGCTTGGATTTCGGGGTCCCGTACGCGGCTAGGCTCCCAAAAAGTCTCACACATGTGGTATCCCCGTACTCAGGAGAAGCAGCAGAATGTATTTTGGGGTGAAATTTCACATATTCCCATGGCATGTTTGAGCAATATATCATTTAGTGACAACTTTGTGCAAAAAAAAAAAAAAAATTGTCTCTTTCCCGCAACTTGTGTCGCAATATAAAATATTCCATGGACTCGACATGCCTCTCAGCAAATAGCTTGGGGTGTCTACTTTCCAAAATGGGGTCATTTGGGGGGGTTTTGAACTGTCCTGGCATTTTATGCACAACATTTAGAAGCTTATGTCACACATCACCCACTCTTCTAACCACTTGAAGACAAAGCCCTTTCTGACACTTTTTGTTTACATGAAAAAGTTATTTTTTTTTGCAAGAAAATTACTTTGAACCCCCAAACATTATATATTTTTTTAAAGCAAATGCCCTACAGATTAAAATGGTGGGTGTTTCATTTTTTTTTTTCACACAGTATTTGCGCAGCGATTTTTCAAACGCATTTTTTGGGGAAAAAACACACTTTTTTAAATTTTAATGCACTAAAACACACTATATTGCCCAAATGTTTGATGAAATAAAAAAGATGATCTTAGGCCGAGTACATGGATACCAAACATGACATGCTTTACAATTGCGCACAAACGTGCAGTGGCAACAAAATAAATACATTTTTAAAAGCCTTTAAAAGCCTTTACAGGTTACCACTTTAGATTTACAGAGGAGGTCTACTGCAAAAATTACTGCCCTCGATCTGACCTTCGCGGTGATACCTCACATGCATAGTGCAATTGCTGTTTACGTTTGACGACAGACCACCGCTTGCGTTCGCCTTAGCGCGAGAGCAGGGGGCGACAGGGGTGCTTTTTTTTTTTTTTTTTTTTTTCTTTATTATTTTTTTGCTTTTTTATCTTATTTTTAAACTGTTCCTTTCATTTTTTTTTATCATTTTTATTGTTATCTCGGGGAATGTAAATATCCCCTATGATAGCAATAGGTAGTGACAGGTACTCTTTTTTGAAAAAATTGGGGTCTATTAGACCCTAGATCTCTCCTCTGCCCTCAAAGCATCTGACCACACCAAGATTGGTGTGATAAAATGCTTCCCCAATTTCCCAATGGTGCTATTTACATCCGGCGAAATCTAAGTCATAAAATGCTCGTAGCTTCCGGTTTCTTAGGCCATAGAGATGTTTGGAGCCACTCTGGTCTCTGATCAGCTCTATGGTCAGCTGGCTGAATCACCGGCTGCATTCTCAGGTTCCCTGTTGAGACAGGAGAGCCAGAGAAAAACCACGGAAGACGGTGGGGGGGGGGGCATTCCCTCCCACGGCTTGTAAAAGCAGTCTAGAGGCTAATTAGCCACTAGGATTGATTTTACTTGAAAGCCAACCGCTGGCTGAAAAGAATGATACCAAGATGATACCTAAACCTGCAGGCATCATTCTGGTATAACCACTCAAAGTCGTGAATGGCGTACCTGAAGACAAAAAAATGGTTAACAATAAAGCACAGTAAGCGGTAAAGTATAAAAAAATTGCATACCTGAAAAACAAACATGATAAAACATAATAACAATAAAACATTGCAGAATAGAATACAGTAAAAAAGAGCAGAACAATAGAGAGAGAGAGAATAGAGAGAGAGAGAACAATAAAACGACAACAATTTTTTTTATTTTATATATATATTTTTTTTTTTTTTTACACTTTTTTGGTAACTAACTTTTATAACTGTAACCGGTTCCAGGTTCGGGTCTCTCAAAATGCGATGGCATCTTGGGAGACCCTGTGAAAGTGTGCCTAGTCTGTGCAATGCGTTACCCTACGCTAATACTCAACTAGTGAATGGTAGCGTTCAAAACATTCACCAATGCAAAAACCAGGATTGTCAGGACAGGAGGGATAATAATAGTGGGTGTCACGCCTATATCCGTGCTTGCTGCAGACACGACATCTTTTTTGGGGGGTTAGTTGAGTAGGGGTACTCGGGAGGACATAAAGAAAATGCCTCTCATGCAGGCGACTGCATTTGGTTCGGGATGTGAATGGGGGAAGTACGGGCGCTGCAGAAGTGGTGGGTTCCCAATTAGGATTGGCGAATGCAGCAGGAAGGGCATTATGGGCACGACGGGCCTGTGTTTGTCTTTTTGGTGGCAGCGGGACACTACTTGTGCTTGCCACCTCACCAGCTTGAACTGCACTTATGGGACTCGCCACGTCACCAAGTGTTACTGCAGTGCGGGTTTGACTACGACCGGGGTGTACTAGGCCGCTGGTGCTTGCCAGTTCAATAAAAAGCTACCAAAAAAACTGTTAGCGATCGCAGGGATCAGGCCTGACTCTGCGAACGCTGCAGTTATGCGTTTAGTGTTTTGTAAGTGACAGTGATCGATCGATACTGCACTTGGGTGGGCTGGGCTGGGCCGGGCGGAGGGGCAAAACGCAGGTGCTAGCAGGTATCTGGGCTGATCCCACTAACACTGCGTTTTTGGGAACCCTAAACTGCTGGGGACGCTAGTATAGATCTGATCGGATCAGATATTGATCCGTTCAGATACTATACCACTAAGGGAGGTGTATGCTGCGTGCGTGGGTGTTAGTGGTACTGGCGCTAACCTGACGCTGCTTGGGGCTGGTGCTTGCCAGTTCACCAAAATGCTACCAAAAAAAGGCAACCTGCTTTTTTTTTACACCTGCTTGGTGTCAGTTTGTGACGGGGGGGGTGATTGGGGGGTGATCGGGGGGCGATCGGGGGGGGATCGGGGTGTTTTGTGTGCCTGGCATGTTCTACTGTGTGTGTAGTGTTTGTGCACTCACATTTCAGTCTTCTCTCCTCGGCGCCGGAACGGAAAATACCGAGCTGAGGAGAGATGACATCATTTCCTTTGCTGCTGTTTAGCATACAGCAGCAAAGGAATGTTCCCATTGGCCGGCGGCGATCGCGAGGGGGGGGGCCACAAACGGATGGCCTCCCCCTCACCTCCGATCGCCGGGGGACAAAACAGGACCGCCACGGGGAACCGGGGGGGGGTCCGATCGGACCCCCCACCCGCGGGAGGCAAATCACGTGTATGTACGTGATTTTGCCTGCCCGTGCCGCCTTGCTGACGTACATCGGCGTGAGGCGGTCCTTAAGTGGTTAAATACTCAGATGATTTTGCTAAGATGCAGAATGGCTAAGGGCTGATTTCTTTGTTCCCTACACTTTCTAAACACAGGGCAGCGATGGCATTACAGTAGATTTAGGAGGATCATGGTCCTCCCACCCTAAATCATTTCTACAAGCACGGAGCTAGACTACCCACCATCCCCATACCCTTTTCTTTTCCTCCCTTCTTACCTTTTCTTCTTTCTTACTTTTCTTTATTTAAGTTATTATTTTATTGTACAGTATTATTATGATAATAAGGTGATTCCAGACACTCACAAACAATACCTAAAGTTCGCTAATGGAATCAATACAGCAAGATCCAAAATATGATCTAAACAACACTCTGTAATAGGATGCCATGTGAATGTTCTGTAAGATTGTATTACACACAGCTCATGTTATGTTTTTTCCAACTTTTATTGGAAAAAAATATATATATATATATTTTTTCTACATGGGTATTATGGATGGAATATTGTTTATAAATATACATAGGAACGTATTAAACCCGTTTCTGATAAGAAAATGCATATAATTATTTTTCTACATAGGGATTATGGGTGGAATATTTTTTCTAAATATACATAGCAACCTATCTAACCCATTTCTGATAAGAATATGCATATAATTTTTTTCTACATGGGGATTATGGGTGGAATAATGTTTATAAATATACATAGCAACCTATTTAACCAATTTCTGATAAGAATATGCATATAATTATTTTTCTACATGGGGATTATGAGTGGAATATTGTTTATAAATATACATAGTAACCTGTTTAACCCATTTCTGAAAAGAATATGCATATAATTATTTTTCTACATGGGGATTATGGTTGGAATATTGTTTATAAAGATAAATAGCAACATATTAAACCTATTTCTGATATGATTATGCATGTAATTATTTTTTATATGGGGATTATGTTTGGAATACTGTTTATAAATATACATAGGAACCTATTTAACCCATTTCTGATAAGAATATGCATATAATTATTTTTCTACATGGGGATTATGGGTGGAATATTGTAGTTAAACATACATAGGAATATATAACAAAGAAAAAGGAGTAAAGGGCGGGACTTTAAATGAGGCACACGGGGGGCAGGTGCAAAAATCAGGTAGAAAACAGGTTTTATTGTAATCACAATGGTCATATATTCACATGATTTTAAATGTACATAGCTACTATTCTTACTCTATATTTCATCAAAGTATACATTCCAACAAGGACTTATATTTACATTGCATGAACAATTAAATAGCTAAAATCACAAATAGAAGATATACCCTGTTTCCCCGAAAATAAGACCTAGCGTGATTGTCGGTGATGGCTGCAATATAAGCCCTACCCCCCAAATAAGCCCTACCCTGTTTCCCCGAAAATAAGCCCTACCCTGAAAATAAGACCTACAAGGACTTTAACTAGGGCTTATTTGGGGGGTAGGGCTTATATTGCAGCCATCACCGACAATCATGCTAGGTCTTATTTTCGGGGAAACAGGGTATGACACATTAAAGTGTCAAATACACAGGTTACAAAAAAGGGAACAATGAGGGGAAATGGCACGCTCGTACATGGTAATGGTGAGGTACGCCTATGGGTAGATGTAATCTCTACGCGTTTCGGGCCTTTATAGCCACTCTTCAGGAGCAAAAACCAAGGGTAACCTAGGAATATGGAAAACAGCCGTATTTAAAAAGAGAAAAATTCTTTGCGAGAGAATGGTGGGTAAATGTAGAGTATGTCACCCACATAGTACACCTAACCCATCAAACTTACACACATATACTTGCGCACAGGCAGCGGGGCCCCGCAAGTCAGGTCAGCCAAAGATGTCACCTCCCGGAGCTGAGGGGGCCCCCTGGGGTGGCACACCACCAACCCAGGCACCACCCCAGATGGGTCACAGAGGGAAGACATGGTGAAGATTGGTGAGATAAGGGACAAAAGATGAGTGGGGCAGTGATCCCCAAAGAAAGTGGAGAGCCTGTGGAAAATGGGTAACATATATATTAGACTGTTGGCAAACGTATGAGATAAGTGAAAATGAAGTGAAGGAAAGGGAAAGGTGGAAACAATGGAAAAGTGAGAAACAAACAAGACGGGAGGGACTGGGGTAAAAGGAGGGAGGGGAAAGAGGAAAAAAGAAAGAAAGAAATATTGAGGGTGGAAAAAGGAGAATTTACCTGCTGCTAAGTGAATATGGATGAAATTGCCAAAATACGTAAAAGTGCCGGGGAGGAAGTGACCAGAAAGAGCCAGAGTGGGAGACCCGATCCCGGGGGAGACCCAGGGGGGACGCGCCGCCACAAGAGGGCCCCCAACGTCATGCACCAGCGGGAGATGGGGGCGAGGGAGGCGCAGCGGTGGAGACGGCCAGACACACCAAGCCACTCCACCAACAGCGTCGTAACAAGCCCCTCCGACCGCTGGAGATGGAAAGCTCAATGGCCGGCTTTAAGCACGCCACGAGGATGCCAAGCTGCCGGCACAGGCGGCATGACGTCAACGCGCAGTAGGGGAGGCCCCTCCCCCCTGCGTCACATCAAGGGGGCGGGGAAACCCCCAGTGCGCGTCGCAGCTCCGGAACGTGAAACAAGGCAACCAAGACAGACGACGGCCCGTCCAACCAGGCACAAATACAGCGTGTATAGTTTGACCAAGGACAATGGGAAGATGCGGCATCAATTTATTGATATGAGGGTAAAATTGCAAAGGACCAACTGAATAAATGAGGGACTGGGGGGGAAAAAAAATTAATAAAATAAAAAATCAAAAAAACATGATAGTTATTGTTAGTGCCTGCCGTGTGCCTCCATCCCTAATTGATTGATTAATTAGTTTAAAAACAGAACAGAAAATTTGGGACTTTAAATGAGGTTTAATAGGGGGCGTTCAACTCCTGACTTGCGGGGCCCCGCTGCCTGTGTGCAAGTATATGTGTGTAAGTTTGATGGGTTAGGTGTACTATGTGGGTGACATACTCTACATTTACCCACCATTCTCTCCCAAAGAATTTTTCTCTTTTTAAATACGGCTGTTTTCCATATTCCTAGGTTACCCTTGGTTTTTGCTCCTGAAGAGTGGCTCTAAAGGCCCGAAACGTGTAGAGCCTACATCTACCCATAGGCGTACCTCACCATTAACCATGTACGAGCGTTCCATTTCCACTCATTGTTCCCTTTTTTGTAACCTGTGTATTTGACACTTTAATGTGTCATATATCTTCTATTTGTGATTTTAGCTATTTAATTGTTCATCCAATGTAAATATAAGTCCTTGTTGGAATGTATACTTTGATGAAATATAGAGTAAGAATAGTAGCTATGTACATTTAAAATCATGTGAATATATGACCATTGTGATTACAATAAAACCTGTTTTCTACCTGATTTTTGCACCTGCCCCCCGTGTGCCTCATTTAAAGTCCCGCCCTTTACTCCTTTTTCTTTGTTATATATTGTACCGGGATGGAGGAGGGGAGTTGAACGCCCCCTATTAAACCTCATTTAAAGTCCCAAATTTTCTGTTCTGTTTTTAAACTAATTAATCATACATAGGAATATATTAAACCTATTTCTGATATGAATATCCATAAAAATGTTTTTCTACATGGGGATTATAGGTGGAATATTGTTTATAAATATACATAGGAACCTATTTAACCCATTTCTGATAACAATATGCACATAATTATTTGTCTACATGGGTATTATGGATGGAATATTGTTAATAAATATACATAGCAACATATTAAACCTATTTCTGATATGAATATGCATATAATTATTTTTCTATATGGGGATTATGGGTTGAATATTGTTTATAAATATATATAGGAACGTATTTAACCCATTTCTGATAAGAATATGCATATAATTATTGTTCTACATAGGGATTATGGGTGGAATATTGTAGTTAAACATACATAGGAATATAATAAACCTATTTCTGATATGAATATGCATACAATTATTTTTCTACATTGGGATTATGGGTGTAATATTGTTTATAAATATACATAGTAACCTGTTTAACCCATTTCTGAAAAGAATATGCATATAATTATTTTTCTACATGGGGATTATGGTTGGAATATTGTAGTTAAACATACATAGGAATATATTAAACCTATTTCTGATATGAATATGCATACAAATGTTTTTCTACATGGTGATTACATTTGGAATATTGTTTATAAATATACATAGGAACCTATTTAACCCATTTCTGATAACAATATGCATATAATTAATTTTCTACATGGGGATTATGGGTGGAATATTGTTTATAAATATACATAGTAACCTGTTTAACCCATTTCTGAAAAGAATAAGCATATAATTATTTTTCTACATGGTGATTATGGTTGGAATATTGTTTATAAAGATATATAGCAACATAATAAACCTATTTCTGATCTGAATATGCATATAATTATTTTTCTACATGGGGATTATGGTGGAATATTGTAGTTAAACATACATAGGAATATATTAAACCTATTTCTGATATGAATATGCATAAAAACATTTTGAACAATGGGATTATGGGTGGAATACTATTTATAAATATACATAGCAACATATTAAACCTATTTCTGATATGAATATGCATATAATTATTTTTCTATAGTGGGATTATCGGTGGAATATTGTTTATAAATATACATAGCAACCTATTTAAGCCATTTCCGATAAGAATATGCATAAAATTATTGTTCTACATTGGGATTATGGGTGGAGTATTGTTTATAAATATACATAGCAACCTTTTTAACCCATTTCTGATAAGAATATGCATTTAATTATTTTTCTGAATGGTGATTATCGGTGGAATATTTTTAATAAAATATACATAGCAACATATTAAACCTATTTCTGATATGAATATGCATATAATTATTTTTCTATATTGGGATTATCGGTGGAATATTGTTTATAAATATACATAGCAATATATTAAACCTATTTCTGATATGAATATGCATATAATTATTTTTCTGTATGGGGATTATGGGTTGAATATTGTTTATAAATATATATAAGAACCTATTTAACCCATTTCTGTTAAGAATATGCATATAATTATTTTTCTACATGGGGATTATGGGTGGAATATTGTAGTTAAACATACATAGGAATATATTAAACCTATTTCTGATATGAATATGCATAAAATCACTTTTGTACATGGGGATTATGGGTGGAATATTGTTTTTAAATATACATAGGAACCCATTAAACCCGTTTCTGATAAGAATATGCATATAATTATTTTTCTACTTGAAAATTATGGGTAGAATATTGTAGTTAAACATACATAGGAATATAGTAAACCTATTTCTGATATGAATATGCATAAAATATTTTTTCTACATGGGTATTATGGGTGGAATATTGTTTATAAATATACATAGGAACGTATTAAACCCGTTTCTTATAAGAAAATGCATATAATTATTTTTCTACATAGGGATTATGGGTGGAATATTTTTTCTAAATATACATAGCAACCTATCTAACCCATTTCTGATAAGAATATGCATATCATTTTTTTCTACATAGGGATTATGGGTGGAATATTGTTTATATATATATATATATATATATATACATAGGAACCTATTTAACCCATTTCTGATAAGAATATGCATATAATTATTTTTCTACATGGGGATTATGGGTGGAATATTGTTTATAAATATACATAGTAACCTGTTTAACCCATTTCTGAATAGAATATGCATATAATTATTTTTCTACATGGGGATTATGGTGGAATATTGTAGTTAAACATACATAGGGATATATTAAACCTATTTCTGATATGAATATGCATATAATTATTTTTCTGTATGGGGATTATGGGTTGAATATTGTTTATAAATATATATAAGAACCTATTTAACCCATTTCTGTTAAGAATATGCATATAATTATTTTTCTACATGGGGATTATGGGTGGAATATTGTAGTTAAACATACATTTCTGATATGAATATGCATAAAATCACTTTTGTACATGGGGATTATGGGTGGAATATTGTTTATAAATATACATAGGAACTCATTAAACCCGTTTCTGATAAGAATATGCATATAATTATTTTTCTACTTGAAAATTATGGGTAGAATATTGTAGTTAAACATACATAGGAATATAGTAAACCTATTTCTGATATGAATATGCATAAAATATTTTTTCTACATGGGTATTATGGGTGGAATATTGTTTATAAATATACATAGGAACGTATTAAACCCGTTTCTGATAAGAAAATGCATATAATTATTTTTCTACATAGGGATTATGGGTGGAATATTTTTTCTAAATATACATAGCAACCTATCTAACCCATTTCTGATAAGAATATGCATATAATTTTTTTCTACATAGGGATTATGGGTGGAATATTGTTTATATATATACATAGGAACCTATTTAACCCATTTCTGATAAAAATATGCATATAATTATTTTTCTACATGGGGATTATGGGTGGAATATTGTTTATAAATATACATAGTAACCTGTTTAAGCCATTTCTGAATAGAATATGCATATAATTATTTTTCTACATGAGGATTATGGTGGAATATTGTAGTTAAACATACATAGGAATATATTAAACCTATTTCTGATATGAATATGCATAAAAACATTTTCTACAATGCGATTATGGATGGAATATTGTTTATAAATATACATAGCAACATATTAAACCTATTTCTGATATGAATATGCATATAATTATTTTTCTATATTGGGATTATCGGTGGAATATTGTTTATAAATATACATAGCAACCTATATAAGCCATTTCTGATAAGAATATGCATATAATTATTTTTCTACATGGGGATTATGGGTGGAGTATTGTTTATAAATATACATAGCAACCTTTTTAACCCATTTCTGATAAGAATATGCATTTAATTATTTTTCTAAATGGGGATTATGGGTGGAATATTTTTAATAAATATACATAGCAACATATTAAACCTATTTCTGATATGAAAATGCATATATATTTTTTTCTACATGGGGATTATGGGTGGAATATTGTTTATAAATATACATAGGAACCTGTTTAACTCTTTTCTGATAAGTATATGCATATAATTATTTTTCTACCTGGGGATTATGGGTGGAATATTGTTTATAAATATAGATAGCAACATATTAAACCTATTTCTCATAAGAATATGCATGTAATTATTTTTCTACATTGGGAATATGGGTGGAATATTGTTTATAAATATACATAGGAACCTATTAAACCTATTTGTGATATGAATATGCAAATAATTATTTTTCTACATGGGGATTATGCGTGGAATATTGTGGATAAACATACATAGCAACATGTTAAAACTATTTCTGGTAAAAATTACGCAAATCATTATTTTTCTACATGTGAATTATGGGTGGAATATTGTTTATAAATATACATAGGAACGTATTTAACACATTTCTGACAAGAATATTCATATAATTATTTTTCTATATGGGGATTATTGGTGGAATATTGTTTATATCTATACATAGGAACCTATTTAACCTGTTTCTGATAAGAATATGCATATAATTATTTTTCTATATGGGGATTATGGGTTGAATATTGTTTATAAATATATATATATGAATAAATACAGAGAAAGATAAAGGGATTTTAACGGTGCAAGCAACTGGACATAAAAAGAAGATTTTTTTTCTTTTTTTAAAAACAGTTTTTTATTTCAACCATTAAAAAAGAGGAACAAACAGTTTGTACATAGTATCTGAAATTACAATTTATAAAAACATAGTGGTCACAATTGGGATACGAGTTTGTGTTGAATCTTAACAGATGATATTTATTGCATACTAACCCGACATGTTTCGCATTGTCGCTTTTTCAAGGGATATGCAAAATGGTGGTGATATCATCCTATACTCTTAGTGGTTCTAGAGAGATAAAAAATATCATGAGGAACATTGTATTTTATATTAAGACATAAGGTGACACAATTTATACATAAACCTACGCATTGTCATCACTGAAACAGCATTAGTTTTTTTATTTTTAGGGAAGGACCAAGAGACAGCATAGACCCGGATTTTGACCCAACCCCTCTCACTTTGGATTCAATACCTAATGAGCAAGAATTATCCATTATTAATCTTTCCTCCTACACTTTAACTAAACAAGAAGAACAGGTTCTCAAACTGGGTTTAACCTTCTGTCCTGACCTTCATGTAGATAAATTTCATCTTATCAAGGATCTTCAACTTTTTGCTCGTAGACTTCTATACAAAGTTATTTTCGATAAACCCACACGAGAAACTCACCCTAATGATAAGATTTCTAATCGTCATAGGAATATGGAGGAACAGCAAGCATTTGAGGATCTGTTGGCTCTATGGGAGGAGGGACACACTGACGACGACATCCCGGTTTGTCTGCATCCACCGGATTTGTCGGTCGCCGGTGTGTCTTTCCCCCCCCCCACAATCCTTCAGACCCAAGTCCAGGGATTTCCCCCTTCTAAACACCAACCCCAATATCTGGGTGTTTGTTAGACAAACTTCCCAGGCCATAGAAGAATCCAATTTTCGGTCCGTTGAAACTTCAAATCTAAGTGCTGAACAGAAAGCAGCCATTAAATCCCTTGAATCCAACCAGGAACTAATAATCAAGCCCGCAGACAAGGGCGGTAACCTGGTTATTATGGAGACATCACAATATGTTAATATGTGTAATAAGATTCTATCCAATCGGGATTGGTACCGACCCATCTCGAAAACCTTAATACAAAATTTCAACACTGAATATTACAACATTATCTTCAAAGCATACCATAAGGGCACTATAGACAAGAACACCTGGAATTATCTAAATGTAATGGACCCACGGATCCCTACCTTTTATGCCTTACCTAAGGTACATAAATCTATCTTGGAACCCCCTGGACGCCCCATAATATCTGGTTGCTCATGTTTAACGGAAAATGCAAGCAGTCTAGTTGATAGCTATTTACATCCCCATGTTACCTCTCTCTCCTCCTATATCAAAGACACCATCGATTTATTAAGAACCATTGAAGGTATCTCACTTCCACCAGGTACATGGTTGGTGGCACTTGATATCGAAAGTCTATACAATACCATTCCTCACAGTAAAGGCATTGAGATAGTAAGGAATCATCTAATTGAGAGAGGCCCCTCCTTTGAGAAGTATAATGAATTTGTTTTGGAATTCCTTAACTATATCTTGAGACACAATGTTTTCATGTTCAACTCTTTCCACTACCTCCAGGTGCAGGGGGGTGCGATGGGGACCAAGTGTGCCCCATCGTATGCCAACCTGTACCTGGGGGGGTGGGAAAAGGATGTTTTCTCAAGTGATGACCTTGCCCATCTTATGGAAAAGGTCGTCTCATGGTATCGATATATAGACGACGTGTTGATCTTTTGGTCTGGTTCAGAGGCAGAGTTGAATGAGTTTCTGAGATTGATCTCCAATAATGACTTCAACCTCAGATTTACTATGGAATACAGCACAATGGCAATTAACTTTCTTGACTTAACCATTTCCATCGATACCAATGGGAAATTGGATTCACTACTGTACAGAAAACCCTCCGCGGGCAATACTATCCTCCACGCGGACAGCTCACACCCAGATTCCCTATTGAGGAGTGTTCCGTACAGTCAATATTTGCGACTAAAACGCAACTGTAGTAAGTACTCAAACTTTCAGGTAGCTGCAAAAGACTTGTATAATAGACTGATCTCTCGGGGATACAGTCACTCTTGCCTCAAGAGGGCATATAACCGTGTTAAGACCCAAAATAGAAACTCCCTAATATTCTCTAACAAACCTTCAAAAAAATTGGATACAGTCAGACTAATCACTCGCTATTCCAATCAACATAGCGAGATTAGAAGAATCTTAACTAAATTCTGGCCCCTTCTATCAGCCGATCCAGTAGCTAGAAAATACATAAACCCATTCCCAGAAATAACGTTTAGACAAGTCCCTTCATTGAGGGATCGCCTAGTTCACAGCCACTTCAATGAAGCTTCGCTCAATAAAAAGCCAACTAACAGAGGCATTTCTCCATGCGGCAAATGCGATATGTGCAATTATGTGGAAAATACATCTCGTTTTCTACTCCCCAATGGGAAGTGGCATTCGATTGGATTCAATGTGACTTGTCAAACTCCGGGCATAATCTATCTTGCTCTTTGTGTCTGTGGTGGTTTCTATGTCGGCAAGACAAAGCGACCGTTTTTCAAACGGATGAGGGACCATATCAAACCTATCCTTAAAAAACAAATGAACACTGCTATTGCCAGGCATGTGGGTTTATGTCACAACTTTAATCCATATACCATCAAATTCCTGGCTTTGGAGCACATCCCGCTGGATGAAAGAGGGGGCAGTGTCGATCGTACACTGCTCAAGCTTGAAGCCCGCTGGATCTACACTCTGAAGGCTACTTATTTCCCGGGTTTGAATGAAAGCCTGAGCTATAAGCCTTTCCTGTAAATCTGTTAGCGACCCATGTCATATCTCCCGGTGTCTCCTTTCCACCTGACACATGACCCCTTTTGTTTTTTTCCCTTCCCCTCCTTCCTTGTCCCCTTTCGATTACACACACAATTCTCTTTTTAACATATATTGTATGTATTTGGAGATATGTCATTTTTTGACTTAACTATATAATTAATATGTAACAAAAAATTTTTTATTGGCAATCTGTATGTAATTTTGATTTAATTCTAAGTGTTTTTTTTTCCCTTTATGTAAGCGCCTTGTCTCTCTGACTCACTGATCGGATTGGATTGTCTGTGGTCCTTTACCATCCGATCAGTTGCCTCCTAGATCCTACTCTGCCAGATCATTTCCGGCTTTCTTCCCCCACTAGGATCAGGGGGGGCCTGTCGCATCCACACGGACGCCCGGGGCACATCCCTGAGATGTGCCCATTTAGCGCAGCGCTCCCCCGGGGGACCGGTTCCAGCAGTGGTTCACTTAGGTGTCCCTCTCCCCATCCCTGCAGCCCTTGGCATAGCGGAGGAGCCATCATGCCTAGCTACTGCGCATGTTGGCCCTCTCTGTGGTCGCGGTGCCTTAAGGGATTTGTAGTCAGATGGGTGTTCCGGTCCCCTGGGCATGCGCACCGGCGCCCTCACGTCCGCATCGAGCTGGCTACGTCACACGCCAGCTCGATGGGGAACAGCATTTAAGCCGGCCTATCTGACAGCTCTGTCTGTCAGCGCCGGAGGATGGAACTCACTCCCTAGCAGTGTCAGTGACTGGTAAGTGTACCACACACTGCTCTACATTTAAGTGCTGTGCCTATGCGTTACTCTTTACCCACTATCTTTCAGTTTTCAAACCTTAAGTGAAAAGTATTTAAATAGCTGCTCTTTTGATTTTAACATGTAAATTCTGAGACAATTTGTCCTTCTCTATCTGGGTATTATCAGACCGGATGAGCTCATCTTAAATCTTTACCATTACTCCATGCATAAACTTCAACTTCTCTATATTACCTAATCCCTTAACTAATCAATTAACCCCTTCCTTGCAGTAAAATTTCCCTGGTTTCATTTACCAGCAACATTGAATTACCCTTATAATTGCAACTCAATTGATGACTGCCTCTACCCTTTGGTTATTGGTTCAATCAATCAAAAGGGTAAGTGTTAAATAGCTCCTTTACTTCTGACTTAATTAACCCTATAAAACACATTCTCTGTGACTGCTGATTCAAAAGTTCTGTGATGTCGGTGATTAGTCTATCCACCGATATCTACATAACTAGCCATATACCCATTCACCCAACATTACCAAAATCATCCTCCTTTTCTGACATACTGCATTTTATAATTTATACACAGCTCCATCCTTCTGTTCCCTGTGGCTGCATTTTTTGGCCTCATCGCTGCCCCGGTTCGGGTTGTTTTATGCTGGGTTTGACGAGGTTCCTTGTTGGGTCAATATGGTGGTAAGCATTATAACTAATGCTGTTTCAGTGATGACAATGCGTAGGTTTATGTATAAATTGTGTCACCTTATGTCTTAATATAAAATACAATGTTCCTCATGATATTTTTTATCTCTCTAGAACCACTAAGAGTATAGGATGATATCACCACCATTTTGCATATCCCTTGAAAAAGCGACAATGCGAAACATGTCGGGCTAGTATGCAATAAATATCATCTGTTAAGATTCAACACAAACTCGTATCCCAATTGTGACCACTATGTTTTTATAAATTGTAATTTCAGATACTATGTACAAACTGTTTGTTCCTCTTTTTTAATGGCTGAATTAAAAAACTGTTTTTAAAAAAAGAAAAAAAATCTTCTTTTTATGTCCAGTTGCTTGCACCGTTAAAATCCCTTTATCTTTCTCTGTATTTATAATGTTGTTCAGGGATGTGGTGCCTACCCTATAGGGTGTTTTTCCCATATTCGGAACCAAAACCATGAATACATATATATATGAACCTATTTAACCCATTTCTAATAAGAATATGCATATAATTATTTTTCTACATGGGGATTATGGGTGGAATATTGTTGATAAATATATATAGGAACCTTTTTAACCAATTTTTGATAAGAATATGCATATAATTGTTTTTCTACATGGGTATTATGGGTGGAATATTGTTTATAAATATACATAGGAACCTACTTAACCCATTTCTGATAAGAATATGCATATAATTGGTTTTCTACATGGGGATTATGGGTGGAATAATGTTTATAAATATACATAGCAACAAATTAAACCTATTTCTGATATGAATATGCATATAATTATTTTTCTATGTGGGGATTAAGAGTGGAATATTGTTTATAAACATACATAGCAACATATTTAAGCAATTTCTGATAAGAATATGCATAAAAAAATTCTACATAGGGATTATAGGTAGAATATTGTTTATAAATATACATAGGAGTCTATTTAACCCATTTCTGATAAGAATTATGCATATAATTATTTTTATACATGGGGATTATGGGTTGAGTATTGTTTATAAATATATATATGAACCTATTTAACCAATTTCTAATAAGAATATGCATATAATTATTATTCTACATGGGGATTATGGTTGGAATATTGTTGATAAATATATATAGGAACCTTATTAACCCATTTTTGATAAGAATATGCGTATACGGTAATTGTTTTTTTATGGGGATTATGGGTTGAATATTATTTATAAATATATATATATATGAACCTATTTAACCCATTTCTAATAAGAATATGCATATAATTATTTTTCCACATGGGGATTATGGGTGGAATATTGTTGATAAATATATATAGGAACCTTTTTAACCCATTTTTGATAAGAATATGCATATAATTGTTTTTCTACATGGGTATTTTGGGTGGAATATTGTTTATAAATATACATAGTAACCTATTTAACCCATTTTTGATAAGAATATGCATATAATTATTTTTCTACATGGGGATTATGGGTGGAATATTGTAGATAAACATACATAGCAATATATTAAACCTATTTCTGATAGGAATAGGCATATCATTATTTTTCTACATATGGATTGTGGGTGTAATATTGTTTATAAATATACATGGGAACCTATTTAACCCATTTCTGATAAGAATATGCATATAATTATTTTTCTACATGGGGATTATTGGTGGAATATTGTTTATAAACATACATAGGAAACTATTTTACCAATTTCTGATAAGAATATGCATAAAAGATATTCTACATAGGGATTATAGGTGGAATATTGTTTATAAATATACATAGGAACCTATTTAACCAATTTCTGGTAAGAATACGCATATAATTATTTTTCTACATGGGGATTATAGGTGGAATATTGTTTATGAATATACATAGGAACCTATTTAACCAATTTCTCATAAGAATATGCATACAATTATTTTTCTATATGGGTATTTTCAGGTGGAATATTGTTTATAAATATAAATTTACATAGTAACCTATTTAACCCATTACTGATAAGAATATGCATATAATTGTTTTTCTAAATTTGGATTATGGGTGGAATATTGTTTATAAATATACATCACAATATATTAAACCTATTTCTGATATGAATATGCATATAATTATTTTTCTACATGGGGATTATGGGTGGAATATTGTAGTTAAATATACATAAGAAAAAAAAATAAACCTATTTCTGATATGAATATGCATAAAATTATTTTTTTACATTGGGATTATGGGTGAAATATTGTTTGTAAATATACATAGAAACCAATTAAACCTGTTTCTGATAAGAATATGCATATAATTGTTTTTCTACATGGTTATTATGGGTGGAATATTGTTTATAAATATACATAGGAACCTATTTAACAAATTATTGATAAGAATATGCATATAATTATTTTTCTACATAGGGATTATTGGTGGAATATTGTTTATAAATATACATAGTAACCTATTTAATCCATTTCTGATAAGAATATGCATATAATTATTTTTCTACATGGGGATTATGGGTGGAATATGGCTTATATCTATATATAGCAACCTATTTAACCCATTTCTGATAAGAATATGCATATAATTACTTTTCTATATGGGGATTATGGGTGGAATATTGTTTATAAATATACTAATGAACCGATTTAACATATTTCTCATAAGAATATTTATACATTTATTTTTCTATATTTGTATTTTGGGTGGAATATTGTTTATAAATATACATAGGAACCTACATAACCCAATTCTGATAAGAATATGCACAGAATTATTTTTCTACATGGGGATTATGGGTGGAATATTGTTAATAAATATACATATCAACATATTAAAACTATTTGTGATTTGAATATGCAAATAATTATTTTTCTACATGGGGATTATGGGTGGAATTTTGTAAATAAACATATATAGCAAAATATTAAACCTATTTCTGATAAGAATAGGCATATCATTATTTTTCTACATATGGATTATGGGTGGAATATTGTTTATAAATTTATATAGTAACCTATTTAGTCCATTTCCGATAAGAATATGCATATAATTACTTTTCTATATGGGGATTATGGGTGGAATATTGTAGTTAAACATATGTAGGAAAATATTAAACCTATTTCTGATATGAATATGCATAAAATTATTTTTCTACATTGGCAATATGGGTAGAATATTGTTTATTAATATACATAGGAACCTATTAAACCTGTTTGTGATAAGAATATGCAAAAAATTATTTTTCTACATGGGGATTATGGGTGGAATATTGTTTATAAATATACATAGGAACCTATTTAACACATTTCTGACAAGAATATGCATATAATTTTTTTCTATATGGGGATTATGGGTGGAATATTGTTTATATCTATACATAGGAACCTATTTAACCTGTTTCTGATAAGAATATGCATATAATTATTTTTCTATATGGGGATTATGGGTTGAATATTGTTTATATTTATAAACAATATATAACGCATAATCCCCATATAGAAAAATAATTCTATGCATATGCATGGGTTAAATAGGTTCATATATATATATTTATATATATATATGAACCTATTTAACCCATTTCTAATAAGAATATGCATATAATTATTTTTCTACATGGGGATTATGGGTGGAATATTGTTTATAAATATACACAGGAACCTACTTAACCCATTTCTGATAAGAATATGCATATAATTGATTTTCTACATGGGGATTATGGGTGGAATATTGTTTATAAATATGCATAGCAACAAATTAAACCTATTTCTGATATGAATATACATATAATTATTTTTCTATGTGGGGATTAAGAGTGGAATATTGTTTATAAACATACATAGGAACCTATTTAACCAATTTCTGATAAGAATATGCATAAAAAAAATTCTACATGGGGATTATAGATGGAATATTGTTTATAAATATACATAGGAATATATTTAACCCATTTCTGATAAGAATTATGCATATCATTTCTTTTTATACATGGGGATTAGGGGTTGAATATTGTTTATAAATATATATATAAACCTATTTAACCCATTTCTAATAAGAATATGCATATAATTATTTTTCTACACGGGGATTATGGGTGGAATATTGTTTATAAATATATATAGGAACCTTTTTAACCCATTTTTGATAAGAACATGCATATAATTGTTTATCTACATGGGGATTATGGGTGGAATATTGTTAATAAATATACATATCAACATATTAAACCTATTTGTGATATGAATATGCATATAATTATTTTTCTACATGGGGATTATAGGTGGAATATTGTTTATAAATATACATAGGAACCTAATTAACCCATTTCTCATAAGAATATACATACAATTATTTTTCTATATGGATATTTTGGGTGGAATATTGTTTATAAATATACATAGTAACCTATTTAACCACTTCAGCCCCGGAAGGATTTACCCCCTTCCTGACCAGAGCACTTTTTACAATTTGGCACTGTGTCGCTTTAACTGCTAATTGCGCGATCATGCAATGCAGTACCCAAACGAAATTTGCGTCCTTTTCTTCCCACAAATAGAGCTTTCTTTTGATGGTATTTGATCACCTCTGCCGTTTTTATTTTTTGCGCTATACACGGAAAAGGACCAAAAATTGTGAAAAAAAATTATATTTTCTACTTTTTGTTCTAAAAAAAATCCAATAAACTCAATTTTACTCATACATTTAGGCCAAAATGTATTCGGCCACATGTCTTTGGTAAAAAAAAATGTCAATAAGTGTATATTTATTGGTTTGCGCAAAAGTTATAGCGCCTACAAACTAGGGTACATTTTCTGGAATTTACACAGCCTTTAATTTATGACTGCCTATGTCGTTCTTGAGGTGCTAAAATGGCAGGGCAGTACAAAACCCCCACAAGTGACCCCATTTTGGAAAGTAGACACCCCAAGGAAATTGCTGAGAGGCATGTTGAGCCCATTGAATATTCATTTTTTTTGTCCCAAGTGATTGAATAATGACAAAAAATAAAATTACAAAAAGTTGTCACTATATGATATATTGCTCACACAGGCCATGGGCATATGTGGAATTGCACCCCAAAACACATTTAGCTGCTTCTCCTGAGTATGGGGATACCACATGTGTGGGACTTTTTAGGAGCCTAGCCGCGTACGGGGCCCCGAAAACCAATCACCGCCTTCAGGATTTCTAAGGATGTAAATTTTTGATTTCACTCTTCACTGCCTATCACAGTTTCGGAGGCCGTGGAATGCCCAGGTGGCACAAACCCCCCCGAATGACCCCATTTTGGAAAGTAGACACCCCAAGCTATTTGCTGAGAGGCATGGTGAGTATTTTGCAGCTCTCATTCGTTTTTGAAAATGAAGAAAGACAATTTTCAATTTTCAAAACTTTGTGGCAAAAACTGAGGTCTGCAAAATACTCACTATACCGCTCAGCAAATAGCTTGGGGTGTCTACTTTCCAAAATGGGGTCATTTGGGGGGGTTTTTTGCCACCTGGGCATTCCATGGCCTCCGAAACTGTGATAGGCAGTGAAGAGTGAAATCAAAAATTTACGCCCTTAGAAAGCCTGAAGGCGGTGCTTGGTTTTCGGGGTCCCGTACGCGGCTAGGCTCCCAAAAAGTCCCACACATGTGGTATCCCCATACTCAGGAGAAGCAAGAGAATGTATTTTGGGGTGTAATTTTACATATTCCCATGGCATGTTTGAGCAATATATCATTTAGTGACAACTTTGTGCAAAAAAAAAAATTGTCTCTCTCCCGCAACTTGTGTCACAATATAAAATATTCCATGGACTCGACATGCCTCTCAGCAAATAGCTTGGGGTGTCTACTTTCCAAAATGGGATCATTTGGGGGGGTTTTGAACTGTCCTGGCATTTTATGCACAACATTTAGAAGCTTATGTCACACATCACCCACTCTTCTAACCACTTGAAGACAAAGCCCTTTCTGACACTTTTTGATTACATGAAAAAATTATTTTTTTTTGCAAGAAAATTACTTTGAACCCCCAAACATTATATATTTTTTTAAAGCAAATGCCATACAGATTTAAATGGTGGGTGTTTAATTTTTTTTTTCACACAGTATTTGCGCAGCGATTTTTCAAACGCATTTTTTGGGGAAAAAACTCACTTTTTTAAATTTTAATGCACTAAAACACACTATATTGCCCAAATGTTTGATGAAATAAAAAAGATGATCTTAGGCCGAGTACATGGATACCAAACATGACATGCTTTAAAATTGCGCAAAAACGTGCAGTAGCGACAAACTAAATACATTTTTAAAAGCCTTTAAAAGCCTTTACAGGTTACCACTTTAGATTTACAGAGGAGGTCTACTGCTAAAATTACTGCCCTCGATCTGACCTTTGCGGTGATACCTCACATGCATGGTGCAATTGCTGTTTACATTCGACGCCAGACCGACGCTTGCGTTTGCCTTAGAGCGAGAGCAGGGGGGACAGGGGTGCTTTTTTTTTTTTTTTCTTTACTTTATTATTTTTTTGCTTTTTTATCTGTTCCTTTCACTTTTTTTTTAAATCATTTTTATTGTTATCTCAGGGAATGTAAATATCCCCTATGATAGCAATAGGTAGTGACAGGTACTCTTTTTTGAAAAAATTGGTGTCTATTAGACCCTAGATCTCTCCTCTGCCCTCAAAGCATCTGACCACACCAAGATCGGTGTGATAAAATGCTTTCTCAATTTCCCAATGGCGCTGTTTACATCCGGCGAAATCTAAGTGTAGTTATTTAGTATACAATTAATATATGTATTAATATTTAGATATTATTATAATGATGTAAGTACTCTTCCGCAGCAACCCAATTCTTCCAGAGAGAGGCACTTTATTGACTTCCAACACAGAACAAAGTCCAAAGTCCACAGATGACAAAGAAATCTGACAGAGGAAATATAATTCAGAAACCCATCTCCTAGGTCTGTGTCTTCCCAGCCATACACAGACAAGCCTCACCCCATACACAGACAAGCCTCCCTCATACACAGACAAGCCTCACTCCCCCAAACCTATAGACTGAATGCCGTGTTATATTCACTAAATATTGAATGGCTGAGCAATTTGATTGGCCGTTTCAATTTAGGACTTTGATTAGCTTTAGTCTTTCAAACAGACAACAACCCCCAGCCGTGAACAGCCGTGAACCACCCCAATTTGCACTCCCGCATATCAACATCAACAAGTCCCTTAGATATGTGTAATTAGAATACCCTTTGAGATGTTCAGATAGACTTGCATAAGATTAACATATCAAAGAGTCTTCAGCTGTTAAAATTCAGTTGGACAAGTCAACCATTCTGTCATTGTCATTCTGGCCTGGTCAACATTGACTGCATGTGTACATACACACAACAATGTCCCACATAAATCGGTGAACATATTACAACATATACAACATATACCCCCACTTGGGTCGGTTCTAACTACTAGAACTGACCCATAAATCAAACAACAAAAAATATCATTATGATTTAAGGTACTGGATGCTTTACAATGGCTCATATAAAATATGAAGTTGAAACTGGTTACATCTCTCTTCGCCAGCCTCTAAAATATCCCCATGAAACAGTTATTAGATAATATAACTTTTAGACCATGACTAGAAAAGGATTTGGTAAACGCCAGTGGCCCATATAGCTGTTAGGCCTTATTATATCACATCAAGATCTTGAATATTGCGCAAAGATGAGCTGATGTCACAGTCCATTCTTCGGTCTGACTTCCTCACATCTCTCACCATCTCACTGAAAGTAAACTTGGTATGCTCTGGGAACTCCAATCCACATAAGTCCAGGATTTTTTCCATCTCCAGGCTCAAGCTTTCCATTTTTAAAGATACTTTTACGCAAACACTCTACTTTCATCTTTACAGTAAGAAGAACTATCAATGTACCAGCACTCACTTTCAAGGTCAAAAGGTTTGGATATGGCAGTAAAAACTGTGCTTCAAACTATTTTCTTGCACTTGACATTCATGAGTCCATCTTGCAAGCATTTTACAATTCACATCTGCTTCTTTCCATTTCCACAATTTGAACAAAGATGACCGGGTTGTGTACCTGTCAAGTACCAGAATTTGTTGATTGCCAGCCACAATTTACTTTTGTAATTTGCTGTAGGCCGACCCCTCATTGCCTTCAATAGAGCAGTTACTTGGATCATTCAGTCCACAATTACACTTGAATGGTATACCAACATATACATATACCCCCACACGATGGTTCAGATAGAATCAGCTTGACATCAGTGTTTATCAGATCTTCTATCCAGACAAAGCGGCAGTGGAAATTCTTGCCAGTATCTTCACCATGAAAGGTAGAAAGGTCTTTTTCATCCATATATGTCATAGCCTTTAGCATATTATAAACAACTGAATCAACAAAGTTTCAAATCATGACTAGAGTGATGAATTTCACTCACCCCTCTTATAAATTTAGGAAAACCACCCAACATACTAAAATTTATGCTATGCCAAGCCATTGTGCAGCATCTCACCTTAGATGTCAAATATATTGATCAATACGCATTATGTAATATGTACAGATGTTATGAAAATTATTTTAGGTTAAAATGCTTCTCTTTGGTTTTAAGATAAAGTTCAAGAAATAAAACATAAAGAAAATAAAAAAAATGAAAAGCAAAATATATCAGGAAAAGGGAGAAAAATTAAAAATTAGGGCGTTGAAGAAAAAAGAAAAAAAGGTCCATTGCTTGATGAATTTTGAGAGAGTCCATGAATACTTTATAATTCCATGCATAGTGATATATTGTCTATTCAGCATTTAGCAATTTCAGACTGTGCTTCTGCTATTCACAATGCAAGCATCTTCAGACGTCCCTGCAAGACAAAACTCTCCAACAAAACTAATTAGCAAGGTCCTTAAACGTTGTTTGAAGTTAAAACAAAACACTATTTACACATATACAGTTTAAAGCTAATTCACCCCCACTGCTAGACAAGTGTCATCTGCATTCAAAAACAGATCTGGAGAATGTACATCTTCTGCATTTATGACACCCTGTACCCCCTTCAACTGCTGTAATAATTTATCACGTTCCCCTCTCATCTTGTCATACTCAATTTTCAGATGGTCATATTTCTGTTTTAACTGAAAAAACGGTATCCAAGTCTTGGACCTTTTCTTATTATTATTTTGTTCAGCTCTGTTTTTCATATTAATATCACCTATGTTTGACCCGGAGTGTCCTCTCTGGGTGTTATCATAGGATATTATCTTCTGATCTTTATGTTCAGTATTTGTCCTAAACAATGTGGCTAAATCAATTTTGACAGCCTGCTCATTTGACTTTCTCCATAAATGGTCTGCTCGCAACAATATGTCTTTTAAATCATGAGGATTTGGGGTAACTAATAAAATATTTTGTTTGATATCTTCATGCAACGCATCTAGAAACATACTCATATGTATCAAGCCACCACGTTTAAATGCAAGATTATTACCGACCAATAATTCCATAATAGTTGCTATCCTGTGTGACAATTCATATGGAGATTCATTTTGCATCTGTTGGATCCTCCCATGAATAGTAACATCAGAACGTACACCATACAAAACACATAATAATTCCAGTAATATGTCCCTTGTCCTCAGAGGCTGAATACAGATTTGTTTAATTCTCATCCAAAGACCACTTCCTACAGAATGTTGCAAAACTCTTTCTAAGTCAGATGGGTTGAGATTGTACATATCTCTGACTTGCTGCACGTCACAAAACCATTTTAAAAATCTGTTTAAATCATGGTATGGAACCATTCCTATTTCTTTAAGAATTGCGTCTAATAATTTTGATTTCAAAGGCTTCATTACAAGCTGAACTTCACCTGTATTATTATTATTGTTATAAACTGTGGTAGTCACAGTGGGGGCAGCTGGTAATGAATTATCAGATTTAATATGAGGTTCTGTTTCATTTGATAGAGAGTCTGTGTCTGTATTTTGCTGCAGATAGCTGAATCCAAGATTTGATGCATATCTGCATTCCTGAGATCTCTTCTCTAATTCCATAATTCTTAATTTTAATCTCTCATTTTCCTTTAATAATTCATCACAACGTTTAGATTTCTCAATTAAGGCTTCACCAATGGTAACCGCATGCAACTTTAAATTTACTGTCTCAGTGTCTGATTGGTTTTGTAACCTCTCACAAACATTGTTGCTATTATCAACTGCCTTCTGTAACTGGGTAATTTCCTCAACCTTACCATTCAAGGAACTTTCCATTGTTAAACAGCAAGATAACAAGCCCTGTATAATACAACCTTTTCTTTTACTTTCTGAAATTTTGCTATCAAAAACATTTTTCTCTAAAAATTCCTTCATCATCGTCCACGTCTGCTTACATTTTTCTGGAATTTCATAAGGACCGCCATGGCACTTAATATATTTTAATACCCATCTGTTAACTTTATCAGAACTGACACTAGCTTCACGCTGAGTAAGCATTTTGACTATATTACTAATAATTTTAAAAAAAGTAAATATTTTACTCACCGCATTAATTACTCCTTCAGGTTCCAGTTCAGGTCTTCTGGTACACGACAAAGTCCTTTTTTGTTGTTTCCAGTCTCCAGAGAATAATTCTGGGGTTCCCAACTTGTTAAATTTTGTAGATTAGACTCTCTTATGTCACAACCAGACATTAGAGTCACAGCACAGCTCCTGGTTCTTCATTAGACTTCTGTCCACCTCACAGGATTGTTGTCACCACCGACTTCTGTTACTAAGTCCGAAAATGCTCTTCTGGTCACTTGAACGGCTCCAATGTAGTGATCGGGTATATGATTAATATTTAGGTATTATAATGATGATGATGTAAGTACTCTTCCGCAGCAACCCCGGTTCGAATCCGGGTCACGGCACCAGTGTAGTGATTTAGTATATAATTAATATATGTATTAATATTTAGATATTATTATAATGATGTAAGTACTCTTCCGCAGAAACCCAATTCTTCCAGAGAGAGGCACTTTATTGACTTCCAACACAGAACAAAGTCCAAAGTCCACAGATGACAAAGAAATCCGACAGAGGAAATATAATTCAGAAACCCATCTCCTAGGTCTGTGTCTTCCCAGCCATACACAGACAAGCCTCACCCCATACACAGACAAGCCTCCCTCATACACAGACAAGCCTCACTCCCCCAAACCTATAGACTGAATGACGTGTTATATTCACTAAATATTGAATGGCTGAGCAATTTGATTGGCCGTTTCAATTTAGGACTTTGATTAGCTTTAGTCTTTCAAACAGACAACAACCCCCAGCCGTGAACAGCCGTGAACCACCCCAATTTGCACTCCCGCATATCAACATCAACAAGTCCCTTAGATATGTGTAATTAGAATACCCTTTGAGATGTTCAAATAGACTTGCATAAGATTAACACATCAAAGAGTCTTCAGCTGTTAAAATTCAGTTGGACAAATCAACCATTCTGTCATTGTCATTCTGGCCTGGTCAACATTGACTGCATGTGTACATACACACAACAATGTCCCACATAAATCGGTGAACATATTACAACATATACAACACTAAGTCATAAAATGCTCGTAGCTTCCGGTTTCTTAGGCCATAGAGATGTTTGGAGCCACTCTGGTCTCTGATCAGCTCTATGGTCAGCTGGCTGAATCACCGGCTGCATTCTCAGGTTCCCTGTTGAGACAGGAGAGCCAGAGAAAAACACGGAAGACGGTGGGGGGGGGTCATTCCCTCCCACTGCTTGTAAAAGCAGTCTAGAGGCTAATTAGCTGCTAGGATTGCTTTTACATGAAAGCCGACCGCTGGCTGAAAAGAATGATACCAAGATGATACCTAAACCTGCAGGCATCATTCTGGTATAACCACTCAAAGTCGTGAATGGCGTACCTGAAGACAACAATAAAGCACAGTAAACGGTAAAGTATAAAAAATTGCATACCTGAAAAGCAAACATGATAAAACATAATAAAAATAAAACATTGCAGAATAGAATACAGTAAAAAAGAGCAGAACAATAGAGAGAGAATAGAGAGATAGAGAACAATAAAACGACAACTATTTTTTTATTTTATATTTTTGTTTGTGTTTTTTTTATTTTTTTTTTACACTTTTTTTTGTAACTGTAACTTTTGTAACTGTAACCGGTTCCAGGTTCGGGTCTCTCCAAATGCGATGGCATCTTGGGAGACCCTGTGAAAGTGTGCCTAGTCTGTGCAATGCTGTACCCTACGCTAATACTCAACTAGTGTATGGTAGCGTTCTAAACATTCACCAATGCAAAGACCAGGATTGTCAGGACAGGAGGGACAATAATAGCGGGTGTCACGCCTATATCCGCGCTTGCTGCAGACACGACATCTTTTTTGGGGGGTTTGTTGGGTAGGGGTACTCGGGAGGACATAAAGAAAATGCCTCTCATGCAGCCGACTGCATTTGGTTGGGGATGTGAATGGGGGAAGTACGGGGGCTGCAGAAGCGGTGGGTTCCCAATTAGGATTGGCGAATGCAGCAGGAAGGGCATTATGGGCACGACGGGCCTGTGTTTGTCTTTTTGGTGGCAGCGGGACACTACTTGTGCTTGCCACCTCACCAGCTTGAACTGCACTTATGGGACTCGCCACGTCACCAAGTGTTACTGCAGTGCTGGTTTGACAACGACCGGGGTGTACTAGGCCGCTGGTGCTTGCCAGTTCACCAAAACGCTACCAAAAAAACTGTTAGCGATCGCAGGGATCAGGCCTGACTCTGCGAATGCTGCAGTTATGCGTTTAGTGTTTTGTAAGTGGCAGTGATCGATCGATACTGCACTTGGGTGGGCTGGGCCGGGCCAGGCGGAGGGGCAAAACGCAGGTGCTAGCAGGTATCTGGGCTGATCCCGCTAACACTGCGTTTTTGGGAACCCTAAACTGCTGGGGACGCCAGTATAGATCTGATCGGATCAGATATTGATCCGTTCAGATACTATACCACTAAGGGAGGTGTACGGTGTGTGCGTGGGTGTTAGCGGTACTGGCACTAACCTGACGCTGCCTGGGGCAGGTGCTTGCCAGTTCACCAAAACGCTACCAAAAAAACTGTTAGCGATCGCAGGGATCAGGCCTGACTCTGCGAACGCTGCAGTTATGCGTTTAGTGTTTTGTAAGTGACAGTGATCGATCGATACTGCACTTGGGTGGGCTGGGCTGGGCCGGGCGGAGGGGCAAAACGCAGGTGCTAGCAGGTATCTGAGCTGATCCCGCTAACACTGCGTTTTTGGGAACCCTAAACTGCTGGGGACGCCAGTATAGATCTGAATGGATCAGATATTGATCCGTTCAGATACTATACCACTAAGGGAGGTGTACGGTGCGTGCGTGGGTGTTAGCGGTACTGGCGCTAATCTGACGCTGCCTGGGGCTGGTGCTTGCCAGTTCACCAAAACGCTACCAAAAAACTGTTAGCGATCGCAGGGATCAGGCCTGACTCTACGAACGCTGCAGTTATGCGTTTAGTGTTTTGAAAGTGACAGTGATCGATCGATACTGCACTTGGGTGGGCTGGGCCGGGTGGAGGGGCAAAACGCAGGTGCTAGCAGGTATCTGGGCTGATCCCGCTAACACTGCGTTTTTGGGAACCCTAAACTGCTGGGGACGCTGGTATAGATCTGATCGGATCAGATATTGATCCGTACAGATACTATACCACTAAGGGAGGCGTATGCTGCGTGCGTGGGGGTTAGCGGTACTGGCGCTAATCTGACGCTGCCTGGGGCTGGTGCTTGCCAGTTCACCAAAACGCTATCAAAAAACTGTTAGCGATCGCAGGGATCAGGCCTGACTCTACGAACGCTGCAGTTATGCGTTTAGTGTTTTGAAAGTGACAGTGATCGATCGATACTGCACTTGGGTGGGCTGGGCCGGGTGGAGGGGCAAAACGCAGGTGCTAGCAGGTATCTGGGCTGATCCCGCTAACACTGCGTTTTTGGGAACCCTAAACTGCTGGGGACGCTAGTATAGATCTGATCGGATCAGATATTGATCCGTACAGATACTATACCACTAAGGGAGGCGTATGCTGCGTGCGTGGGGGTTAGCGGTACTGGCGCTAATCTGACGCTGCCTGGGGCTGGTGCTTGCCAGTTCACCAAAACGCTATCAAAAAACTGTTAGCGATCGCAGGGATCAGGCCTGACTCTACGAACGCTGCAGTTATGCGTTTAGTGTTTTGAAAGTGACAGTGATCGATCGATACTGCACTTGGGTGGGCTGGGCCGGGTGGAGGGGCAAAACGCAGGTGCTAGCAGGTATCTGGGCTGATCCCGCTAACACTGCGTTTTTGGGAACCCTAAACTGCTGGGGACGCTAGTATAGATCTGATCGGATCAGATATTGATCCGTACAGATACTATACCACTAAGGGAGGCGTATGCTGCGTGCGTGGGTGTTAGCGGTACTGGCGCTAATCTGATGCTGCCTGGGGCGACGCATATCACCGCCGGGCGATCAGGGGGCTAAACCTTTATTCGGTAATAAACGGCGGGTGCCTTGACACTATAAAAAATAAACGAACTAACCAGCGTCAACCGTAACGGTTATACGGTGATCAGTGGTGAAAGGGTTAATTAGGGGGCAATCAAGGGGTTAAAACATTTATTAGATAGTATATGAGGGTCCCTGTCGCTATAAAACGCTGACGGCGAACCTAAATATTTACGTCCCTAACTAGCGTCACCAGTGACACTAATACAGCAATCAGAAAAATTATCGCTTAGTGACACTGGCGACAGGGGGTGATCAAGGGGTTAAAACTTTATTAGGGGGGGTTAGGGGGGTATCCTAGACCTACAGGGGGCTAACACTAACTGCCCTACCACTTCTAACTGTCACAAACTGACACCATGCAGTAATCAGAAAAAAAAAACCACTGCTTGGTGTCAGTGTGACGGGGGGGGGAGGGGTGATTGGGGGGGATCGGGGGGCGATCGGGGGTGTAAAGTGTGCCTGGCATGTTCTACTGTGTGTGTGTGTGTATGTGTTGTGCACTCACATGTCTTCTCTCCTCGGCGCCGGAACGGAAACTGCCGAGCCGAGGAGAGATGACATCACATCCTCTGCCTCTGTGTACTACACAGAGGCAGGGGATGTTTCTCATTGGCTGGGAGCGATCGCGAGGGGGGGCCACGATCGGATGGCCTCCCCCTCATCTCTAAACGCTCCCAGACAAATGCCGACCGCCGCTGGCACCGGGGGGGGGGTCTGATTGGACCCCCCGCCCGTGGGAAGGCAATCACGTACCAGGTGCGTGATTTTGCCTGCCCGTGCCATTCTGTTCACGTATATATGCGGGAGGCGGTCGGCAAGTGGTTAACCCATTTCTGATAAGAATATGCATATAATTATATTTCTACATGGGTATTTTGGGTGGAATATTGTTTATAAATATACATAGTAACCTATTTAACCCATTTTTATTAAGAATATGCATATAATTATTTTTCTACATGGGGATTATGGGTGGAATATTATTTATAAATATACATAGGAACCTATTTAACCCATTTTTGATAAGAATATGCATATAATTGTTTTTCTACATGGGGATTATGGGTGGAATATTGTTAATAAATATACATATCAACATATTAAACCTATTTGTGATATGAATATGCATATAATTATTTTTCTACATGGGGATTATAGGTGGAATATTGTTTATAAATATACATAGGAACCTATTTAACCCATTTCTAATAAGAATATACATACAATTTTTTTTCTATATGGGTATTTTGGGTGGAATATTGTTTATAAATATACATAGGAACCTATTTAACCCATTTTTGATAAGAATATGCATATAATTATTTTTCTACATGGGGATTATGGGTGGAATATTGTAGATAAACATACATAGCAACATATTAAACCTATTTGTGATATGAATATGCAAATAATTATTTTTCTACATGGGGATTATGGGTGGAAAATTGTAGATAAACATACATAGCAACATGTTAAACCTATTTCTGGTAAAAAGTACGCAAATCATTATTTTTCTACATGTGAATTATGGGTGGAATATTGTTTATAAATATAAATAGGAACCTATTTAACACATTTCTGACAAGAATATGCATATAATTTTTTTCTTTATGGGAATTATGGGTGGAATATTGTTTATATCTCTACATAGGAACCTATTTAACCCGTTTCTGATAAGAATATGCATATAATTATTTTTCTATATGGGGATTAAGGGTTGAATATTGTTTATAAATATATATATATGAACCTATTTAACCCATTTCTAATAAGAATATGGATATAATTATTTTTCTACATGGGGATTATGGGTGGAATAGTGTTGATAAATATATATAGGAACCTTTTTAACCCATTTTGATAAGAATATGCATATAATTATTTTTCTATGTGGCGATTAAGAGTGGAATATTGTTTATAAACATACATAGGAACCTATTTAACCCATTTCTGATAAGAATATGCATAAAAAAATTCTACATAGGGAATATAGGTGGAATATTGTTTATAAATATATATAGGAACCTTTTTAACCCATTTTTGATAAGAATATGCATATAATTGTTTTTCTACATGGGTATTTTGGGTGGAATATTGTTTATAAACATACATAGTTACCTATTTAACCCATTTTTGATAAGAATATGCATATAATTATTTTTCTACGCGGGGATTATGGGTGGAATATTGTAGATAAACATACATATCAACATATTAAACCTATTTCTGATAGGAATAGGCATATCATTATTTTTTTACATATGGATTATGGGTGTAATATTGTTTATAAATATACATAGGAACCTATTTAACCCGTTTCTGATAAGAATATGCATATAATTATTTTTCTATATGGGGGTTATGGGTTGAATATTGTTTATAAATGTATATATATGAACCTATTTAACCCATTTCTAATAAGAATATGCATATAATTATTTTTCTACATGGGGATTATGGGTGGAATATTGTTTATAAATATACATAGCAACAAATAAACCTATTTCTGATATGAATATGCATATAATTATTTTTCTATGTGGGGATTAAGAGTGGAATATTGTTTATAAACATACTTAGGAACCTATTTAACCAATTTCTGATAAGAATATGCATAAAAAAACTCCACTTGGGGATTATAGGTGGAATATTGTTTATAAATTTACATCGGAATCTATTTAACCCATTTCTGATAAGAATTATGCATATAATTATTTTTCTACATGGGGATTATGGGTTGAATAATGTTTATAAATATATATATGAACCTGAAAATCAAGCCAAAGGGAGGGAGTACAGGGATTATGGCGGTGCCAAGAGGAACACAATATACTCAAATTAAAATTAAAAATATTTTTATTAACAAAAATCGTTAAAACTGGACATGAAAATCACAAAGACATGGTGTAACTTTTACTGATTGTTGGCACAGGATATTCGTCAACTACAAGCAGGAATGGCTATAATAATGATATACAGGCAATAGAGCCATATACATATCACAATAAACAAAATGGTATTTCCTAAATATGTCTATGCGATTGGATATCATATAGGTGACAAATTGAGAAATTGTATGGGAAAAAAAAAAGCTATATCTTAATCCCTCAGGGCCAATCTCTAGAGTGGGGGGGAGCAGTATTTCTTTCTATAGAGTGTACTGTAGTGCTTTAGGTATCAAACATCTGTCCCTGAGGAAGCCATTACTGACGAAACATGTCGGATATCTAAAATACCTACACACTGAACTGGCCGCTATGCTCTTCAGGCCAAGTCACGTGAAACAAGTTTGCTACAGAATTGATTTTAGAAATTATGCACACCATGTCTTTGTGATTTTCATTAAAGAAATACAAATGTGTCTGCGCTAGATTGAAAAAATACCATATAGGTGATTGCAGTAGGTGCTACGTGCCAAAATAATACAACCAAAATAAATGTGCTTATGCTGACCAATAATTAATCAGAAATAGCTCTTAGTGCTTAATACATGTAATTTTCAAAGTGCAAAGTGCAATATTAAAAATAAAAAACACACAATCTAAGTGCCAAATCGGGAATGAAATAGCAACTATTCCTCATAAAAGTCCTTATAGTTCAAAAGGTGTATATCCAAAAATATAAATATAAAGTGCTCAAAGGTGTGTCCATAATCAGTGAAGCTCATCCATCCTGTTCTTCCAAAAAGTGCAACACCATAAAGCATGCCTTAGTGTCTTCCAGTGACCCCCAAAAGCGTATGCGCTCACCTTATAGTGTGTGACACAGTAATTAAACTCTGTCAAACACGCTTTGGAGCCACTCCTGTGCTCAAATGGAATCAACTGTGCAGGCCTCCAATGTTCCCAGTCATGATATCATATGCAAGAGAAAAGAAACTCCATAGCGCAACATTGTAACATAATGAAGGATCTTTATTGTGAACAAAACTCTCCCCTCATAGGGGTACTCACATGCGATGGGTGCGTGAGTGCACCATCCTATACAGGCATAAACATAAAACAGGCCGATCATGAGGTATCGCGTGCGGTGTGTGCCTCAATCTCTCTCTCTCTCTCTCTGCTGACAGCTCCGTCCAGGCCCCTCCCCTACGCGTGTTCGGCACAGGGATCACGTGCCTTCATCAGGGGGATTTGATTGGATGGACGCTCTATGCTCAAGTTATAGTAAATCCCCCTGATGAAGGCACGTGATCCCTGTGCCGAACACGCGTAGGGGAGGGGCCTGGAGATTGAGGCACACACCGCACCGCACACTATACCTCACGATCGGCCTGTTTTATGTTTATGCCTGTATAGGATGGTGCACTCACGCACCCACCGCATGTGAGTACCCCTATGAGGGGAGAGTTTTGTTCACAATAAAGATCCTTCATTATGTTACAATGTTGCGCTATGGAGTTTCTTTTCTCTTGCATATGATATCATGACTGGGAACATTGGAGGCCTGCACAGTTGATTCCATTTGAGCACAGGAGTGGCTCCAAAGCGTGTTTGACAGAGTTTAATTACTGTGTCACACACACTGTAAGGTGAGCGCATACGCTTTTGGGGGTCACTGGAAGACACTAAGGCATGCTTTATGGTGTTGCACTTTTTGGAAGAACAGGATGGATGAGCTTCACTGATTATGGACACACCTTTGAGCACTTTATATTTATATTTTTGGATATACACCTTTTGAACTATAAGGACTTTTATGAGGAATAGTTGCTATTACATTCCCGATTTGGCACTTAGATTGTGTGTTTTTTATTTTTAATATTGCACTTTGCACTTTGAAAATGACATGTATTAAGCACTAAGAGCTATTTCTGACATTTATTTTGGTTGTATTATTTTGGCACGTAGCACCTACTGCAATCACCTATATGGTATTTTTTCAATCTAGCGCAGACACATTTGTACTTCTTTAACACCATTCACACGATTATGAAACGTGATTAGTGTTTGCAGCTGGCTCTCACTCAGGATTTATTCATTGTTTTATAAGGCATTAACCCTTATGTGGCTCGCAAGGTTTGTCTATATTATTTTGTGATTTTCATGTCCAATTTTAACGATTTTTGTTAATAAAAATATTTTTAATTTTAATTTGAGTATATTGTGTTCCTCTTGGCACCGCCATAATCCCTGTACTCCCTCCCTTTGGCTTGATTTTCAAATTATTGGGATGAGGTGCCGTATTATACCGAGGGTCGCACAGCCATATATTAATATATATGAACCTATTGAACCCATTTCTAATAAGAATATGCATATAATTATTTTTCTACATGGGGATTATGGGTGGAATATTGTTAATAAATATACATATCAACCTATTAAATCTATTTCTGATAAGAATAGGCATAGAATTATTTTTCTACATGGGGGTTATGGGTGAAATATTGTTTATAAATATACATAGCAACATATTAAACCTATTTCTGATAAGAATAGGCATATAATTTTTTTTCTATATAGGGAATATGGGCAGAATATTGTTTATAAATATACATAGGAACATATTAAACCTATTTCTGATATGAATATGCATATAATTATTTTACTATACTAGGATTATGGGTGGAATATTGTTTAGAAATATACATAGGAACCTATTTAACCCATTTCTGATAGGAATATGCATATAATTTTTTTCTACATGGGGATTATGTGTGGAATATTGGTAATAAATATACATATTAAGCTATTTAACCCAATTCTGATAAGAATATGCATACAATTATTTTTCTATATGGGAATTATGGGTGGAATATTGTTTATAAATATACATAGGAACCTATTTAACCCATTTCTGATAAGAATATGCATATAATTATTTTTCTACATGGGGATTTTTGGTGGAATATTGTAGTTAAACATATATAGGAATATATTAAACCTATTTCTGATATGAATATGCATAACATTTTTTTTCTATATGGGATTATGGGTGGAATGTTGTTAATAAAATTACATAGAAAACCATTTAACCCATTTCTGATAAGAATATGCATATAATAATTTTCTACATGGGGATTGTGGGTAGAATATTGTTAATAAATATACATAGCAACATAATAAACCCATTTCTGATAGGAATATGCATACAATTATTTTTCTACATGGGGATTATGGGTGGAATATTGTTTATAAATATACATAGGAACCTTTTTAACCCATTTCTGATAAGAATATGCATATACGGTAATTATTTTTCTAAATGGGGATTATGGGTGGAAAATTGTTTATAATTATAAATACCAACATATTAAACCTATTTATGATAAGAATATGCATATAATTATTTTTCTACATGGGGATCATGGGTGGAATGTGGATTATAAATATACATAGGAACCTATTTAACCCATTTCTGATAAGAATATGCATATAATTATTTTTCTACATGGGGATTATGGGTGGAATGATGTTTATAAATATACATAGGGACCTATTTTTAACCCATTTCTGTTAAGAATATGCATATAATTATTTTTCTATATGGGGATTATGGGTGGAATATTGTTTATAAATATACATAGGATCCTATTTAACCCATTTCTGATAAGAATATGCATATAATTATTTTTCTATATGGGGACTATGGGTGGAATATTGTTTATATCTATACATAGCAACATATTTAACCCATTTCTGATTAGAATATGAATGTAGACCTTGAAGCTCCGATATCGGAAGACAAGGTTGCCCGCGCCATTGCATCTACCCCATCTGGCAACAGTCCGGGCCCTGATGGCTTCACCCCGAAATTTTATAAACAGTTTGCTCCCCTTCTCACTCCCTTCTTAACAAAAGTGTTTAACTCAATCTCTGAGCGATCAGTATTCCCGCCGCAAACTCTAGAGGCACATATCACCCTCATCCCAAAACCCGACAAAGACCTGACTATATGTGCTAATTACCAACCCATTTCGCTGATAGGGGTAGATTTGAAAGTGTATGCGAAGGTGCTAGCAAATAGACTACAACCGTTGCTACCCCGATTAATACAATTAGATCAAGTGGGCTTTGTGAGTGGACGAGAGGCACAAATTAACACCCTGAAAACTCTTCTCATTGTGGACTATGCTCGAGTCCACAATGTCCCATTATGTCTTCTCACGGTAGACGCGGAAAAGGCCTTCGACCGCGTTGACTGGCAATTTCTTCGCCTATCACTGCAACAACTGGGTCTAGGCCAAAACATGCTCTCCAAAATAATGTCCCTCTATACCTCTCCCTCCGCTAGGATTAGACTAAACGGATCTCTAGCGCCAAAATTCACTATTCGCAATGGAACGCGACAGGGGTGCCCCTTGTCCCCCATTCTCTATGTTCTTGTTATGGAACACCTAGCCATCGCCCTTAGAAACAACCCGGATGTCCACGGTGTTAGTATAGGCCCCATACATACTAAACTTGCCTTATTTGCAGATGACTTGCTCATATTTGTGACCCAACCGCAAGTCTCCTTACCCTCCATTATGCAGGAGTTTCAGAGATATGGAGATGTTAGTAACTTTAAAGTTAATCATAGTAAGTCAGAAATACTCAATATTTCACTCCCAGAAGCAGCTCTCCAACAACTCGCGTCTACCTTCCCTTTTAAGACAAACTCCACATCTATTCGTTATTTAGGAATTCATATCCCAACAGACGCTTCCCAACTATTCACCAGCAACTTTACCGCTCTACTTCTTAGAACACAAGCGGATCTGACCACATACACACCTAAACAGCTCTCTTGGTTGGGAAGGGTGAATGTTTTAAAGATGGATGTCCTCCCTCGATTCCTCTATCTTTTCCAAACCATTCCTATTCACATTTCCACCCCGTTTTTCAAAAGGCTTCGTCAGATTTTTTCTAAATTCATATGGCAAGGAAACCGCCCCAGGATAAAGTATGACACAATGATTCTTCCGAAGGCCCGGGGGGGAGCGGGGGTCCCGGATGCCTCTTCCTACCATAAGGCAGCGGTACTCACACGTATTGTGGATTGGTTTCACCACCCTTCCTCCAAGCTCTGGGTTCAATTGCAGAAACATCTCAATGGGGCTGATCTTTGCGCCCTGCCGTGGATACCTACGGCTCGGCGGAAGGATAGTACCCTCTCAACTGCCCTTACTCGTCAGACTCTTCAGATATGGGACCGACTGCTATTAACGAGTAAATTATCTAAACCTCGAGACCCGATGACTCCTCTCTTTGGGACTCCGGCTTTCCCTCCGGCAGAGGATAAGGAGAGATTTGGACCCTGGAATAGGGATAGTCATCGACGTTTAGCACAGGTATTACACGCTGACCCATCTTTGAGACTAGACATACCCCCCCAGACGGGTCCGGGGCCCCCAATCATGTGGTTACAAAGGAGTCAATTAATGTCATATATACGTACTTTCTCCCCCATTTCAGAAATCCTGGATGACCCGACAGACTTTGACGAGCTGCTCTTACAACCAGACCCGCCAACACATGTAGTATCACTGTTATATTCCCTTCTATTGAACGTATCTAACCCTGACTATCCAACGTACACGCAGAAATGGGAAACAGATCTACAGCATTCCATCTCCCCTGCTGATTGGCAAAAAAGCTTTATCTTAACGCACAGGATCTCTTTGGCAACTAAGACTCAAGAAAAAGGGTTTAAGCTATTAACAAGGTGGTACAGATGCCCGGTGACTATTCAACGGTTTAACCCTTCTCTATCAGGTACTTGTTGGAGATGCCTGTCCTCTAGTGGGACAATGCTCCACATCTGGTGGGCATGCCCTCCAATTCGGAAACTTTGGCAAAAGGTCTTTGATATACAGCAGGCTGATGGCGACCTCAATTAAGGGAGGGTGGAGGAAGGGGGGGTTCTCTCCTGAGCAGACTCGCTCTACACAGAGCACCTTAGGTAAACACCAGGTCTTAAGCAAGGTTCAAGGTCCAGGTTGAATGAATTTTAAATGCTTGACTTATAATGTTAAAGGGTTAAATTCGCCCAATAAGAGGCATAAAGTGCTGAGAAAGCTGCACCACTATGGGGCAGACGTGGTTTTTCTACAGGAAACCCATTTAATGTGGGAATCAGGTATAAAGCTTTATTCTAGGTATTTTCCTAAATGGATATACAGCAATACTCCTTTGAAACGGGCAAAAGGGGTGGCAATTGGTTTTGCAAAAGGTTTGAATTATGTTCTAATAGATAGGAAGACAGATCCAGAAGGACGCTTTCTCTTCTTGAAGATTAGAATTGGAGAGAGGACCCTCACCCTGTCCAATGTTTATTGCCCAAATAGGGATCCGACCAATTTTTTTTCTAAGGTACTCAACAGTCTGCTGGAATTTAGAGAGGGGGAAATGATAGTAGCAGGAGATTTTAACTTCAGCTTAGACCCATCCTTGGATAGTTCGTCAAATGCGCGGGGGATGAGTAAGAGTACCTTGAGAAGAATAGGGAAAAAATGACATGACTGTCAGTTGATAGATGTGTGGAGGGTTCAACATGCTGGGGTCAGGGATTTTACTTTCTTCTCCCCCGTGCATGGGACTTATTCCAGATTGGACTATCTGATGGTGGATCATAGGTTGCTGGAGGCAGTTGAAGAAACCAGGATTGAGATCAGAACACTGTCAGATCATGCCCCTGCTACGATGAAATAAAGACTTAAAGGAGTGCAAAAACCCCCGTTTACATGGCGACTAAATGAGAATTTAATTAGAGATGTTAAGATTGCTGAAAAAATTCAACAGGAAATAGATTCGTTTTTTCTAATAAATGATACGGGAGAGATTCCGGGGGCTACTGTATGGGAAGGCCTTTAAGGCATATATAAGTGGGGTCCTGATCTCTGTGGGAGCAGGACTGAAAAAAGAAAGGAAAAAAAGAACAGATTAGAACAGATACATAAAGCCCAAACAGGATCTGGTAGGACCACATTGCAACTGCTGACCATCAGACGAGATTAATTAAGAGACTTAATGGAAGAGGAGACGAACCAAATTATGAATAGACATCTTAGAGACAAATTTAGGTGGGGAAATAAAGTAGGTAAACACCTGGCAAAAATTCTGCAGAGAAAACGTGATATAAATTTTATCGATAGGATCCAAAATAAAAAAGGGGACCTGAGGTTTTCCTCAAGAGAAATTGGCGAGGAATTCAGACAGTATTTTTCATCTCTGTACTCTGTCGATACAAAAGGATGTAGTAGGGGAAAAAAGGAAAGGGTTGAGGCCTTCTTAAAGGAGGTAGGGCTAAATAAACTGACTGAAGAGGACATAAAAGATCTGGATAACCCCATAACGGAGGAAGAAATCCGTTCGGCTCTAAGATCTTCTCCCACCGGGAGAAGCCCCGGCCCTGATGGTTTTACGGCTTGTTTTTTCAAAACATTTGGGGACTCTTTGGTACCGAGGCTGTGCCGGCTATGGAATGAGCTTGGGACGCAGGGTGAGCTGAGCGAGGGCGCTCTGCTGGCGGCTGTGACCTTAATACCGAAGGAGGGCAAGGACCGCACCCTGTGTTCCAGTTATAGGCCTATAGCGCTTATAAACGCAGACATTAAATTGTATGCGAAGGTGCTGGCAACACGGTTCAAGGAGAAGATGGTGTACCTTATCCATCCGGACCAGGTGGGTTTTGTCCCAGGGAGAGAGAGCAGAGACAATGGGGTGCGGTCCTTGCTCATTACAGAAGCCATCAAGAGCAGTGGAAGCCCAGGACTATTTCTGTCAATAGATGCCGAGAAGGCCTTTGACAAAGTAGACTGGGGTTTCATGATTAATACGCTGGAAGCATTGGGTGTAGGAGAAAAAATGATAAAGTGGATTAAAATTCTATATAATCATCCCCTAACTTATGTGAAAGTCAACAATATTGCCTCAGCCCAGTTCCAAATGAAGAACGGTACTAGGCAAGGTTGCCCGCTTTCCCCTCTCCTCTTTGTTCTGACACTGGAGCCTCTGTTAGCTGCTATACGAAAAAACCCGGACATAAGGGGCTGTACTGTTGGAGGGGAGGAGCATAAAGTGGCTGCTTATGCCGATGACGTTCTTCTATACGTTACAAACCCTAGGATCTCGATTCCTAATATATTAGCCATAGTGAAGAGGTTTGGAGAGCTCTCAAATTATAAAATTAATTTGGGAAAATCCGAAGCTCTAAACATCAACATAGATAAGAAGGAAGAGGCGTGGATTAGAGAAACATTCCCCTTCCCAGTAAGAGAAAATATAAAGTACCTGGGAGTCAAGTTATCAAACTCGGTAAAGAAGCCTTACATATTAAATTTTATCCCGCTATTGGATGAAATTCGAGCGGAAGTTAAAAGGTTGGTTCATCGCCCGATCTCATGGATTGGACGAATTAACTCAGTTAAAATGGTGTTGGCCCAAAAAGTGTTCTATAAAATGCAGATGCTTCCAATCCCGTTGCCTCAAATTTATTTTAAAAAATTGACACAAATATTAAATGGGTTTGTGTGGAATAATAAGAAACCTAGAGTAGCACATAGAGTGATATGCAGAGAAAAAGCACAAGGGGGGTTGGCTATGCCAGATTTCAAAAAATATTTTAATGCAATAGTAATCGCACGGGCGGTAGATTGGGTTAAGGGAGGACATAATAAAAGATGGGTTAGTTTAGAAATGGGGTTAAGTGGTTCACGTTTGAAATATTTGTTATGGAACCCCCCACGGTTTAGAAAATTAGGCCCAGATACACACATTATCACACAACTCACCTTTAAAATTTGGGACCTGATGCACACAAACAATAGTTGGGAATATAATTCACCACTGATATACTTAAAAAATAATGAACTGTTTCCCCCGGGGATGGAGGGAGTAGGTGGAAACTGGATCATAAATAATGAAGTACAATTAAAAGATATTACGAAGAATGGGAAAATTTGCACTTTTCAGCACTTAGTTACACAAAAGGATTTAATGAAAGTAAATGGCTGGCGGTACGCACAGCTCTCTCATTTTGTTGAGTCTTCCTGGGCCCATAAGAGAGGAAAAAGACCTTAGACCAATAGAGAAAATATTCCGCAGCAGCAAGTCCAGAGGGTATGTCTCTGTGATATACAAAATGCTATTAAACAGTGGAGAGATGGAAATGCCATCATTCATTAAAAAATGGGAAAGGGATTTGGGGGCAACATTAGAGGAAAACGCAGTGGGAAACATTTTGAAGGCAACACACAGTTCGACAATGGATACAAAAATGACAGAGACAAACTACAAGTGCTTATCCAGATGGTATGCTACGCCGGATAAAATTAATAAATACCAACCAGATAGGTCTCCGAACTGTTGGAGGGGGTGTAGGGTGTGGGGACTATCGCTCATCTTTGGTGGAACTGCCCGGTGGTCAAAAAGTTCTGGCTGGAAGTACTCCAAATTACAGAGGAGGTTACGGGCAAAACAATCCCTTATGACCCTTGGGTTTGTCTGTTTCACAGTTTGGAGGGAGGAAAACGGGAGTACAATATGTCCATTGTCCCCGGCTTACTGAATGCAGCAAAAAGTGAAATCCCTAATAAATGGCAGAATGTTGAAGGCCTCAAGATTAGTGATTGGTTCCTAAGAGTGCAGGAAACATATAAGCTAGAGAAAAAGGAGAAAGACCCGTCAATTAGGGAGCATGAGACAATGGGAGGTAGATGGGCAAGTTGGGTGGCCTTTAAGAAATCTGCAAGGTATGCGGAGAAGAGGTTGTGTTGATCTGATACAAATGGGGCAAGTAGGTGATGGTACTTGGTAGGAAATACAAGAGTGGAGTCTGCGGGGGAGTGATGGGGGGGGTTTGGGTTTTAAGTTGAGTGGGAGGGGGGGCTTATAGGGGATATGAGGGGAGTTATTAATGTATTGGTGTATGATTATTGTAAATTCTTTTTGTATGGATATATATAAATTAAATAAAGAATTAAAAAAAAAAAAAAAGAAATCATCGGGATGAAAGTTTACCCCCCCCCCCCCTTCAAGACCAGTAAGAAATCTTTTTTCAAGATAAAAGAATAAAAAAAATAAAAAAAAAAGAATATGCATATAATTATTTTTCTATATGGGGATTATGGGTGGAATATTGTTTATATCTATACATAGGAACATATTTAACCCATTTCTGATTAGAATATGAATGTAATTATTTTCCACATGGGGATTATGGGTGGAATATTGTTTATAAATATACATAGGAACCTATTAACCCATTTATGATAAGAATATGCATATAATTGTTTTTCTACATGGGGATTATGGGTGGAATATTGTTTATAAATATACATTGAACCTATTTAACCCATTTCTGCTAAGAATATAATTTTTTTTTTACATGGGGATTATGGGATGAATAGGTTACATTGTAACCTATTTAACCCATTTCTGATAATAATATACCAATATTTATTTTTTTTACATGGACATTATGGGTGGAATATTGTTTATAAATATACCTAGTAACCTATTTAACCCATTTCTGATAAGAATATGCATATAATTATTTTTCTACACGGGGATTATGGGTGGAATATTGTTAATAAATAAACATAGGAAACTATTTAACCCATTTCTGATACAAATATGCATATAATTATTTTCCTACATGGGGATTATGGGTGGAATATTAATTATAAATATACATAGGACCCTATTTAACCCATTTATGATATGAATATGCATATAATAATTTTTCTATATGGGGATTATGGGTGGAATATTGTTAATAAAATTACATAGAAAACCATTTAACCCATTTCTGATAAGAATAAGCACAAAATTATTTTTCTACATGGGGATTATGTGTGGAATATTGTTAATGAATATACATAGGAAACTATTTAACCCATTTCTGATAAGAGTATGCATATAAATATTTTTCTGTATGGGGAATATGAGTGGAAAACTGTTTATAAATATACATAGCAGCATATTAAACCTATTTCTGATATGAATATGCATATAATTTTTTTAAATATGGGGATTATGGGTGGAATATTGTTTATGAATATACATAGGAACCTATTTAACCCATTTCTGATAATAATATTCATACACATATTTTTCTATATGGAAATCGTGGGAGGAATATTGTTTATAAATATACATAGGAACCTATTTAACCCATTTCTCATAAGAATATGCATATAATTATTTTTCTACATGGGGATTATGGGTGGAATGTGGATTATAAATATACATATATTTACAAGTTATGCGCTGCGCTTGGGTGACCCCAAAAACAAAATTAATAATAACCAACTCTGTGCTTACTAGTGCGATGATATTAAATACAAATAATATGAATGTTGAATAAATAAACAAGGTGTGAAAAAAACAAGTGCTTGTTACACCATAAATTTTATACAAGCACTTGTTTTTTCACACCTTGTTTATTTATTCAACATTTATATTATTTGTATTTAATATCATCGCACTAGTAAGTACAGAGTTGGTTATTAGTAATTTTGTTTTTGGGGTCACCCAAGCGCAGCGCATGACTTGTAAATTTATCCTATGCACGTTATATGAAGCGTGATTAGCGCATGCAGCTGAAGGTAGCACAAGCAAGGCATAAGATCATTGTGGCTCACAGAATTTTTCCAATTATAAATATACATAGGAACCTATTTAACCCATTTCTGATAAGAATATGCATATAATTATTTTTCTACATGACGATTATGGGTGGAATATTGTTTATAAATATACATAGGAACCTATTTAACGCATTTCTGATAATAATATGCATATAATTATTTTTCTACATGTGGATTATGGGTGGAATATTGTTAATAAATATACATAGGAACCTATTTATCCAATTTCTGATAAGAGTATGCATATAATTATTTTTCTACATGGGGATTATGGCAGATATATTGTTTATAAATATACATAGCAACATATTAAACCTATTTCTGATATGAATATGCATAACATTTTTTTCTATATGGGATTATGGGTGGAATATTGTTAATAAACTTACATAGAAAACCATTTAACCCATTTCTGATAAGAATATTCATATAACAATTTTCTACATGGGGATTAAGGGTAGAATATTGTTAATAAATATACATAGCAACATAATAAACCTATTTCTGATATGAATATGCATATAATTATTTTGCTACACGGGGATTATGGGTGGAATACTGTTTATAAATGAATATAGGAACCTATTTAACCCATTTCTGATAAGAATATGCATATAATTATTTTTTTACATGGGGATTATGGGTGGAATATTGTTTATAAATATACATAGGAACCTTTTTAACCCATTTCTGATAAAAATATGCATATAATTATTTTTCTATATGGGAATTATGGGAGGAATATTGTTTCTAAATAGACATAGGAACCTATTTAACCCATTTCTGATAAGAATATGCATATAATTATTTCTCTACATGGGGATAATGGGTGGAATATTGTTTATAAATATACATAGCAACATATTAAATCTATTTCTGATATGAATGTGCATATAATTATTTTCTACATGGGGATTATGGGTGGAATGTTGTTTATTAATATACATAGGAACCTACAGTGGCTTGCGAAAGTATTCGGCCACCTTGAACTTTTCAACCTTTTGCCACATTTCAGGCTTCAAGATATAAAATTTTTATTTTTTGTGAAGAATCACCAACAAGTGGGACACAATTGTGAAGTGGAACGAAATCTTTTGGATTTTTGAAACTTTTTTAACTAATAAAAAAATGAAAAGTGGGGCGTGCAAAATTATTCGGCCCCCTTGCGTTAATACTTTGTAGAGCCACCTTTTGCTGCTATTACAGCTGCAAGTCGCTTGGGGTATGTCTCTATCAGTTTTGCACATCGAGAGACTGAAATTCTTGCCCATTCTTCCTTGCAAAACAGCTCGAGCTCAGTGAGGTTGGATGGAGAGCGTTTGTGAACAGCAGTTTTCAGCTCTTTCCACAGATTCTCGATTGGATTCAGGTCTGGACTTTGACTTGGCCATTCTAACACCTGGATACGTTTATTTGTGAACCATTCCTTTGTAGATTTTGCTGTATGTTTGGGATCATTGTCTTGTTGGAAGATAAATCTCCATCCCAGTTTCAGGTCTTTTTCAGACTCCAACAGGTTTTCATCCAGAATGGTCCTGTATTTGGCTGCATCCATCTTACCCTCAATTTTAACCATCTTCCCTGTCCCTGCTGAAGAAAAGCATGCCCAAACCATGATGCTGCCACCACCATGTTTGACAGTGGGGATGGTGTGTTGAGTGTGATGAGCTGTGTTGCTTTTACGCCAAACATATCGTTTTGCATTGTGGACAAAAAGTTCGATTTTGGTTTCATCGGACCAGAGCACCTTCTTCCACATGTTTGGTGTGTCTCCCAGGTGGCTTGTGGCAAACTTTAGACGAGACTTTTTATGGATATCTTTGAGAAATGGCTTTCTTCTTGCCACTCTTCCATAAAGGCCAGATTTATGCAGTATACGACTGATTGTTGTCCTATGGACAGACTCTCCCACCTCAGCTGTAGTTCTCTGCAGTTCATCCAGAGTGATCATGGGCCTCTTGGCTGCATCTCTGATCAGTCTTCTCCTTGTCTGAGCTGAAAGTTTAGAGGGACAGCCAGGTCTTGGTAGATTTGCAGTGGTCTGATACTCCTTCCATTTCAAAATGATCGCTTGCACAGTGCTCCTTGGGATGTTTAAAGCTTGGGAAATCTTTTTGTATCCAAATCCGGCTTTAAACTTCTCCACAACAGTATTACGGACCTGCCTGGTGTGTTCCTTGGTCTTCATGATGCTCTCTGCGCTTTCAACAGAACCCTGAGACTATCACAGAGCAGGTGCATTTATACAGAGACTTGATTACACACAGGTGGATTCTATTTATCACCATTAATCATTTAGGACAACATTGGATCATTCAGAGATCCTCGCTGAACTTCTGGAGTGAGTTTTCTGCACTGAAAGTAAAGGGGCCGAATAATTTTGCACGCACCACTTTTCAGTTTTTTAATTGCTAAAAAAGTTTAAAATATCCAATAGATTTCGTTCCACTTCACAATTGTGTCCCACTTGTTGGTGATCCTTCACAAAAAATTAAAATTTTATATCTTTATGTTTGAAGCCTGAAATGTGGCAAAAGGTTGAAAAGTTCAAGGGGGCCGAATACTTTCGCAAGCCACTGTATTTAACCAATTTCTGATAAGAATATGCATATAATTATTTTTCTACATGGGGATTGTGGGTGGAATATTGTAGTTAAACATACATAGGAATATATTAAACCTATTTCTGATATGAATATGCATATAATTATGTTTCTATATGCTGATTATCGGTTTAATATTTTTATAAATATACATAGGAACCTATTTAACCCATTTCTGATAAGAATATGCATATAATTATTTTTCTACATGGGGATTATGGGTGGAATGTGGATTATAAATATACATAGGAAACTATTTAACCCCTTTCTGATAAGAATATGCATATAATTATTTTTCTACATGGGGATTATGGATAGAATGATGTTTATAAAAATACAAAGGGACCTATTTAAAGCATTTCTGATAAGAATATGCATATAATTATTTTTCTATATGGGGATTATGGGTGGAATATTGTTTATAAATATACATAGGATCCTATTTAACCCATTTCTGATAAGAATATGCATATAATTATTTTTCTATATGGGGATTATGGGTGGAATATTGTTTATATCTATACATAGGAACATATTTAACCCATTTCTGATTAGAATATGAATGTAATTATTTTCCACATGGGGATTATGGGTGGAATATTGTTTATAAATATACATAGGAACCTATTTAACCCATTTCTGATAAGAATATTCATATAACAATTTTCTACATGGGGATTAAGGGTAGAATATTGTTAATAAATATACATAGCAACATAATAAACCTATTTCTGATATGAATATGCATATAATTATTTTGCTACACGGGGATTATGGGTGGAATACTGTTTATAAATGAATATAGGAACCTATTTAACCCATTTCTGATAAGAATATGCATATAATTATTTTTTTACATGGGGATTATGGGTGGAATATTGTTTATAAATATACATAGGAACCTTTTTAACCCATTTCTGATAAAAATATGCATATAATTATTTTTCTATATGGGAATTATGGGAGGAATATTGTTTCTAAATAGACATAGGAACCTATTTAACCCATTTCTGATAAGAATATGCATATAATTATTTCTCTACATGGGGATAATGGGTGGAATATTGTTTATAAATATACATAGCAACATATTAAATCTATTTATGATATGAATGTGCATATAATTATTTTCTACATGGGGATTATGGGTGGAATGTTGTTTATTAATATACATAGGAACCTACAGTGGCTTGCGAAAGTATTCGGCCACCTTGAACTTTTCAACCTTTTGCCACATTTCAGGCTTCAAGATATAAAATTTTTATTTTTTGTGAAGAATCACCAACAAGTGGGACACAATTGTGAAGTGGAACGAAATCTTTTGGATTTTTGAAACTTTTTTAACTAATAAAAAAATGAAAAGTGGGGCGTGCAAAATTATTCGGCCCCCTTGCGTTAATACTTTGTAGAGCCACCTTTTGCTGCGATTACAGCTGCAAGTCGCTTGGGGTATGTCTCTCTCAGTTTTGCACATCGAGAGACTGAAATTCTTGCCCATTCTTCCTTGCAAAACAGCTCGAGCTCAGTGAGGTTGGATGGAGAGCGTTTGTGAACAGCAGTTTTCAGCTCTTTCCACAGATTCTCGATTGGATTCAGGTCTGGACTTTGACTTGGCCATTCTAACACCTGGATACGTTTATTTGTGAACCATTCCTTTGTAGATTTTGCTGTATGTTTGGGATCATTGTCTTGTTGGAAGATAAATCTCCATCCCAGTTTCAGGTCTTTTTCAGACTCCAACAGGTTTTCATCCAGAATGGTCCTGTATTTGGCTGCATCCATCTTACCCTCAATTTTAACCATCTTCCCTGTCCCTGCTGAAGAAAAGCATGCCCAAACCATGATGCTGCCACCACCATGTTTGACAGTGGGGATGGTGTGTTGAGTGTGATGAGCTGTGTTGCTTTTACGCCAAACATATCGTTTTGCATTGTGGACAAAAAGTTCGATTTTGGTTTCATCGGACCAGAGCACCTTCTTCCACATGTTTGGTGTGTCTCCCAGGTGGCTTGTGGCAAACTTTAGACGAGACTTTTTATGGATATCTTTGAGAAATGGCTTTCTTCTTGCCACTCTTCCATAAAGGCCAGATTTATGCAGTATACGACTGATTGTTGTCCTATGGACAGACTCTCCCACCTCAGCTGTAGTTCTCTGCAGTTCATCCAGAGTGATCATGGGCCTCTTGGCTGCATCTCTGATCAGTCTTCTCCTTGTCTGAGCTGAAAGTTTAGAGGGACAGCCAGGTCTTGGTAGATTTGCAGTGGTCTGATACTCCTTCCATTTCAAAATGATCGCTTGCACAGTGCTCCTTGGGATGTTTAAAGCTTGGGAAATCTTTTTGTATCCAAATCCGGCTTTAAACTTCTCCACAACAGTATTACGGACCTGCCTGGTGTGTTCCTTGGTCTTCATGATGCTCTCTGCGCTTTCAACAGAACCCTGAGACTATCACAGAGCAGGTGCATTTATACAGAGACTTGATTACACACAGGTGGATTCTATTTATCACCATTAATCATTTAGGACAACATTGGATCATTCAGAGATCCTCGCTGAACTTCTGGAGTGAGTTTTCTGCACTGAAAGTAAAGGGGCCGAATAATTTTGCACGCACCACTTTTCAGTTTTTTAATTGCTAAAAAAGTTTAAAATATCCAATAGATTTCGTTCCACTTCACAATTGTGTCCCACTTGTTGGTGATTCTTCACAAAAAATTAAAATTTTATATCTTTATGTTTGAAGCCTGAAATGTGGCAAAAGGTTGAAAAGTTCAAGGGGGCCGAATACTTTCGCAAGCCACTGTATTTAACCAATTTCTGATAAGAATATGCATATAATTATTTTTCTACATGGGGATTGTGGGTGGAATATTGTAGTTAAACATACATAGGAATATATTAAACCTATTTCTGATATGAATATGCATATAATTATGTTTCTATATGCTGATTATCGGTTTAATATTTTTATAAATATACATAGGAACCTATTTAACCCATTTCTGATAAGAATATGCATATAATTATTTTTCTACATGGGGATTATGGGTGGAATGTGGATTATAAATATACATAGGAAACTATTTAACCCCTTTCTGATAAGAATATGCATATAATTATTTTTCTACATGGGGATTATGGATAGAATGATGTTTATAAAAATACACAGGGACCTATTTAAAGCATTTCTGATAAGAATATGCATATAATTATTTTTCTATATGGGGATTATGGGTGGAATATTGTTTATAAATATACATAGGATCCTATTTAACCCATTTCTGATAAGAATATGCATATAATTATTTTTCTATATGGGGATTATGGGTGGAATATTGTTTATATCTATACATAGGAACATATTTAACCCATTTCTGATTATAATATGAATGTAATTATTTTCCACATGGGGATCATGGGTGGAATATTGTTTATAAATATACATAGGAACCTATTTAACCCATTTCTGATAAGAATATGCATATAATTATTATAATTATTATAATTATTGCATATAGTTATTTTTCTACATGGGGATTAAGTGTGGAATATTGTTTATAAATATACATAGGAACCTATTTAACCCATTTATGATAAGAATATGCATATAATTATTTTTCTACATGGGGATTATGGGTGGAATATTGTTTATAAATATACATGGAACCTATTTAACCCATTTCTGATAAGAATATGCATATAATTATTTTTCTACATGGGGATTATGGGTGGAATGTGGATTATAAATATACATAAATTTGCAAGTTATGCGCTGCACTTGGGTGACCCCAAAAACAAAATTAATACTAACCAACTCTGTGCTTACTAGTGCGACGATATTAAATACAAATAATATGAATGTTGAATAAATAAACAAGGTGTGAAAAAAACAAGTGCTTGTTACACCATAAATTTTATACAAGCCCTTGTTTTTTCACAAAGAAACAAGAATATTGTTGCGCTACTAAAGAGTTTTTATAATGTAATAGCCGCCAGCATCGCCAGTATAGTGACCGTGTAAAAAAGTGAAAGAATAATAAAATGCAGCGCTAAGTGAAATATATCAGATTAATGTCTAAAAGGGTGAGTGACCACCCTATATATAGTGTGTATAATAAGTAGTGTGTGTATTCACCAAACCTGTGTATAGTGACGTTTAAAGATCAATATTCACATAGAACATAAATTCTAGGTATCACAATAAACACATAAACTTAAATAAAATAAATAATGTCCAAAAATGTGATGAAAACTCTTGGCCAGCAGCACTGTGATGCGCATAACAAGAAGAAACCATGTGCGAATTCCTAGATGCAGCGGGTAATCCTCACACATTCAGAATCCACACGAAAATGAAGGGGTAAATGCGCTTACCAGAAGAGGTGGACACTCACACCATACGGCGGGGTGTCGAACAGGCTTGCGGATCTATAGATCCCAGGGATGTCTGCTGGAAGGTGCTGGTGATGGATCCTAGTGAATGCATCTACGACAACCTCTGAAGCAAGATGGTCCATATATCCTTAGATGGATGGATAGATCAGTTCTCCTCTTGTAGCGCACAGATGACCGAACAGTGCAGTTCTCACCCCATCAAATGAAAACCATGTAAGGAAAAAAAGGGAATCTCCACATGGTGCATGAATCGGTAAAAAAAGGTTTATTCAAAACCATCAGGAACAGAAACGAGAGTTGCACAAACTTCAGATAAAAATGGATAAAATAGTGATCACAAAACAAAATAGTAAAATGGTATGCGTGGTAACAGGGTAACGGCTTCAGCAACCCGACATGTTTCGTACTAATGTCCATCTACAGGGGCATATAGCCTGATACCAGAGACCACGCCAGTATATATCAGCAAATAATAAATCACAATAGTAATCAGCTGTGTGTGCCACCGCTGGACTATTAGAACTAGCCAATCGGGACCGAGTATTGAGTATCTGTCATTCTCCCCCAAAGCCTGTGATGGCTCAGGCCAATCACGGCCTCCGGTACCTGATCACATGGTGCCATCATTGGGGATGACATCATCGCGCAGCCGCGGCTGCGCTCCAAGCCTCCCTCACCACCACTAAGGGACCAATGAGGAGACACAGCGGAGGGCGGACCAACTCCGCCCTACCGTCTATAGACAGCGTCATTGCACAGCCCAGCACAGCGCTCATATACCCAGCCACTTCCTGTGTCCACGGAAGTGCAGACGGGGCATTGCTAAAGGAAGGGGACACACATTAGGCTGAAACATCACAACTCCGATGCGCACATCCACCAGAGCGTGAAATCGGGCTATAACTGTCAGGATGGGACATGTGAAAACACCTTCAACTGAGGGAAAGTGATTCCCCATTTGGGTAAAACCGTGTCTCATATTCACAGCACGCCACACTGACATTAACTGACATGAAATTCTAAAGCCCCAAAATCAGCCCACCATGAAGCATGATTAGCGCATGCAGCTGGAGGTAGCACAAGCAAGGCATAAGATCATTGTGGCTCACAGAATTTTTCCAGTTATAAATATACATAGGAACCTATTTAACCCATTTCTGATAAGAATATGCATATAATTATTTTTCTATATGAGGATTATGGGTGGAATATTGTTTATAATTATACATAGGAACCCATTTAACCCAGTTCTGATAAGAATATGCATATAATTATTTTTCTACATGGGGATTGTGGGTGGAATATTGTTTATAAACATACATAGGAACCTATTTAACCCATTTCTGATATGAATATGAATGTAATAATTTTTCTATATGGGGATTATGGGTGGAATATTGTTAATAAAACTACATAGAAAACCATTTAACCCATTTCTGATAAGAATATGCATAACATTTTTTTTCTACATGGGGATTATGTGTGGAATAATGTTAATAAATATACATAGGAAACTATTTAACCCAATTCTGATAAGAATATGCATACAATTGTTTTTCTACATGGGGATTATGGGTGGAATATTGTAGGTAAATATTCATAGGAACATATTTACCCCCTATCTGATAAGAATATGCATATAAATATTTTTCTGAATGGGGAATATGGGTGGAATACTGTTTATAACTATACTTAGCAGCATATTAAACCTATTTCTGATATGAATATGCATATAATTTTTTTCTATATGGGGATTATGGGTGGATTATTTTTTATAAATATACATAGGAACCTATTTAACCAATTTCTGATAAGAATATGCCTATAATTATTTTTCTACATGGGGATTATGGGTGGAAAATTGTTTATAAATATACATAGGAACCTATTTAACCCGTTTCCGATAAGAATATGCATATAATTATTTTTCTATATGGGAATTATGGGAGGAATATTGTTTCTAAATAGACATAGGAACCTATTTATCCCATTTCTGATAATATGCATATAATTATTTTTGAACATGGGGATTATGGGTGGAATATTGTTTATAAATATACATATGAACCTATTTAACCCATTTCTGATAAGAATATGTATATAAATATTTTTCTACATGGGGACTATGGGTGGAATATTGTTTATCAATATACATAGCAACATATTAAACCTATTTCTGATATGAATATGCATATAATTATTTTGCTATACTAGGATTATGGGTGGAATATTGTTTATAAATATACATAGCATCCTATTTAACCCATTTCTGATAAGAATATGCATATAATTATTTTTCTACATGGGGATAATGGGTGGAATATTGTTAATAAATATACATAGGAACCTATTTAACACATTTCTGATAAGAATATGCAAATAATTATTTTTCTACATGTAGATTAATGGTGGAATATTGTTTAAAAATATACAGAGGAACCTATTTAACCCATTTCTGATATGAATATGCATATAATAATTTTTCTATATGGGGATTATGGGTGGAATATTGTTAATAAAATTACATAGAAAACCATTTAACCCATTTCTGATAAGAATATGCATATAATAATTTTTCTACATGGGGATTATGCGTAGAATATTGTTAATAAATATACATAGCAACATAATAAACCTATTTCTGATATAAATGTGCGTATAATTATTTTTCTACATGGGGATTATGGGTGGAATATTGTAGTTAAATATACATAGGAATATATTAAACATATTTCTGATATGAATATGCATATAATTATTTTCTACATGGGTAGTATGTGTGGAATATTGTTTATAAATATACATAGGAACCTATTTAACCCATTTCTGATAAGAATATGCATACAATTATTTTTCTATATGGAAATTATGGGTGGAATATTGTTTATAATTATACATAGGAACCTATTTACCCCCATTTCTGATAAGAATATGCTTATAATTATTTTTTTACATGGGGATTATGGGATGAATAGTAACCTAGTTAACCCATTTCTGATAATAATATACCAATATTTATTTTTCTACATGGGCATTATGGGTGGAATATTGTTTATAAATATACCTAGTAACCTATTTAACACATTTCTGATAAGAATATGCATATAATTATTTTCCTACATGGGGATTATGGGTGGAATATTGTTTATAAATATACATAGGACCCTATTTAACCCATTTATGATATAAATATGCATATAATAATTTTTCTATATGGGGATTAATGGTGGAATATTGTTTAAAAATATACATAGGAACCTATTTATCCCATTTCTGATATGAATATGCGTATAATAATTTTTCTATATGGGGATTATGGGTGGAATATTGTTAATGAATATACATAGGAAACTATTTAACCCAATTCTGATAAGAAAATGCTACAATTATTTTTCTACATGGGGATTGTGGGTGGAATATTGTAGTTAAATATACATGGGAACATATTTAACCCATTTCTGATAAGAGTATGCATATAAATATTTTTCTGTATGGGGTTAAATAGGTTACAATATATATTTATAAACACTATTCATCTCATAATCCCCATGTAAAAAATAATTATATGCATATTCTTATCAGAAATGGGTTAAATATGTTCCATGTATATTTATAAACAATATTCCACCCAAAATCCCCATGTAGAAAAATAATTATATGCATATTCTTATCAGAAATGGGTTAAATAGTTTCCTATGTATATTTATAATCCACATTCCACCCATAATCCACATGTAGAAAAATAATTATATGCACATTCTTATCATAAATGGGTTAAATAGTTTCCTATGTATATTTATAATCCACATTCCACCCATAATCCCCATGTAGAAAAATAATTATATGCATATTCTTATCAGAAATGGTTTAAATAGGTTCCTATATATATTTATAAACAATATTCCACCCATAATCCCCGTATAGAAAAATAATTATATGCATATTCATATCAGAAATAGGTTTAATATGTTGCTATTTATATTTATAAACAATATTGCACCCAAAATGCCCATTTAGAAAAATAATTATATGCATATTCTTATTAGAAATGGGTTAAATAGGTTACTATGTATATTTATAAACAATATTCCACCCATAATCCGCATGTAGAAAAATAATTATATGCATATTCATATCAGAAATGGGTTAAATAGGTTCCTATGTATATTTATAAGCAATATTCCACCCATAATCCCCATGTGGAAAAAAATACATTCATATTCTAATCAGAAAAGGATTAAATATGTTCCTATGTATAGATATAAACAATATCCCACCCATAATCCCCATATAGAAAAATAATTATATGCATATTCTTATCAGAAATGGGTTAAATAGAATCCTATGTATATTTATAAACAATATTCCACCCATAATCCCCATGTAGAAAAATAATTATATGCATATTCTTATCAGAAATGGGTTAAATAGGTTCCTATGTATATTTATAATCCACATTCCACCCATAATCCCCATGTAGAAAAATAATTATAGGCATATTCTTATCAGAAATGATTTAAATAGGTTCCTATGTATATTTATAAACAATATTCCACCCATAATCCCCATATAGAAAAATAAGTATATGGATATTCATATCAGAAATAGGTTTAATATGTTGCTATTTATATTTATAAACAATATTCCACCCATAATCCCTATTTAGAAAAATAATTATATGCATATTCTTATCAGAAATGAGTTAAAAAGATTCCTATGATTATTTATAAACAATATTCCACCCATAATCCCCATGTAGAAAAATAATTATATGCATATTCTTATCTGAAATGGGTTAAATAGGTTCCTATGTTCATTTATAAACAGTATTCCACCCATAATCCCCATGTAGAAAAATAATTATATGCATATTTTAATCAGAAATGGGTGAAATAGGTTCCTATGTATATTTATAAACAATATTCCTGCCATAATCCCCATGTAGAAAAAAAATATATGCATATTCTTATCAGAAATTGGTTAAAGAGGTGCCTATGTATATTTATTAACAATATTCCACCCATTATCCCCATGTAGAAAAATAAATATATGTATATTATTATCAGAAATGGGTTAAATAGGTTACAAGGTATATTTATAAACACTATTCCACCCATAATCCGCATGTAAAAAAATAATTGTATGCATATTCTTATCAGAAATGGGTTAAATAAGTTCCTATGTATATTTATAAACAATATTCCACCCATAATCCCCATATTGAAAAAAAATATATGCATATTCATATCAGAAATAGGTTTAATATGCTGCTATGTGCATACTCTTATCAGAAATGGGTTAAATATGTTCCTATGTATATTTAACTACAATATTCCTCCCATAATCCCCATGTAGAAAAATAATTGTATAGATATTCTTATCAGAATTGGGTTAAATAGTTTCCTATGTATATTCATTAACAATATTCCACACATAATCCCCATGTAGAAAAATAATTTTGTGCTTATTCTTATCAGAAATGGGTTAAATGGTTTTCTATGTAATTTTATTAACAATATTCCACCCATAATCCCCATGTAGAAAAATTATTATATGCATATTCATATCATAAATAGGTTAAATAGGGTCCTATGTATATTTATAAACAATTTTCCACCCATAATCCCCAAGTAGGAAAATAATTATATGCATATTCGCATCAGAAATGGGTTAAATAGGTTCCTATGTTTATTTATTAACCATATTCCACCCATAATCCCCATGTAGACAAATAATTATATGCATATTCTTATCAGAAATGGGTTAAATAGGTTACTAGGTATATTTATAAACAATATTCCACCGATAACGCCCATGTAGAAAAATAAATATTGGTATATTATTATCAGAAATGGGTTAAATAGGTTAAAATGTATATTTATACACACTATTCCACCCATAATCCGCATGTAAAAAAATAATAATATGCATATTCTTATCAGAAATGGGTTAAATAGGTTCCTATGTATATTTAACTACAATATTCCACCCATAATCCCCATGTAGAAAAATAATTGTATGCATATTCTTATCAGAATTGAGTTAAATAGTTTCCTATGTATATTCATTAACAATATTTCACCCATAATCCCCATGTAGAGAAATAATGATATGCATATTCTTATCAGAAATGGGTTAAATAGGTTACTAGGTATATTTATAAACAATATTCCACCCATAATGCCGATGTAGAAAAATAAATATTGGTATATTATTATCAGAAATGGGTTACATAGGTTACAATGTATATTTATAAACACTATTCATCCCATAATCCCCATGTAAAAAAATAATTATATGCATATTCTTATTAGAAATGGGGGTAAATAGGTTCCTATGTATATTTATAAACAATATTCCACCCACAATCCCAATACAGAAAAATATTTATATACATATTCAGAAATGGGTTAAATAGGTTACTATGTATATTTATTAACAATATTCCACACATAATCCCCATGTAGAAAAATAATTATATGCATATTCTTATCAGAAATGGGTTAAATAGGTACCTATGTATATTTGAAAACAATATTACACCCATACTACAGATGTAGAAAATAATTATATGCATATTCATATCAGAAATAGGTTTAATATATTCTTATGTATATTTAACTACAATATTCCACCCATAACCCCCATGTAGAAAAATAATTATACGCATATTTATATCAGAAATAGGTTTATTATGTTGCTATGTATATTTATTAACACTATTCTACCCATAATCCCCATGTAGAAAAATTATATGCATATTCTTATCAGAAATGGGTTAAATGGTTTTCTATGTAATTGTATTAACAATATTCCACCCATAATCCCCATATAGAAAAATTATTATATGCATATTCATATCAGAAATGGGTTAAATAGGTTCCTATGTTTATTTTTAAACAATATTCCACCCATAATCTCCATGCAGAAAAATAATTATATGCATATTCTTATCAGAAATGTGTTAAATAGGTTCCTATGTATATTCATTAACAATATTCCACCCATTATCCCCATGTAGAAAAATAATTATATGCATATTCTTATCAGAAATGTGTTAAATAGGTTCCTATGTATATTCATTAACAATATTCCACCCATTATCCCCATGTAGAAAAATAATTATATGCATATTCTTATCAAAAATTGGTTAAATAGGTTCCTATGTTTATTTATTAACAATATTCCAACCATAATCCCCATGTAAAAAAATAATTATATGCATATTCTTATCAGAAATGGGTTTAATAGGTTAATATGTTTATTTATAATCAATATTCCACCCATAATCCCCATGTATAAAAATTATTATATGCATAATCTTATCAGAAATGTTTTAAATAGGTTACTATGTATATTAGTAAACAACATTCCACCCATAATTCCCATGTAGAAAAATAATTATATGCATATTCATATCAGAAATGGGTTAAATAGGATACAATGTATATTTATAAACAATATTCCACCCATAATCCCCATGTAGAAAAATAATTATATACATATTCATATCAGAAATGGGTTAAATAGGATCCTATGTATATTTATAAATAATATTCCACCCATAATCCTCATGTAGAAAAATAATTATATGCATATTCTTATCAGAAATGGGTTAAATAGGTTCCTATGTATATTTATAAACAATATTACACCCATAATCCCCATATTGAAAAATAATTATATACATATTCTTATCAGAAATGGGTTAAATAGGATCCTATGTATATTTATTAATAATATTCCACCCATAATCCCCATGTAGAAAAATAATTATATGCATATTCATATCAGAAATGGGTTAAATAGAATACAATTTATATGTATAAACAATATTCCACCCATAATCCCATGTAGAAAAATAATTATATGCATATTCTTAGCAGAAATAGGTTTAATATGTTGCTATTTATATTTATAAACAATATTTCACCCACAATCCCCATTTAGAAAAATAATTATATGCATCTTCTTATCAGAAATAGGTTAAAAAGGTTCCTATGTATATTTATAAACAATATTCCACCCATAATCCCCCTGTAGAAAACAAATTATATGCATATTCTTATCAGAAATGGGTTAAATAGGTTCCTATGTTCATTGATGAACAATATTCCACCCATAATCCCAATGTAGAAAGATAATTATATGCATATTCTTATCAGAAATAGGTTTATTATGTTGCTATGTATATTTATTAACAATATTATATCCATAATCCCCATGTAGAAAAATTATTATATGCATATTCTTATCAGAAATGGGTTAAATGGTTTTCTATGTAATTTTATTAACAATATTCCACCCATAATCCAATATAGAAAAAAATGTTATGCATATTCATATCAGAAATAGGTTTAATATGTTGCTATTTATATTTATAAACAATATTCCACCCATAATCCCCATTTAGAAAAATAATTATATGCATATTCTTATCAGAAATTGGTTAAATAGGTTCCTATGTATATTTATAAACAATATTCCACCCATAATGCCATGTAGAAAAATAAATTTTGGTATATTATTATCAGAAATTGGTTAAATAGGTTACAATGTATATTTATAAACACTATTCATCCCATAATCCCCATGTAAAAAAATAATTATATGCATATTCTTATCAGAAATGGGTTAAATAGGTTCCATGTATATTTATAAACAATATTCCACCCATAATCCCCATGTAGAAAAATAATTATATGCATATTCTTATCAGAAATGGGTTAAATAGGTTCCTATGTCTATTTATAAACAATATTCCTCCCATAATTCCCATATAGAAAAATAATGATATGCTTATTCTTATCGGAAATGGGTTAAATAGGTTACTATGTATATTTATAAACAACATTCCACTCATAATCCCAATATAGAAAAATAATTATATGCATATTCATAGCAGAAATAGGTTTAATATGTTGCTATTTATATTTATAAACAATATTCCACCCATAATCCCAATTTAGAAAAATAATGATATGCATATTCTTATCAAAAATGGGTTAAAAAGATTCCTATGTATATTTATAATCCATATTCCACCCATAATCCCCATGTAGAAAAATAATTATATGCATATTCTTATCAGAAATGGATTAAATAGGTTCATATGTTTATTTATAAAAAATATTCCACCCATAATCAACATATAGAAACATTATTATATGCATATTCATATCAGAAATAGGTTTAATATATTCCTATGTATGTTTAACTACAATATTCCACCCACAATCCCCATGTAGAAAAATAATTATATGCATATTCTTATCAGAAATGGGTTAAATAGGTTCCTATGTCTATTTAGAAACAATATTCCTCCCATAATTAACATATAGAAAAATAATTATATGCATATTCTTATCAGAAATGGGTTAAATAGGTTACTATGTTTATTAGTAAACAACATTCCACCCATTATCCCCATGTAGAAAAATAATTATATGCATATGCATATCAGAAATGGGTTAAAAAGGTTACTATGTATATTCATAAACAATATTCCACCCATAAACCCCATATAGGAAAATTATTATATGCATATTCTTATCAGAAATGGGTTAAATGGTTTTCTATGTAATTTTATTAGCAATATTCCATCCATAATCCCATACAGAAAAAAAATGTTATGCATATTCATATCAGAAATGGGTTAAATAGGTTCCTATCTATATTTACAAACAATATTCCACCCATAATCTCCATGTGGAAAAAAATTACATTCATATTCTAATCAGAAATGGGTTAAATATGTTCCTATGTATAGATATGAACAATATTCCACCAATAATCCCCATATAGAAAAATAATTATATCCATATTCTTATCAGATATGGGTTAAATAGGATGCTAAGTACATTTATAAACAATATTCCACCCATAATCCCCATATGGAAAAATAATTATATACATTTTTTAATCAGAAATGGGTTAATAGGTCCCTATATATATTTATAAACAATATTCCACCCATAATCCCCATATAGAAAAATAATTATATGCATATTCATATCAGAAATAGGTTTAATATGTTGCTATTTATATTTATAAACAATATTCCACCAATAATCTCCATTTAGAAAAATAATTATATGCATATTCTTATCAGAAATGGGTTAAAAAGGTTCCTATGTATATTAATAAACAACATTCCACCCATAATCCCCATGTAGAAAATTAATTATATGCATATTCATATCAGAAATAGGTTTAATATGTTGCTATCTATATTTATGTACAATATTCCACCCATTATCCCCAAGTAGAGAAATAATTGTATGCATATTCTTATCAGAAATGGGTTAAATAGGTTCCTATGTCTATTTAGAAACAATATTCCTCCCATAATTCCCATATAGAAAAATAATTATATGCATATTCTTATCGGAAATGGGTTAAATAGGTTCCTATGTATATTTATAAACAATATTCCACTCATAATCAACATATAGAAAAATAATTATATACATATTCTTATCAGAAATGGGTTAAATAGGTTACTATGTATATTAGTAAACAACATTCCACCCATAATCCCCATGTAGAAAAATAATTATATGCATATTCTTATCAGAAATGGGTTAAATAGGTCCCTATGTATATTTATAAACATCATTCCACCCATAATCCCCATGTAGAAAAATAATTATATGCACACTCACTCACATTTAACTGTTATGTTTCTGACTGTTATACTTGACGTGTTCATTACAGTTTAAATGCAATGCGAAGCTATCGTTATATTTGTATCTGTGTCATATCTTTAAATAAAAAATAAAAAAATAAAAGAAATAGGTTTAATATATTCCTATGAATATTTAACTACAATATCTCACCCATAATCCCCATGTAGAAAAATAATTGTATGCATATTCTTATCAGAATTGGGTTAAATAGTTTCCTATTCATATGCATATTCATATCAGAAATGGGATAAATAGGTTACTATGTATATTTATAAACAATATTCAACCCATAATCCCAATGTAGAAAAATAATTATATGCATATTCATATCAGAAATGGGTTAAATAGGTTCCTATGTATATTTATAAACAATATTCCACCCATAACCCCCATGTAGAAAAATAATTATATGCATATTCATATCAGAAATGGGTTAAATAGTTTCCTATGTATATTTATAAACAATATTCCACCCATAATCCCCATATAGGAAAATAATAATATGCATATTCATATCAGAAATAGGTTTATTATGTTGCTATGTATATTTATTAACAATATTCTACCCATAATCCCTATGTAGAAAATTATTATATGCATATTCTTATCAGAAATGGGTTAAATGGTTTTCTATGTAATTTTATTAGCAATATTCCACCCATAATCCCATACAGAAAAAAAATGTTATGCATATTCATATCAGAAATGGGTTAAATAGGTTCCTATCTATATTTATAAACAATATTCCACCCATAATCTCCATGTGGAAAAAAATTACATTCATATTCTAATCAGAAATGGGTTAAATATGTTCCTATGTATAGATATAAACAATATTCCACCTATAATCCCCATATAGAAAAATAATTATATCCATATTCTTATCAGAAATGGGTTAAATAGGATGCTATGTATATTTATAAACAATATTCCACCCATAATCCCCATATGGAAAAATAATTATATGCATTTTCTTATCAGAAATGGGTTAATAGGTCCCTATATATATTTATGAACAATATTCCACCCATAATCCCCATATAGAAAAATAATTATATGCATATTCATATCAGAAATAGGTTTAATATGTTGCTATTTATATTTATAAACAATATTCCACCCATAATCTCCATTTAGAAAAATAATTATATGCATATTCTTATCAGAAATGGGTTAAAAAGGTTCCTATGTATATTAATAAACAACATTCCACCCATAATCCCCATGTAGAAAATTAATTATATGCATATTCATATCAGAAATAGGTTTAATATGTTGCTATGTATGTTTATGTACAATATTCCACCCATTATCCCCAAGTAGAGAAATAATTGTATGCATATTCTTATCAGAAATGGGTTAAATAGGTTCCTATGTCTATTTAGAAACAATATTCCTCCCATAATTCCCATATAGAAAAATAATTATATGCATATTCTTATCGGAAATGGGTTAAATAGGTTCCTATGTATATTTATAAACAATATTCCACTCATAATCAACATATAGAAAAATAATTATATGCATATTCTTATCAGAAATGGGTTAAATAGGTTACTATGTATATTAGTAAGCAACATTCCACCCATAATCCCCATGTAGAAAAATAATTATATGCATATTCTTATCAGAAATGGGTTAAATAGGTCCCTATGTATATTCATAAACATCATTCCACCCATAATCCCCCTGTCGAAAAATAATTATATGCACACTCACTCACATTTAACTGTTATGTTTCTGACTGTTATACTTGACGTGTTCATTACAGTTTAAATGCAATGCGAAGCTATCGTTATATTTGTATCTGTGTCATATCTTTAAATAAAAGATCGCTTCTCGGCCTTTTGGCTAAGATCAAGTGTAGTATCGACTTTAGCCCTTAGGGGTGTCTCTGCTTCACAGCTAGGACGTTGAGAACCACTTGCATCTATCCAAGCCAATTGGTCCTTGTGGGGTACCCTCTGCTCGGCCTGGTAGGATCGTTGATTAAATTCAGCTTCACCTACTTGCTGCTATTGGGTCAGAGGCTTAGCCCCCACAGGGAACGAGATTGCGGTCTTCCCTCCTCCCCCACTCCGCATTACTACCTCCGGGCAGTAGATGCTAGAGCCTTTGTAAAGGCTACGAAAAAGAGCGAAGACGTCGAGGAACCAGAAGGAAGCCGCCTAAGAAACATCTGAAGCGACATCCAACTCCTCGACGATGGGGAAGAGCGAAAAGAAGACCGGAAAAGAGAGAAAGAACCCCGTACCAGCCACTTCCTCCGAGCCCGGGAATGCCGCTGCCTCAACCCCCGCCCCTACCCCGGCCGGCCCCAGCCGACCAGGACCAGCCAAGCCAGACCAGCCTGCAGACGGGCTCCCAACTTTGGAGCCATGGATGAAGCAGACGGTCGTGCTGCAGCTGAAGGAGGTGGACGGAAGAGTCCCCGACATGACCCCGGAGATCTTCGGAAAGAAGATGATCCTGGAACAGGGTTTCAGCAAAGCGGAGACGCTTTCTGTGCAGGCCTTCACAAAAGGTATATTCTTTATAACTTTTGTGTCGTTTCAGGTCTGCAGAAGATACTGGGAGATGGTGAAGACCAGTGGCCCTGAATCCCCTTTCCGGAAGTTCACTGCGAACTGCCCCATAACACGGGACGAAAAGCGGGTGACAGTGGCCATGAGGAACCCCCATACCAGTGGAAAGGACATAGCCACCTACCTCCAGAGGTTCTGCACCGTGGTGAAGGACCCGATCCAAATCTTCGATGCCAACGGCTTCTGGATAGGTAAGTGGTCTGTGCTCTGCAAACTGAGGAAAGACCCTTCGGGGGACATCCAGCACCTGCAGCCTTTCTTCTCCCTGGGATCCTCCGCAGGAATCCTTTTCTATCCCGGCATACCCTACAACTGTAACAAGTGTGGGCAGCCGGGACACATAGGTAAGGATTGTACAGAGCTTGCTTGCAAGTTCTGTAGGGTGACAGGCCACGAGACCAAGGACTGTCCGAGGTCCAAAGCCTGCAACCTTTGCGGATTGGCAGAGCATGTCTTCAGACACTGCCCCCAGAGAACCCGGACCTACGCTGGAGCTGTAAGCCAGGGTAAGCCATCCGGGAGGAAGCTGCCAGAAAAACCGAAAGAACCTCGAAAGGCCAAAGGTAAGTCCACCCCTGCCCCTGCCCCAGCCCCCACCCCTGCCCCAGCCCCTACCTCCAGCACACCCCCACCCACCCCCTCTGTGCCGGAAGAACCCCTCCCCACCCCTTCCCCCCCAACCTGTCCTCCCTGGAGGACTTCCCCACCCTCCCACCCCCCTCCACCCCCACCAGTGGCCCAAGAAGAAGCCGGAAACGTAAGCCAGAGAGCCCAACAGCTGAGGAACATACCACCTCCACCAAACGGCCCAACGGGGTCCAACGCGACAGCGATGGACCCGAGCAAGTAGTGGAGGACCTAGAGTCTGCAGGAGAGGAGGAGGGAGGGGAGGAAATCGTGGTCGACCCCGAGCATGACCTCCCCCCCAACGTCCCCATCAGCCAGCAGATGATGGAGTCTGTCCTTGAGGAGCTGGGCCTGGCCCAGAACACAGGACAGGCAGAAGACGCAGCGGAAGAGCCACCCCCCCCCTCCGGGGAGGTAAGTTCGGACCCTTGTTAACTAGACCCTCATACCCTTTTTCATTATGGCTGAGATCTCAATCTTTTCCATTAATGTGAGGAGTATCAAGGATACATCTAGAAGGCAAGCGGTCCTGACCTTTCTTTCAAGTCAGCAGAGTGATGTCTACATGCTTCAGGAGTGCGCCCTTCCTCCCTTGAGGAGGTACACTCATCTGTCCTCCCAGTGGACCCTTGGTCCCTCCTACTGGTCCGGGGGTGGCGATTGCAAGTCTGCAGGAGTAGCCATTCTGGTCAGGGGTGGGCGCTTCACGGTTGACTCTATCCATGAGCTAGTCTGTGGCAGTCTTTTGGTCATAGACGGCTCGTGGGTGGAAGAGCCAGTTAGGCTCATCAACGTGTACGCCCCCCCAGACAAGAATGCGCGGCTGGAACTTTTCCAGACCCTGCGGACCCAACTCGTCACCACCAGAACAGTAGTGATCGGCGGTGATTTTAACTGTCCGATCGAGGAGGATGGGCGCAGCTCCAGCATATACGCAAAACTTGATGCTACTTCTAGGCTGCTCAAGGAGATGATCTCGGAGGCCTCCTTGCAGGACGCCGTGGGATCCATAGGGAAAGGGACCGTGAACTATTCGTGGTGCCGACCCGATGGATCTGTGCGTTCCAGGATTGACTTCGTGCTCACTTCAAGAACAGTCAAGCATCGTGAGTTCTCCATGGTCCCCTGCTTTTTCTCTGACCACAGGGCTATTCACTTTCGGGGTGACCTGGGCGAGGGCTTTGCCCGCGGACCGGGTTCCTGGAAGCTGAATAGCACCCTGCTGGAAAACGAGGAACTGATGGGGGAACTCCGGGAGGCCTATGCCACCTGGACGGAGGAAAAGAGATTCTTCGGAAGGGTAAGTGACTGGTGGGAGTTTGTGAAGGTTAAGCTGCGCAGCTTCTTTCAGGCAAGGGGACGCCAGCGTGTGTGCGCCAGGAGGAGGGAACTCAGGAGACTGCAGCGTCAGTTGCAGTCCCTGCAGGACCTTCATCACTGCGGCTGGGACGTTAGGCAGGACCTGGAGGACACCAAGAAGAGCCTGAAAGGACACTTCGAGGAAGAATCCAGGCACATTGTCTTCCGTGCCAAGGTGGAGAATCTTGAGAAAGGTGAGAAGTGCAATTCTTTCTTTTTCAGGAAACTTCACTCAGGACACACACCCTTGTCAGAGCTGCGTGACGAGACCGGAACACTCCAGAAGGGGAAGAAGGCTGTGATGCAAGTGGTCAGCGACTACTACACCAACCTCTACTCCCCGAAAGAAACGGACACTCAGGCGGCCGACAGGTTCCTGTCAGGTATCTCTAACCAAATTGATCCTGCAGGTTCATCAACTGTCAACGCCCCCTTGGTGTTGGAGGAGCTGCACTCTGCCGCTAAATCCTTTAGGCGGGGCAGGACCCCGGGCTGCGATGGTCTCCCAGTAGAGCTCTATGTAGCACTGTGGGATCTCGTGGGCCCGGACCTGCTCGAGCTGTACGAGGAGATGGTGGTGGAGGGCAGAATGCCTCCGTCACTGAGGGAGGGGATGATCACGATTTTGTATAAGCGGAAGGGGGAGAGATTGGATCTTAAAAATTGGCGTCCGATCTCTCTTCTGAACGTGGACTACAAAATCCTCGCCAAGGTCCTAGCCAACAGGCTGAAGTCTGTCATCGGACAGATCGTCCACCCGGATCAGACTTGCGGCATTCCTGGTCGCAGGATTGCGGACAGCCTTGCGCTTGTCCGGGACACGGTCCAGTACATTCATGGCCGCCGTGTGCACGCGGCCCTGGTCAGTCTTGACCAGGAGAAGGCCTTTGACCGTGTCTCCCATGAGTTTATGTGCAGAGCTCTGCGCAGGTTTGGTCTTGGGGAAATGTTTTGTTCGTATGTGAATGTGATGTACACTGACATTTCTAGTTTGGTGCTGGTTAATGGCTGGAAAACTGACCCCTTTCCAATTTTGTCTGGGGTCAGACAAGGCTGCCCTCTCTCACCTCTGCTTTTTGTTTGTTGTATAGAGCTCTTCGCCCGAAGCATCAGATGGAACCCAGAGATCAGAGGGATCACCGCACCAGGACCGGACAGACGGGAGGTCAAGTGCTCACTCTACATGGACGACGTGACGGTGTTCTGTGCTGATCGGCGCTCCATCGACACACTGGCCCAGACCTGTGAGGACTTCGGCCAAGCTTCAGGGGCAAAGGTCAACTGCGGGAAGTCAGAAGTCATGCTCTTCGGAAAGTGGTTCCTGCCTTCTTCTGCACCAATTCCTTTCAGCGTCAAGACGGACTTCATCAAAATCCTTGGGGTCTGGTTTGGAGCTGAGGGTGCAGCCCTGAAGTCCTGGGAGGAAAGACTGTCTAAAATGCGACAGAAGTTTGGACTTTGGAGCCTCAGAGAACTCACCATCGAAGGCAAAACACTGGTACTCCGCAGCGAGATCCTCCCTGTGTTGCAGTACCTCGCCCAGGCCTGGCCCCCTCGGGTTAACACCTGTAAGGCCATCACCAGGGCGGTGTTTCACTTCATCTGGAGCTCCAAAATGGACAGAGTGAAGCGGGCGGTTATGTTCAAGGAACCCCTCAAGGGCGGTAAGGGCGTGCCCGACATCGCTACCTTATTGAGGGTGTGCTTTGCTTGCAACTGCATCCGCAGGACATTGGTTGACAGAACTGTGGACTCTGGCGGTAACTCCATGTCCCGTTTTTTCCTCCTGCCTCTCTGGAGGACCCTGGGATGGGACAAATGGGACAGCTCCATCCCCTACAACTGGGACACCCCTTGGTACTACTTGGACACCTTCAAGTTTATTAAGGAGCTGGGGCTACATGGAGTGAAGCCCGACTTGTGGAAGCCAAAAACTATCCACAAGTTGATCAGAGCATCGGACATTGTTGAGACTGTTCCAGGCCTCCCTACAGCCACTTGTAAAGTGGTCTGGAGGAATGTTTCTTCAAAGAGACTCACCAACAGGCACAAAGATCTGGCATGGATGGCAATCCAAGGGGGGTTGCCACTCAGGACATTCATGCATGCCAGAAACCTGTGCAGATACAGGCACTGCCCCTTTTGCATCATCCAGGAGGAAACTGCTCTGCATGTTTTCTGGGAGTGCCCCTTTGCACAGGACCTGTTGAGGGCCTTGGAACCTGAACTCAAAGACTTTGTGCCACAGACTGCTATCACACACTTTGGTGTGTTGAACGGACTCTTCTGTGGAACTCATTCACAGGAGGACATTGACGGTGCCTGGCGGGTGCTGTGTTGCTTTAAGGACGCTTTATGGTGCGCCAGGAAGCGCCTCATCCACCAGCGGGAGAGGATGTCCATCAAGGACTGTCGCAGACTGGTTCACAGTCTGCTCAGAGACTATCACTTGATGGACTTCAAGGAGGAAGAGGAGGTCTGAAGATTTCCCCATCCCCCCCCCTCTCCCCCGTGTATCCTTTGGCAGTTCAAATAAAGCTTCGGGCCTGTGAACTCTTTTTTCCCTCCCCTACCCCACCTTCTCCACCCCCCCCCCCATCACACCCGTTGCCCATTTGAATGTTAGTTGACTGTATGACCGGACTTTTTGTGAAATGTCATTGAAGTACTGCTTTCAGGGTAATGCGGCGTCATGCATGATGTGATGTTTCGGGGTATTATTACTCTGCACAACACATTAGGCATCATACCGCAGGATGAATGTAATTTATTTGTATGCTTGGCAATGTATTGTTATGTAGTGTATTTATGCGCTGCGTCGCAATACTGAATGTACCCTGTTTAAGTATTTGTTTTTTGTATATTTTCTTGCAAAATAAAGTATACATTTTCAATCAAAAAAATATCTTTAAATAAAAAATAAAAAAATAAAAGAAATAGGTTTAATATATTCCTATGAATATTTAACTACAATATCTCACCCATAATCCCCATGTAGAAAAATAATTGTATGCATATTCTTATCAGAATTGGGTTAAATAGTTTCCTATTCATATGCATATTCATATCAGAAATGGGTTAAATAGGTTACTATGTATATTTATAAACAATATTCAACCCATAATCCCAATGTAGAAAAATAATTATATGCATATTCATATCAGAAATGGGTTAAATAGTTTCCTATGTATATTTATAAACAATATTCCACCCATAATCCCCATATAGGAAAATAATTATATGCATATTCATATCAGAAATAGGTTTATTATGTTGCTATGTATATTTATTAACAATATTCTACCCATAATCCCTATGTAGAAAATTATTATATGCATATTCTTATCAGAAATGGGTTAAATGGTTTTCTATGTAATTTTATTAGCAATATTCCACCCATAATCCCATACAGAAAAAAAATGTTATGCATATTCATATCAGAAATGGGTTAAATAGGTTCCTATCTATATTTATAAACAATATTCCACCCATAATCTCCATGTGGAAAAAAATTACATTCATATTCTAATCAGAAATGGGTTAAATATGTTCCTATGTATAGATATAAACAATATTCCACCTATAATCCCCATATAGAAAAATAATTATATCCATATTCTTATCAGAAATGGGTTAAATAGGATGCTATATATATTTATGAACAATATTCCATCCATAATCCCCATATAGAAAAATAATTATATGCATATTCATATCAGAAATAGGTTTAATATGTTGCTATTTATATTTATAAACAATATTCCACCCATAATCTCCATTTAGAAAAATAATTATATGCATATTCTTATCAGAAATGGGTTAAAAAGGTTCCTATGTATATTAATAAACAACATTCCACCCATAATCCCCATGTAGAAAATTAATTATATGCATATTCATATCAGAAATAGGTTTAATATGTTGCTATGTATATTTATGTACAATATTCCACCCATAATTCCCATATAGAAAAATAATTATATGCATATTCTTATCGGAAATGGGTACAATAGGTTCCTATGTATATTTATAAACAATATTCCACCCATAATCAACATATAGAAAAATAAGTATATGCATATTCTTATCAGAAATGGGTTAAATAGGTTACTATGTATATTAGTAAACAACATTCCACCCATAATCCCCATGTAGAAAAATAATTATATGCATATTCTTATCAGAAATGGGTTAAATAGGTCCCTATGTATATATATAAACATCATTCCACCCATAATCCCCATGTAGAAAAATAATTATATGCACACTCACTCACATTTAACTGTTATGTTTCTGACTGTTATACTTGACGTGTTCATTACAGTTTAAATGCAATGCGAAGCTATCGTTATATTTGTATTTGTGTCATATCTTTAAATAAAAAAAAATAAATAAATAAAAGAAATAGGTTTAATATATTCCTATGAATATTTAACTACAATATTTCACCCATAATCCCCATGTAGAAAAATAATTGTATGCATATTCTTATCAGAATTGGGTTAAATAGTTTCCTATCATATGCATATTCATATCAGAAATGGGGGTAAATAGGTTCCTATGTATATTTATAAACAATATTCCACCCATAAACCCCATGTAAAAAAATTATTGTATGCATAATATTATCAGAATTTGGTTAAACAGGTTACAGTGCATATTTATAAACACTAGTCCACCCATGATCCCCAGGTAAAAAAAATAATTATATGCATGTTCTTATCAGAAATGGGTTAAATAGGTTCCTATGTATATTCATAAACAGTATTCCACCCATAATCCCCATGTAGTAAAATAATTATATGCATATTCATATCATAAATAGGTTTAATATGTTGCTATGTATATTTATTAACAATATTCTACCCATAATCCCCATGTAGAAAATTAGTATATGCATATTCTTATCAGAAATGGGTTAAATGATTTTCTATGTAATTTTATTAACAATATTCCACCCATAATCCCATATAGAAAAAAAATGTTATGCATATTCATATCAGAAATAGGTTTAATATATTCCTATGTATGTTTAACTACAATATTCCACCAATAATCTCCATGTAGAAAAATAATTATATGCATATTCTTATCAGAAATGGGTTAAATAGGTTCCTATGTAAATTTATAAACAATATTCCACCCATAATCTCCATATAGAAAAATATTTATAATTTCTGGATATACCGTTTGGGCTGTCATGTACCCATGGGCCTAAATGTGGAGTGGGACATCAATTGTTTTATTAATAACAGTTGATGTCCCCTCGGCACCCTTCTCCTCTCTTCCCCTTGTTTTCCCCTCTTTTTCTAAAAAGAATACCCTTCCTCCCTCCCAAATGGGATTACCTTATTCCATGATAAAAATCTGACTTGGGACATAATATTCAGATTCTGTATTCTGAGCTTCATGTAAAAAAGTCTGGGTTAGAATATACATTCAGACTCTGCACTCCAGTTTTTCTTTATTGGAATGATGTTTATTTATATGTTTCTTGTATTTATAAATTCTAGTCCCTGAAGGGTGATTCAAATGATTTCTAGTCATTGGTTTCCTCCCCTCCCCCAAATTTTTAAAAAGTTTTTTAATGGTAATATTTATTGTTTTGGAAGCAATATCGTGTTTATCCACAAGATGGCACCACAATGACTTCATAGAGCTTTACATTTTTTAATTGTGATGGTCAACACCAGGGGCGTTTGACACTTCCCCTGTAATGTTAATTGATCTCAGCACTAACATCCTCCTAGCGCAACCAATGGCTGAACTTTTTCGTTTTGCCGTTCGGATATATAAAGCGCATGCGCGGACGTGTGGGCGTGCCCCTGATGATGTCATTTCTGATGAAACGGCCGTAGGGTAGACACGCTCGTACCGATGGCGCATGCGCGGAGTTTTGTTATCAAAGCTGAGTTTGTTTTAAACGTCCTTGCAAGGAAAAGTTTTTATGGATGCCGGTGTGGCGATTTTTAATAAAGGAAAGTTAAAACGCTCTACACTATTGGAGTTTCTTTCTTTCCTCTTGGATACCTTTATATCGGTGGGAGTGATCTTTCCTGATTGGACTGCTGTCTGGGGGCTTATGGTGACCGTCTGCTGACACACATCTACCATCCCAGATAAAGATCCAGTCGCTGTGGAGATAACACCCCAAGCTGATGTTACTACGCGTCTGATCAGAGGCTGTCTGGTAAGCCTTTAATCTATACCAGGTGACGGGCGTTCATCACGGTGACAGTCACGGATTTATTCACATAACAAAGTCACTTCAAATCAATCTTTCTTTTTGGACACTTTACCCAATTTATTTTATGTATTTTGGACTTTATAAAAATAGGTGGATGTGGTGGTATTGACCAGGCACATATCCCTACAGTGAAGCACTCACTTGTTTTATGTTTTATTTTTCACATTTTATGGATCACATATAATAGTTATTTCTTTCATCAATTATCACTAATTTTGGGTTTTGTATATATCCAGCGCTGCACTTCTTGTTATATTTATTTAGTAGTGCCCTTTATCAAAGGTTATAGTGTTCAGCTGCAGGATATTCCTTCACAGGTTGTATTCACTTAGTAATTGTTTGCACACCTAGCGCGAATTTTCTTTTTAGAATAATATTCCACCCATAATCCCCATATAAAATAATAATGATATGCATATTCTTATCAGAAATGGGTTAAATAGGTCCCTATGTATATTTATAAACATCATTCCACCCATAAACCCCATGTAGAAAAATAATTATATGCATATTCTTATCAGAAATGGGTTAAATAGCTTCCTATGTATATTTATAATCCACATTCCACCCATAATCCCCATGTAGAAAAATAATTATATGCATATTCTTATCAGATATGGCGGTAAATAGGTTCCATGTATATTTATAAACAGTATTCCACCCACAATCCCCATACAGAAAAATAAATATATGCATATTCTTATCAGAAATGGGCTAAATAGGTTCCTATGTATATTTATAAACAATATTCCATCCATACTGCCCATGTTGAAAATAATTGTATGCATATTCATATAAGAAATAGGTTAAATAGGTCCCTATGTATATTTATAAACAATATTCCACCCATAATCCCCATGTAGAAAAATAATTATATGCATATTCTTATCAGAAATGGGTTAAATAGGTTCCTATGTTCATTTATAAACAGTATTCCACCCATAATCCCCATGTAGTAAAATAATTATATGCATATTCATATCAGAAATAGGTTTATTATGTTGCTATGTATATTTATTAATAATATTCTACCCATAATTCCCATGTAGAAAATTATTATATGCATATTCTTATCAGAAATGGGTTAAATGATTTTCTATGTAATTTTATTAACAATATTCCACCCATAATCCCATATAAAAAAAATGAATGCATATTCATATCAGAAATAGGTTTAATTTATTCCTATGTATATTTAACTACAATATTCCACCAATAATCCCATGTAGAAAAATAATTATATGCATATTCTTATCAGAAATGGGTTAAATAGGTTCCTATGTATATTTATAAACAATATTCCACCCATAATCCCCATATAGAAAAATAATTATATGCATATTCATATCAGAAATAGGTTTAATATGTTGCTATGTATATTTATAAACAATATTCCTGCCATAATCCCTATGTAGAAAATAATTATATGCACATTCTTATCAGAAATTGGAGAAATATGTTCCTATGTATATTTATTAACAATATTCCACCCATAATCCCCATGTAGAAAAATAATTATATGCATATTCTTATCAGAAATGGGTTAAATAGGTTCCTATGTATAATTAATAACAATATTCCCACACATAATCCCCATGTAGAAAAATAATTATATGCATATTCGTATCAGAAATGGGTTAAATGGGTTCCTATGTTTATTTATAAACAATATTCCACCCATAATCCCCATATAGAAAAATAATTATATGCATATTCTTATCAGAAATGGGTTAACTAGGTTCCTATGTATATTTAATAACAATATTCCACACATAATCCCCATGTAGAAAAATAATTATATGCATATTCTTATCAGAAATGGGTTAAAAGGGTTCCTATGTATATTTATAAACAATATTCCAACCATAATACCCATGTATCAAATAATTATATGCATATTCTTATCAGAAATAGGTTTAATATATTCCTTTGTATATTTAACTACAATATTCCATCCATAATCCCCATGTAGAAAAATAATTATATGCATATTCATATCAGAAATGGTTAAATAGGTTCCTATGTATATTTATAAACAATATTCCACCCATAACCCCCATGTAGAAAAATAATTATATGCATATTCATATCAGAAATGGGTTAAATAGGTTCCTATGTATATTTATAAACATTATTCCAACCATAATCCCTATATAGAAAAATAATTATATGCATTTTCTTATCAGAAATGGGTTAAATAGGATCCTATGTATATTTATAAACAATATTCCACCCATAATCCCCATATAAAAAAATAATTATATGCATATTCTTTTCAGAAATGGGTTAAATAGGTTCCTATGTATATTTATAAACATTATTCCAACCATAATCCCTATATAGAAAAATAATTATATGCATTTTCTTATCAGAAATGGGCTAAATAGGTTCCTATGTATATTTATAAACAATATTCCATCCATACTGCCCATGTTGAAAATAATTGTATGCATATTCATATAAGAAATAGGTTAAATAGGTACCTATGTATATTTATAAACAATATTCCACCCATAATCCCCATGTAGAAAAATAATTATATGCATATTCTTATCAGAAATGGGTTAAATAGGTTCCTATGTTCATTTATAAACAGTATTTCACCCATAATCCCCATGTAGTAAAATAATTATATGCATATTCATATCAGAAATAGGTTTATTATGTTGCTATGTATATTTATTAACAATATTCTACCCATAATTCCCATGTAGAAAATTATTATATGCATATTCTTATCAGAAATGGGTTAAATGATTTTCTATGTAATTTTATTAACAATATTCCACCCATAATCCCATATAAAAAAAAATGTATGCATATTCATATCAGAAATAGGTTTAATTCGCAGACAGCGGTTCTTTGAACAGGGGGACAAGAATGGTCGGTTCCTGGCTATGATGGCTCAACATGACCATCCACTCACAACTATCTCCAGTCTACGCTCCTCTGAGGGAGATGTTGTGACATCCCAGTCTGCAATATTGGAGGCTTTCGGTGCCTTCTATGGGAAGCTTTATGACTCCTCTCTCCCCTCCGATTTCCGACCCGAGTCACTACAAGACCTCTTGGATCCGCTGGCACTCGGTTGGCTCTCGGACGCGGAGAGACAGTCACTGGTCCAGCCTTTTACGGCACTGGAAGTTCTAAATGTTATCCGCTCCTTCCCCACGGGTAAGGCACCGGGGCCTGACGGGCTCCCAATTGATTTCTATCGAACTCACTGTGAGCTACTGGCGCCCATTCTGGCTCAGCTGTATACCACATGTTTGTCCAAGGGTGATTTACCTCCGTCAATGCACCAGGCATATTTGACCTTAATTCATAAGCCCCCCAAGGACCCGGAGCTTTGTGCCTCATACAGACCGATCGCACTATTGAACAACGATCTTAAAATCCTAACCAAACTCCTAGCCTCCCGTCTATATCCTTTGCTGCCATCAGTAATTGATCCCGACCAAACAGGTTTTATGCCCAAGAGATCTACTGATGTGAATCTCAGAAGGCTTTTCACAAATATCCATACCCAGCATGAAAACTCGGGGACAAGGGCCATTGCCCTATTAGACATAGAGAAGGCTTTTGATACAGTGGAGTGGCCCTTCCTTTGGGAAACTCTCCGGAGGATGGGCTTTCCACTAAAGTTCATTTCGTGGTTACAGACCATATATAAGTGCCCCTCCTCCTCGATACGTCTTGGCTCCAGATTGTCATCTCCCTTCAGACTGTTTCGAGGAACTAGACAGGGCTGCCCTCTCTCCCCAGCCTTGTTTGCCATTGCCATTGAGCCAGTCGCTGAAGCCCTACGTACATCACCCCATATTAAGGGGCTGCGTGTTGGCTTGCTGGAGGAGAGGGTAGCCCTGTACGCGGACGATATGGTCCTCTTTCTTGCAGATGCGGGCCCATCCCTCCAAGGAGCACTTTCAGTTCTAGACACATTCTCTGAAGTTACAGGTTTGCGGGTTAATTGGTCAAAATCCACTCTTTTTCCAATAGACCAAGAGGCTAGGAACACCGCTCCCCCTGACAGTCCGTTAAATTGGGTAGATACCTTCAAATATCTTGGGGTTCAGGTCTCGTCTCATGCCCAGGATTTTATTAAACTGAATCTTGATCCAGTTTTGGATGATATGAGACCCAAACTCAAATCATGGAGCAATTTACCCCTATCAGTTTGGGGTAGAGTAAATCTCCTTAAGTTGAAAATTATTCCCAAATTCACCTATCTTTTCCGCCACTCCCCGCAGTGGATCCCCAAATCATTTTTCATCAAACTCAACCAAAAATTTTCAGATTTCCTGTGGGGCCCCGCCCCACCTAGATACAAACTGTCTACCTTGATGAGGCCTACATCTCAGGGCGGCATGGCTTTCCCGGATTGCTATAAATATTTCCTAGCCTCTCAGTTAGTGACTGTGGTTTGGTGGTTAGTCCCTGACAAAACTAATGCGGCCTCAGCTTTGGAGGCTACAGTGGTGGGTTCCTGGGAGACCCTCCAGCTTTTAATATATAGAGGTCCACGTGCCCCCCACCCACTAACCCCATCCATGCACACCACCCTGCGAACCTGGCGAACCGGTCTAAATATTAGTAAACACAATCACTCTGAACCCTCCCCCAACGCCCCGTTATGGTCAAACCCCAATCTACCACATTTCCTCAAGCTCTCAGACCCCCAAATTTGGACTAAATATGGCATCAAACTTATATCACATGTTATACCACAGACTTCGTTGCTTCCCTTTGACCAGTTGTCTGTAATCTATAACCTACCTAATCACTACAAGTTCCGCTATCTTCAACTGGCACATGCATTTGCTGCCCAATTTCCCCACTCCTCTTGCACTTTGACTCAGTCCGAGCTGGAGAGGACGCTCAGATACGGATGCACTGAAAAACCTACTTCGAGATTATACGTGCACCTGGTCTTCGCGTCACTACCACCTCTGAATAGACTCTGGTCCCGTTGGCAACGCGATATCCCTGCGCTGGATGACGATGACTGGGATGATGTCTGGGATTTCCCCTTCAAGTCACTCGTCTCCATAAGAGACAGAGTGGTTCAATTTAAAATTGTCCACAGGGCCTATTTTACCCCACATAGACTACATCTCATGAACCCTCAGCACTCCCCAGATTGCTGGAGATGTGGCATATCCCCGGGAGATTTCGCACACAACTTCTGGCACTGCCCAAGACTACAACAATACTGGAGAGAGGTACTCGATCTAATTAACAAGGTGGCCTCAACCAACATTTCCCCTCTGATGGAGATCTGTATACTGGGTCTGTTAGAAAATGTTGTTCCTACTATAGCCAAACGCACATTGATCAGTATACTACTCTTCTATGCCAGGAAAAATATTGCAATGCAGTGGAAAAAACCTAACCCTCCATCAATTACGCAGTGGAAACAGCTAGTTAATGGGAACCTCCCGCTATACAAAGACACATATGCTAACAGAGGCTGTCCCTTGAAATTTGATAGAGTCTGGCGTAAGTGGATGGAGAAAATGAATATTTCATAATAAACTTAGTTTTACAGGTACGGTCAGGGCAAGATACTGATCAGCATAGCGTGCTTCTAGACCCATATGTCGGCATTTTCAGGCTTGTATATCTCATGGTATTTAACAGTCTACTTCCCTCTGAGGAGGACCACTTGTATACCTTTACTTTCGCTATGTAACTTGGCATCTCACACTGTCAGACGCCTAATGTAACTGGATGTGGTGTTGATGTACTGTAGCAACCAAGTGTTACTGTTTGTTTGTCTCAAAATCTTAATAAAAATATATTTAAAAAAAAAAAAAGAAATAGGTTTAATTCATTCCTATGTATATTTAACTACAATATTCCACCAATAATCCCATGTAGAAAAATAATTATATGCATATTCTTATCAGAAATGGGTTAAATAGGTTCCTATGTATATTTATAAACAATATTCCACCCATAATCCCCATATAGAAAAATAATTATATGCATATTCATATCAGAAATAGGTTTAATATGTTGCTATGTATATTTATAAACAATATTCCTGCCATAATCCCTATGTAGAAAATAATTAAATGCACATTCTTATCAGAAATTGGAGAAATATGTTCCTATGTATATTTATTAACAATATTCCACCCATAATCCCCATGTAGAAAAATAATTATATGCATATTCTTATCAGAAATGGGTTAAATAGGTTCCTATGTATAATTAATAACAATATTCCCACACATAATCCCCATGTAGAAAAATAATTATATGCATATTCGTATCAGAAATGGGTTAAATGGGTTCCTATGTTTATTTATAAACAATATTCCACCCATAATCCCCATATAGAAAAATAATTATATGCATATTCTTATCAGAAATGGGTTAACTAGGTTCCTATGTATATTTAATAACAATATTCCACACATAATCCGCATGTAGAAAAATAATTATATGCATATTCTTATCAGAAATGGGTTAAAAGGGTTCCTAAGTATATTTATAAACAATATTCCACCCATAATACCCATGTATCAAATAATTATATGCATATTCTTATCAGAAATAGGTTTAATATATTCCTTTGTATATTTATCTACAATATTCCATCCATAATCCCCATGTAGAAAAATAATTATATGCATATTCATATCAGAAATGGGTTAAATAGGTTCCTATGTATATTTATAAACATTATTCCAACCATAATCCCTATATAGAAAAATAATTATATGCATTTTCTTATCAGAAATGGGTTAAATAGGATCCTATGTATATTTATAAACAATATTCCACCCATAATCCCCATATAAAAAAATAATTATATGCATATTCTTTTCAGAAATGGGTTAAAGAGGTCCTTATGTATATTTATAAACATCAGTTCACCTATAATCCCCATGTAGAAAAATAATTATATGCATATTCTTATCAGAAATGGGTTAAATAGGTTCCTATGTATATTTATAAACAATTTTCCACCCATAATTCCCATATAGAAAAATAATTGTATGCATATTCTTATCAGAAATGTGTTAAATATGTTACTATGTACAGGACTTTTTTTCAGGGGGAACTTGGTGGAACTCAGTTCCACCACCTCTGGCTCAGACCCTCTGCTCCCTGCCCACCACTATCACTTATAAACACAAACGTCCGGTTTCTGCATTTACAAGTGATAGCTCTGCACTGTTTGTGTAATGCAATCCTGGTATTTAATGACCTTTAAGACCCCCAATACTGTTCATGAAATTTGACTGTTCACACCGAATATATGATGTGATTTGGAGGGTATGTGTAGGGGAGCAGTTTTGGGGGGTCGTGGTTGAGTTTCAGCACCTATTGTTTGAGAAAAAAAGCCCTGACTATGTATATTTATAAACAATAATCCACCCATAATTCCCATATAGAAAAATAATTGTTTGCATATTCTTATCAGAATTGGGTTAAATAGGTTCCTGTGTATATTTATTAACAATATTCCACACATAATCCCCATGTAGAAAAATAATTATATGCATATTCTTATTAGAAATGGGTTAAATGGGTTCCTATGTATATTTATAAAAAATATTCCACCCATAATCCCCATGTAGAAAAATAATTATATGCATATTCATATCAGAAATAGGTTTAATATGTTGCTATGTATATTTATGTACAATATTCCACCCATTATCCCCAAGTAGAGAAATAATTATATGCATATTCTTATCAGAAATGGGTTAAATATGTTCCTATGTCTATTTAGAAACAATATTCCTCCCATAATTCCCATATAGAAAAATAATTATATGCATATTCTTATCGGAAATGGGTACAATAGGTTCCTATGTATATTTATAAACAATATTCCACCCATAATCAACATATAGAAAAATAAGTATATGCATATTCTTATCAGAAATGGGTTAAATAGGTTACTATGTATATTAGTAAACAACATTCCACCCATAATCCCCATGTAGAAAAATAATTATATGCATATTCTTATCAGAAATGGGTTAAATAGGTCCCTATGTATATATATAAACATCATTCCACCCATAATCCCCATGTAGAAAAATAATTATATGCACACTCACTCACATTTAACTGTTATGTTTCTGACTGTTATACTTGACGTGTTCATTACAGTTTAAATGCAATGCGAAGCTATCGTTATATTTGTATTTGTGTCATATCTTTAAATAAAAAAAAAAAAATAAATAAAAGAAATAGGTTTAATATATTCCTATGAATATTTAACTACAATATTTCACCCATAATCCCCATGTAGAAAAATAATTGTATGCATATTCTTATCAGAATTGGGTTAAATAGTTTCCTATCATATGCATATTCATATCAGAAATGGGGGTAAATAGGTTCCTATGTATATTTATAAACAATATTCCACCCATAAACCCCATGTAAAAAAATTATTGTATGCATAATATTATCAGAATTTGGTTAAACAGGTTACAGTGCATATTTATAAACACTAGTCCACCCATGATCCCCAGGTAAAAAAAATAATTATATGCATGTTCTTATCAGAAATGGGTTAAATAGGTTCCTATGTATATTCATAAACAGTATTCCACCCATAATCCCCATGTAGTAAAATAATTATATGCATATTCATATCATAAATAGGTTTAATATGTTGCTATGTATATTTATTAACAATATTCTACCCATAATCCCCATGTAGAAAATTAGTATATGCATATTCTTATCAGAAATGGGTTAAATGATTTTCTATGTAATTTTATTAACAATATTCCACCCATAATCCCATATAGAAAAAAAATGTTATGCATATTCATATCAGAAATAGGTTTAATATATTCCTATGTATGTTTAACTACAATATTCCACCAATAATCTCCATGTAGAAAAATAATTATATGCATATTCTTATCAGAAATGGGTTAAATAGGTTCCTATGTAAATTTATAAACAATATTCCACCCATAATCTCCATATAGAAAAATATTTATAATTTCTGGATATACCGTTTGGGCTGTCATGTACCCATGGGCCTAAATGTGGAGTGGGACATCAATTGTTTTATTAATAACAGTTGATGTCCCCTCGGCACCCTTCTCCTCTCTTCCCCTTGTTTTCCCCTCTTTTTCTAAAAAGAATACCCTTCCTCCCTCCCAAATGGGATTACCTTATTCCATGATAAAAATCTGACTTGGGACATAATATTCAGATTCTGTATTCTGAGCTTCATGTAAAAAAGTCTGGGTTAGAATATACATTCAGACTCTGCACTCCAGTTTTTCTTTATTGGAATGATGTTTATTTATATGTTTCTTGTATTTATAAATTCTAGTCCCTGAAGGGTGATTCAAATGATTTCTAGTCATTGGTTTCCTCCCCTCCCCCAAATTTTTAAAAAGTTTTTTAATGGTAATATTTATTGTTTTGGAAGCAATATCGTGTTTATCCACAAGATGGCACCACAATGACTTCATAGAGCTTTACATTTTTTAATTGTGATGGTCAACACCAGGGGCGTTTGACACTTCCCCTGTAATGTTAATTGATCTCAGCACTAACATCCTCCTAGCGCAACCAATGGCTGAACTTTTTCGTTTTGCCGTTCGGATATATAAAGCGCATGCGCGGACGTGTGGGCGTGCCCCTGATGATGTCATTTCTGATGAAACGGCCGTAGGGTAGACACGCTCGTACCGATGGCGCATGCGCGGAGTTTTGTTATCAAAGCTGAGTTTGTTTTAAACGTCCTTGCAAGGAAAAGTTTTTATGGATGCCGGTGTGGCGATTTTTAATAAAGGAAAGTTAAAACGCTCTACACTATTGGAGTTTCTTTCTTTCCTCTTGGATACCTTTATATCGGTGGGAGTGATCTTTCCTGATTCGACTGCTGTCTGGGGGCTTATGGTGACCATCTGCTGACACACATCTACCATCCCAGATAAAGATCCAGTCGCTGTGGAGATAACACCCCAAGCTGATGTTACTACGCGTCTGATCAGAGGCTGTCTGGTAAGCCTTTAATCTATACCAGGTGACGGGCGTTCATCACGGTGACAGTCACGGATTTATTCACATAACAAAGTCACTTCAAATCAATCTTTCTTTTTGGACACTTTACCCAATTTATTTTATGTATTTTGGACTTTATAAAAATAGGTGGATGTGGTGGTATTGACCAGGCACATATCCCTACAGTGAAGCACTCACTTGTTTTATGTTTTATTTTTCACATTTTATGGATCACATATAATAGTTATTTCTTTCATCAATTATCACTAATTTTGGGTTTTGTATATATCCAGCTCTGCACTTCTTGTTATATTTATTTAGTAGTGCCCTTTATCAAAGGTTATAGTGTTCAGCTGCAGGATATTCCTTCACAGGTTGTATTCACTTAGTAATTGTTTGCACACCTAGCGCGAATTTTCTTTTTAGAATAATATTCCACCCATAATCCCCATATAAAATAATAATGATATGCATATTCTTATCAGAAATGGGTTAAATAGGTCCCTATGTATATTTATAAACATCATTCCACCCATAAACCCCATGTAGAAAAATAATTATATGCATATTCTTATCAGAAATGGGTTAAATAGCTTCCTATGTATATTTATAATCCACATTCCACCCATAATCCCCATGTAGAAAAATAATTATATGCATATTCTTATCAGATATGGCGGTAAATAGGTTCCATGTATATTTATAAACAGTATTCCACCCACAATCCCCATACAGAAAAATAAATATATGCATATTCTTATCAGAAATGGGCTAAATAGGTTCCTATGTATATTTATAAACAATATTCCATCCATACTGCCCATGTTGAAAATAATTGTATGCATATTCATATAAGAAATAGGTTAAATAGGTCCCTATGTATATTTATAAACAATATTCCACCCATAATCCCCATGTAGAAAAATAATTATATGCATATTCTTATCAGAAATGGGTTAAATAGGTTCCTATGTTCATTTATAAACAGTATTCCACCCATAATCCCCATGTAGTAAAATAATTATATGCATATTCATATCAGAAATAGGTTTATTATGTTGCTATGTATATTTATTAATAATATTCTACCCATAATTCCCATGTAGAAAATTATTATATGCATATTCTTATCAGAAATGGGTTAAATGATTTTCTATGTAATTTTATTAACAATATTCCACACATAATCCCATATAAAAAAAATGAATGCATATTCATATCAGAAATAGGTTTAATTTATTCCTATGTATATTTAACTACAATATTCCACCAATAATCCCATGTAGAAAAATAATTATATGCATATTCTTATCAGAAATGGGTTAAATAGGTTCCTATGTATATTTATAAACAATATTCCACCCATAATCCCCATATAGAAAAATAATTATATGCATATTCATATCAGAAATAGGTTTAATATGTTGCTATGTATATTTATAAACAATATTCCTGCCATAATCCCTATGTAGAAAATAATTATATGCACATTCTTATCAGAAATTGGAGAAATATGTTCCTATGTATATTTATTAACAATATTCCACCCATAATCCCCATGTAGAAAAATAATTATATGCATATTCTTATCAGAAATGGGTTAAATAGGTTCCTATGTATAATTAATAACAATATTCCCACACATAATCCCCATGTAGAAAAATAATTATATGCATATTCGTATCAGAAATGGGTTAAATGGGTTCCTATGTTTATTTATAAACAATATTCCACCCATAATCCCCATATAGAAAAATAATTATATGCATATTCTTATCAGAAATGGGTTAACTAGGTTCCTATGTATATTTAATAACAATATTCCACACATAATCCCCATGTAGAAAAATAATTATATGCATATTCTTATCAGAAATGGGTTAAAAGGGTTCCTATGTATATTTATAAACAATATTCCAACCATAATACCCATGTATCAAATAATTATATGCATATTCTTATCAGAAATAGGTTTAATATATTCCTTTGTATATTTAACTACAATATTCCATCCATAATCCCCATGTAGAAAAATAATTATATGCATATTCATATCAGAAATGGTTAAATAGGTTCCTATGTATATTTATAAACAATATTCCACCCATAACCCCCATGTAGAAAAATAATTATATGCATATTCATATCAGAAATGGGTTAAATAGGTTCCTATGTATATTTATAAACATTATTCCAACCATAATCCCTATATAGAAAAATAATTATATGCATTTTCTTATCAGAAATGGGTTAAATAGGATCCTATGTATATTTATAAACAATATTCCACCCATAATCCCCATATAAAAAAAATAATTATATGCATATTCTTTTCAGAAATGGGTTAAATAGGTTCCTATGTATATTTATAAACATTATTCCAACCATAATCCCTATATAGAAAAATAATTATATGCATTTTCTTATCAGAAATGGGCTAAATAGGTTCCTATGTATATTTATAAACAATATTCCATCCATACTGCCCATGTTGAAAATAATTGTATGCATATTCATATAAGAAATAGGTTAAATAGGTACCTATGTATATTTATAAACAATATTCCACCCATAATCCCCATGTAGAAAAATAATTATATGCATATTCTTATCAGAAATGGGTTAAATAGGTTCCTATGTTCATTTATAAACAGTATTTCACCCATAATCCCCATGTAGTAAAATAATTATATGCATATTCATATCAGAAATAGGTTTATTATGTTGCTATGTATATTTATTAACAATATTCTACCCATAATTCCCATGTAGAAAATTATTATATGCATATTCTTATCAGAAATGGGTTAAATGATTTTCTATGTAATTTTATTAACAATATTCCACCCATAATCCCATATAAAAAAAAAATGTATGCATATTCATATCAGAAATAGGTTTAATTCATTCCTATGTATATTTAACTACAATATTCCACCAATAATCCCATGTAGAAAAATAATTATATGCATATTCTTATCAGAAATGGGTTAAATAGGTTCCTATGTATATTTATAAACAATATTCCACCCATAATCCCCATATAGAAAAATAATTATATGCATATTCATATCAGAAATAGGTTTAATATGTTGCTATGTATATTTATAAACAATATTCCTGCCATAATCCCTATGTAGAAAATAATTATATGCACATTCTTATCAGAAATTGGAGAAATATGTTCCTATGTATATTTATTAACAATATTCCACCCATAATCCCCATGTAGAAAAATAATTATATGCATATTCTTATCAGAAATGGGTTAAATAGGTTCCTATGTATAATTAATAACAATATTCCCACACATAATCCCCATGTAGAAAAATAATTATATGCATATTCGTATCAGAAATGGGTTAAATGGGTTCCTATGTTTATTTATAAACAATATTCCACCCATAATCCCCATATAGAAAAATAATTATATGCATATTCTTATCAGAAATGGGTTAACTAGGTTCCTATGTATATTTAATAACAATATTCCACACATAATCCGCATGTAGAAAAATAATTATATGCATATTCTTATCAGAAATGGGTTAAAAGGGTTCCTATGTATATTTATAAACAATATTCCACCCATAATACCCATGTATCAAATAATTATATGCATATTCTTATCAGAAATAGGTTTAATATATTCCTTTGTATATTTATCTACAATATTCCATCCATAATCCCCATGTAGAAAAATAATTATATGCATATTCATATCAGAAATGGGTTAAATAGGTTCCTATGTATATTTATAAACATTATTCCAACCATAATCCCTATATAGAAAAATAATTATATGCATTTTCTTATCAGAAATGGGTTAAATAGGATCCTATGTATATTTATAAACAATATTCCACCCATAATCCCCATATAAAAAAATAATTATATGCATATTCTTTTCAGAAATGGGTTAAAGAGGTCCTTATGTATATTTATAAACATCAGTTCACCTATAATCCCCATGTAGAAAAATAATTATATGCATATTCTTATCAGAAATGGGTTAAATAGGTTCCTATGTATATTTATAAACAATTTTCCACCCATAATTCCCATATAGAAAAATAATTGTATGCATATTCTTATCAGAAATGTGTTAAATATGTTACTATGTACAGGACTTTTTTTCAGGGGGAACTTGGTGGAACTCAGTTCCACCACCTCTGGCTCAGACCCTCTGCTCCCTGCCCACCACTATCACTTATAAACACAAACGTCCGGTTTCTGCATTTACAAGTGATAGCTCTGCACTGTTTGTGTAATGCAATCCTGGTATTTAATGACCTTTAAGACCCCCAATACTGTTCATGAAATTTGACTGTTCACACCGAATATATGATGTGATTTGGAGGGTATGTGTAGGGGAGCAGTTTTGGGGGGTCGTGGTTGAGTTTCAGCACCTATTGTTTGAGAAAAAAAGCCCTGACTATGTATATTTATAAACAATAATCCACCCATAATTCCCATATAGAAAAATAATTGTTTGCATATTCTTATCAGAATTGGGTTAAATAGGTTCCTGTGTATATTTATTAACAATATTCCACACATAATCCCCATGTAGAAAAATAATTATATGCATATTCTTATTAGAAATGGGTTAAATGGGTTCCTATGTATATTTATAAAAAATATTCCACCCATAATCCCCATGTAGAAAAATAATTATATGCATATTCTTAACAGGAATTGGTTAAATGGGTTCCTATGTATATTTATAAACTATATTCCACCCATACTACCCATGTAGAAAATAATTATATGCATATTCATATCAGAAATAGGTTTAGTATATTCCTATGTATATTTAACCACAATATTCCACCCATAATCCCCATGTAGAAAAATAATTATATGTATATTCTTATCAGAAATGTGTTAAATAGGTTCCTATGTATATTTATTAACAATATTCCACCCATAATCCTCATGTAGAAAAATAATTATATGCATATTCTTATCAGAAATGGGTTAAATAGAATCCTATGTTCATTTATAAACAGTATTCCACCCATAATCCCCATGTAGAAAAAAAATTATATGCATATTCATATCAGAAATAGGTTTATTATGTTGCTTTGTATATTTATTAACAATATTCTACCCATAATCCCCATGTAGAAAAATTATTATATGCATATTCTTATCAGAAATAGGTTAAATAGTTTACTATGTATATTAATAAACAATATTCCACCCATAATTCCCATATAGAAAAATAATTGTTTGCATATTCTTATCAGAATTGGGTTAAATAGGTTCCTGTGTATATTTATTAACAATATTCCACACATAATCCCCATGTAGAGAAATAATTATATGCATATTCTTATCAGAAATGGGTTAAATAGATACCTATGTATATTTATAAACAATATTACACCATAATCCCCATATAGAAAAATAATTATATACATATTCTTATCAGAAATAGGTTAAATAGGATCCTATGTATATTTATAAATAATATTCCACCCATAATCCTCATATAGAAAAAAAATATATGCATATTCTTATCAGAAATTGGTTAAATAGGTCCCTATGTATATTTATAAACATCATTCCACCCATAATCCCCATGTAGAAAAATAATTATATGCATATTCTTATCAGAATGGGTTAAATAGGTTCCTATGTATATTTATAATCCACATTCCACCCATAATCCCCATGTAAAAAAATAATTATATGCATATTTTAATCAGAAATACGGTATGTTTAATATGTTGCTATTTATATTTATAAACAATATTCCAGCCATAATCCCCATTTAGAAAAAAAATTATATGCATATACTTATCAGAAATGGGTTAAAAAGGTTCCTGTGTATATTTATAAACAATATTCCACCCATAATCCCCATGTAGAAAAATAATTATATGCATATTCTTATCAGAAATGCTTAAAAAAGGTTACTATGTATATTTATAATCCATATTCCACCCATAATCCCCATGTAGAAAAATAATTATATGCATATTCTTATCAGAAATGGGTTAAATAGGTTCCTATCTATATTTATAAAAAAATATTCCACCCATAATCAACATATAGAAACATAATTATATGCATATTCATATCAGAAATAGGTTTACTATGTTGCTATGTATATTTATGAACAATATTCCACCCATTATCCCCATGTAGAGAAATAATTATATGCATATTCTTATCAGAAATGGGTTAAATAGGTTCCTATGTCTATTTAGAAACAATATTCCTCCCGTAATTCCCATATAGAAAAATAATTATATGCATATTCTTATCGGAAATTGGTTAAATATGTCCCTATGTATATTTATAAACAATATTCCACCCATAATCAACATATAGAAAAATAATTATATGCATATTGTTATCAGAAAGAAGTTAAATAGGTTACTATGTATATATTTTTTTTAAAGGTGTTTATTTTTCGTTTTTTATAATAAAAGGAATACAAAAACAATGAAATAATAAAAGAACCAATAATACAGACTGCTCTACATACATGTATGTCATAGACATTTAGATTAATGATGATATAGCAGAACTCGTGAAGTAGTACAGCTGTATAAAACAGTAATACACCAACAGAACAAAGTCACACCATTCATACACACACCCATACACACATCTGTCACCCACGACCCCCAATAATACAGCACAATTCCCGCACGCCTTGTGGAGTAAACTCTTATTAGAGCGTATGCAAATTTCCGTCCACATTGATATATATATCAAGTAATGTTTGCTAAAACACATCCTCCCATCTCCTCACTGAGATAACTGTGAAGAGAGGACATCCCCCCAGAAGTCCTTTGAAACATCCAGCCATGGCTGCCAGATCTTGGTGAATTTCTTAGGGCATGCCCTACTCTTATATATCAACTTAAATTTTGGGAGGGTCCCATGAACAATACGGAAGAAGGCTTGGGCTGAAGGGGGGTCAGTATCTTTCCAATGCAATAAAATTGTCTTACGTGCATAAAATAATAGGATACGTATCAACATTCTAACATAGGTGCGAGGAACAATATCATTTAGTACCCCCAGAAGTCCGACCTCCGGAGTTTGCGGCAGCGGTATATGTAGCTTACGGTTGAAAAAAGAAGATACATCTTTCCAGAATATTGTAAGTCCAGGACATGTCCAAAACATATGAAAGAAATCGGCAGCAATCCTTTTACATCTAGCACATGCAATATCTCGACCCAGTCCCATTGTAACCAACCTAGCGGGTGTATAATGTAAGTGATGTATAAACTTAAATTGTATCAGGACATCAGCCGTACTGATGATATCCTGAAAGCATATTTCCACTGCCTCCTCCCAGTCCTCTTCAGAAAGCTCAGGCATAATCCTTTGCCATTTACATTGAGAGTTCTGAAAAGGATCCGCGCCCATCACCTGAAGGCGCCCATAAAAGGTCGTCACAAGTTTGTTTATTTCTGGAAATGACAGAAGGTCCTCCATGGAGGATTCCTTGAGCTCTATGATCAATGAGCCAAATTGTGTCTTAAGGGCATGTCGCAATAAAAGGTATTTGAAGAAGAATTTGTTTTCGATGCCATATTTAAGTCTAATGGATTCAAAGGGCAGTAGTGTATTCTCCTCAAAAATATGAGAGAGATGTGTGATCCCAAAACGGGCCCACCACGCCGAATCTGGATGACCATAGAGCTCAGGAATATTCGGATTCCACCGCAGGGGAGTCTGTGGCGAAATATCGACTTGGGATTGTGTCAGTATCTTTCCCCCTTCCCTCCAGGCCATAAAGCAAACCTCAACGGGAGAAAATCTGGAACCGCCCGTTTTTTTTGACCTATGTAGTTCGTCCTTCAAGGAGGTAGGGGATGCAAACAAAGATAATAGAAAAGCCGTGGAAGGGGTTTGGGGATCAGAGTGCAACCAATCATGGATATAGGTGAGCTGGGAAGCGAGAAAATAGTTCCTTAAGTTTGGGCAAGCCAATCCGCCTACAGGCTTGCCCGCTTGTAATGAGGATTTGGCTATACGAGGTTGGCTACCGTTCCAAATAAAAGTAAACAGGGCAGAGTCAAGTTTTGCAAATAATTTTTTGGTGAGGAAAACCGGGGAGGCCCTAAAGCTATAGAGAAATTTTGGTAGAAAGATCATTTTAAATATATTTATGCGACCAATTTAATTAAGGGGCAATGACGATCAGGTACGGAATTTCTCCGTCATCTGTTGGACTATAGGGGTGACATTAAGTTCCTCGTACCTAGGAAGGTCGGCATGTATCTGGATACCAAGGTACTTAAGGGAGGGCGTCAGTTGAATACATGACCTCTGCAGATAGTTGTAGGGAGAAGGGGGACCGATAGCCAAGGCCTGCGATTTTTCCCAGCCCACCCGGAGTCCCGAGACTGCACCAAACTCCTCCACCACCTGCATTAATTTAGTAAAAGAGCTTTCCCTTCCATCTAGATATACCAGGGCATTATCTGCGTATAAAGAGATTTTTTCCTCTAACAGGCCCGAGCGGATGCCCCCAATCTCGGCCGTCTGCCGCACAGCCAGAGCCAATGGCTCAATGGCTATTGCAAACAGCAGGGGAGAGAGAGGGCACCCCTGCCGAGTACCCCATCCTAAGGAAAATGATGCAGAGATATCCATGTTTGTGTGAACCCTAGCCCTCGGGTCTGCATATAGTAAGCGGACCCAGTGAATAAAAGCTGGGCCAATACCCATCCGTGCCATAGCTTCCCATAGGAAAGGCCAAATCACAGTATCAAAAGCTTTTAGTATATCTAGGGACAGAACTAGCCCAGGTCGCCTCGCATGTGCTGCCTCATGAACATGTAGATATAACCTTCGGATATTATCAAATATACTCCTGCCAGGCATGAAACCGGATTGATCTGGCGGTATAAGGGCTAGGATGACAGACTGAAGTCTAAGGGCGAGAATTTTTGCTAAGATCTTTACATCACCATTCAGAAGTGAAATAGGCCTGTAGGATCCGCAATATTTACTATCCTTACCGGGTTTGGGTATAACCACAATAAGTGCTTCGTTTAAAGATTCAGGAAGCTTCCCTAACTTAAGGGAGTCCTGAAACAGTTTGAGGAGCCTAGGAGCCAGTACCTCTGCATGCGCTTGGTACCACTCCGAAGGAAGCCCATCCAGGCCCGGAGTTTTATTAGAGGGAAGGAGGCTTATGGCCTTGGTGACCTCCTCCAGTGTGATGGGTTTGTCTAGGAGGGATTGCTGAGAGGTTTTGAGTACCGGGAGGTCCAGGGATTCAAAGAAGCCCATAAAGTCTGTTTCTGGAGGGATTTCCGTGCCCCTATATAATGTGGCATAGAAGTCCGCAAAGGTTTTATTAATAGTCAATGCGTTGGATGTAATCGATCCATCAGGTAAGTGAATTGCAGCAATTGTGGCTCCCTGACAGTCCGCGTGTGCAAGATATGCCAGGAGCCTGCCATTTTTCCCACCATGCTCGTGTATACGAGCCGAGAGGTACAACTGTTGTTTTCTGGTCAAGTCTATTAAGTGCAACTGCAGCGCCCGGTGGGCCTCCGTCAGCACGCCTATGGTTTCAGAGGAGGGGGCGCCCGCATGACGGGCGCGGGCCTCCTCCAAAACCTTCCGAAGCTCATCCTGTGTTCTCCTTCCGGCAGATCTGTAGCTCTTGATTCTAGAAATATAGGAACCCCTTACCACAGCCTTAAAGGCATCCCAAACAGGACCCACAGGAGCAGAGTCAGTGTTAAGGGACCAATAAATAGTCATGTCAGTCGGGATGCCCTCAGCTATCTCCGGAGTAGAGATCCAAAGAGGGCTGAGTCTCCAAGTTCGAAACACCGGTCTATGGCCCATAGTCAGACCCACCTGTATCATAGAATGGTCAGATTCCGTCTGGGGGAGATACACTATGGATTGAACAACCGGTAAAAAATCCTTCGTGGCGAGAGCAAAATCAATTCTTGAAAGGGCTGCATAGGACCTAGACTGGCAGGAGTACACTTTGGCCTCTGGAAATTTCCAGCGCCACAAATCCACATATCCATAGGTATTACACCACGCACGGAGCAACCCATACCCGGACTTCAAAGGTTTTAATCTATCTAGGTCAGGTTGCAAGACCGAGTTGAAATCCCCAAGGATAAGCATAGGACAGCTAGGCAGGTTTGCAAACTGAATATTAAGATCAGAAAACATTGCAGCCGTGACCGGAGGAGGGAAATACACCGCCACCAGAATAAGGGGTGTGCCATGTATCGATACATGTAAAATAACATACTGCCCCTTGGGATCTAGGACAACTTGGTGACACACGAAGGGCAATCCCTTACGGATTAATATAGTTATGCCCCGGGCATAATTTGAGTAGGTAGAGTGATATTGATTGGCCACCCAGTGTCTTTTGAGCGCCATCACCCTGGCCCCCATTAAATGAGTCTCCTGAAGACACAGGATATGTGGTTTACTATGTTTCAAGGCTGCAAAGATGGATGCTCTTTTAAATTTAGAATTCAGCCCGCGGACATTCCACGAGCAAACAGTTACGTTAGACATGGAGTTAATAATATGGGTGCATACGGGTCAGGGGGGGTCTGAAAGAGAATCCCTCCCCCAGTCATGGCCACGTATAAAATTAAGGGTCGCAGTGCCAGACATCCATTCAACCATGCATACACCACACATACAATCATACAACAGACATTATCACATTCAATACCCAACAGGGGTATTAATTCCCCTGCCCAGCTCCAAAAAAGGGGAGTGGGCCTATACCCTAAACTTGTACCATGCCTGGGGCACATGGCCCGGAACAGGAGGCAGGAAAAAAATATAAGCTCAAAAGCAACAAAAAAAGTCATTAGTCAGTTATAATGTTTCAAAATAAAATAAGGGGACTGAGCCCCAAGGCAGCTCGGGCCCGGTTATAAACCGGGACTTGGTACTCTCCCTCCGGAGACAAGTAGGATCCTCCAAGGTCAGCATATGTCAGTAACGAAACAAAAACTTCGCCATAACCAAAAAAGCAAAAAAGAGGGGGAGAAGAAAAAAATAATAATGCAGGCAAGGAGATCCCAGAGGAGAGAGGAAACTTCTGTTAAAGCTGTGGAGCCATCAAAATGTGGGGATCCGCTTCAGGCAGGAGGCTTGGGAGGGCGGGGTATTGCTTCCCACCAGGGAATCATGTGGGGATTGAAAGAAATGAGCTTTCCCTTGATATGGGACCCGAAGGGTGGCAGGAAATAGCATGGAATACTGAATATCTTGCTCCCGGAGCTTCTGCTTGATCCGTTGATAGCTGGCTCTACGGTTGCGGACTGTCGCTGAGTAGTCTGGAAAGAGTGACACCACGGTCCCTATGGGGGCGTGGCCTGACCTGGCATGAAGAAGGTCGCTTGATTCCTGAGCTCCTGCCGCCACAGGAAAAAGCCGTTTAATACCGAATAATAATAACGACATCACCATAAAATGGGGGCAGCTTCCCGGACCTCGTCCGCCTCCCGTTCTCACTCCCCCAGGGCTCTCTCAGGGTCACAGAGCCATAACATCCCAGAGATGTTCCGGAATAGCAGGGGCAATATGGCGTCCTCTCAGCACGGACCTTCCCGCTCCCATACACAGCCGCCACCACTGCTTGATCCACCTCTTTCAACCCCCCCTCATATTCTCCCTCATGGAGGAGGAATTTGCCCTGAGACTAGTCTCCAAACACCTATAAACCTGCAAGATCTCCGCTCCATTGCGGACGACATTAAAGAAACCCTCTCTGCAGCCATCTCAGAGCTGAGGCTTGACTTACGCGACCTTACTGACAGGGTGCGCAAAGTGGAGAAGGTGTCAGACCGCCATGAATCAGCCCTCCGTACTACAGTCTCTTACATTGACTCACACACAATGCAAATGCGGGACATGCAGAGGCACATCGAAGACCTCGACAATCGAGGCAGGCGCCATAACCTGAGGATCCGCAGTATGCCAGAATCCATAGAGGGCGATCAAATCACACCTGCAGTCACTGATCTCTTCAACAACCTTCTCCGCAGACCCCCTCAAACCCCCATTCTTATGGAAAGAATACATTGCGCCCTGCGCCCTAAAGGCAGAGAGAGCGACCCCCCAAGGGACATCATATGCTGTCTGGTAGATTTTAAGTTGAAAGAAGAAATAATTCAACAAGCCAGGGGAAAACAACAAATCCTTCATGACCACACACCCATTCAAATCTACCAAGATTTATCTGGCATTACACTGCAGCATAGAAGAGACCTTAAACCACTGCTGGACTCCCTGAGGGAGAGGAACATTCCCTATAAATGGAAGTTTCCATTCTGCCTCTCCGCCTCCACACATGGCCGCACTGCCCTCCTAAAGGTGCCTGAAGACCTGCCACATTTTTGTGACATACTTGGCATTCCACTGACACCAGTTCCTAACTGGTATGCAGCATTCCGCCCATTGTCTTACAGCAAAGGCACGGTGCGAGATGAACCCATGGAGACTCAAACCTCCAGATTTCGTAGGAGACGCTCCCCCTCTGCACTAAGAAACCAAGCTAATCCCCGCGGTTACAGGGATCCCATCTCTCCAGAGTCCCCACGATCAAGGAGACCCCGCAGGGACCGTTGACAAGCGTGTGCTGTGAATCAACTTGTATTCTCAGTTAGCCCCGTTGGGCTCTTTTAGGCGGCACACTATCTGGACTTTCGTTACTCTGTTCCAACCTGTTTGAAGACTCATTGAGTTTATCCTTTTATTTCCTTTATTTTATTTTATTTTTTACCTCATGGAATCTGCACAATGGACGATTGGGACCCCTCCCCCCCTCTCGGTATTGACTCTCCTTATATTCCTCTAGCAGTATCCAAGATGGCTGGACGCCCTCTCTCTAACCTCACGGCATGGAATATCACTTCACCACAGCTCAACTTCCCTAATCGAGGCTCTAACTGCTCTTCCAAGTATGATGCTGAACTCTAAACTCTGCCCGGCAACAAGCCCTTGGACCTATCCTACAACTACCAGAATCCTAGGCGTCATTTACTTCCGCCCGCTGCAGAGATGACGACAGGCTGGACACCGCCCCTTGCTTCCTGCTACAATGCCGAACTCTACTTGACACGACACGACCACATAACGGACAACACCGAACGTCCTCATAGCTGGATTCACTTCTCCCCTCTCCACCACAAGAATGAAACTCACTAACGCAGCTTCGACATCTCCCGACCGGCCCACGCAGTCGGACCCGCCATCTACAAACGATCTACGGACAGTGCAAGTTGATCCGCGACAGAAGCTTGGGACTGATGCGCTTCCTGCATGACGGCCTGTCTATCTCTCTGCCTACACTGTGGCAAAGATCAACAATACAGGTACCTGCTATCTGAGGAGCTCTTATGGCCTGATAGAGACACAACCTACTCCTGAAGTGCTTATCCCCCTCACATCTACTACACAGCATCAACGTCTTCTCATGATGTATACCTTACTAGCCTGAATTTACTATCTTATAGCATTGTATGTTTATAGTTGTCACCCTATACTAGATGTTCCAATGCTCAGACTAGCAAGATGCTTCCTTTGATCTACAGGGCCTCATATCTCTGCTACTCCCCTACGCTTCTATATCAATGTCAATGTTATATTAATTTTCTTGTCATGGCACCAGCTCTTGGCCCAAGCACTGATAATCACCAAGTCTTGCCTCCTTGGTCATTCCAGGGAGGATGGCATGGTGGGTACTAAACTAGCCCACCAGGGCCATGGCTAACAGCTGGTCTCATACAATTCGGATGACCTGTCTAATCATTCACGTCCCTATAATGTCCCTGAATCCATGCCCCAGCTTGCGCACCCCCAACATACACAGTTAACACCCGCCTTCACCAATATATTATACATCCTGCCATCCTGTGGCGGCGAACACTGGAAACTAGTTTATTCTCTTTTAGTTTCGCATTTTTACTTTCTTTCGCACCCTCTTCACTGCCTCGTGTTAGACCAACCCCCATACAGATACGGACCGGAGTGCGGTACCTTTAAAAGGGACACGCACACCGTCAACGTACTGTACCCCACCAATATACAATAGTTCCGAGGTCTGTGGACACCCCTCTCCACACCTCATCGGTTTCCTTCCAGTGACTGGCGTGTCTTAACTCCACCACCCACACCTCCCTGAGGCACTTCATACCTAATATCTCCCTATTCTCACTCCCTGACTTCACAATGGCAGACACAAATACAATCAACCCCCAGAATAAAAACACACAACCCCACATGAACTCCCTCAAATTTTGCTCGCTCAACATTAGGGGTCTCAACACTCCTGAAAAGAGGTCCAAACTCCTATACTGTTTACAAAGACCCAGATAGCACTTATACAGGAGACACACTTTCGAACAGATGCTATCCCTAAACTAAAGAACAGCCACTTCCCCACAGTGTACCACTCCTCCAACATCGAGGCGAAATCAAAGGGTGTATCCATTTTGATCTCCAAAAATTGCCCCATTGTGGTCACTGAAGTTCAAAGAGACCCACATGGCAGATTCCTCTTTATTAAGGGCACCATACACGGCAAACAACTCACAATCGCCAACATATATGCCCCCAACACCAAGCAAGTGACCTTCTTCCGCTCCACATTCCAACATCTTACCAGTTTCCAAACTGGCACGCTAATTGTTGGTGGCGACTTTAATGTGGCTCTTAACCCTTCCATGGATACCTCAAACGGTACCTCATCCTTGACATACAGGGCTCTCCGAGCTATTAAACTGCAACTTAATAACTTACTACTTCATGACACGTGGCGCACATTGAATCCTAAAGTGAAGGACTTCACTTTCTTTTCAGCCCCACACGGTAAATATACCAGACTGGACCACTTCTTTATTTCCCAGAAAGATTTAACCTATCTCACCAAAGCTACCATTGACCCATCCTTACTCTCTGACCACAACCCCATATCTATAAAATAAAGTAAAAAATCTGCGCTTCAGACACTGTATGAGCTGCAGCCTCTCCCTAATTAGTTCCCCGAAGGGGTCTAATTGAATAAATATGAGAGGTAGTGTGGGAGAAGAGTGGCGCTGCCCTAAAAATATTTATTAGTGAGTGAAATACACCCTTTATTCATTGACATAAGTGCTTATATGGGCTGTATCCTTATTGTGCCTAATGGTGGAGGAAGACATCAAACTAATGGGGAAGAGCAAAAAGAGATCCAACAACATCTGGAACACCATTAAAGATTTAGGTAAAAAGCATGAGGTGGTTATTAGGCCCGCTTATAAAGGGGGAGGCCTGGTTATTTTAAATAAAAAAGACTACCAGGATGAGATGAATAACCTTCTGAACATAGAAAATACGTACAAAAAATTAAAAGGGAACCCGAAGAAGAGATATGAAAAGAAGCTCAAAACTTAAGGGGAAAAGTGAAGGCATTCTAAACTGCAAAGAGGCAGAATATTTGATATCCAATTCAACCAAAACACCTGTGATATACCACACACCCAAAATCCACAAAAGGCTGGAAAAACCACCAGGCAGGCCCATCGTTAGTGGGATTAATTCCATCTTCTCCAGATTGGGGGAGTACCTGGATAAATTTCTCAAACCCCTAGTAAAAGAAGGCAAATCATACTTATGAGACAGTATGCAACTGATACAAGAAATGCAAGAAATAAAAGGAGTAGAACAATGGCTGTTGGTGGCAGTAGATGTCAATTCCCGGTACACCAGCATTGATCAGAAGGATGGGCTACGAGGAGTGGAAAGAGCATTACACAGAAATACAAATATGAAACAGGAGCAGATTGGTTACATCTTGGAGGGTTTGAAAATGGCTATGGAATGTAATTATTTCTGGCACAATAAAGAATACTATGTACAGACGAAGGGGGTAGCAATGGGAGCACGCTATGCCCCCAGTGTAGCTAACTTATTCATGGATCTATGGGAAGAAAAATATATTTATAGTAAAAATATACCACAAATTAAGATGTATAAAAGGTATATAGATGACCTGATTATCTTATGGGACGGAACACCAGATAGCCTTACAAAATTTCTTGAAAACCTGAATAACAACAAATACGGTATTACGTTTACTGGAAAATGGAGTAAAGAGACAATTGACTACTTAGACTTAGAAATTTTTAAAACAGGGGACAAGCTATCAACCCGCACATTTTTTAAACCGACAGACCGGAATGGGTATATCCCTACCTCCAGCTGTCATCACCCGCGGTGGAAGTCTAATGTCCCAAAAGGACAGTTATTACGTATACGACGTAATTGTGATATAGATGAAGATTTTAGCAAACAGGCTGATGTCTTAATCAAAAAATTCCATGAAAAGGGATATGATATGGGAAGACTTTTAAAATTAAAAGTAGACATTATGAAGTTAGATAGAACCTCCTTACTTTTTAACAAGAAGATAAACGCCAAGAAAGAATCTGACATAGCATTCATCACAGGATTCAATAGTCAGTACAGAGACTTTGAGAAAGTAATAAAAAAGTACTGGCCAATACTTAAAGAAGATCTAATCTTATCTAAACTGCTACCTGGTAAACCAAAATTTATATATAGAAAGGCACCGAACCTAAGAAATCATCTAGTGAAAAATGTCATAGATCCCCCGAAATCTATTAAAATCTGTCCAGAATTAAAAGGATTCTTCAGATGCCAGAGATGTCTACCATGCAAAGTATCCAAAAAACAACCAAGAAAGAAGACTACATTCAAATCATGTACGGATCACAAAGAGTACCAGATTAACCAACTTATTACCTGCCGTAGTACACATGTTACGTACATTGTGGAATGTCCCTGCCACTTCCAATATGTGGGTAGGACTACACGGCCCCTGTTCGTTCGAATTAGGGAACATATTAAGAATATTAGAAAGGGGTTCCCCAATCATAGTCTATCTAGACACTTCGACGAGGCACACCACAGGGATCCCAGTGTACTCACTTTCTATGGGATTGATTCTGTACAGGAACACTGGCGTGGGGGGAATAGAGAAACTTTAATTTCCAGGAATGAAACCAGCTGGATTTACCGGCTCGGTTCTCTTGCTCCGAAGGGACTTAACCTGGATATAGACCTAAATTGCTATATAGCTAACCCCTAAAACAGCCAAATATGCAAAAAGCCGGGTCTATATGAGGGAAATACTCACTGATAATTATTCGTTAGGATAAGCCTACTGCCCTCCCCTCCGCCCTTCCCCTCTTTTGGGTAAAAAGCACCTCCTTTTTTGAGTAAAAAACATCTCCTTTCTTTCTACATGAGCCATTGCTTTAAATAATACCTTTGTACAGTTTCTAAGCAGGCTACTCTCTGAGCTTTTGGAATTCTCAGAGGGGATGCTGATCTTTGGCGGAGACCTTAATTTTGCCATGGACCCGACACTAGACGTCTCGCGAGGAGCCTCTCACATGTCTTATTCTCGCTTGAGGCGCCTCAAGACGGACCTTCACACCTTGCACCTAGTCGACCCGTGGAGGTTGCTCCACAACCAAGATAGAGACTACACATTTTTTTCCCCGGTGCACCACACCTACTCACGGCTAGATTATCTGCTGCTGTCACATAAGGATCTTGACAAGGTGATCTCAACGTCCATAGATGTCATATCCTTCTCTGACCATGCACCGGTCCATCTGACTCTCCAATTGGGACCAATGAATAGGTCTCCCCCATCCTGGCGTCTGAATGAAGCACTGCTTCAATCAGAGGAAACTCGCGCTGAGATATTGAACGCTTTACGGGAATACTTTGCGGTCAATGAGGGATCAGTCCCCAACCCCCTTGTGGTCTGGGAAGCTCACAAGACGGTTGTGAGAGGTGCACTGATCAAGATAGGAACCCGCCTCAAGCGAGATAGACTAAAACGTACAGAGGAACTCCTAGCATCAATCCGCAAATTAGAGAGAATACATAACGCTAGTCTTGCCCGCGCAACCCTCCGGGACCTACAGAAGGCCCGTGAGGAACTCTGCTCTCTGTTATTCCATAAGACCAAACAAAAACTGGCATGGGCGCGACGTACCATGTTTGAGTTCTCGAACAAACCTGGATCGCTTCTGGCCAGAGCCCTGCAGGGCCCTCGCACGAGAACATACATCCCACACATTCAGTCATCCTCGGGGCGGAAGCTTAATACTTCTTCAGATATAGCGGAGGAGTTCCGCTCCTTCTATACAGGCCTCTATAACTTAGAAAGAACGGAACCTGGAGACCTCTCTCTGGAGAGCAGACAGTCCCCCCAAACATACGTAGCTGCCTCAGGTATGCCATCACTACCAGAGGAAGTGAGGGAAGAACTGGAAGAGCCCCTGACGGTTGAAGAACTGGGCGTGGCTCTGGCCTCCTCAAAACCGAAAAAGGCCCCTGGCCCTGATGGTTTAACCCCAGTTTATTACAAAACTTTCTTTGATATTCTGTCAAAACCCTTGATTTCTGCCCTTAATGCCCTCACGGAAGGGAATGCTTTCCCAATAGACACCCTTAGGGCATATATCTCTCTCATCCCGAAAGAGGGTAAAGACCCATCACTCTGTGGGAGCTACCGTCCAATCGCACTTCTTAATTCGGACCTTAAACTTTTTGCCAAGATTCTAGCTAATAGGCTGCTTCCCCACATACCAAACTTGATCCATAGAGACCAGGCAGGCTTTGTGCCACTACGTGAACCTAGAGACAACACGATTCGGGTCATTAATTTGATACATGCGTCAAAGACCTCCAAAAAGGCCCTTCTCCTGCTGTCAACCGACGCGGAGAAGGCCTTCGACCGCGTTAACTGGTCCTTTATCCGGGCAACTCTGGAACACATAGGTCTTCGCTCATCCATGTTACAATGGATTCTCTCCTTGTATACCCACCCCACTGCGTCGGTTAGGGTCAACGAGACAAGATCGAATTTCTTTGATATCCGCAATGGTACCCGACAGGGCTGTCCCCTCTCCCCTCTGATCTTTATCCTGTCCCTGGAACCCCTTCTATGCACAATAAGGGCGAACCCTGACATTAAAGGATACCCGAAACCCTCAGGTTCCCATAAGGTGGCCGCCTTTGCGGATGACCTTATTTTCTTTCTAACGGAACCACTTTCCTCTCTCCACAACCTGCTACAATCCCTCCAAGAATACGGTACCCTCTCCTCATTTCAGATTAACTTAACCAAATCTTCCATCCTCAACATAACGGTAGACACAGGAACTACCCAACGTATACGCTCGACCTTTCCACTAAAATGGGCAACCAAGCTTATACGTTACTTGGGGGTTGACATTACGTCTGACCCAGCGGAACTATACTCAGCCAATTTTGACCCATTACTGATACGCCTTAAAACTGACCTACTACACTGGCATTCCCTTACGCTGACGTGGTTCGGCAGATGTAGTGCCCTGAAGATGACTCTGTTGCCAAGGGTGTTATACCTGCTTCAGGCACTCCCCATCCGTCTGCCTCTGGCGTTTTTCAAGCGAATTGACTCCATGTTCCGGGCGTTTGTCTGGTCCCACCGCAAACCACGAATGCGACTCCAACTTCTCCACCTGGCGAAAAGCAGGGGTGGGATGGGCTTGCCGGACATTAAGGCCTACTACAGAGCAGTCCATCTAACTAGGTTGGTGGACTGGCATTGCCATGCGGAGGCGAAACACTGGGTTGCAATGGAAGAGGAGGACTCCGGGGGTTTAGCCAAGAGTTGGCCTTGGATTACAACATCACTACCCAAAGATATCATTGAACACCCCACTCTTGGCTGTACTTTAACGGTGACCAGAGATGCGTTTCGACGCTCATCTGTATCCCCACAGCCGTCCCCTATGGTGCCGATTCTGGGTAATCCGGAGTTCTTACCTGGTTTGCAGAGCCCGCAATTCAAGCGACTCGCAATGAACACCAGGCTATGCTTATATGATTTCATGGACCCCAATGGCCAACTTTCCCTAAATGCCGGGACATTAGTAACGGACCCCCCCCTAGACTTCTGGAGCAGCTTACAGCTGCGGAATTTTCTGCGCAGTTATCTGCGGAAACCGGGTATTACCCGCAAACTAACTGAACTTGAGCTCATTTGTCATCGTGGAGAACCGATACGTCATTGCCTTTCACTGATATACTCATCCCTAACACAACCAGAGGAGGGATACGTACCCCAGTTTCTCACTAAATGGGAGGAGGAACTGGGAACCCAATTTACCGAGGTACAGAGACAAAAAATTCTCTACTTTGCCCAGAAATCCTCCATTGCGACTAGGGTGCAAGAAACCTGTTATAAAATCACGACACGCTGGTACAGGGTTCCTGCCATTCTACATCGCTTCTTCCCTCAGGTGCCCAGCCTTTGCTGGCGCTGTGGTTCTGAGGAGGGGACGATGTTGCACATCTTTTGGTCATGTTCCAAACTTGCCCCTTTCTGGATTGAGGTGGCCCGCACAATCGGACACCTTACAGGTGTCTCCCTGGAGGGGAACCCGGCAGCCTGTTTGCTCCATCTGTCAGAACGACCCATTAAAAAATACAAGACCTCTCTCACCATCCAACTCCTGAATGCCGCAAAGGCATGTATTCCCTTGTGCTGGAAATCGGAGAGACCACCGGCGAAATCCCTGTGGTTTACGAAAGTGAATGAACTAAGGGACATGGAAGACCTTACGGCCACCCTACACAATAGGGAGGAGATCTTCAGGGAAACATGGAGACCCTGGCAATACTTTATATATACGGAAACATATCTTCAGGAAATGGCGCAATCCAATTAACTGAGTGACCCGGTTATACACCTCAGGCAGGGGTCAATACACCTCATATCTCATATTTCATATTCTCTCACTTTCTGCACTCTTTCTCTTTTATATCCCAACCTCTCGTTCCCGATCCCCTTCCCTTTCCCTCTCCCCTCCTTGCCCCCCCCCCCACTATCCCGTTCTACCTCTTAATTTCCCCCGGGGGTATTAATCTTTTTATAACGCATTCTCAGACATGGGCTTCCTTATGGCCAGATACAAAGAAAATCCTGAAACCATTTACTTTTCCATGTGATTCCATGTCTGGGCTCCATAGCCATTCCGCTCCCTACCCTACTCCTTTCATTATTTTTCATGAGAAAATATTATTTATCACTGAGTGACGCAATCTAACACTTAAGGGAGCCAGTACCGAATCAAGCAACATAGATGATAGAGCACCTCCCATGTCCCGTACGTTGACAGTAGTGTTTGGCCGGGGTTAATCCCCACGAAATTTGACGGTGGTGCAAATGTCAGTTATCATGTATATTGACCTTATTGTTTCTCCTATCCTTGACTACTAACTCACTCTTGTATTTTGTATGCTTGGTTCTGACACTGTTATATAAATTAATATGTAACTGGTTGTACCCACTCAGTGTGAAAATAAAAGAATTTAAAAAAAAAATAATAATACCTTTGTAGATATGGTTCCTTTAAAATAAAGGATGCTCCCCTATTTTATTTATTTATTTTATTTATGTATTTTTCCATGTGTAATCCCATTTTTATCCTTTAATATACATGTCTCTACCTAAAATATTCCTCCTATCTAGATCATTCTGTTTCTACTGATACATTGCACCCATGAGCAAAAACAATATTGTTTACTATTTTTGAATATATTCCCCTCCCCCTAGATCACTATGGGTACATGACAATAATGTGATATAAATTTATGAGCAACTTTATATTTTATAGATTTTAACACAATATATGCCCCCCATACATTTTTAAGGTCACATAATTAAATGATGTTTTTAGTTTTTTATCATTTTTTAAAATGTACTTTTAATGTATTTTTATTTTAATTTTTCAATTTCATTATTAATTGTATTATTAATTTTTACCTAGGGTATTTATATTTAAATCCTTCAATTTCCAAATTTTTTAAATCTATTAAAAGTTTAAAAAAAAAAAAAAATTAACCTATTGAATTATACTAACATTATATCCAGGATACTTATAGTATTATTACATAATTAAATGCCTGGCCATCATTGTTCAATATATAAAGCCCTTAAATAAATGGCTGCACCAAGTGTAAACAACACGAGAGCTAACTGGTAATTGAAGGATTCCACTGTGGTGGATAACGTTTAGTACTGTGAATACTTTGTAAGAAGGACTACTGTGTATAAGGAAGGCTCAGCGACTCTATCACATCTCCACCCCCCGAGCGATTTTACCATAATTTAGGGAGGAGATGTGAGAGCCGTATGACTATATCAATGTGTGAAGCGTAGGCGTCGACACCGTCTTTGAAAACGTCCTATGACGAAACGCGTAAGGCGGAGTCACGCTCACACGTAAGTGGTACGCTGGAACGCAAGGTGGGACGCACGTTCGTTTCTTGTTCCTGGTCCCATTCTTGCACACAGCGTTATTCGATATACAGCGTTGTTCGATATATTTTACCTGTTACATGTGTATGGACTTTGCTATTACTATATGCACCAATAAACTAGGACATACTTCACGAAGGAAGCCCCTGTTTTTTCTTTCTCTGGGTGGACTGGAGAGTCTAACAGCTAGTAACTGGCAAGCGGTGGAAGAACCTGGTTTTCTGGAATGCACAGTTTTTAATCAGCGGAGGAACCATACAGATCTGAGGAACAGGAGTAGCACTGGAGTGACCCACACCCATCCCCAAAGGCACCCACTCTGTCGCTCGGTACCCCTGTAGGGGTGTTTCTTTCTGGTGAGTGGGGGAGCACGGGGGGTGAGCACCTCGAGTCACCGTTTGTACTACGCACAGAAGTCACTGGTTTATGCTCCTGTGGTTGATGAACTGCATAACTGAACTTTGCTAACTATAATATCCGGCCAGAGACATTCTTTGGTTTTTAACGGACAAAATATCTTATAAATGCTGACATATTATAATATAAGGGGTTTCTGCTATTCTTATGCGATTTTCCATATGTAATACCTCAATGTAATTTCAAATCTGTGGGTACACCAACAATTCCCTTGAGAACCACAGCGAATAGAATCTGGCACTGACACTTTGTATTTATATTTATATTTAATAGGGAGCTTACTGTCCCAATATTTTTGGAGTTTGGGAAGATTTTTCAATTTTTTTATATAAAGTACTGAATTAATTTATATTGAGTTACAAACATCCTCCCACACTTACACTCTATACCTATCACACACATTCCTTCACCCATAAGAATATTCTTGCACTTTACAGTGTCCCAATACTTTTGATTTTTGGGGTAATTTTTAATTTATTTAATTTCGGAAGAAATTCTTGTTATTTTCACATTATTCAGGTTAATTTGAGCATATGAAACACTTTTTATACTGCACTTTATAGGAGGTATTAGTGTCACAATATTTTTGAACTCTGGGGTCAATTTTTTAGTTTTTCAACTTAGTTTGTCTAAATTCTATAGGATTAATTGTCCTTTTTCACATTATTTATGGTATTTTGAATTTAGCAAGCACCTTTTGTAAATAAGGGAATAGGATCCCAACCCTCAATTTTATTTGGTTTTCTTGGTTTATTATTTTCTTGTTTCATATATTTTTTGGTTTATTTTTTGGGGTTTACACATACAAGGTTATTGGCTGATATATGACCATACTTAGGCACAACCCCATATCTATGACCCTGCTCCTACCTACAGCACCTCCTAAGAACCACATATGGCGGCTCGACAGCTCCTTATTGACTGACACCACCAACACACATCGGATAACTGACTGCCTCTCCAACTTTTTTACTGAAAACTCCTCAGAAAATGCTGCACCATCGGTCATCTGGGCCGCACATAAATGCGTCGTGCGGGGTGAATTGCTGTCCATAGCAGCGCAACGGAACAAATACAGGACTGCGCGCATTACCGAACTGACCACACGCATCCGCACATTAGAACAAGCACACAAGGCGTCTCTAGCGACATCCTCTTTGGCAGATCTCACAGCGGCGAGGGAAGAACTCCTAGAAACGTTCAACAGTACTCTGAAACGCAAATTCACACTTACGCAAAAGCTTTACTACGAATTTGGCAACAAAGCAGGCAAACTTCTGGCGAGAGCCCTCCAAACCAAGAAGGCTGCCCAGAAGATCCACAAAATACACCGACCATCTGGTGATGCAGCAGTTACTAACGAGGAGATTTCAGACCAATTTGTACAATACTTTTCTGAACTGTACAACCTTCAAATGACACACACCTTTGACAATAACGCAAACCGTCAGACTGCCATCACAGACTTTTTAGCTAAATACAGCCCAACCTCCATTTCTTTAGATGACTCTCAAAGCTTAGACCGGCCCCTATCCACGGAAGAAATCCTTCTCGCACTGAAACAAATGAAAACAGGCAAGAGCCCTGGCCCGGACGGCCTCTCAGTCAGTTACTGTAAAACATTCCCAACTATTCTCGCCCCCCATCTCACCAAAGCCCTTAACAACCTTATGCCTGACTCGGCAGCCCACAGAGATATTCTTGAAGCGCATATAGCTCTTATTCCTAAATCTGGCAAGGACCCCACACTAGTATCGAATTATCGACCAATATCATTGTTAAATGAGGACCTAAAACTATACGCCAAAACCTTGGCAAATCGTATTCTACCCCTCCCCCCAAACCTTATATCATTAGACCAGGCTGGCTTTGTCCCAGGCAGAGAGGCTCGGGACAACACCACTAAGGCTTTGAACATCCACCACTGGCTCACCAAAACTTCCACCCCAGGGTTTTTCCTTTCCCTCGATGCAGAGAAGGCGTTTGACAGGATGGCCTGGGATTATATGGAAGCCTCACTACGGGCGATAGGCCTACCACCTCGCATGCTGCAGATGATCCTAGCCCTCTACTCATCTCCGACGGCGAGAATCAGAATTAATGGTAACCTGTCAAACGCCTTCTCTGTCTCCAATGGAACCCGGCAGGGCTGCCCCCTATCCCCACTAATCTTTATCTTGACCATGGAACCCATGCTCCGCAAACTCAGAGATAATCCCTCCATTAAAGGCGTAGACATTAATCGTAAACAATACAAAATGGCCGCATATGCCGACAACATCTTACTATTCCTCACTGATCCCATCACCACCATCCCTAATCTACTGGCAGACTTCTCGCATTTCAAATCTCTATCCAACCTGAAAATTAATTTTGGAAAATCGAAAGCCCTCAATATTACCCTGCCGAATGCCATAGTATCCCAATGTAAACTTAACTTCCCTTTCAGATGGGAACGGGGTGCCATATCCTATCTAGGAATTAAGATCCCAGACAATTTAAAGGACCTTTATGCCAGCAATTTTTCACCGATGCTCATGTCAATCCAAGGTGATCTACAGAAGTGGCATCTGGGATCCTTTTCTTGGCTGGGCATAATCGCTATTGTCAAAATGAACATCTTACCTAGACTTCTCTACCTCCTTCAAGCAATTCCCATCAAATTACCGTCCTCCTTCTTTAATTCATACAAACATTTGTGCAGACTCTTCATTTGGGCTTCCAAAACCCCACGTCTAAGCTGGGATAGATTGACCTTACCCAAACCGTTGGGAGGCTTAGGCCTCCCAAACATCCAAAAATATCACTGGGCCTGCCACCTAACAAGGGTGGTAGACTGGCACGTACACCGTCAAACCAAGGACTGGATAACTGTAGAAGACTCCTTTGCAAATCTAGCAATACCAAACTCACCGTGGATCAAAATTACATCTATACCCAAAGAATATACGACACACCCGCTTATCGGAGCCACTCTCTCCATCTTTAAAACAGCTAGTAAAACACTTACTATCACTCCCTCAATTGGCCCCATGACATCCTTAGACAATAAAAGTCAAATGAGGGGTGATTGGCGCTGTTCCACTGAAGGTGTCTCAAGTGTAAAAAATATGTGTATCAAATAGAACAATAAACAAAACTAAACAATATATAAAATTGAGAAACAATGTGCAGAAACTCATGAAATATATGTGACACCTGCATCCATACAAAGTGCAATGTGTGTTAAAGAATAAGGTGAAATCCAAAAAATATATATCCGAAAAAGCTTGAAAAAACTAAAAAACAAAAAATACTGGACATAAAAAACACCAATGTTGCATGAATAAAATACTCATGAATTAAATGCACATAAAAAATAAAAATCATGAAGTTAACAGTCCACAAAAAGTCCCAAAACCAAATGGATAATTAATTATATTAAATATATTAGTGGAAAAGTTCCTCATAAAGTGCAGATATTGAGTCTCTTCAAATCTTCTAGCAGTGCTCTTAGTGACATGAAATCTTCCAATCTTCTAAAAAGCCCCCCAATGTGCCCTCACTCACCAAAGGAAAACACCCCTGCAGGGGTATCAAGCCTGTCAGCTGTATCCTGCAGCAACGGTCCTCAGTGAAGGGGGGGGCTTTTTAGAGGATTGGAAGATTTCATGTCACTAAGAGCACTGCTAGAAGATTTGAAGAGACTCACTATCTGCACTTTATGAGGAACTTTTCCACTAATATATTTAATATAATTAATTATCCATTTGGTTTTGGGACTTTTTGTGGACTGTTAACTTCATGATTTTTATTTTTTATGTGCATTTAATTCATGAGTATTTTATTCATGCAACATTGGTGTTTTTTATGTCCAGTATTTTTTGTTTTTTAGTTTTTTCAAGCTTTTTCGGATATATATTTTTTGGATTTCACCTTATTCTTTAACACACATTGCACTTTGTATGGATGCAGGTGTCACATATATTTCATGAGTTTCTGCACATTGTTTCTCAATTTTATATATTGTTTAGTTTTGTTTATTGTTCTATTTGATACACATATTTTTTACACTTGAGACACCTTTAGTGGAACAGCGCCAATCACCCCTCATTTGACTTTAATTTTCTAGAATTCCACATTGGTGTGATTCTGTGTTGGGGGGGCTGCAGTTCCTTTACTACCTAAGCGCGGAGCTATCAGTTTCATATATCCTTAGACAATAACCCAGAATTCCCTCCAGGACTTACACTTAAGGACCAAACTCTTGAAGTACACACCTCGCACGCCAGAGCACAGCGTTTCTTCCGAAATGGAGCCGTCCTACCATACCACGAGCTTTCTACCACAATCCCAGAATACAATATTCCCTTTTATAAATACCTCCAACTACGGCACTTCTTCTCCTCTTCTGAACTCACCACTCACTGGCATAAAGATTACTCACCTTTTGAACTCCTATGCACCAGTACGGAACCTCAGGGACACCTAATCTCCTCCATTTACTCTCTCTTACACTCGGGTCATAAAGTTAAGGAGGACAGACTAGTACGACAATGGGAGTCGGACCTTTCCCTAGATCTCACTCCCATTGAATGGGAACGCATCTTTACTCTCATGCACAAAGGCTCAATAAACGTTTCAACACAGGAAAATAGATACAAACTGTTTTCAAAATGGTATAGGACTCCCGACAAAGTTCACCACTTTCACCCAACCGTACCCCCAACTTGCTGGAGATGCCACACAGCTCGTGGCACCCTTCTCCATATTTGGTGGGACTGTCCCATCATTCAACCATTCTGGTCAGAGATTCATCAACTGATCTCGCAAATAACCACCTACACACCGGCCTTCTCTCCTGCACATTACCTCTTACACCACACCCTGGCCCCCACTGGCTCCTATAAAAAATCACTCTCACTGCACCTTATTAATGCAGCCAACCTCTGCGTTCCACTCCTTTGGAGAACTACTACCCCCCAACGGTGAATGACTGGATCCGCCGAGTTGACAGAATCGCTGACATGGAAAAACTCATAAGCCAGGCTCAGGACAATCCGACCAAATTCAACAACACGTGAGCGTGTTGGCTCCACTACAAACAGTCCACAACTCAGAATACACCTCCTGCCACCTCATCACCTCGGCCATGATAACTTGAAACCCAAACACACAACTCTCTTGTATGCCTTCCCCCAGATCCTCCACGCTACCCACACCTTGCGCGCAACTTAATGGCCCCCTACGGATCACCAAACTCTCCCACAGCAACCGCTGATGGATTGTACCCACTATATCTCTGAACCCCCCCTCAGTCATACAGCACAGACACGCCCCTGTTAAGTCTCTGGTCCCCCCCCCCACCTCCCGTCCCTTGTTAAAGCACCTCTACAATGATGCTCCCTCACACGACTAGCTGCTTTACCCTACCACACCGGTCTATGCTCGACTCTGATCTACCTGCATCCAGACTCCCTCCCATCCACAGAAAGTTCCCTTATAGGGGTGGATGGTTCTTGGGCCAACCTCCGCGGTGTAGACCGCCCCAACTCCCTCATGGAAATCCTAATCCTACAGTTAATGTACACCTACTGATTTCAATTCCTATTTACACCTGTGTCTACTTGTACCTCTACTGATGAGACACGTATACCTGTTGTTTTATTGTTAGGCCAATCTGCCGTGAAATTGTCTCTACCTTTGGATTCTTGTGTAATGTACAACAGTTTGTATACTGACTAAACCCTGTATTCATGAAAAATTTAAAAAACTTTTTTGAAAAAAAAAAAAAATAGGTCCCTATGTATATTTAAAAACAATATTCCACCCATAATCCCCATGTAGTAAAATAATTATATGCATATTCATATCAGAAATAGGTTTATTATGTTGCTATGTATATTTATTAACAATATTCTACCCATAATCCCCATGTAGAAAATTATTATATGCATATTCTTATCAGAAATGGGTTAAATGATTTTCTATGTAATTTTATTAACAATATTCCACCCATAATCCCATATAGAAATTTTTTTTATGCATATTCATATCAGAAATAGGTTTCATATATTCCTATGTATGTTTAACTACAATATTCCACCAATAATCCCATGTAGAAAAATAATTATATGCATATTCTTATCAGAAATGGGTTAAATAGGTTCCTATGTATATTTATAAACAATATTCCACCCATAATCCCCATATAGAAAAATAATTATATGCATATCCATATCAGAAATAGGTTTAATATGTTGATATGTATATTTATAAACAATATTCCTGCCATAATCCCTATGTAGAAAATAATTATAGGCATATTCTTATCAGAAATTGGAGAAATATGTTCCTATGTATATTTATTAACAATATTCCACCCATAATTCACATGTAGAAAAATAATTATATGCATATTCTTATCAGAAATGGGTTAAATAGGTTCGTATGTATAATTATTAACAATATTCCACACATAATCCCCATGTAGAAAAATAATTATATGCATATTCTTATCAGAAATGGGTTAAATGGGTTCCTATGTTTATTTATAAACAATATTCCACCCATAATCCCCATATAGAAAAATAATTATATGCATATTCTTATCAGAAATGGGTTAAATAGGTTCCTATGTATATTTATTAACAATATTCCACACATAATCCCCATGTAGAAAAATAATTATATGCATATTCTTATCAGAAATGGGTTAAATGGGTTCCTATGTATATTTATAAACAATATTCCACCCATACTATCCATGTATCAAATAATTATATGCATATTCATATCAGAAATAGGTTTAATATATTCCTATGTATATTTAACTACAATATTCCACCCATAATCCCCTTGTAGAAAAATAATTATATGCATATTAATATCAGAAATGGTTAAATAGGTTCCCATGTATATTTATAAACAATATTCCACCCATAATCCCCATGTAGAAAAATAATTATATGCATATTCATATCAGAAATGGGTTAAATAGGTTCCTATGTATATTTATAAACATTATTCCAACCATAATCCCTATATAGAAAAATAATTATATGCATTTTCTTATCAGAAATGGGTTAAATAGGATCCTATGTATATTTATAAACAATATTCCACCCATAATCCCCATATAGAAAAATAATTATATGCATATTCTTTTCAGAAATGGGTTAAAGAGGTCCCTATGTATATTTATAAAACATCAATTCACCTATAATCCCCATGTAGAAAAATAATTATATCCATATTCTTATCAGAAATGGGTTAAATAGGTTCCAATGTATGTATTTATAAACAATTTTCCACCCATAATTCCCATATAGAAAAATAATTATATGCATATACTTATCAGAAATGGGTTAAAAAGGTTCCTATGTATATTTATAAACAATATTCCACCCATAATCCCCATGTAGAAAAATAATTATATGCATATTCTTATCAGAAATGGGTTAAATAGGTTCCTATGTTCATTGATAAACAGTATTCCACCCATAATCCCAATGTAAAAAAATAATTATATGCAAATTCATATCAGAAATAGGTTTAATATGATGCTATTTATATTTATAAACAATATTCCACCCATAATCCCCATTTAGAAAAATAATTATATGCATATTCTTATCAGAAATGGGTTAAAAAGGTTCCTATGTATATTTATAAACAATATTCCACTCATAATCCCCATGTAGAAAAATAATTATATGCATATTCTTATCAGAAATGGGTTAAATAGGTTCCTGTGTTCATTTATAAACAGTATTCCACCCATAATCCCCATGTAGAAAAATAATTATATGCATATTCTTATCAGAAATGGGTTAAATAGGTTCCTATGTATATTTATAAACAATATTCCACCCATAATGCCCATGTAGAAAAATAAATATTGGTATATTATTATCAGAAATGGGTTAAATAGCTTACAATGTATATCTATAAACACTATTCATCCCATAATCCCCATGTAAAAAAATAATTGTATGCATATTCTTATCAGAAATGGGTTAAATAGGTTCCATGTATATTTATAAACAATATTCCACCCATAATCCCCATGTAGAAAAAAAATTACATTCATATTCTAATCAGAAATGGGTTAAATAGGTTCCTATGTATATGTATAAACAATATTCCACCCATAATCCCCATATAGAAAAATAATTATATGCATAGTCATATCAGAAATAGGTTTAATATGTTGCTATGTATATTTATGAACAATATTCCACCCATTATCCCCATGTAGAGAAATAATTATATGCATATTCTTATCAGAAATGGGTTAAATTGGTTCCTATGTCTATTTAGAAACAATATTCCTCCCATAATTCCCATATAGAAAAATAATTATATGCATATTCTTATCGGAAATTGGTTAAATAGGTCCCTATGTATATTTATAAACAATATTCCACCCATAATCAACATATAGAAAAATAATTATATGCATATTCTTATCAGAAATGGGTTAAATAGGTTACTATGTATATTAGAAAACAACATTCCACCCATAATCCCCATGTAGAAAAATAATTATATGCATATTCATATCAGAAATGGGTTAAATAGGTTACTATGTATATTTATAAACAATATTCCACCCATAATCCACATGTAGAAAAATAATTATATGCATATTAATATCAGAAATGGGTTAAATAGGTTCCTATGTATATTTATAATCCATATTCTACCCATAATCCCCATGTAGAAAAATAATTATATGCATATTCTTATCAGAAATGGGTTAAATAGGTTCCTATGTATATTTATAAAAAATATTCCACCCATAATCAACATATAGAAACATTATGTTATGCATATTGATAGCAGAAATAGGTTTAATATATTCCTATGTATGTTTAACTACAATATTCCACCCACAATCCCCATGTAGAAAAATAATTATATGCATATTCTTATCAGAAATTGGTTAAATAGCTTCATATGTATATTAATAAACAACATTCCACCCATAATCCCCATGTAGAAAATTAATTATATGCATATTCATATCAGAAATAGGTTTAATATGTTGCTATGTATATTTATGAACAATATTCCACCCATTATCCCCATTTAGAGAAATAATTATATGCATATTGTTATCAGAAATGGGTTAAATAGGTTCCTATGTCTATTTAGAAACAATATTCCTCCCATAATTCCCGTATAGAAAAATAATTATATGCATATTCTTATCAGAAATGGATTAAATAGGTTCCTATGTATATTTATAATCAATATTCCACCCATAATCAACATATATAAAAATAATAATATGCATATTCTTATCAGAAATGGGTTAAATAGGTTACTATGTACACTACCGTTCAAAAGTTTGGGGTCACATTGAAATGTCCTTATTTTTGAAGGAAAAGCACTGTACTTTTAAATGAAGCTAACTTTAAACTAGTCCTAACTTTAAACAAATATACTCTATACATTGCTAATGTGGTAAATGACTATTCTAACTGCAAATGTCTAGTTTTTGGTGCAATATCTAGATAGGTGTATAGAGGCCCATTTCCAGCAACTATCACTCCAGTGTTCTAATGGTACAATGTGTTTGCTCATTGGCTCAGAAGGCTAATTGATGATTAGCAAACCCTTGTGCAATCATGTTCACACATCTAAAAACAGTCTAGCTCCTTCCAGAAGCTACAAAACTGACCTTCCTGTGAGCAGATTGAGTTTCTGGAGCATCACATTTGTGGGGTCAATTAAACGCTCAAAATGGCCAGAAAAAGAGAACTTTCATCTGAAACTCGACAGTCTATTCTTGTTCTTAGAAATGAAGGCTATTCCATGCGAGAAATTGCAAAGAAATTGAAGATTTCCTACAACGGTGTGTACTACTCCCTTCAGAGGACAGCACAAACAGGCTCTAACCAGAGTAGAAAAAGAAGTGGGAGGCCGCGTTGCACAACTAAGCAAGAAGATAAGCACATTAGAGTCTCTAGTTTGAGAAACAGACGCCTCACAGGTCCCCAACTGGCATCTTCATTAAATAGTACCCGCAAAACACCAGTGTCAACATCTACAGTGAAGAGGCGGCTGCGGGATTTTGGGCTTCAGGGCAGAGTGGCAAAGAAAAAGCCATATCTGAGACTGGCCAATAAAAGAAAAAGATTAAGATGGGCAAAAGAACACAGACATTGGACAGAGGAAGACTGGAAAAAAGTGTTGTGGACGGATGAATCCAAGTTTGAGGTGTTTGGATCACAAAGAAGAACGTTTGTGAGACGCAGAACAAATGAAAAGATGCTGGAAGAATGCCTGACGCCATCTGTTAAGCATGGTGGAGGTAATGTGATGGTCTGGGGTTGCTTTGGTGCTGGTAAGGTGGGAGCTTTGTACAGGGTAAAAGGGATTCTGAATAAGGAAGGCTATCACTCCATTTTGCAACGCCATGCCATACCCAGTGGACAGCGCTTGATTGGAGCCAATTTCATCCTACAACAGGACAATGACCCTAAACACACCTCCAAATTGTGCAAGAACTATTTACAGCAGAAGCAGGCAGCTGGTATTCTATCGGTAATGGAGTGGCCAGCACAGTCACCAGATCTGAACCCCATTGAGCTGTTGTGGGAGCAGCTTGACCGTATGGTACGCCAGAAGTGCCCATCCAACCAATCCAACTTGTGGGAGCTGCTTCTAGAAGCGTGGGGTGCAATTTCTCCAGCTTACCTTAATAAATTAACAGCTAGAATGCCAAAGGTGTGCAATGCTGTAATTGCTGCAAAAGGAGGATTCTTTGATGAAAGCAAAGTTTGATGTAAAAACAATGTTATTTCAAATACAAATCATTATTTCTAACCTTGTCAATGTCTTGACTCTATTTTCTATTCATTTCACAACGTATGGTGGTGAATAAGTGTGACTTTTCATGGAAAACACAAAATTGTTTGGGTGACCCCAAACTTTTGAACGGTAGTGTATATTAGTAAACAACATTCCACCCATAATCCCCATGTAGAAAAATAATTATATGCATATTCATATCAGAAATGGGTTAAATAGGTTACTATGTATATTTATAAACAATATTCAACCCATAATCCCCATGTAGAAAAATAATTATATGCATATTAATATCAGAAATGGGTTAAATAGGTTCCTATGTATATTTATAAACAATATTCCACCCATAATCCCCATGTGGAAAAAAATTACATTCATATTCTAATCAGAAATGGGTTGAATATGTTCCTATGTATAGATATGTTCCACCCTTAATCCCCATATATAAAAATAATTATATGCATATTCTTATCAGAAATGGGTTAAATAGGATCTTTATGTATATTTATAAACAATATTCCACCCATAATCCCCATATAGAAAAATAATTATATGCATATTCTTATCAGAAATGGGTTAAATATGTCCCTATGTATATTTATGAACATCATTCCACCCATAATCCCCATGTAGAAAAATAATTATATGCATATTCTTATCAGAAATGGGTTAAAAAGGTTCCTATGTATATTTATAATCCATTTTCCACCCGTAATCAACATATAGAAACATAATTATATGCATATTCATCTCAGAAATAGGTTAAATAGGTTACTATGTATGTTTATAAGCAATATTCCACCCATAATCCCCATGTAGAAAAATAATTATACGCATATTCATATCAGAAATGGGTTAAATAGGTTCCTATCTATATTTATAAACAATATTCCACATATAATGCCCATGTAGAAAAATAATTATATGCATATTCTTATCAGAAATGGGTTAAATAGGTTCCTATGTATATTTATAATCCACATTCCACCCATAATCCCCATGTAGAAAAATAATTATATGCATATTCTTACCAGAAATGGGTTAAAAAAAGTTCCTATGTATATTTATAAACAATATTCCACCCATAATGCCCATGTAGAAAAATAAATATTGGTATATTAATATCAGAAATGGGTTAAATAGGTTACAATGTATATCTATGAACAATATTCCACCCATAATCCCTATGTAGAAAAATAATTACATTCATATTCTAATCAGAAATGGGTTAAATAGGTCCCTATGTATATTTATAAACAATATTCCACCCATAATTCCCATGTAGAAAACTAATTATATGCATATTCTTATCAGAAATGGGGGTAAATAGTTTCCTATGTATATTTATAAACAATATTCCACCCACAATCCCAGTATAGAAAAATATTTACCGTATATACTCGAGTATAAGTCGTTCCGAGTATAAGTCGAGGCCCTAATTTACCACAAAAAAATGGGAAAAACGTATTGACCCGAGTATAAGACGAGGGTGAGAAATGCACAGCTACTGTAAGTGGAAAAGAGGGTCAACAATGCCCATTTGCAGCATCACTGTGCCCATTTGCATGCCTCACTGTGCCCATTTGCAGCCATAGGTCCCCTGAATTTCAAACTCGGTAGTTAAGGGTTCCTAGATGCCCCCTAGCTGCAGCCAAAATTTGGGGTCTCTGAACCCAAAGGGTCCCGAAATGACATTGCTGCAGATGGACACAGTTGACCGAATTTGGGGCCCTGTATCTCGGGGCCACTTAGTGCTAGGAACCCCAAATTTGGTGTGCAAACCCAGTGGAACTAGCACCATAAAATTTCCAAAGCTGGTGTTTCTAGCACCAAGTGGCCCCGAGACACAGGGCCCCAAAATTCAGTTCAGAAAATGTCAAGCACTTTTCTGCAGCAGAGAATGACATTTTCCGAACCAGTTTTGGGGCTCTGTATCTCAGGGCCACTTGGTGCTGGGGACCCCAGCTTTGGATATGTTATGGTACCAGTTCCACTGGGTTTGCACACCAAATTTGGGGTTCCTAGCACCAAGTGGCCCTGACATATGGGGCCCCAAAGTCGGTTCAGAAAATGTCAAGCACTTTTCTGCAGCAGAGAATGACATTTTCCGAACCGATTTTGGGGCCCCGTATCTCGGGGCCACTTAGTGCTAGGAACTTCAGCTTTGGATATGTTGTGATACCAGTTCCACTGGGTTTGCACACACAATTTGGGGTTCCTAGCACCAAGTGGCCCTGAGATAAGGGTCCCCAAATTCGGTTCGCAAAATGAAATTTTTTGCTGCAGAAAAGTGCTTGACTCGAGTATAAGTCGAGGGGGGCACTTTCAGCACAAAAAAAGTGCTGAAAAATTCGACTTATAATCGAGTATATACGGTATATGCATATTCTTATCAGAAATGGGTTAAATAGGTTACTATGTATAATTATAAACAAAATTCCACCCATAATTCCCATATAGAAAAATAATTGTATGCATATTCTTATCAGAATTGGGTTAAATAGGTTCCTATGTATATTTATTAACAATATTCCACCCATAATCCCCATGTAGAAAAATAATTATATGCATATTCTTATCAGAAATGGGTTAAATAGGTTCCTATGTATATTTATAAAAAATATTCCACCCATAATCAACATATAGAAACATTATTTTATGCATATTGATAGCAGAAATAGGTTTAATATATTCCTATGTATGTTTAACTACAATATTCCCCCCACAATCCCCATGTAGAAAAATAATTATATGCATATTCTTATCAGAAATGGGTTAAATAGGTTCCTATGTATATTTATAATCCACATTCCACCCATAATCCCCATGTAGAAAAATAATTATATGCATATTCTTACCAGAAATGGGTTAAAAAGGTTCCTATGTATATTTATAAACAATATTCCACCCATAATGCCCATGTAGAAAAATAAATATTGGTATATTAATATCAGAAATGGGTTAAATAGGTTACAATGTATATTTATAAACACTATTCATCCCATAATCCCCATGTAAAAAAATAATTTTATGCATATTCTTATCAGAAATGGGTTAAATAGGTTCCATGTATATCTATAAACAATATTCCACCCATAATCCCCATGTAGAAAAATAATTACATTCATATTCTAATCAGAAATGGGTTAAATAGGTCCCTATGTATATTTATAAACAATATTCCACCCATAATTCCCATATAGAAAACTAATTATATGCATATTCTTATCAGAAATGGGGGTAAATAGGTTCCTATGTATATTTATAAACAATATTCCACCCATAATGCCCATGTAGAAAAATAAATATTGGTATATTAATATCAGAAATGGGTTAAATAGGTTACAATGTATATTTATAAACACTATTCATCCCATAATCCCCATGTAAAAAAATAATTATATGCATATTCTTATCAGAAATGGGTTAAATAGGTTCCATGTATATCTATAAACAATATTCCACCCAAAATCCCCATGTAGAAAAATAATTACATTCATATTCTAATCAGAAATGGGTTAAATAGGTCCCTATGTATATTTATAAACAATATTCCACCCATAATTCCCATGTAGAAAACAAATTATATGCATATTCTTATCAGAAATGGGGGTAAATAGTTTCCTATGTATATTTATAAACAATATTCCACCCACAATCCCAGTATAGAAAAATATTTATATGCATATTCTTATCAGAAATGGGTTAAATAGGTTACTATGTATAATTATAAACAAAATTCCACCCATAATTCCCATATAGAAAAATAATTGTATGCATATTCTTATCAGAATTGGGTTAAATAGGTTCCTATGTATATTTATTAACAATATTCAACACATAATCCCCATGTAGAAAAATAATTATATGCATATTCTTATCAGAAATGGGTTAAATAGGTTCCTATGTATATTTATAAACAAAATTCCATCCATACTACCCATGTCGAAAATAATTATATGCATATTCATATCATAAATAGGTTTAATATATTCCTATGTATATTTAACTACAATATTCCACCCATAATCCCCATTTAGAAAAATAATTATACGCATATTTATATCAGAAATGGGTTAAATAGGTTCCTATGTATATTTATAAACAATATTCCACCATTAATCCCCATGTAGAAAAATAATTATATGCATATTCTTATCAGAAATGGGTTAAATAGGTTAATATGTTTATTTATAATCAATATTCCACCCATATTCCCTATGTAGAAAAATAATTATATGTCTATTCTTATCAGAAATATTTTTAATATGTTGCTATGTATATTTATAAAGAATATTTCACCCATAACCCCCATGTAGAAAAATAATTATATGCATAATCCCCAGGTAAACAAATAATTATATGGATATTCTTATCAGAAATGGGTTAAATAGGTTCCTATGTATATTTATAAACAATATTCCACCCATAATCCACATGTAGAAAAATAATTATATGCATATTCTTATCAGAAATGTGTTTTAATATATTCCTATGTATGTTTATCTACAATATTCCACCAATAATCCCCATGTAGAAAAATAGTAGATGGCACTAAGATGGCTGATATGAATGTGAATTTGCATTAGACAATCCGTATCACCAGTGGGTCCACAGCAAAATGTCATGATGTCAGTTAGTCATTTTACATGGTTGAGTAAAACTAAATATATTAGCGAAAAGTTCCTGATAATAGTGAGTTGGTTGCAAGACATGTTAGGAGTGTGAGACGGTATACATTAGGATGCATTTTCTTAAAACAATTCAAACTGAATTGTTAGTGACATAGTAGGTTCTACATGCAAACAATTTTCCACCCATAATCCCCATGTAGAAAATAATTGTATATGCATATTCTTATCAGAAATGGTTTAAATAGGTTCCTATGTATATTTATAAACAATATTCCACCCACAATCCACATGTTGAAAATTAATTATATGAATATTCTTATCAAAAATGGGTTCAATAGGTTCCTATGTATATTTATAAACAATATGCTACCCATAATCCCCTTGTAGAAAATAATTATATGCATATTCTTATCAGAAATGGTTTAAATAGGTTCCTATGTATATTTATAAACAATATTCCACCAATAATCCCCATATAGAAAAATAATTATATGCATATTCTTATCAGAAATGGGTTAAATACGATCTTTATGTATATTTATAAACAATATTCCACCCATAATCCCCATATAGAAAAATAATTATATGCACATTCTTATCAGAAATGGGTTAAATATGTCCCTATGTATATTTATGAACATCATTCCACCCATAATCCCCATGTAGAAAAATAATTATATGCATATTCTTATCAGAAATGGGTTAAAAATGTTCCTATGTATATTTATAATCCATATTCCACCCGTAATCAACTTATAGAAACATAATTATATGCATATTCATATCAGAAATAGGTTTAATATATTCCTATGTATGTTTAACTACAATATCCCACCCACAATCCCCATGTAGAAAAATAATTATATGCATATTATTATCGGGAATGGGTTAAATACGTTCCTATGTATATTTATAAACAATATTCCACCCATAATCAACATATAGAAGAATAATTATATGCATATTCTTATCAGAAATGGGTTAAATAGGTTACTATATATACTAGTAAACAACATTCCACCCATAATCCCCATGTAGAAAAATAATTATATGCATATTCATATCAGAAATGGGTTAAATAGGTTACTATGTATATTTATAAACAATATTCCACCCATAATCCCCATGTAGAAAAATAATTATATGCATATTCATATCAGAAATGCATTAAATAGGTTACTATGTATATTTATAAACAATATTCCACCCATAACCCCCATGTAGAAAAATAATTATATGCATATTCATATCATAAATGGGTTAAATAGGTTCCTATGTATATTTATAAACAATATTCCACCCATAATCCTCATATAGAAAATAATTATATGCATATTCATATCAGAAATAGGTTTAATATGTTGCTATTTAAATTTATAAACAATATTCCACCCATAATCCCCATGTAGAAAAATAAATATATGTATGTTATTATCAGAAATGGGTTAAATAGGTTCCTATGTATATTTATAAACAATATTCCACCGATAATCCCCATATTTAAAAAAATTATATGCATATTCATATCATAAATAGGTTTAATATGCTGCTATGTATATTTATAAATAGTGTTCCAACCATATTCCCCATACAGAAAATTATTTATATGCATACTCTTATCAGAAATGGGTTAAATATGTTCCTATCTATATTTAACTACAATATTCCACCCATAATCCCCATGTAGAAAAATAATTGTATGCATATTCTTATCAGAATTGGGTTAAATAATTTCCTATGTATATTCATTAACAATATTCCACACATATACCCCATGTAGAAAAATAATTTTGTGCTTATTCTTATCAGAAATGGGTTAAATAGGTTACTAGGTATATTTATAAACAATATTCATCCCATAATGCCCATGTAGAAAAATTATTACGGTATGTGCATATTCATATTGTAAATGGGTTAAATAGGGTCCTATGTATATTTATAATCAATATTCCACCCATAATCCCCATGTAGGAAAATAATTATATGCATATTCGTATCAGAAATGGGTTAAAAAGGTTCTTATGTTTATTTATTAACAATTTTCCACCCATAATCCCTATGTAGAAAAATAATTATATGCATATTCTTATCAGAAATGGGTTAAATAGGTTCCTATGTATATTTATAAACAATATTCCACCCATAATTTCCATATAGAAAAATAATTATATGCATATTTATAACAGAAATAGGTTTTATTATGTTGCTATGTATATTTATTAACAATATTCTACCACCCATAATCCCCATTTAGAAAAAATATTATATGCATATTCTTATCAGAAATGGGTTAAATGGTTTTCTATGTAATTTTATTAACAATATTCCACCCATAATCCTTTATATAGAAAAATTATTACATTTATTTTATTTATGTAAACCTCCACAAAAATTATTACATGCATATTCATATCAGAAATGGGTTAAATAGGTTCCTATGTATATATATATATATATATATATATATATATATATATACAATATTCCCCCCGTCGAAAAATAATTATATGCGAGACTGGCAGATGGGGGGGGGGAGACGGGGGAAGGGGAGGAGGGATGGTATATGATATGTATTCCCTCTATGATAGGTTGTCATCCCCTAGTTCCCAATATTCAGCGGGGTGTTGTGTAATGTAAAGAAACAAATAAGTTTATAATAAATAAAAAGCAGCGTGTAGCCACCGACTGGGTGGCAGTAATTGGACGTCAGGCTCTGATCCCCCTAGTTGAGGGAACTTACGTAAAAGTAAGATAGACTGTTTTATAGTCAATAGGGTACGAATCGGGGTGTGTGTTTGAGTGAGTTGTATAGATTATAGATCCTTCCCTTTCTTTCCCCTTCTGGGTTTTTCTTTTTCTTCTCTCTCTTCTCTCCCTTTCTCCATCTCAATATATGCTCATACAACATTAGGGGTCTTAACCGACATCAAAGAGATCTCAGGTTTTATATTCTCTCCATAAACAGAAGGTGGGGGTTGTCTTTTTCCAGGAGACGCATTTCCGGAAGGACCACATTCCCAACCTACGAAATAAATACTACACTACATGGTTCCTATGTTTATTTTATTAACAAATATTCCACTCATAATCCCCATGTAGAAAAATTATTATATGGATATTCTTGTCAGAATTGGGTTAAATGGGTTCATACGTATATTTATAATGCATATTCCACCCATAATCCCCATGTAGCAAAATAATTATAAGCATATTCTTATCAGAATTTGGTTAAATAGGTTTCTGTGTATGCTTAACTACAATATTCCACACATAATCCCAACGTAGAAAAATAATTATATGCATATTCATATCAGAAATCGGTTTAATATGTTGCAATGTATGTTAAGTGGTCGAAATAGTTACCCTTTGTGTCAGTGGAATAGTGACAATTCATTGGTGTCAGTGGAAGGAATTGTGAGCCATCATTAGTGTCAATGGGACGGTCAATGGACCCATCATTTCTGTAAGTGCACACAGAAATAGAAGTGGAAGAAATTTCTAGTGGAAGAAATAGTACCGCATTGTTGCTGTCAGTGGAAGGAGTAGTCCGCTCATTCGTGTTCCTTCGAATAGTGATTCATGTAAGTGACTGCATTGTTAGATAGTGACTGCATCGGTAGAAAGAATAGTTGCACATCATTGGTGTTAGTGGAAGGAACAGTGACCCATCATTGTTTTTCAAGTGGGTGAAATCGTGATTCATGATTTGTGTCTGTGGAAAGAATAAGGAACATTGGTGAGATGAGATGGAGAAATAGTTGTTGTCATTGTTGGTGTCATTGGTTGAATTGATAAATCATTTTTGTCAGTGGCAGGAACAGTGACCTATCATTGGTATCAGTTTTAGAAATAGTAGGGAGGGAGATGATCAAGTTTTTTGAGTCTGTGGAAAAAAGGTAACCCATCATTTGTGTATATTAGATAACTCCTATGAGTTACACAGTATACTTTTTAATAGATAATTAAATTATGGTCAAAATACCAATATCAATATTGGACCAGATATCAATGGCCAAGTGCATTATTCTAAATGTAGCTATATTTTTATATTTTAAATGTAGCTATATATTTATTTATTTATTTTATTTATGTAAACCTCCACAAGAGGAATTGCAAAGTTTAATCAACTTAACGGAACCATGCTAAACATATCCTGTGCCAAATATCTGCTAGAATTAATGCAACTATCTTACATCTAAATTAAACTGGTTCACTGCTATACTTATTGTTTGATTGACGATATTAACGATATTAGAAAAAAATAGAAACCAACTCAAGCTCTATTTCGTGTTAATTAAAAATACCCATATCTTAGCTATTCCGACATATATAAACAATACATGTTATCCTGACTTTATTTATAATGCAACACACTAATGTATAATTAATGCGACTATACCTAAACCGATGTAAACCTCAATCTCACACTAAGAGTAATCTCTTAAAGGAAAGTAAACAATAAGGCCTTTTACCAACGATCACTGCTGTGCTTATTTAAGAATTATTCAACTAGTTCAAATCCAAGTCAAACCATCTGACATCATTGCACTGTTATTCTGTTATTGCACTTGTAACTATCGAAATATGTCAGGATTAGCACTGAGGTAGCCTGATATTAATTGAGTGATCATTGCATTAAAAGAGTAATAAAAAGCAGAAATACGGTTTACCATAGATGTCAGATATTGCGGAGTGTAAGCATAGCATAGAAGGTTTGACTTGGATTCAAACTAGTTGAATTATTCTTAAATTAGAGACAAGCCCCATTGGTTGTGAGATTTCGTCTTAATTGGTTGGCAACTATTTCTTCGACAATATAAACGTGAGCTCTGAAACTTTATCTAAATGCTCAATGTTATGCTGCCTTTATTTAAGATAGTGCATGAGTTAGAATTACGTTAATGCGACTAAACCGATGTAAACTTCAATCTTACATCTTAACCGTCTTTAGACCAGGGGAGGGCTGGCAGCCTTAGGCCTGGGGGGCAAGTCCAGTCAAGTGGCCCATAGAACCGGTGGTGGCAAAGTGATGGATCGGGAAAACGGTCTCTAAGGTTTTTCATGATCACAAAGGTGGGGGGGGCAGGGAGGACAATGTGGCCCTCCAGGGCCTGTGGGGGACTTGTACTACCATGGCCTTCAGGAACTAAATTGCAAGCAAGTCCCTGTATGAATCCCTCAGAGGTGAGGACCTGACCCCCCCCTCCACAACTAGTGACGAACTACAAGTCCCAGCATTGACCCCTGAGATCTAAGGATGTGTCCCCTTAGATCCCACGGGTTCATGCTGTGCCCTGTAGTCCTTCACTAATTGGGGGGGGGTGACACATCCTCAGCTCTGAGGGGTTTAAGCTGGGACAGTGGCACCTCTAGTCCTTCACTAGTTGGGGGGGGGCAGGGGTGTGTGACACATCCTGAGCTCTGAGGTTTTCATGCTGGGACCTTTAGTCCTTCACTTTTGGGGTGTCACATCCCCAAAAGTAAAGGACTACAAGTCCCAGCATGAACCCTGGCTGAGATTTAAGGATGTGATCTCCTCCTCTGCTGCCGGCTCATGCTCCCATGACACACATATGTTCTAATTCATTCACTGCTCCCAACCTCACCTCAGGCAGCTTGACCAGAGGCTCTAATGGGCTTCAAAATAGGGTGGACTCAGAGCGCAGAGCATTGCGTTCAGAGCCCACCCGGGTGTGTTAGAAAAGCAAATGAATATTTGCTTTTCTAACACTGAACCGCCTCTCTGCCAATCAGGAAGAGCAGGTCTGATACCCGTCACCTGATTGGCTGAAAGGAAAGGCGCTCCAATTGGATGTCTAGCAGGAGGAAAAGCATGGAGGAAGCATAGAGAACACAGGAGCTGCTGCCTGTCCGACAGCTCCCCGCCGTCACTCGCTGCCTGACCCGCCACCAAGATGGGGTAAGTGTCGGTCAGACAGCGGGTGAGGTGGGGTGCTGGTTAAATGCCGACAGGGGGGTAACATTGGCTGCAATTGATGGGCACAGTAGCTGCATTTGACGGGCACAGTGAGGCTGCAATTAATGGGCACAGTGACTGCAATTGATGGGCACAGTAGCTGCATTTGACGGGCACAGTGAGGCTGCAATTAATGGGCACAGTGACTGCAATTGATGGGCACAGTGGCTGCATTTCATGGGGCACAGTGAGGCTGCATTTGATGGGCACAGTGAGGCTGCATTTGATATGCACAGTGAGGCTGCATTTAATGGCAGAGTGAGGCTGCAATTGATGGGGTTTTTTTCAGTATTTTTTAGTTCGCACCCCCCCCCTCCAAAAAAAACATTTTGAGAACCAGCCACCACTGACAGAGAGAGACATCGCTCCAAATTGTCCACACAGATAGACCACTCCTCAAGAAAATTGCTTGATTCCTTTATCAACATAGTAAAGCCTTGTACACACCACTAGTTTTTTTTTTTTGCTCAATCCAGCGAGTTGAACAAAAAAACTGACAGCTCTGGTTGGAGCCGCTGAGCATGAGCAAAAGTGACCTGAGCATTGATCACTTTTCAGAGTGGCAGTGCCTGCTGCAAGTGTGTACAAGCCTTTGGGCGCACACTGGTGTGCTGCAGTTTGGCCGCAGTGCTTATGTACAGTTTTCCTTAGCCGCAGCCCCATAATAGGCTTCTTTTAGGGTGTGCGTTTTTGCTGCAGTTTTTTTTATAGCGCACCAAAGATGCAGCCATTTTTGTGCGCTTTCAGAAGATGCAGCAAAAATGTGCAAACTAATAGAAGTCTATGGGACATGCAGGAAGACAGTGAGATCACCAACACTGCAGCAGATCAGTGTGAGCCCACATCATAGTACATAGGACCGGGTACTGCATGGGCTGCTGAAAGAAACTTCCTTATCTGCAGAGAGAGGAGGGGGAGAGGAATTTGGGAGAGAGAAGGGAGAGAGAAGGGAGAGAGGCCGGTCACAGATCACTCACTTGAAAGTCAGCAGGCAGAAGGCTTAGGCTCAGTTGTCAGCGTCCCATACAGATCACCGACAGATCTGTTTGAACGTTCCCGCCCACACGTTCTATTCACAGAAGCAGCACACAGGCTGCCCGGAGTGTGGGCGGGCACAGTGAGAGAGGGGGCTGGGGGAGGCAGAGTGGATCCACCCTCTTCCATTCGGCTGTGCTCAGTCTGAATGGAAAGGACACAGACTGTCAGCTCAGAAGCCGGGAACAGCACTGTGACAGGACAGATGTCCACTCACAGCACAAACGTTCCTGCAGCTTCTGGGCTGTTATCCAGACCTGCCAGCCTCCCTCTGGAGTCACCTGTCAGCAGTAACACTCAGCCAACTGCACATGCTCAGTTCCCAGCTGGCAGCACATCGGCCTTTTTATGGGGAATCAAAGCGGCCTGGGGGGAAATTGCATCCCTGCCCCCCGGCCCAGCCCGCCCCTGCTTTAGACCAATGTAAAGCGACTCTTTGTTATCAGGACTTTTTTGCTATATGCAACCAAATAAACGGTCTAACTTGCTAACCTGACACTCTGCGACTTATTAAGAGTAACACCTGATATCTCCTGTATTGCCTTCTACCAATAATTGGTTGTGTTTGGCTCAGGAGTGCGAGTAGACTCACCTGATATCACCTGTATTGCCAATGATCACCTAATTGGCTGTGTTTGGTAGACTCAACTGCAAAAGCAGAGAAGGAGAAGATGTATCCGGAGATGTGCCTGATTTAGAGTAATGCAACAAAATCTCAGCCAGTGATTGAAATAATACCCCCCAGTGTCAGTGGGAGGAATAGTTTACCATCAATGGTGTCAGTGGAAGGAACAGAAAAAAATCAATTGTGTCGGAGGAATAGTTATGAATGAATAGAAGGAACAAACAGTGCGCATTTTTATATTTTTGAGAGATAGAATAAGATAGAGATATATTAAGATACAAATGTCGGAATAGCATTGAGATCAGATTGACTGGGGAATTGCTGAAATATTGAAAATGTAAATTTGTCAAGATAGCACTGATATCTTGGTATCTCCGTTTTCTCCGGAACACTACATATAGAGCGAAAAAGCCCTGATAAAAGTGAGTTGTTTACATTGGTTGCGAGACATGTCAAGGAGTGTAAGATATACATTAGGATTTTTTGATGTGGATGTTATTAAGATGCATAAAACAAATATAAAACAGTTGAGATGGATTAACACTTGCTGAAAGACAGGTTTGAAAGCTAGTTGCATTACAGTAGATAGTAGATTACAAAGACATATCTACTGAGATATTTGTCAAAATAAAGTAGCAATACACATTCCAAAACGGTTACAACAGAAATTAGGCAATGTGATGAGATCATTCCTGCATAACATAAAATAGAGCACCCTGTAATCAAAGCCGTGCTAAATATAGAGACAGTTGGACGGTTATTACACTTGCTAACTAACTATCGAAAGTTGTCAGAACTGAGTAGCTGATATTACTCGAGTAATAAAAAAGCATTAAAAAGCAGAAATACGGTTTAACTTAGATGGCAAATATTGCGGAGTGTAAGCATAGCTATGTCAGACGTTTGACTTGGATTCAAATAACTCTTAAATAAAAATAGCAGTGAGACTTTTTCCCACATAGCACAGCACAACTGTAAGACGGTTTGAATTGGATTCGAACTAGTTGAATTATTCTTAATTCTTAGTACAGTGAGACAAGCCAGATACTTGTTAGATACTTACTTTTAAGATCGGAGACTTTAAGAGTTTTCATAGCTTACTTGAGAGTTTTCATAGCTTAGTTTTATTTATTTATCGTTTTATTATGTTCAAAGTACCAATATCAATATTGGGCCATATTTCAATGGCTGAGTAACGATATAAGAAACGAATAGAAACCGACTCAAGCCTATGCTGATATTGTGCTCTATTTCGTGTATTTCTTTTTTTTTTTTTTTTTTTTCCTTGTCAAAAGATTACATTGTACATATATAGGAATTAGTGTGGGGAGTCTAAAGACTGTATGTTATTGCTGAATTAATAAGCCAAACTAAAGCTAAAGATTTAAGATATACAATGAGAGCAATTCATTACATTATAAAAAGAACATTTAACTTAAATAGTACTATGTTCACAGGCAATAGGAAAAAAAAAAAGGTAGGGGACAGAAAAGAAGAGCGTAGGAATAAACAGGAATATAGAGGAAGAGAGAGAAGAGAGGGAGAAGGAAATAAGTAAAGACTAAGATCAGTCAATTTTAACCATGGCAATAGGACTTTTTCATCCATAGATGATGCAGTGAAAAATTTAATCCATGGGTTCCATATTTTCTCAAATTTTGGTATAAGATTATTTTCTATAGCAGCCATTTTAGAGTGAATCATGAAATTATTCATTCTATTTTTAGTCTCAACCACTCCTAGTGAAGGGGATTTCCAGGCTTTCGCAATTGTTTGTCTAGCGGCTGTCAGTAGCTGGATCAACAGCTTGAATGGTACATGTGTTAGGTATACCGGTCTTAAGTTGAGCAAAGCCATGGTGGTACCAGGGGGAATTTTAAATTTGATGCCAAAAATTTTCTTCCAAAAGATCTGGGCTACCGGGCAGGTCCACCAGACATGCAAATGTGTGCCTAGCTCTGGGCAGCCACGAAAGCAAAGAGCTGAGTAAGTTGGAACATATTTTGCGATTCTAGAAGGTACTAAGTACCAACGAGTCAGAACTTTGTACTTTGTTTCCATTGCTAAAATATTATCAAAAGATATTTTAGTGGCCAGCCAGATACTTGACCATTCCATATCCTCAAGAGTTCGTCCTAGGTCCTCCTCCCATTTCTGAACATAGGATGGTTTATCTAAATTATTATTAGTCAGTAAATGAGAGTAGATAGAAAAAATTTGCTTCTTGGCATGTGGATCTTTTAGACAAGTGGATTCAAATTTAGTAAATTGGTGTAAAGGAGTGTCTGTAATTGTGAAAGGTGTGAAAAAATTTTTGATCTGAAGATATCGGAATGTTTCTGATTGAGGTAATCCAACTGTTTCACGTAATTCTGGAAATGGGATAATGTTGGAAGGTGTGACGAATTTATGTAGTCTCGAGATTTCCATAGAGTCCCATATTTTAAACGATTTAGGGAAAACACATGCTGGGTAAAAGGCCGGGTTTTTGAGGAAGGAGAGGAGGGGGTTATGAGGAGACTGCAACTGATGCTTAATTTTAAGCTTGTCCCAAAGGGTTATACAGTGCTTTGTGATGGGGTTGCGTAAACCTTGACGATCCTTGGGATTAAGCCACAATAAATTTGAGACCGATAGAGGGTCACATTCAGCCGCTTCTATCATTACCCACAGGGGTGTGTCGTGAGTTGTGTGATACTTAATTAAGCTTGCCATATGTGCAGCTTGATAGTATGCTGCAAAGTTGGGGAAGTCCAGGCCACCAGAAGATTTGGGGAGGTATAAAGTATGTATAGGAATTCGTGGTTTTGTGGATCCCCATACATATTTTTTCGTTCTATTTTGAATTAGTCGTAAAAAAATAAGCCGGAATTGGAATCGGGAGAACTCGAAACAGATATAATAATTTAGGTAAGATCGACATTTTAATACCTTCCAAGATAGTGGAAGGAAAGACCATTGTTTCATCAAATTTGTTATGTGTTTTAGGATGGGTGGATAGTTAGCTGAGAAGAGATCAGAGATGGATGCTGTTAAATGTATGCCCAGATATGGGATTGTTTTCTCTGCCCAAGTGAAAGGGAGTGCTGACCTCACTATTTCTTTGTCTCTATCAGACAGGGATATATTCAGGGCTAGACATTTTTTGGGATTAATTATCAGTCCCGAAATATTGGCAAATGTATTAAGAATAGGTAATAAATTGGGGCCTGATATCTGAGGAGAAGATAAAAATAGTAAAATATCGTCTGCAAACATGCAGAGTTTGTGATTGTAACCTCCTAATTCTATACCCGTTATTGTTGGATTTAGTCTAATAAATTGGGCAAGAGGTTCTAAGAGAAGGGCGAATAAAAAGGGGGACAAAGGGCATCCCTGACGCGTGCCTCTTTCAATTTTAAATGGGTCTGATTTATAGCCTGCATATTTTATGTATGCTTGAGGACTATTATAAAGTGCGGCTATCCATTTGATAAAATTAGGTCCAAAACCCCATTTCTGTAAAGTATGATAAAGATAGGTCCAAGACACTGAATCAAAGGCTTTCCTAATATCCAATGAGAGGAAACATGAGGGGATACGTCGGGTCTTAGCAATGTGTGCCAATAGAACTCCTGCTTGACGATTTAGGCATAAAAACCTACCTGATCTAAGGTGACCTATAATTTTATTAAGTCGAGTTGCCAGTATTTTTTTGCTAATATTTTTGTATCTAAGTTTAAGAGAGATATGGGGCGATAATTATTATACGATGTGTGATCAGTATTAGGTTTGGGTATCATACAGATAATTGCCATAAGCGACTCTTATGCATATATGCATATATTTTTTTTCTACATGGGGATTATGGGTGGAAAATTGTTTATGAATATACATAGGAACCTATTTAACCCATTTCTGATAATAATATTCATACACTTATTTTTCTATACGGGAATTACGGGAGAAATATTGTTTATATATATACATAGGAAGCTATTTAACCCATTTCTGATAAGAATATTCATATAATTATTTTTTTTACATGGGGATTATGGGTGGAATATTGTTCATAAATATACAGAGGAACCTATTTAACACATTTCTGATAATAATATGCATATAATTATTTTTCTGTATGGGGATTGTGGGTGGAATATTGTTTATAAATATACATAGCAACATATTAAACCTATATCTGATATGAATATGCATATAATTATTTTGCTTTATTAGAATTATGGGTGGAATATTGTTTATAAATATACATAGGAACCTATTTAACCCATTTCTGATAAGAATATGCATATAATTATTTTTCTACATGGGGACAATGGGTCTAATATTGTTAATAAATATACATAGCAACATAATAAACCTATTTCTGATATGAGTATGGATATATTTTTTTACTACATGGGGATTATGGGTGGAACACTGTTTATAAATGAATTTAGGAACCTATTTAACCCATTTCTGATAAGAATATGCATACAATTATTTTTCTACATGGGGATTATGGGTGGAATATTGTTTATAAATATACATAGGAACCTTTTTAACCCATTTCTGATAAGAATATGCATATAATTATTTTTCTAAATGGGGATCATGGGTGGAATATTGTTTATAATTATCAATACCAACATATTAAACCTATTTCTGATATGAATATGCATATAATTATTTTTCTATATGGAGATTATGTTTGGAATAGTGTTTATAAATATACATAGGAACCTATTTAACCCATTTCTGATAAGAATATGCATATAATTATTTTTCTACATGGGGATTATGGGTGGGATGTGGATTATAAATATACATAGGAACCTATTTAACCCATTTCTGATAATAATATTAATACACTTATTTTTCTATACAGGAATTATGGGAGAAATATTGTTTATAAATATACATAGGAAGCTATTTAACCCATTTCTGATAAGAATATGCATATAATTATTTTTCTACATGGGGATTATGGGTGGAATATTGTTTATAAATATGCATAGGAACCTATTTAACCCATTTCTGATACGACTATACATATAATTATTTTTCTACATAGGGATTATGGGTGGAATATTGTAGATAAATATACATAGTAACCTATTTAACCCATTTCTGATAAGAATATGCATATAATTATTTTTCTATATGGGAATTAGGGGTGGAATATTGTTTATAAATATACATAGGAACCTATTTAATCCATTTCTGATAAGAATATGCATATAATTATTTGTTTACCTAGGGATTATGCATATCATTTTTTTCTACATAGGGAATATGGGTGGACTATTTTTAATAAATATACATAGGAACCTATTAAACCCATTTCTGATAAGAATATGCATATAAATATTTGTTTACCTGGGGATTATGCATATAATTATTTTTCTACATAGGGAATATGGGTGGAAAATTGTATATAAATATACATAGGAAACTATTTATCCAATTTCTGATAAGAATATGCATATGATTATTTTTTTACGTTGGGATTGTGGGTGGAATATTGCAGTTAAACATACATAGGAATATATTAAACCTATTTATGATATGAATATGCATTCAATTATTTTTCTATATTGGGAATTATGGGTGGAATATTGTTAACAAATAAACATAGGAACCTATTTAACCCATTTCTGATAACAATATGCATATCATTATTTTTCTACATGGGGATTATGGGTGGAATATTGTAGTTAAATATACATAGGAATATATTAAACTTATTTCTGATATGAATATGCATATAATTATTTTCTACATGGGTAGTATGGGTGAATATTGTTTATAAATATACATAGGAACCTATTTAACCCAATTCTGATAAGAATATGCATACAATTATTTTTCTATATGGAAATTATGGGTGGAATATTGTTTATAAATATACATAGTAACCTATTTAACCAATTTCTGATAAGAATATACATATAAATATTGTTCTGTATTGGGATTGTGGGTGGAATATTGTTCATAAATATACATAGGAACCTATTTACCCCCGTTGCTGATAAGACTATACATATAATTATTTTTCTATATGGGAATTATGGGTGGAATATTGTTTATAAATATACATAGGAACCTATTTAACCCATTTCTGATAAGAATATGCATATAAATATTGTTCTGTATTGGGATTGTGGGTGGAATATTGTTCATAAATGTACATAGGACCCTATTTAACCCATTTACGATATGAATATGCATATAATAATTTTTCTACACGGGAATTATGGGTGGTATGATGTTTATAAATATACATAGGGACCTATTTAACCCATTTCTGATAAGAATATGCATATAATTATTTTTCTATATGGGGATTAGGGGTGGAATATTGTTTATAAATATACATAGGAACCTATTTAATCCATTTCTGATAAGAATATGTATATAATTATTTGTTTACCTGGGGATTATGCATATAATTTTTTTCTACTTAGGGAATATGGGTGGAATATTTTTAATAAATATACATAGGAACCTATTAAACCCATTTCTGATAAGAATATGCATATAAATATGGGGATTATGCATATAATTATTTTTCTACATAGGGAATATGGGTGTAAAATTGTATATAAATATACATAGGAAACTATTTATCCAATTTCTGATAAGAATATGCATATGATTATTTTTCTACGTTGGTATTGTGGGGGGAATATTGCAGTTAAACATACATAGGAATATATTAAACCTATTTATGATATGAATATGCATTCAATTATTTTTCTATATGGGAATTATGGGTGGAATATTGTTAATAAATAAACACAGGAACCTATTTAACCCATTTCTGATAACAATATGCATATAATTATTTTTCTACATGAGGATTAATGGTGGAATATTGTTTATAAATATACATAGGAACCTATTTAACCAATTTCTGATATGAATATGCATATCATTATTTTTCTACATGGGGATTATGGGTGGAATATTGTAGTTAAATATACATAGGAATATATTAAACTTATTTCTGATATGAATATGCATATAATTATTTTGTACATGGGTAGTATGGGTGGAATATTGTTTATAAATATACATAGGAACCTATTTAACCCAATTCTGATAAGAATATGCATACAATTATTTTTCTATATGGAAATTATGGGTGGAATATTGTTTATAAATATACATAGTAACCTATTTAACCAATTTCTGATAAGAATATACATATAAATATTGTTCTGTATTGGGATTGTGGGTGGAATATTGTTCATAAATATACATAGGAACCTATTTACCCCCGTTGCTGATAAGACTATACATATAATTATTTTTCTATATGGGAATTATGGGTGGAATACTGTTTATAAATATACATAGGAACCTATTTAACCTATTTCTGATAAGAATATGCATATAAATATTGTTCTGTATTGGGATTGTGGGTGGAATATTGTTCATAAATGTACATAGGACCCTATTTAACCCATTTACGATATGAATATGCATATAATATTTTTTCTACATGGGCATTATGGGTGGTATGATGTTTATAAATATACATAGGGACCTATTTAACCCATTTCTGATAAGAATATGCATATAATTATTTTTCTAAATGGGGATTATGGGTGAAATATTGTTTATAAATATAAATAGCAACATATTAAACCTATTTGTGATATGAATATGCATATAATAATTTTTCTATATGGGAATTATGGGTGAAATATTGTTTATAAATATACATAGGAACCTATTTAACCCATTTCTGATAAGAATATGCATATAATTATTTTTCTACATGGGGATTATGGGTGGAATGATGTTTATAAATATACATAGGGACCTATTTAACCCATTTCTGATAAGAATATGCATATAATTATTTTTCTATATGGGGAATTGGGGTGGAATATTGTTTATCAATATACATAGGAACCTATTTAACCCATTTCTGATAAGAATATGCATACAATTGTTTTTCTATATGGGAATTATGGATGAAATATTGTTAATAATTATACATAGGAACCTATTTAACCCATTTCTGATAAGAATATGCATATAATTATTTTTCTACATGGGGATTATGGGTGGAATATTGTTTATAAACATACATAGGAACCTATGTAACCCATTTCTGATAAGAATATGCATGTAATAATTTTTCTATATGGGGATTATGGGTGGAATATTGTTAATAAAATTACATAGAAAACCATTTAACCTATTTCTGATATGAATATACATAAAATTATTTTTCTACATGTAGATTATTTGTGGAATATTGTTAATAAACATACATAGAAAACTATTTAACCCAATTCTGATAAGAATATGCATACAATTGTTTTTCTACATGGGGATTATGGCTGGAATATTGTAGTTAAATATTCATAGGAACATATTTAACCCATTTCTGATAAGAATATGCATATAAATATTTTTCAGTATGGGGAATATGGGTGGAATACTGTTTATAAATATACTTAGCAGCATATTAAACCTATTTCTGATATGAATATGCATATATGTTTTTCTATATGGGGATTATGGGTGGATTATTGTTTATAAATATACATAGGGTACTATTTAACCCATTTCTGATAAGAATATGCCTATAATTATTTTTCTACATGGGATTATGGGTGGAAAATTCTTTATAAATATACATAGGAACCTATTTAACCCATTTCTGATAATAATATTCATACACTTATTTTTCTATACGGGAATTATGGGAGGAATATTGTTTATTAATATACATAGGAACCTATTTAGCACATTTCTGATAAGAATATGCATATAAATATTTTTCTGCATAGGGACAATGAGTGGAATATTGTTTATAAATATACATAGCAACATATTAAACCTATTTCTGATATGAATATGCATATAATTATTTTGCTATATTAGGATTATGGGTGGAATATTGTTTATAAATATACATAGGAACCCTATTTAACCCATTTCTGATATAATTATTTTTTCTACATGGGGACAATGGGTGGAATATTGTTAATAAATATACATAGCAATATAATAAACCTATTTCTGATAAGAGTATGCATATAATTATTTTACTACATGATGATTATGGGTGGAATAGTGTTTATAAATGAACTTAGGAACCTATTTAACCAATTTCTGATAAGAATATGCATATAATTATTTTTCTACATGGGGATTATGTGTGGAATATTGTTAATAAATATACATAAGAAACTATTTAACCCAATTCTGATAAGAATATGCATACAATTGTTTTTGTACATGGGGGTTATGGGTGGAATATTGTAGTTAAATATTCATAGGAACATATTTAACAAATTTCTGATAAGAATATGCATATAAATATTTTTCTGTATGGGGAATATGGGTGGAATACTGTTTATAAATATACTTAGCAGCATATTAAACCTATTTCTGATATGAATATGCATATATTTTTTTCTATATGAGGATTATGGGTGGAATATTGTTTATAAATATACATAGGAACCTATTTAAGCAATTTCTGATAAGAATATGCTTATAAAAAAATTTTCTACATGGGGATTATGGGTGGAAAATTGTTTATAAATATACATAGGAACCTATTTAACCCATTTCTAATAATAATATTCATACACTTATTTTTCTATACGGGAATTATGGGAGGAATATTGTTTATTAATATACATAGGAACCTATTTAGCACATTTCTGATAAGAATATGCATATAAATATTTTTCTGCATGGGGATTATGGGTGGAATATTGTTTATAAATATACATAGGAACCTATTTAATGCATTTCTGATAATGATATGCATATAATTATTTTTCTACATGTGGATTATGGGTGGAATATTGTTAATAAATATACATAGGAACCTATTTATCCAATTTCTGATAAGAATATGTATATAATCATTTTTCTACATGGGGATTATGGGTGGAATATTGTTTATAAATATACATAGGAACCTTTTTAACCCATTTCTGATAAGAATATGCATATAATTTTTTTTTATAAATAGGGATCATGAGTGGAATATTGTTTATAAGTATAAATACCAACATATTAAACCTATTTCTTATATGAATAGGCATACAATTATTTTTCTATATGGGGATTATGGGTGGAATATTGTTTATAAATATACATAGGAACCTATTTAACCCATTTCTGATAAGAATATGCATATAATTATTTTTCTACATGGAGATTATGGGTGGAATGTGGATTATAAATATACATAGGAACCTATTTAACCCATTTCTGATAAGAATATGCATATAATTATTTTTCTACATGGCGATTATGGGTGGAATATTGTTTATAAATATACATAGGGACCTATTTAAGCAATTTCTGATAATAATATTCATACACTTATTTTTCTATACGGGAATTACGGGAGAAAAATTGTTTATAAATATACATAGGAAGCTATTTAACCCATTTCTGATAACAATATGCATATAATTTTTTTTCTACATGGCGATTATGGGTGGAATATTGTTTATAAATATACATAGGGACCTATTTAAGCAATTTCTGATAATAATATTCATACACTTATTTTTCTATACGGGAATTACGGGAGAAATATTGTTTATAAATATACATAGGAAGCTATTTAACACATTTCTGATAATAATATGCATATAATTATTTTTCTGTATGGGGATTGTGGGGGGAATATTGTTTATAAATATACATAGCAACATATTAAACCTATTTCTGATATGAATATGCATATAATTATTTTGCTATATTAGGATTATGGGTGGATTATTGTTTATAAATATACATAGGAACCTATTCAACCCATTTCTGATAATAATATTCATACACTTATTTTTCTATATGGGAATTTTGGGAGGAATATTGTTTATAAATATACATAGGAACCTATTTATCCCATTTCTGATAAGAATATGCATATAATTATTTTTCTACATGGGGATTATGGGTTTAATATTGTTCATAAATATACATAGGAACCTATTTAATGCATTTCTGATAAAATATGCATATAATTATTTTTCTACATGTGGATTATGGGTGGAATTGATAATAAATATACATAGGAACCTATTTATCCAATTTCTGATAAGGATATGCATATAATTATTTTTCTACATGGGGATTATGGGTGGACTTGATAATAAATATACATAGGAACCTATTTAACCCATTTCTGATAAGAATATGCATATAATTATTTTTCTACATAGGGATTATTGGTGGAATATTGTAGTTAAACATACATGGGAATATATTAAACCTATTTCTGATATGAATATGCATAACATTTTTTTTCTATATGGGATTATGGGTGGAATATTGTTAAAAAAATTACATAGAAAATCATTTAACCCATTTCTGATAACAATATGCATATAATAATTTTCTACATGGGGATTATGGGTAGAATTTTGTTAATAAATATACATAGCAACATAATAAACCTATTTCTTTCAATCTTATTTTATTTCAAAGAGAAACAAGAAAATACAGGATTTAACAGAGAAATACTGTTCTTTACAGTAGAACAGCACATATAATATACATAGAGTAGCAATGTGTATCATAACCATACATATATAGGAATGATCAGTCTGACATGTATTTTTCGGTGAGTTACTGGTATATCATATTGTACATACAGATTTTTTATACAGGACAGGAATAACATGCAAGTGGGAGTCAACATATATTAAACCTTACGGTTTCGCGTGTTAGTGTTATCTGAGGGCTCCTTTTCATCAAATTAGAATGCTGTATGGGTCGTGTATTCACCTAATATATATATTTAAATCATTTAACTATTCTGGGTATATGATCTTTAGTTACATGTATGTGTTGTTGGTTCAGTACTTAATAAAAAAGAAACAGAGAAAAAGTTGGGAAAAGAGATCGTGTGTAGAAGTAAGGGGTGATTCCTGGGGTGTTAGGCACCCCAGCATGGCTAGACGGCGGTTGAGGGTGGGATATCTCTGACCCATAGGGAGAAGTCATCAGAGTAGCGAAACATTGACCACGAGGCCCAGGTGGCGAGAAACTGTTCCTCCTTTCCCGCTTCCTGCGCCAACAGACGCTCCAGATCTCTTATCTGATCCACTTCGACAGCCCATTCTCCTAAGGAAGGCACATCTGCCGTTTTCCAATGTCGTGGGATTACTGTCCTGACTGCTGCCAGAAAGTGGCGCAGTACATCTTTTTTAATCGACTTGAGGGGGCCCGGGAGTATAGATAATAGGGCTATCTCTGGTGTGGGCTTAATTGATGTCGCCATCAGCCTGCTGTATAGGTCAAATATCTTTTGCCATAGTTTCCAGATTGGAGGGCAAGCCCACCAGATGTGAAGCATTGTCCCACTAGAGGACAAGCATCTCCAACAACTGTCTGTCAAAGAGGGGTTAAAACTTTTGATATTCACTGGGCATCTGTACCACCTCGTCAATAACTTAAACCCTTTTTCTTGAGTCTTGGTTGCCAGGGAAATCCTATGTGTTAGGATAAAGCTTTTTTGCCAATCAGTGGGGGAGATGGAGTGCTGTAACTCTGTTTCCCATTTCTGTGTATATGTTGGGAGGTCAGGGGCAGATATGTTCAATAATAGGGAATATAGCAGTGAAACTACATGTGTTGGTGGGTCCGATTGTAAGAGCAGCTCGTCAAAGTCTGATGGGTCATCTAGAATCTCTGAGATGGAGGGGAAAGTGCGTACGTATGACATTATTTGACTCCTTTGTAGCCACATTGTCGAGGGCCCTAAGTCCGTCCGAGATGGTATGTCTGTTCTCAAGGATGGGTCAGCCCGTAACACCTGTGCTAGACGTCTATGGCTGTCCCTATCCCAGGGCCCAAATCTCAACGTATTTGCTGCTGGGGGGAAGGCCGGAGTCCCAAAGAGAGGGGTCATCGGGCCCTGGAGTTTGGACAGTTTACTCGCTGAAATCAGGCGGTCCCAAATCTGGAGAGTTTGACGAGTAAGAGCAGTGGAAAGTAGGCCGTCCCCACGCTGAGCCGTAGGAGTCCACGGCAGGGCGCAAAGATCAGCCTCATTAAGATATTTCTCTAATTGGACCCAAAGTTTGGAGGAAGAGTGATGGAACCAATCTACTATACGCACGAGTACTGCTGCCTTATGGTATATAGAGGCATCAGGGACCCCTGCACCCCCCTTGACCTTCGGGAGAATCATTGTGTCATATTTTATCCTGGGGCGATGTCCCTGCCATATGAATTTAGAAAAGATCTGGCGAAGTCTTTTGAAGAACGAGGTGGGGATATGGATAGGGATGGTCTGGAAAAGGTATAGGAATCGAGGGAGAACATCCATTTTCAAGACATTCACCCTACCCAGCCAGGAGAGCTGTTTAGAGGTATATGTGGCCAAGTCCGCTTGAGTTCTAAGAAGTAAAGGGGTGAAGTTGCTGGAAAATAATTGAGACGCAACTGTTGGAATATGGATTCCTAGATAACGAATAGATGTGGAGCTTGTCTTAAAAGGGAAGGAAGATGCGAGCTGTTGGAGAGCCGCTGCTGGGCGTGAGATGTTGAGGATTTCCGACTTATTAAGATTAACTTTAAAGTTACTAACCGCTCCATACCTCTGAAACTCCTGCATGATGGAGGGTAGGGAAACTTGCGGTTGAGTTACAAATATGAGTAGGTCATCAGCAAACAGGGCAATTTTAGTGTGTAGGGGGCCCATACTAACACCATGGATATCCGGGTTATTTCTAAGGGCAACAGCTAGATGTTCCATAACAATCACATAAAGAATGGGGGACAAGGGGCACCCTTGCCGCGTTCCATTGTGTATGGTAAATTTTGGAGATAGGGAGCCGTTTAGTCTAATCCTAGCGGAGGGAGATGTGTAGAGGGGCATTATTTTGGAAATCATGTTTGGTCCTAGACCTAGTTGTTGTAATGATAGGCGGAGAAATTGCCAGTCGACACGGTCGAAGGCCTTTTCTGCATCGACTGGGAGAAGGCACAATGGGATATTGTGGGCCCGAGCATAATCCGCGATGAGGAGTGTTTTTAGGGTGTTATCTCGCGCCTCTCTTCCACTCACAAAGCCCACCTGATCTAGGTGTATTAAGCGGGGTAACAATGGTTGTAACCTGTTAGCTAGCACTTTTGCATATACCTTTAGATCTACTCCTATTAGCGAGATAGGTCGGTAATTGGCACATACAGTCAGGTCTTTGTCTGGTTTGGGGATGAGGGTAATATGTGCCTCTAAGGTTTGTGGCGGGAACACTGATCGCTCAGAGATGGAGTTAAATACTTTTGTCAAGAAGGGAGTAAGGAGGGGAGCAAATTGTTTGTAAAATTTTGGGGTAAAGCCATCAGGACCCGGGCTTTTACCAGACGGGGTAGAAGCGATGGCGCGGGCAACCTCGTCTTCCGTAATCGGGGCCTCAAGATCCTCTATTGCTTCGTTATCTAGAGTGGGTAGTGCAGTTTGCGCAATGTAGGAGGCTTGTGTTTCCGCTGCAATGAGGGGAGATTCAGTGGGGCTTGCTGTAGGTATATTATATAAGGATTGATAAAAGTCCCGGAACACCTGCCCCATCTCAGATGGTGATGAGACAGTTTTCCCAGAACTGTCCCGTATGAGGGGTATGAAGGTGTTAGGTTGTTTGGTATGTAGGGTGCGAGCCAGGGATCTACCACATTTATCCCGAAATTTGTATTGATGGAAGGCTAATTTGTCCTCAAACGTGCGGGCTGATGCCTCATATAACTCTCTAAGTTGAGTGCGAGCGGAAGAAACCTCCGCAAGCACTTCCACCGTCGGAGAACGCTTATGAGTAGTTTCTAGTGTCCTAAGCTTGTGTATTGCCTTAGCTATCGCAGCTGAGCGTTCCTTTTTCATGCGGGCTCCCATTTGAATAAACCTACCCCGTAATACCGCCTTCAATGCCTCCCATTTAATGGGTGGTGAGGTGTCGTCAGAGGTGTGGTCTGTGAAAAAGTTTGATATCGTCTCCGCTATCTGTGTATCAAACCCTGGTTCAGTCAAGAGAGAGTCATTTAACCTCCATGTCCATTCTTTTATTGGAGTAGAGGGGATTGTAAGCGTCAGGAATATAGGTGAGTGGTCGGACCAAACCATAGGGTCTATTTCACAACTGGGGGACCAATCTAAGCAGCCGTGATCGATTAGGAAATAATCTAATCGACTGTATGATTGGTGTACGTTAGAGAAGTGTGTGTAGTTTCGTGAGTCGGGATACAGTATTCACCATACGTCAATGAGATGCATATTGTGGGTGGCCCGTCTTAGGGCCCGTATTTTCGGGAAGGATATAGAGGAACGGGATGTCGATGAATCCAAAAGTGGATCCAAGGGGGTATTGAAGTCCCCTCCGAGTATGATCTTGCCCTCCGCGAAACCCGCCAAAATCTTTAGGTACTGCAAGGCTGATGGGACTTGGTGTGTATTAGGCAAGTATATGTTAGCTATTGTCAGTTTAGTCCCCCATAGGGAAATTTTCGCAAAAACATACCTGTCCTGGGGGTCTGCAACATGATCGAGCAGCTCAATAGGGAGTGTTTTATGGAACGCAATAGATACTCCCTTAGATTTTTGCGTCGGGTTGGTACTGTGAATCCATCTATTAAAATATCTATTGGAGCAGGAAGGAGTGGAGTCAGAATGGAAGTGGGTCTCCTGTAGCAAAAGTATGCTGACCTGTCTTTTGTGCATCTGATACAGAATTTGCCCACGTTTCGACGCAATGTTAAGTCCGTTTGCATTATACCAACAAAGTTTCAGGTGTGGGCGCAAAGTCACCGTGTGAGCCATGCTGGAGTGCCAAAGGCTGTAAAGGAGAGAGAGTAATAGAATATAGAGGAAAGGTATAGGGAGCATAAAAGGAAGAAAAAAGAGAAGGGAAAAATGAGGGGAAGAGAAAGAGGAAAAAAAAAAAGGAAAAAAGAAGGGGGGGGGAGGGGGGTGGGAGAGGAGTAAGAGATAAGAAAGGAGCGTGTGTAGAATGGAAGAAGTAAGGTATAAATGAAAAGACACCTAAATGGATGTGTCTGGGAAACGAATGTGTTCGCTAGTGCAAAACACTGCGTGAAAGATCACGTTTTAGGCACAAACTGTGCCTGTCCTATTGTGGGGGAAAGATCAGGATGAATGGACCTGAGCCGTGATCCCGACAGCAGATCAGGCATGTAAGTAATATGTATGGCACACTTAATATTTAATAGTAAACAAGTGTGGGGCATAAGACAGCTTAACAGCAACAAGTGATAACAGTCAATCAAGTATGTGCATTGGGTTCAAATAATTAACCCCAGGGTAAACATATAACAATTACCTTGGCTCTGGCATATAAAGAAGGTTATGGAGCCAAAACAATATTGTGAGTATATGGGAGGTATAGGGAGCGGGGGAAACCCCCCGAGGGGGCAATCCGCTGCTCCATGCGTAGCGCCCTTTAGACCTGTATCCTCTGAAGCAGAGATTGAGTAAGACCAAGTGCCAGACCCCCCCCAGGGCAGCACCCCCACCCCCGCCACACGTCCCCCACTGCATATAATATCAGGAGAGGGTGAGAGGGATCAGTCTGAGACAAAACAGAACATCTTTGGAGAATAAGAAAACAAAACATTGGTATACATTTGCTTTATCTGACGTTTGTCATAGTGAGAGGCACAAAAGTGGCTTCAATCTATGTTCTCACCCGAACCCCAGCCAAATAGTATATTGGCAAAGAGCAGGGAAAGAGCCAGTAAATCCGAACCCTATATTCACTATATCCCCTACTAGGCTTACTGGAGGTCAAATAATTAACCCTAGGGTAAACATATAACAATTACCTTGGCTCTGGCATATAAAGAAGGTTATGGAGCCAAACAATATTGTGAGTATATGGGAGGTATAGGGAACGGGGGGACCCCCTGAGGGGGCAATCCGCTGCTCCATGCGTAGCGCCCTTAAGACCTGTGTCCTCTGAAGCAGAGATTGAGTAAGACCAAGTGCCAGACCCCCCCCCAGGGCAGCACCCCCACCCCCGCCACCCATCCCTCACTGCATATAATATCAGGAGAGGGTGAGAGGGATCAGTCTGAGACAAAACAGAACATCTTTGGAAAATAAAACATTGGTATACATTTGCTTTACCTGATGTTCGTCATAGTGAGAGGTACAAAAGTGGCTTCAATCTATGTTCTCACCCGAACCCCAGCCAAATAGTATATTGGCAAAGAGCAGGGAAAGAGCCAGTAGATCCGAACCCTATATTCACTGTATCCCCTACTAGGCTTACTGGAGGTCTTAGCTTTCAAGTAGGAAAAGCACAGTTAAGGGATCGAAAAACATCCCATGCCACTTGAAAAATGCAGCAAAACTACTGGGAGCCCTCGGAAATATAATTGGCATGGCAAGACAAAACAAGCCATCAGTCCCCAAATAGCTACTGAGTTAATCTTCTGGAGAAGTAGGTCTTCTTATCCCTGGACCGGAAGAGACTGATCTAGACCTAGGACGTCTGCGGCGTTGTGGAAGTGGGCCAAGTCCCAGCTGTCTTGATCTATCCTCTGGAGGGTCTAACCAGTTTAATACTTCTATCGGTTCCTGTTCAATAAAGAGAAAGAAGTCGGGCAGTTGATCTGGGTCAGAAAGCGTGAATCTGCTGTCGCCCCGTATCACCTTGATGCTGAAGGGGTGACCCCATGTATAGGTAGCTCCGGCTTGCCGTATAAGGTCAAGTAGAGGGCGCACCACTCGACGCATGTACAGCGTGTTGCGAGATAAGTCAGGGTATAGGTGGATAGGGGCTCCAAAGAAGTCCACAGAGCCCAGGTTCCATGCCTTTCGCATGATCTCTTCTTTTAAGGTGAAATAGTGGACCCGACATAAAACATCTTGGGGGCGACCGTCTCGGGCCCCCCCTGGCCCTCCCACCCTGTGAACACGATCCAGTTCAATTGGTGATGCTGCCTCTCTTCCCAAAACTTTATTGAGGATAGTTATGACAGTGGGCTTCAATTCTGCTCCAGATGTTGCCTCCGGTATGCCTTGCAGTCTAATGTTATTTCTGCGACTGCGATTTTCGCTGTCTTCTATGCGGAGTTGTTGGTGGCGTAGGCGCCGCATATGTGTCGCGGATGAGGATTCAAGGGCTGCTATACGTGCTTCATGGTCATCTTGAGGATTGGTTAAGACCGATACTGCTTCCTCGTTGGCTGTGACTTGTTGCCTCAGAGCGTTCAGCTCCACATGTAGGGAAGCTTCCATTTTGCTAGCCCATGATTCGAAATCAGTTCTGAAAGCAGAGAGAAGGGCAGCAGCCTCCGTTCTAATGGGTTCTCCTGATAAGGGGGGGCGTAACTGACTGGGATTCCCCGATGCCTGTGTCAGGTGATGTGACTGACCTTGTGGAGGAGGTTGATGGCTCACCCTTAGAATTCTGGAGTTTCTCATTATTGTCCTCCGCCATGCAGGCTGTTGCTGTAGAGGAAGCGGGAGGCTTGGTCTTTCCCGGGTTGCGGCCGGGCGCCATCTTGTCTTTGGGGTCCGGGGATCGGTCTGCGCTGTTCTAAGTAAATACCTCTGTATGGTGCCTTGTTGAGGGTCAGTAAGCTCCGTGGAGTGTGAGCTAGTTGCCGCCATGTAGTATGCAGGTGTGCTATGTTATGGAGATAGCCTGTAGCTGTCGGGATAGCACGGGACTCAGGGGCGCGGGTCCTCAGTCATCCATATTTGGTCACTCTCCATCAAAATCCAGCCTCTACGTGGATGAGGGGGACTGGGGAGGAGGGGCAGGCCTGCAGCAACAGTGGCCTCACCCCGTCAGCATGGGCGCAAAGCTTAAGCACCTTGTGTGTGGGGATTCGTAGGTGAGATCACTGTCCAGGCAGGGTATAGAGTCTGAGGGTGCAGGCCTGTTTCATAGGCTAGGCCACAAGATGGCGGCCGTCCCTGGATGTCTCTGAGGGGACCTTTTACTCAGCTTCCTGGGGTCAGTGAGGGGTCCGTGCAGGCTATCAGCCTGCTGGTTATGCCCAGGGGGTGGCCGCTGTATGTGGAGGTGAGTGTGCTGTCCCCCTTACCTCCGGCCGCGGCACCAAAGACCAGCGATGTTGGAGGCCTCGGGCCTGCTGTAGGCCGCGGATGATCGGGGCCTGCTTCCTCTGTGTTTCCTGGGGTCCCCTCTCAGTCCGGTCTGCTCCGGATACGGCGATCCCAGCCGCAGGCCGGCCGATCAGCCTCCGTACCGCCGATCGCGGCACTCGAGGCCGGGGATTCCGAGTGTCCCGTAGGCCGCAAGATGGCGGCCGGCGTCTGTGGAGTGAGGCCGGCCGCGGCCCGAAAACTGCCCAATCCGCCGTCCAATCCACTCAAATACCCCCGGGAGGAGACTCTGCTAGTGCCCAGTAGCTGCAGGGTAGAGTTTGGGGCAAACTCTAACGTTTATTTGTTTCGGATGGCCGTGGATTGCAGAGGGCTAAGCGGAGCTCCTCTGCACTGCGTCCGTCCACCTTAACGCTCGGACACGCCCCCCATAAACCTATTTCTGATATGAATATGCATAACATTTTGTTTCTATATGGGATTATGGGTGGAATGTTGTTTATAAATATACATAGGAACCTATTTAACCCATTTCTGATAAGAATATGCATATAATTATTTTTCTACATAGGGACAATGAGTGGAATATTGTTTATAAATATACATAGCAACATATTAAACCTATTTCTGATATGAATATGCATATAATTATTTTGCTATATTAGGATTATGGGTGGAATATTGTTTATAAATATACATAGGAACCCTATTTAACCCATTTCTGATATAATTATTTTTCTACATGGGGACAATGGGTGGAATATTGTTAATAAATATACATAGCAACATAATAAACCCAATTCTGATAAGAATATGCATACAATTGTTTTTCTACATGGGGGTTATGGGTGGAATATTGTAGTTAAATATTAATAGGAACATATTTTACAAATTTCTGATAAAAATATGCATATAAATATTTTTCTGTATGGGGAATATGGATGGAATACTGTTTATAGATATACTTAGCAGCATATTAAACATATTTCTGATATGAATATGCATATATTTTTTTCTATATGAGGATTATGGGTGGAATATTGTTTATAAATATACATAGGAACCTATTTAAGCAATTTCTGATAAGAATATGCCTATAATTTTTTTTCTACATGGGGATTATGGGTGGAAAATTGTTTATAAATATACATAGGAACCTATTTAACCCATTTCTAATAATAATATTCATACACTTATTTTTCTATACGGGAATTATGGGAGGAATATTGTTTATTAATATACATAGGAACCTATTTAACACATTTCTGATAAGAATATGCATATAAATATTTTTCTGCATGGGGATTATGGGTGGAATATTGTTTATAAATATACATATGAACCTATTTAACGCATTTCTGATAATGATATGCATATAATTATTTTTCTACATGTGGATTATGGGTGGAATATTGTTAATAAATATACATAGGAACCTATGTATCCAATTTCTGATAAGAATATGCATATAATTATTTTTCTACATGGGGATTATGGGTGGAATATTGTTTATAAATATACATAGGAATCTTTTTAACCCATTTCTGATAAGAATATGCATATAATTATTTTTCTAAATAGGGATCATGGGTGGAATATTGTTTATAATTATAAATAACAACATATTAAACCTATTTCTGATATGATTATGCATACAATTATTTTTCTATATGGGGATTATGGGTGGAATATTCTTTATAAATATACATAGGAACCTATTTAACCCATTTCTGATAAGAATATGCATATAATTATTTTTCTACATGGGGATTATGGGTGGAATGTGGATTATAAATATACATAGGAACCTATTTAACCCATTTCTGATAAGAATATGCATATAATTATTTTTTTACATGGGGATTATGGGTGGAATATTGTTCATAAATATACAGAGGAACCTATTTAACACATTTTTGATAATAATATGCATATAATTATTTTTCTGTGTGGGGATTGTGGGTGGAATATTGTTTACAAATATACATAGCAACATATTAACCCTATTTCTGATATGAATATGCATATAATTATTTTGCTATATTAGGATTATGGGTGGAATATTGTTTATAAATATACATAGGAACCTATTTAACCCATTTATGATAAGAATATGCATATAATTATTTTTCTATATGGGGACAATTTGTCTAATATTGTTAATAAATATACATAGCAACATAATAAACCTATTACTGATATGAGTGTGGATATAATTTTTTTACTACATGGGGATTATGGGTGGAACACTGTTTATAAATGAATTTAGGAACCTTTTTAACCCATTTCTGATAAGAATATGCATATAATTATTTTTCTAAATGGGGATCATGGGTGGAATATTGTTTATAATTATCAATACCAACATATTAAACCTATTTCTGATATGAATATGCATATAATTATTTTTCTATATGGAGATTATGTTTGGAATAGTGTTTATAAATATACATAGGAACCTATTTAACCCATTTCTGATAAGAATATGCATATAATTATTTTTCTACATGGGGATTATGGGTGGAATGTGGATTATAAATATACATATGAACCTATTTAACCCATTTCTGATAATAATATTAATACACTTATTTTTCTATACAGGAATTATGGGAGAAATATTGTTTATAAATATACATAGGAAGCTATTTAACCCATTTCTGATAAGAATATGCATATAATTATTTGTCTACAAGGGGATTATGGGTGGAATATTGTTAATAAATATACATAGGAACCTATTTATCCAATATCTGATAACAATATGCATATATTTTTTTGTCTACATGGGGATTATGGGTGGAATACTGTTCATAAATATACATAGGAACCTATTTAACGCATTTCTGATAATAATATGCATATAATTCTTTTTCTACATGTGGATTATGGGTGGAATATTGTTAATAAATATACATAGGAACCTATTTATCCAATTTCTGATAAGAATATGCATATAATTATTTTTCTACATGGGGATTATGGCAGGAATATTGTTTATTTTTTCATTTGTTTGTTTTATTTTATATATTAAAAAAGAACATACAATATATAGTCTATGGTCAGTCTTACCACAATGCAGTGCAATTCTTACAGTGCAGACCTAGACATTTTAGACAAAAACAAATTATCGAACCAATCACAGAACAAATTATAAAAGGGAAGGGGTAAGGGTAAGGGAAGGAGGGGGAAGGGGATGAGGGATTAAATCATCTCCAAACTGTATTACACTGTTAAACAGTCATAATGAATCCTAGAGGGTGTCCTGCCTTAGCAGCTTCTTGGTCGGACCCATCTTTTTTGCCCTCCATTCTGGTGCCGGAGGGGGGTCTCGTCCCTGCTTTAAGGCCCCGAGATGCCCACCGGGCGGGTCCCTTGGGAGGGGGGCCACAGGCCTCCAACTAACCTCCACCAAGAGGAAGGCGCCCCACGGGCATCCCTTTGGGCCAATGCATTCAAAAGGTGCCTGTGGCGCCAGGCGGAGCCTCTATCTACTAAATCTACACAAGTAACGACTTTGTAACATTCAATAAGGGAGATACAAAACTTGCCTTTAATCACTAAAGACGCATAGCGTCTCATATGAGCCTTCTACTATAGACCTTGTGAACCATGCATAAGGAAAGAAAAAGTTTACACCTTGTGCAACCAATAGGGCAGTGAGACATGCCATTCAGGTACGCACGTCACCATATACAGGCCTCCTTAGCTTCAAGGAGGGCTCCGCTAACTCCAACAGCGCGACCTCCAGGCTAGAGGACACAGGATTAGTGTCGATGGTGAATCTACGCCACTGGGCCCAGATACCATCAAAGCGCTCACTCCTATCCTTGCACCTCGCCACCCATTCCTCCGCCTCTCTGATATCCTCCACCTTCTGTAACCATTCTTATAAGGTAGGAATCCGTGGACTCTTCCAGTGGAGAGGTACAAGCCTTTTAGCGGCATTTAATAGATGAGGAAGGGCGCTTTTTTTGTAGTGGCTCAGAGGGAGGGTGGGGAGGTGCAGGAGAAAATGCTCTGGGGAGAACGGGATCTCAATCTGCAAGGCATTTTTAATGGTAGTCTGTACTTCAGTCCAGAATGGCCTAATTACTGGGCATTCCCAGCACACATGAAGGAGGGTGCCTTTCGGACCGCAATCTCGCCAGCAGCGGTCAGAAGCCGAGGGGTAAATGCGTGCTATGACAGCTGGTACACGGTACCAACGAGATAGAAGCTTGTAATTAGTTTCCTGCGTTCTGGACTCTATGGAGCTAGAGTGTGCTAGTTTATACATGTGTAGACGCTGTTCTGGCGTGAACTCCGTCCCTAGGTCCCGTTCCCACTACCTTATGAAAGCCGGCTTGCCAGCGGCAGAAACCGAACCCAGTAGCCTATATAACTCAGAAATCAGATGGGGAGTTGGTTCTACTTCTATGAAAAGTCTTTCTAGCGTGGTAATAGTGTCTAGCCCTCTCATCGAGGCCCCCTCTGTCGCAATGAAGTGTTGGAGTTGCTGGTGTCTCCACCAATCCATGGGGAATCTGCCATGACTATTCCGCAAAGCGTCTAGGGGTATCAGGCTACCCTTATCTACAAATTTGCCGCAGCTATAATTGCCGTCTGTAACACAAGTACCAAAAAAGGTCCTCTGCTCCCCAGGAGGGAACCACCTAAACCCCCCCAGCGGTGCCAGTGGGGAGCCCGGGGGCACCAAAGCATACAGAGCATTCGTGCGGTCCCAGACCCGCAGAATGTGAGTGGTTATCGGGGAGGACGTTTGTGAGAGCCCTCTGAATTCACGAGGTAGCCAAGGTGCATATGACAAGTCGCGGCCTGCCAAGCTCTTCTCCAAGGAGACCCACATTTTTGAACCCCCGTGATGACGCCAGTTAAGGATATGTTGGATCGCAATGGCTCTTTAGTATCGCCTTATATCCGGGAGGCCCAGGCCTCCCATTTCCTTGGCCTTCTGTAGTAAAGACGCAGCCAGTCTTGGCTTTTTACCATGCCAAATGAAGTCAATCATTAAGCTTTGAAGCTGTGTAAACAAGCTCCTGGGGAGGGGGACTGGCAACATTTGTAAATAAAAAAGCACCATAGGAAGGATGTTCATCTTGAGTATGCTAAGTTTGCCCAGCCATGTAAAGGAGGTCTTGGCCCAGTTCTGTAAGTCTCTACGCACCATGCTCAAAAGGGTGGGGAAATTAGCCGAATAAATAATATCAAATCGATTTGTAAGTTGGATACCCAAGTACTTAATAGATGTTTTAGCCCAACTAAATGGGAAAGCTTGTTGTAGGTCAGTAGCCATCTTTACAGGGATGGTAATGGGCAGGATTTCGGATTTCGAAAAATTTATTTTAAAATTGGACACCTGACCAAAAGTTTTTAGTTCCCTCATAAGGTTTGGCAGTGACACCAAGGGCTGGGTCAAATGGAAGAGCATGTCGTCGGCATAGGCCGACAGTTTGTGTTCCGTTGACTCCACTGTCACCCCTCTGATATCAGCGTTTGCCCGTATTGTTCGAAGCAGCGGCTCCATAGCCAGAGCAAACAGGAGGGGGGAGAGGGGGCACCCCTGCCTCGTGCCATTCCGTATGGGGAACCCTAGGGATAGGTGGCCATTTACCTTGACCTTCGCACTGGGGGTCGTGTAAAGTGCCATGATCCATCTAAGCATATGAGGGCCTAGTCAGCAAGCCTCCAGAACCGCCTTAAGGTATGACCAGTCTATTCTGTCAAAAGCCTTTTCGGCATCCGTAGACAGAATAAGGTAGGGGGTGGAATTCCTATGGGAACATGCCCATTGTATGAGCTGCATGGAATTATCCCTAGCTTCTCTACCTGGAATAAATCCCGTTTGATCGGGTGGATAAAGGAGGGCAAGACAAATTTAAGTCGATTTGCCATGATCTTAGCAAAGATTTTTATATCGACGTTAAGAAGTGATATTGGTCGATAGCTTTGTGGGAGAGTGGGGTCCTTGCCCTCCTTCGGGAGTACAGTGATGTGGGCCAATAATGCCTCAGGGGGAATCTGGTGATTTGTGGCTAAGGAATTAAAATACATACACATATGGTTTTGTAGCAAAGGAAGAAATTTTACATAATACGCTTTGGAATATCCATCCGGGCCAGGGCTCTTCCCATTAGGTAGGGCCTTCACTGTCGAGATGATCTCCTGAGGGGAGACGGGGGCGTCAAGGTCTAGCTGCTGTTCGGGTGTCAGGGAGGGAAGTCCGGCTGAGGCGAGGTAGTCGCCAATAGCTTTCATTTTAGCTGTCCGCCCCGTGTGGGAGATATCCTTATCTAGGTGATATAAGTCTGCATAATAATCTCTAAAGATGGAGGCGATCCCGGAGGAGTGTAATGTAGCCGTACCGTCAGGGGACCGGAGCGAGTGCACGTGAGCTGTCAGTCTTCTCTTCCGAAGTGCTCTAGCGAGCATTCTGCCGCACTTATTTCCCTGTTCGTAGTATTTATGTGAAAGGTAGCGTAGTTGCCTGCGCGCGCGGCGGTCAAGGAGGCGTGAGAACAGTTCCCTCAGTTCAATCAACCGATCGTGGGCTTCAACATCTCCCTGACATTTGTGTTTAAGTTCTTCTTCCTGCAAAGCTGTCAGTACCCTCTTGAAGTCTATCTGTCTTTCCCTTTTAAGTTTAGAGCCCAGGGAGATCAGTTCACCCCTGAGTACCGCCTTATGGCTTTCCCACACCACTCCGTCTGCCATATCCTCAGACACATTCTCTGTAAAATAATGGGTAATGGTCTCAGAGACCTTAGCTACTACCGAGGCATCATCCAGGAGGTTTTCATTAAGCCTCCAAGACCAGGCCCTCTGTGTTGCATCTGGGATTCGTAACACAGCCCACACTGGAGCATGATCTGAAATAGTGATATTGCCCATTTCAGCTGACTGCAACAGCTCAAGGGTGTCGTGGCCCACACACATAAAATCTATGCGCGTATACACGTCATGCACCCCCGAGTAGTAGCTGTAGTCCCTCTCCGATGCATGAAGAGCTCTCCACGTGTCTATAAGGAAGCTGTTCTGCAGTGACTTGCGAAAATGCTTGAGGAAGGCTTGGGAGTGGGTGGGGCGGCCTCGGGACGTGTCCACGAGCGGGTCTGGGCTCACGTTAAAGTCCCCTCCAAGAATTAGGTGACCCTCCCTGAATTCGTTCAGCTTATCTAGCACAGAGTCAATAAAAGAGAGTTGTTGGGCATTGGGTGCGTAGAGAGTCGCAAATGTAAATTTAGTGTTGGCCAAGACCCTCTTCACAAAGACGTATCTGCCCTGCGGGTCAATTCGGCTCTCTGAGAGTTGGAATGGGCAAGACTTGTGGAATGCAATGGCTGTACCTCGTGATTTGGCCACCGGAGAGTTGCTAAAGAACCACTGGGTGTATAAGTATGTGGGTATCTTTGGGAGGGACTGTTCCCTAAAGTGAGTTTCCTGTAGGAAAACCACCTGGGCCCCCAGCCTCTTTAGCTCCTGCCAAAGGCCGTTGCGCTTGTGTGGAGAGCAGAGCCCCCTGACATTATAGGACAGCACTTTTAGTGACGGCGTACCTGACTTGGATGATAGCTGATCAGTCACACCCCCTCTGGGTCCTCTGTGCATAGTTCAGTCAGTCAAAAGGCAACCTGAAGATCAAAGCAATAAACGTTAGCTTCTGGAAAGTAATATAAGCCACAAAGTGATATAAAGGGGGGAGATGGGGGGGGGGGAAGAAGGGGAGGTTAGGGGGGAGGTAGGAAGGGAGAGGGGGGGGGATTTAGAGGGGGTTAGGTGAGAGAGTAGAAAGGGTAGGGGGGAAAAAGCGGGAAGGGGATACGGATGAGAAAAAGAAAACAACAATAAACTATAGACCCGGGAGGGGGGTATCAACCCAAAAACCACCCGGGTGAAAACTCGGAGTCCCACAGGGGACTGTCACCTAGTAAGGTGAGGCCTAGGTGGGGTACGTGGGTGACCACCAAGGGGACAGTTAGCCAGTCCTTCCGTCCAGTCCATTACGACACATAAACAGGGTGGGAAAAAGATGTGCAAAAAAGGGGAAAAATAATACATATCCCCAAAAGGAGAAAGGAGATTGTGTAACTCGAACTCCCAAAAAGTGCAAAAGAAGAAAAAAAAACAAAAAAAACAAAAGGAAGGTGGGGAGAAAACCAGACAATCAGGCGAGGAGCTGGATCGCTGACCCCTCATTCCATCATGGTGCCTAATGGTACTCAAAGTTGAGAAGTAGTGCAAAGGGCCTCATGTGCAACGTCCTGCAGGGGGGAGTAGAATATGACAGCAATGCGTCCTTTGGGCCCATTGTCCTGGTTGAGATACCCATGATGAAGAGGGGATTATGTACAGAAATTAGGAAAAGCGACATGAGTGTCAGTAGCTTGTTCAGTAGCTGGTTGTAGAAGTACCCAGACGTGGGCCCTCTGTTTGCCTGTTACGACCACGGGAGCGCCTGTTTCCTGCCGCCTGGATCCATGGCTGAGGTAGCTGGGGTATCTGGATGTCCGGAGTGGTACGCCAGTCTGGGAAATCCACTGGGTTAAGCTCCAAGGTATGTAAGAAGCGGGGGAGGTCATCCTTTGTGCGTAGTATAGCCCAACGGCCATTTTTGGAAGCCTGGAGGCTGAATGGGAAGCCCCAACGGTATGTGAGGCCTGCTGCTTGAATTTCCGTTAGGAGTGGGCGTAGGGCCCGTCGCTGCATTAGGGTACGCCGTGAGAGGTCCTGGTAAAAGGACAGTTGAGCTCCATCAAAGTCAAAGACTGGTCTGTTACGCATCTTTTGCATTATACGGTCCTTTAGTGTAAATTTGTGCAGCTTGCAGATCACATCTCTGGGGTTGTCGGGGTCTTCTGATGGGGGCCGAAGTGCCCTGTGAGCTCTGTCTATCTCAATCGGCACCGATGGGGGCAAACTCAGGATTTCGCGGAACACTCCCTGCAAAGTGGGGACAATGTCCTTAGGTGCAGTGGCTTCAGGTAGGCCTCGTATGCGAATATTCGCTCGCCTGCTGCGGTTCTCCATGTCATCTAACTGACACAAAAGGGCCTCAATTTGGTGACTATGGGTGACGGTCTGTTCTCTGAGCTGGGAGATGGCGGGTATAGTATCATCAAATTTCTGCTCCAGAGTCTCTACCCTGTGACCCAGCTCAGTGGTATCTGTTTGCAATTGTTCAATATCTTGCCTGAAGGCCCTCTCAATCCTGCTGGTAAAGCGCTCTAGGTCCTCCTTAGTAGGGAGAGACCATAAGTGCTGCCTGATGTCTCTGTCCTCTGTCAAATCTGCCAGGTTTGTGCCCCTGTCCTGTGGCGATGTGGAGCGGGGGGATGCAGGGGGGATGGAGTCGCTTACCAGCCTGGGAGAAGAGATAGGAGACAGTGCTGGAGGCGCTGGCTGAATCTCCTGCTGCAGCGTGGTCGTTCGTTCCGGCGCCATCTTGGATTTCCCCCTCTGCTGACGGAGGGTGTCGGAAAGGAAGGAATCCAGTGATCCTTGGCCGTTGGGGTGAGCTCTTTTCGGCTGGAAAGAAGCCCGCCGCCGCTGTGACATGCCCTGTGCAAAAATCGGGGGGTAATCACCCCTGTAGCTGCTGATTTAGCTGAGGACCGGACGGAGCTCGGGCTCAGCACGTCTTCACTCCTCCATAGCCAGGCCACGCCCCCAGGAATATTGTTTATAAATATACATAGCAACATATTAAACCTATTCCTGATATGAATATGCATATAATTATTTTTCTATATGTTGATTATGGGTGGAATATTGTTTATAAATATACATAGGAAGCTGTTTAACCCATTTCCGATAAGAATATGCATACAATTTTTTTCTGTATGGAAATTATGGGAGGAATATTGTTTATAAATATACAAAGGAACCGATTTAACACATTTCTGATAAGAATATGCATGTAATTATTGTTCTACATGGAGATTATGGGTGGAATACTGTTTATAAATAAACATGGGAACCTATTTAACCCATTTCTTGTAAGAATATGCATATAATTATTTTTCTATATGGGGATTATGAGTGGAATATTGTTTATAAATATACATAGGAACCTATTAACCCATTTCTGATAAGAATACGCATATATTTAATTTTCTACATAGGGATTAAGGGTGAAATATTGATTATAAATATACATAACAACATACTGAACCTAATTTCTGATAAGAATAGGCATATAATTATTTTTCTACATGGGGTTATGGGTGAAATATTGTTTATAAATATACATAGCAACATATTAAACCTATTTCTGATAAGAATAGGCATATATTTATTTTTCTACATAGGGAATATGGGCGAAATATTGTTTATAAATATACATAGGAACATAATAAACCTTTTTCTGATATGAATATGCATATATATATTTTACAATACTAGGATTATGGGTGGAAAATTGTTTATAAATATACATAGGAACCTATTTAACCAATTTCTGTTAGGAATATGCATAATTTTTTTTCTAAATGGGGATTATGGGTGAAATATTGTTTATAAATATACATAGGAACCTATTTAATCAATTTCTGATAAGAATATGCATATAATCATTTGTTTACCTGGGGATTATGCATATAATTTTTTTCTACATAGGGAATATGGGTTGAATATTGTTTATAAATATACATAGGAACCTATTAAACCCATTTCTGATAAGAATATGCATATAAATATTTGTTTACCTGGGGATTATGCATATAATTATTTTTCTACATAGGGAATATGGGTGGAAAATTGTTTATAAATATACATAGGAAACTATTTATCCAATTTCTGATAAGAATATGCATATGATTATTTTTCTACGTTGGGATTGTGGGTGGAATATTGCAGTTAAACATACATAGGTATATATTAAACCTATTTATGATATGAATATGCATTCAATTATTTTTCTATATGGGAATTATGGGTGGAATATTGTTAATAAATAAACATAGGAACCTATTTAACCCATTTCTGATAAGAATATGCATATAATTATTTTTCTACATGAGGATTAATGGTGGAATATTGTTTATAAATATATATAGGAACCTATTTAACCAATTTCTGATATGAATATGCATATCATTATTTTTCTACATGGGGATTATGGGTGGAATATTGTAGTTAAATATACATAGGAATATATTAAACTTGTTTCTGATATGAATATGCATATAATTATTTTGTACATGGGTAGCATGGGTGGAATATTATTTATAAATATATTTAGGAACCTATTTAACCCATTTCTGATAAGAATATGCATATAATTATTTTTCTACATGGGGATTATGTATGGAATATTGTTAATAAATATACATAGGAATCTATTTAACCCAATTCTGATAAGAATATGCATATGAATATTGTTCTGTATTGGGATTGTTGGTTGAATATTGTTCATAAATATACATAGGAACCTATTTACCCCCATTTTTGATAAGAATATGCATATAATTATTTTTCTACATGGGGATTATGGGTGGAATATTGTTTATAAATATGCATAGGAACCTATTTAACCCATTTCTGATAAGACTATACATATAATTATTTTTCTACATGGGGATTATGGGTGGAATATTGTAGATAAATATACATAGTAACCTATTTAACCCATTTCTGATAAGAATTTGCATATAATTATTTTTCTACATGGGGATTATGGGTGGAATGATGTTTATAAATATACATAGGGACCTATTTAACCCATTTCTGATAAGAATATGCATATAATTATTTTTCTATATGGGAATTAGGGGTGGAATATTGTTTATAAATATACATAGGAACCTATTTAATCCATTTCTGATAAGAATATGCATATAATTATTTGTTTACCTGGGGATTATGCATATAATTTTTTTCTACATAGGGAATATGGGTGGAAAATTGTATATAAATATACATAGGAAACTATTTATCCAATTTCTGATAAGAATATGCATATGATTATTTTTCTACGTTGGGATTGTGGGTGGAATATTGCAGTTAAACATACATAGGAATATATTAAACCTATTTATGATATGAATATGCATTCAATTATTTTTCTATATGGGAATTATGGGTGGAATATTGTTAATAAATAAACATAGGAACCTATTTAACCCATTTCTGATAACAATATGCATATAATTATTTTTCTACATGGGGATTATGGGTGGAATATTGTAGTTAAATATACATAGGAATATATTAAACTTATTTCTGATATGAATATGCATATAATTATTTTGTACATGGGTAGTATGGGTGGAATATTGTTTATAAATATACATAGGAACCAATTTAACCCAATTCTGATAAGAATATGCATACAATTATTTTTCTATATGGAAATTATGGGTGGAATATTGTTTATAAATATACATAGTAACCTATTTAACCCATTTCTGATAAGAATATACATATAAATATTGTTCTGTATTGGGATTGTGGGTGGAATATTGTTCTTAAATATACATAGGAACCTATTTACCCCCATTTCTGATAAGAATATGCATATAATTATTTTTCTACATGGGGATTATGGGTGGAATATTGTTTATAAATATGCATAGGAACCTATTTAACCCATTTCTGATATGACTATACATATAATTATTTTTCTACATGGGGATTATGGGTGGAATATTGTAGATAAATATACATAGTAACCTATTTAACCCATTTCTGATAAGAATATGCATATAAATATTGTTCTGTATTGGGATTGTGGGTGGAATATTGTTCATAAATTTACATAGGACCCTATTTAACCCATTTACGATATGAATATGCATATAATAATTTTTCTACATGGGCATTATGGGTGGTATGATGTTTATAAATATACATAGGGACCTATTTAACCCATTTCTGATAAGAATATACATATAATTATTTTTCTAAATGGGGATTATGGGTGAAATATTGTTTATAAATATAAATAGCAACATATTAAACCTATTTGTGATATGAATATGCATATAATTATTTTTCTATATGGGAATTATGGGTGGAATATTGTTTATAAATATACATAGGAACCTATTTAACCAATTTCTGATAAGAATATGCATATAATTATTTTTCTACATGGGGATTATGGGTGGAATGATGTTTATAAATATACATAGGGACCTATTTAACCCATTTCTGTTAAGAATATGCATATAATTATTTTTCTATATGGGGATTAGGGGTGGAATATTGTTTATCAATATACATAGGAACCTATTTACCCATTTCTGATTAGAATATGCATACAATTATTTTTCTATATGGGAATTATGGGTGAAATATTGTTAATAAATATACATAGGAACCGATTTAACACATTTCTGATAAGAATATGCATATAATTATTTTTCTACATGGGGATTATGTGTGGAATATTGTTAATAATTATACATAGGAACCTATTTAACCCATTTCTGATAAGAATATGCATATCATTATTTTTCTACATGGGGATTATGGGTGGAATATTGTTTATAAACATACATAGGAACTTATTTAACCCATTTCTGATATAAATATGCATGTAATAATTTTTCTATATGGGGATTATGGGTGGAATATTGTTAATAAAATTACATAGAAAACCATTTAACCTATTTCTGATAAGAATATACATAAAATTATTTTTCTACATGTAGATTATGTGTGGAATATTGTTAATAAACATACATAGAAAAATATTTAACCCAATTCTGATAAGAACATGCATACAATTGTTTTTCTACATGGGGATTATGGCTGGAATATTGTAGTTAAATATTCATAGGAACATATTTAACCCATTTCTGATAAGAATATGTATATAAATATTTTTCAGTATGGGGAATATGGGTGGAATACTGTTTATAAATATACTTAGCAGCATATTAAACCTATTTCTGATATGAATATGCATATATTTTTTTCTATATGGGGATTATGGGTGGAATATTGTTTATAAATATACATAGGGTACTATTTAACCCATTTCTGATAAGAATATGCCTATAATTATTTTTCTACATGGGATTATGGGTGGAATATTGTTTATAAATATACAAGGGAACCTATTTAACGCATTTCTGATAATGATATGCATATAATTATTTTTCTACATGTGGATTATGGGTGGAATATTGTTAATAAATATACATAGGAACCTATTTATCCAATTTCTGATAAGAATATGCATATAATTATTTTTCTACATGGGGATTATGGGTGGAATATTGTTTATAAATATACATAGGAACCTTTTTAACCCATTTCTGATAAGAATATGCATATAATTATTTTTCTAAATAGGGATCATGGGTGGAATATTGTTTATAATTATAAATACCAACATATTAAACCTATTTCTGATATGAATATGCATACAATTATTTTTCTATATGGGGATTATGGGTGGAATATTGTTTATAAATATACATAGGAACCTATTTAACCCATTTCTGATAAGAATATGCATATAATTATTTTTCTACATGGAGATTATGGGGGGAATGTGGATTATAAATATACATAGGAACCTATTTAACCCATTTCTGATAAGAATATGCATATAATTATTTTTCTACATGGCGATTATGGGTGGAATATTGTTTATAAATATACATAGGGACCTATTTAACCCATTTCTGATAAGAATATGCATATATTTTTTTTCTACATGGGGATTATGGGTGGAAAATTGTTTATGAATATACATAGGAACCTATTTAACCCATTTCTGATAATAATATTCATACACTTATTTTTCTATATGGGAATTACGGGAGAAATATTGTTTATAAATATACATAGGAAGCTATTTAACCCATTTCTGATAAGAATATGCATATAATTATTTTTTTACATGGGGATTATGGGTGGAATATTGTTCATAAATATACAGAGGAACCTATTTAACACATTTCTGATAATAATATGCATATAATTATTTTTCTGTATGGGGATTGTGGGTGGAATATTGTTTATAAATATACATAGCAACATATTAAACCTATTTCTGATATGAATATGCATATAATTATTTTTCTACATGGGGACAATGGGTCTAATATTGTTAATAAATATACATAGCAACATAATAAACCTATTTCTGATATGAGTATGGATATAATTTTTTTACTACATCGGGATTATGGGTGGAACACTGTTTATAAATGAATTTAGGAACCTATTTAACCCATTTCTGATAAGAAAATGCATACAATTATTTTTCTACATGGGGATTATGGGTGGAATATTTTTTTAAAATATACATAGGAACCTTTTTAACCCATTTCTGATAAGAATATGCATATAATTATTTTTCTAAATGGGGATCATGGGTGGAATATTGTTTATAATTATCAATACCAACATATTAAACCTATTTCTGATATGAATATGCATATAATTATTTTTCTATATGGAGATTATGTTTGGAATAGTGTTTATAAATATACATAGGAACCTATTTAACCCATTTCTGATAAGAATATGCATATAATTATTTTTCTACTTGGGGATTATAGGTGGAATGTGGATTATAAATATACATAGGAACCTATTTAACCCATTTCTGATAATAATATTAATACACTTTTTTTTCTATACAGGAATTATGGGAGAAATATTGTTTATAAATATACATAGGAAGCTATTTAACCCATTTCTGATAAGAATATGCATATAATTATTTGTCTAAGAGGGGATTATGGGTGGAATATTGTTAATAAATATATATAGGAACCTATTTATCCAATTTCTGATAAGAATATCCATATAATTATTTGTCTACATGGGGATTATGGGTGGAATACTGTTCATAAATATACATAGGATTATGGGTGGAATATTTTTTAATAATATACATAGGAACCTTTTTAACCCATTTCTGATAAGAATATGCATATAATTATTTTTCTAAATGGGGATCATGGGTGGAATATTGTTTATAATTATCAATACCAACATATTAAACCTATTTCTGATATGAATATGCATATAATTATTTTTCTATATGGAGATTATGTTTGGAATAGTGTTTATAAATATACATAGGAACCTATTTAACCCATTTCTGATAAGAATATGCATATAATTATTTTTCTATTTGGGGATTATAGGGGGAATGTGGATTATAAATATACATAGGAACCTATTTAACCCATTTCTGATAATAATATTAATACACTTTTTTTTCTATACAGGAATTATGGGAGAAATATTGTTTATAAATATACATAGGAAGCTATTTAACCCATTTCTGATAAGAATATGCATATAATTATTTGTCTACAAGGGGATTATGGGTGGAATATTGTTAATAAATATATATAGGAACCTATTTATCCAATTTCTGATAAGAATATGCATATAATTATTTGTCTACATGGGGATTATGGGTGGAATACTGTTCATAAATATACATAGGAACCTATTTAACGCATTTCTGATAATAATATGCATATAATTATTTTTCTACATGTGGATTATGGGTGGAATTTTGTTAATAAATATACATAGGAACCTATTTATCCAATTTCTGATAAGAATATGCATATAATTATTTTTCTACATGGGGATTATGTCAGGAATATTGTTTATAAATATACATAGCAACATATTAAACCTATTCCTGATATGAATATGCATATAATTATTTTTCTATATGTTGATTATGGGTAGAATATTGTTTATAAATATACATAGGAAGCTGTTTAACCCATTTCCGATAAGAATATGCATTCAATTTTTTTCTATATGGAAATTATGGGAGGAATATTGTTTATAAATATACATAGGAACCGATTTAACACATTTCTGATAATAATATGCATATAATTATTTTTCTACATGAGGATTAATGGTGGAATATTGTTTATAAATATACGTAGGAACCTATTTAACCCATTTCTGGTAAGAATATGCATATAATTATTTTTATACATGGGGATTATGGGTGGAATATTGTAGTTAAATATACATACGAATATATTAAACTTGTTTCTGATATGAATATGCATATAATTATTTTGCACATGGGTAGCATGGGTAGCATTGTTTATAAATATATTTAGGAACCTATTTAACCCATTTATGATAAGAATATGCATATAATTATTTTTCTACATGGGGATTATGTATGGAATATTGTTAGTAAATATACATAGGAACCTATTTAACCCAATTCTGATAAGAATATGCATACAATTATTTTTCTATATGGAAATTATGGGTGGAATATTGTTTATAAATATACATAGTAACCTATTTAACCCATTTCTGATAAGAATATGCATATAAATATTGTTCTGTATTGGGATTGTGGGTTGAATATTGTTCATAAATATACATAGGAACATATTTAACCCATTTCTGATAAGACTATACATATAATTATTTTTCTACATGGGGATTATGGGTGGAATATTGTAGATAAATATACATAGTAACCTATTTAACCCATTTCTGATAAGAATATGCATATAATTATTTTTCTACATGGGGATTATGGGTGGAATGATGTTTATTAATATACATAGGGACCTATTTAACCCATTTCTGATAAGAATATGCATATAATTATTTTTCTATATGGGGATTAGGGGTGGAATATTGTTTATAAATATACATAGGAACCTATTTAATCCATTTCTGATAAGAATATGCATATAATTATTTGTTTACCTGGGGATTATGCAAAAAAAATTTTCTACATAGGGAATATGGGTTTAATATTTTAAATAAATATACATAGGAACCTATTAAACCCATTTCTGATAAGAATATGCATATAAATATTTGTTTACCTGAGGATTATGCATATAATTATTTTTCTACATAGGGAATATGGGTGGAAAATTGTATATAAATATACATAGGAAACAATTTATCCAATTTCTGATAAGAATATGCATATGATTATTTTTCATAGGAATATATTAAACTTATTTCTGATATGAATATGCATATAATTATTTTGTACATGGGTAGTATGGGTGGAATATTGTTTATAAATATAAATAGGAACCTATTTAACCCAATTCTGATAAGAATATGCATACAATTATTTTTCTATATGGAATTTATGGGTGGAATATTGTTTATAAACATACATAGTAACCTATTTAACCCATTTCTGATAGGAATATACATATAAATATTGTTCTGTATTGGGATTGTGGGTGGAATATTGTTCATAAATATACATAGGAACCTATTTACCCCCATTTCTGATAAGAATATGCATATAATTATTTTTCTACATGGGGATTATGGGTGGAATATTGTTTATAAACATATATAGTAACCTATTTAACCCATTTCTGATAAGAATATGCATATAAATATTGTTCTGTATTGGGATTGTGGGTGGAATATTGTTCATAAATGTACATAGGACCCTATTTAACCCATTTACGATATGAATATGCATATAATAATTTTTCTACATCGGCATTATGGGTGGTATGATGTTTATAAATATACATAGGGACCTATTTAACCCATTTCTGATAAGAATATGCATATAATTATTTTTCTAAATGGGGATTATGGGTGAAATATTGTTTATAAACATACATAGTAACCTATTTAACCCATTTCTGATAGGAATATACATATAAATATTGTTCTGTATTGGGATTAAGGGGGGAATATTGTTCATAAATATACATAGGAACCTATTTACCCCCATTTCTGATAAGAATATGCATATAATTATTTTTCTACATGGGGATTATGGGTGGAATATTGTTTATAAACATATATAGTAACCTATTTAACCCATTTCTGATAAGAATATGCATATAAATATTGTTCTGTATTGGGATTGTGGGTGGAATATTGTTCATAAATGTACATAGGACCCTATTTAACCCATTTACGATATGAATATGCATATAATAATTTTTCTACATCGGCATTATGGGTGGTATGATGTTTATAAATATACATAGGGACCTATTTAACCCATTTCTGATAAGAATATGCATATAATTATTTTTCTATATGGGAATTATGGGTGGAATATTGTTTATAAATATACATAGGAACCTATTTAACCAATTTCTGATAAGAATATGCATATAATTATTTTTCTACATGGGGATTATGGGTGGAATGATGTTTATAAATATACATAGGGACTTATTTAACCCATTTCTGATAAGAATATGCATATAATTATTTTTCTATATGGGGATTAGGGGTGGAATATTGTTTATCAATATACATAGGAACCTATTTAACCCATTTCTGATAAGAATATGCATATAATTATTTTTCTACATGGGGATTATGGCAGGAATATTGTTTATAAATATACATAGCAACATATTAAACCTATTCCTGATATGAATATGCATATAATTATTTTTCTACATGTGGATTATGGGTGGAATTTTGTTAATAAATATACATAGGAACCTATTTATCCAATTTCTGATAAGAATATGCATATAATTATTTTTCTACATGGGGATTATGGCAGGAATATTGTTTATAAATATACATAGCAACATATTAAACCTATTCCTGATATGAATATGCATATAATTATTTTTCTATATGTTGATTATGGATGGAATATTGTTTATAAATATACATAGGAAGCTGTTTAACCCATTTCCGATAAGAACATGCATTCAATTTTTTTCTATATGGAAATTATGGGAGGAATATTGTTTATAAATATACATAGGAACCGATTTAACACATTTCTGATAAGAATATGAATATAATTATTTTTCTACATGAGGATTAATGGTGGAATATTGTTTATAAATATACATAGGAACCTATTTAACCCATTTCTGATAAGACTATACATATAATTATTTTTCTACATGGGGATTATGGGTGGAATATTGTAGATAAATATACATAGTAACCTATTTAACCCATTTCTGATAAGAATATGCATATAATTATTTTTCTACATGGGGATTATGGGGGGAATTATGTTTATTAATATACATAGGGACCTATTTAACCCATTTCTGATAAGAATATGCATATAATTATTTTTCTATATGGGGATTAGGGGTGGAATATTGTTTATAAATATGCATAGGAACCTATTTAACCCATTTCTGATATGACTATACATTTAATTATTTTTCTACATGGGGATTATGGGTGGAATATTGTAGATAAATATACATAGTAACCTATTTAACCCATTTCTGATAAGAATATGCATATAAATATTGTTCTGTATTGGGATTGTGGGTGGAATATTGTTCATAATGTACATAGGACCCTATTTAACCCATTTACGATATGAATATGCATATAATAATTTTTCTACATGGGCATTATGGGTGGTATGATGTTTATAAATATACATAGGGACCTATTTAACCCATTTCTGATAAGAATATGCATATAATTATTTTTCTATATGGGGAATTGGGGTGGAATATTGTTTATCAATATACATAGGAACCTATTTAACCCATTTCTGATAAGAATATGCATACAATTGTTTTTCTATATGGGAATTATGGATGAAATATTGTTAATAATTATACATAGGAACCTATTTAACCCATTTCTGATAAGAATATGCATATAATTATTTTTCTACATGGGGATTATGGGTGGAATATTGTTTATAAACATACATAGGAACCTATTTAACCCATTTCTGATATAAATATGCATGTAATAATTTTTCTATATGGGGATTATGGGTGGAATATTGTTAATAAAATTACATAGAAAACCATTTAACCTATTTCTGATATGAATATACATAAAATTATTTTTCTACATGTAGATTATGTGTGGAATATTGTTAATAAACATACATAGAAAACTATTTAACCCAATTCTGATAAGAATATGCATACAATTGTTTTTCTACATGGGGATTATGGCTGGAATATTGTAGTTAAATATTCATAGGAACATATTTAACCCATTTCTGATAAGAATATGCATATAAATATTTTTCAGTATGGGGAATATGGGTGGAATACTGTTTATAAATATACTTAGCAGCATATTAAACCTATTTCTGATATGAATATGCATATATGTTTTTCTATATGGGGATTATGGGTGGATTATTGTTTATAAATATACATAGGGTACTATTTAACCCATTTCTGATAAGAATATGCCTATAATTATTTTTCTACATGGGATTATGGGTGGAAAATTCTTTATAAATATACATAGGAACCTATTTAACCCATTTCTGATAATAATATTCATACACTTATTTTTCTATATGGGAATTTTGGGAGGAATATTGTTTATAAATATACATAGGAACCTATTTATCCCATTTCTGATAAGAATATGCATATAATTATTTTTCTACATGGGGATTATGGGTTTAATATTGTTCATAAATATACATAGGAACCTATTTAATGCATTTCTGATAATAATATGCATATAATTATTTTTCTACATGTGGATTATGGGTGGAATTGATAATAAATATACATAGGAACCTATTTATCCAATTTATGATAAGGATATGCATATAATTATTTTTCTAGATGGGGATTATGGGTGGAATATTGTTTATAAATATACATAGGAACCTATTTAACCCATTTCTGATAAGAATATGCATATAATTATTTTTCTACATAGGGATTATTGGTGGAATATTGTAGTTAAACATACATAGGAATATATTAAACCTATTTCTGATATGAATATGCATAACATTTTTTTTTATATGGGATTATGGGTGGAATATTGTTAATAAAATTACATAGAAAATCATTTAACCCATTTCTGATAAGAATATGCATATAATAATTTTCTACATGGGGATTATGGGTAGAATTTTGTTAATAAATATACATAGCAACATAATAAACCTATTTCTGAAATGAATATGCATAACATTTTGTTTCTATATGGGATTATGGGTGGAATATTGTTTATAAATATACATAGGAACCTATTTAACCCATTTCTGATAAGAATATGCATATAATAATTGTTCTACATAGGGACAATGAGTGGAATATTGTTTATAAATATACATAGCAACATATTAAACCTATTTCTGATATGAATATGCATATAATTATTTTGCTATATTAGGATTATGGGTGGAATATTGTTTATAAATATACATAGGAACCCTATTTAACCCATTTCTGATATAATTATTTTTTCTACATGGGGACAATGGGTGGAATATTGTTAATAAATATACATAGCAATATAATAAACCTATTTCTGATAAGAGTATGCATATAATTATTTTACTACATGATGATTATGGGTGGAATAGTGTTTATAAATGAACTTAGGAACCTATTTAACCCATTTCTGATAAGAATATGCATATAATTATTTTTCTACATGGGGATTATGTGTGGAATATTGTTAATAAATATACATAAGAAACTATTTAACCCAATTCTGATAAGAATATGCATACAATTGTTTTTGTACATGGGGGTTATGGGTGGAATATTGTAGTTAAATATTCATAGGAACATATTTAACAAATTTCTGATAAGAATATGCATATAAATATTTTTCTGTATGGGGAATATGGGTGGAATACTGTTTATAAATATACTTAGCAGCATATTAAACCTATTTCTGATATGAATATGCATATATTTTTTTCTATATGAGGATTATGGGTGGAATTATGTTTATAAATATACATAGGAACCTATTTAAGCAATTTCTGATAAGAATATGCTTATAAAAAATTTTTCTACATGGGGATTATGGGTGGAAAATTGTTTATAAATATACATAGGAACCTATTTAACCCATTTCTAATAATAATATTCATACACTTATTTTTCTATACGGGAATTATGGGAGGAATATTGTTTATTAATATACATAGGAACCTATTTAGCACATTTCTGATAAGAATATGCATATAAATATTTTTCTGCATGGGGATTATGGGTGGAATATTGTTTATAAATATACATAGGAACCTATTTAATGCATTTCTGATAATGATATGCATATAATTATTTTTCTACATGTGGATTATGGGTGGAATATTGTTAATAAATATACATAGGAACCTATTTATCCAATTTCTGATAAGAATATGTATATAATCATTTTTCTACATGGGGATTATGGGTGGAATATTGTTTATAAATATACATAGGAACCTTTTTAACCCATTTCTGATAAGAATATGCATATAATTTTTTTTATAAATAGGGATCATGAGTGGAATATTGTTTATAAGTATAAATACCAACATATTAAACCTATTTCTGATATGAATAGGCATACAATTATTTTTCTATATGGGGATTATGGGTGGAATATTGTTGATAAATATACATAGGAACCTATTTAACCCATTTCTGATAAGAATATGCATATAATTATTTTTCTACATGGAGATTATGGGTGGAATGTGGATTATAAATATACATAGGAACCTATTTAACCCATTTCTGATAAGAATATGCATATAATTATTTTTCTACATGGCGATTATGGGTGGAATATTGTTTATAAATATACATAGGGACCTATTTAAGCAATTTCTGATAATAATATTCATACACTTATTTTTCTATACGGGAATTACGGGAGAAAAATTGTTTATAAATATACATAGGAAGCTATTTAACCCATTTCTGATAACAATATGCATATAATTTTTTTTCTACATGGCGATTATGGGTGGAATATTGTTTATAAATATACATAGGGACCTATTTAAGCAATTTCTGATAATAATATTCATGCACTTATTTTTCTATACGGGAATTACGGGAGAAATATTGTTTATAAATATACATAGGAAGCTATTTAACACATTTCTGATAATATTATGCATATAATTATTTTTCTGTATGGGGATTGTGGGGGGAATATTGTTTATAAATATACATAGCAACATATTAAACCTATTTCTGATATGAATATGCATAGAATTATTTTGCTATATTAGGATTATGGGTGGAATATTGTTTATAAATATACATAGGAACCTATTCAACCCATTTCTGATAATAATATTCATACACTTATTTTTCTATATGGGAATTTTGGGAGGAATATTGTTTATAAATATACATAGGAACCTATTTATCCCATTTCTGATAAGAATATGCATATAATTATTTTTCTACATGGGGATTATGGGTTTAATATTGTTCATAAATATACATAGGAACCTATTTAATGCATTTCTGATAAAATATGCATATAATTATTTTTCTACATGTGGATTATGGGTGGAATTGATAATAAATATACATAGGAACCTATTTATCCAATTTCTGATAAGGATATGCATATAATTATTTTTCTACATGGGGATTATGGGTGGAATATTGTTTATAAATATACATAGGAACCTATTTAACCCATTTCTGATAAGAATATGCATATAATTATTTTTCTACATAGGGATTATTGGTGGAATATTGTAGTTAAACATACATGGGAATATATTAAACCTATTTCTGATATGAATATGCATAACATTTTTTTCTATATGGGATTATGGGTGGAATATTGTTAAAAAAATTACATAGAAAATCATTTAACCCATTTCTGATAACAATATGCATATAATAATTTTCTACATGGGGATTATGGGTAGAATTTTGTTAATAAATATACATAGCAACATAATAAACCTATTTCTTTCAATCTTATTTTATTTCAAAGAGAAACAAGAAAATACAGGATTTAACAGAGAAATACTGTTCTTTACAGTAGAACAGCACATATAATATACATAGAGTAGCAATGTGTATCATAACCATACATATATAGGAATGATCAGTCTGACATGTATTTTTCGGTGAGTTACTGGTATATCATATTGTACATACAGATTTTTTATACAGGACAGGAATAACATGCAAGTGGGAGTCAACATATATTAAACCTTACGGTTTCGCGTGTTAGTGTTATCTGAGGTCTCCTTTTCATCAAATTAGAATGCTGTATGGGTCGTGTATTCACCTAATATATATATTAATTGATGTCGCCATCAGCCTGCTGTATAGGTCAAATATCTTTTGCCATAGTTTCCAGATTGGAGGGCAAGCCCACCAGATGTGAAGCATTGTCCCACTAGAGGACAAGCATCTCCAACAACTGTCTGTCAAAGAGGGGTTAAAACTTTTGATATTCACTGGGCATCTGTACCACCTCGTCAATAACTTAAACCCTTTTTCTTGAGTCTTGGTTGCCAGGGAAATCCTATGTGTTAGGATAAAGCTTTTTTGCCAATCAGTGGGGGAGATGGAGTGCTGTAACTCTGTTTCCCATTTCTGTGTATATGTTGGGAGGTCAGGGGCAGATATGTTCAATAATAGGGAATATAGCAGTGAAACTACATGTGTTGGTGGGTCCGATTGTAAGAGCAGCTCGTCAAAGTCTGATGGGTCATCTAGAATCTCTGAGATGGAGGGGAAAGTGCGTACGTATGACATTATTTGACTCCTTTGTAGCCACATTGTCGAGGGCCCTAAGTCCGTCCGAGATGGTATGTCTGTTCTCAAGGATGGGTCAGCCCGTAACACCTGTGCTAGACGTCTATGGCTGTCCCTATCCCAGGGCCCAAATCTCAACGTATTTGCTGCTGGGGGGAAGGCCGGAGTCCCAAAGAGAGGGGTCATCGGGCCCTGGAGTTTGGACAGTTTACTCGCTGAAATCAGGCGGTCCCAAATCTGGAGAGTTTGACGAGTAAGAGCAGTGGAAAGTAGGCCGTCCCCACGCTGAGCCGTAGAAGTCCACGGCAGGGCGCAAAGATCAGCCTCATTAAGATATTTCTCTAATTGGACCCAAAGTTTGGAGGAAGAGTGATGGAACCAATCTACTATACGCACGAGTACTGCTGCCTTATGGTATATAGAGGCATCAGGGACCCCTGCACCCCCCTTGACCTTCGGGAGAATCATTGTGTCATATTTTATCCTGGGGCGATGTCCCTGCCATATGAATTTAGAAAAGATCTGGCGAAGTCTTTTGAAGAACGAGGTGGGGATATGGATAGGGATGGTCTGGAAAAGGTATAGGAATCGAGGGAGAACATCCATTTTCAAGACATTCACCCTACCCAGCCAGGAGAGCTGTTTAGAGGTATATGTGGCCAAGTCCGCTTGAGTTCTAAGAAGTAAAGGGGTGAAGTTGCTGGAAAATAATTGAGACGCAACTGTTGGAATATGGATTCCTAGATAACGAATAGATGTGGAGCTTGTCTTAAAAGGGAAGGAAGATGCGAGCTGTTGGAGAGCCGCTGCTGGGAGTGAGATGTTGAGGATTTCCGACTTATTAAGATTAACTTTAAAGTTACTAACCGCTCCATACCTCTGAAACTCCTGCATGATGGAGGGTAGGGAAACTTGCGGTTGAGTTACAAATATGAGTAGGTCATCAGCAAACAGGGCAATTTTAGTGTGTAGGGGGCCCATACTAACACCATGGATATCCGGGTTATTTCTAAGGGCAACAGCTAGATGTTCCATAACAATCACATAAAGAATGGGGGACAAGGGGCACCCTTGCCGCGTTCCATTGTGTATGGTAAATTTTGGAGATAGGGAGCCGTTTAGTCTAATCCTAGCGGAGGGAGATGTGTAGAGGGACATTATTTTGGAAATCATGTTTGGTCCTAGACCTAGTTGTTGTAATGATAGGCGGAGAAATTGCCAGTCGACACGGTCGAAGGCCTTTTCTGCATCGACTGGGAGAAGGCACAATGGGATATTGTGGGCCCGAGCATAATCCGCGATGAGGAGTGTTTTTAGGGTGTTATCTCGCGCCTCTCTTCCACTCACAAAGCCCACCTGATCTAGGTGTATTAAGCGGGGTAACAATGGTTGTAACCTGTTAGCTAGCACTTTTGCATATACCTTTAGATCTACTCCTATTAGCGAGATAGGTCGGTAATTGGCACATACAGTCAGGTCTTTGTCTGGTTTGGGGATGAGGGTAATATGTGCCTCTAAGGTTTGTGGCGGGAACACTGATCGCTCAGAGATGGAGTTAAATACTTTTGTCAAGAAGGGAGTAAGGAGGGGAGCAAATTGTTTGTAAAATTTTGGGGTAAAGCCATCAGGACCCGGGCTTTTACCAGATGGGGTAGAAGCGATGGCACGGGCAACCTCGTCTTCCGTAATCGGGGCCTCAAGATCCTCTATTGCTTCGTTATCTAGAGTGGGTAGTGCAGTTTGCGCAATGTAGGAGGCTTGTGTTTCCGCTGCAATGAGGGGAGATTCAGTGGGGCTTGCTGTAGGTATATTATATAAGGATTGATAAAAGTCCCGGAACACCTGCCCCATCTCAGATGGTGATGAGACAGTTTTCCCAGAACTGTCCCGTATGAGGGGTATGAAGGTGTTAGGTTGTTTGGTATGTAGGGTGCGAGCCAGGGATCTACCACATTTATCCCAAAATTTGTATTGATGGAAGGCTAATTTGTCCTCAAACGTGCGGGCTGATGCCTCATATAACTCTCTAAGTTGAGTGCGAGCGGAAGAAACCTCCGCAAGCACTTCCACCGTCGGAGAACGCTTATGAGTAGTTTCTAGTGTCCTAAGCTTGTGTATTGCCTTAGCTATCGCAGCTGAGCGTTCCTTTTTCATGCGGACTCCCATTTGAATAAACCTACCCCGTAATACCGCCTTCAATGCCTCCCATTTAATGGGTGGTGAGGTGTCGTCAGAGGTGTGGTCTGTGAAAAAGTTTGATATCGTCTCCGCTATCTGTGTATCAAACCCTGGTTCAGTCAAGAGAGAGTCATTTAACCTCCATGTCCATTCTTTTATTGGAGTAGAGGGGATTGTAAGCGTCAGGAATATAGGTGAGTGGTCGGACCAAACCATAGGGTCTATTTCACAACTGGGGGACCAATCTAAGCAGCCGTGATCGATTAGGAAATAATCTAATCGACTGTATGATTGGTGTACGTTAGAGAAGTGTGTGTAGTTTCGTGAGTCGGGATACAGTATTCGCCATACGTCAATGAGATGCATATTGTGGGTGGCCCGTCTTAGGGCCCGTATTTTCGGGAAGGATATAGAGGAACGGGATGTCGATGAATCCAAAAGTGGATCCAAGGGGGTATTGAAGTCCCCTCCGAGTATGATCTTGCCCTCCGCGAAACCCGCCAAAATCTTTAGGTACTGCAAGGCTGATGGGACTTGGTGTGTATTAGGCAAGTATATGTTAGCTATTGTCAGTTTAGTCCCCCATAGGGAAATTTTCGCAAAAACATACCTGTCCTGGGGGTCTGCAACATGATCGAGCAGCTCAATAGGGAGTGTTTTATGGAACGCAATAGATACTCCCTTAGATTTTTGCGTCGGGTTGGTACTGTGAATCCATCTATTAAAATATCTATTGGAGCAGGAAGGAGTGGAGTCAGAATGGAAGTGGGTCTCCTGTAGCAAAAGTATGCTGACCTGTCTTTTGTGCATCTGATACAGAATTTGCCCACGTTTCGACGCGATGTTAAGTCCGTTTGCATTATACCAACAAAGTTTCAGGTGTGGGTGCAAAGTCACCGTGTGAGCCATGCTGGAGTGCCAAAGGCTGTAAAGGAGAGAGAGTAATAGAATATAGAGGAAAGGTATAGGGAGCATAAAAGGAAGAAAAAAGAGAAGGGAAAAATGAGGGGAAGAGAAAGAGGAAAAAAAAAAGGAAAAAAGAAGGGGGGGGGGAGGGGGGTGGGAGAGGAGTAAGAGATAAGAAAGGAGCGTGTGTAGAATGGAAGAAGTAAGGTATAAATGAAAAGACACCTAAATGGATGTGTCTGGGAAACGAATGTGTTCGCTAGTGCAAAACACTGCGTGAAAGATCACGTTTTAGGCACAAACTGTGCCTGTCCTATTGTGGGGGAAAGATCAGGATGAATGGACCTGAGCCGTGATCCCGACAGCAGATCAGGCATGTAAGTAATATGTATGGCACACTTAATATTTAATAGTAAACAAGTGTGGGGCATAAGACAGCTTAACAGCAACAAGTGATAACAGTCAATCAAGTATGTGCATTGGGTTCAAATAATTAACCCCAGGGTAAACATATAACAATTACCTTGGCTCTGGCATATAAAGAAGGTTATGGAGCCAAAACAATATTGTGAGTATATGGGAGGTATAGGGAGCGGGGGAAACCCCCCGAGGGGGCAATCCGCTGCTCCATGCGTAGCGCCCTTTAGACCTGTATCCTCTGAAGCAGAGATTGAGTAAGACCAAGTGCCAGACCCCCCCCAGGGCAGCACCCCCACCCCCGCCACACGTCCCCCACTGCATATAATATCAGGAGAGGGTGAGAGGGATCAGTCTGAGACAAAACAGAACATCTTTGGAGAATAAGAAAACAAAACATTGGTATACATTTGCTTTATCTGACATTTGTCATAGTGAGAGGCACAAAAGTGGCTTCAATCTATGTTCTCACCCGAACCCCAGCCAAATAGTATATTGGCAAAGAGCAGGGAAAGAGCCAGTAAATCCGAACCCTATATTCACTATATCCCCTACTAGGCTTACTGGAGGTCAAATAATTAACCCTAGGGTAAACATATAACAATTACCTTGGCTCTGGCATATAAAGAAGGTTATGGAGCCAAACAATATTGTGAGTATATGGGAGGTATAGGGAACGGGGGGACCCCCTGAGGGGGCAATCCGCTGCTCCATGCGTAGCGCCCTTAAGACCTGTGTCCTCTGAAGCAGAGATTGAGTAAGACCAAGTGCCAGACCCCCCCCCAGGGCAGCACCCCCACCCCCGCCACCCATCCCTCACTGCATATAATATCAGGGGAGGGTGAGAGGGATCAGTCTGAGACAAAACAGAACATCTTTGGAAAATAAAACATTGGTATACATTTATATAAAATTGTCCTTCGCGCTGGCGGATTTTCAATGGTGAAGTGATCAAGTGAAATAAAGTGCTTGTGTAAAGTGATTTAATAAATATTGCCGCAAAATCTGGGTGTCCACACCAAACACTTAATGACTGAATAGAAGAAAATAAATTTCGCGCAATATTAAAATAAGGTGTAGATATATATATTGTGGAACACTGTTATCTATTAGGTGGTGATATTAAAATCTCTCTTGTGTATTATAATGATCGCTGCTTTAACTAAAAAAGTGAGGCTTAAATCGCAGTAATTAATGAAAATAAAAATAAAAAATATTAATCCTTATACCACCCTATAACTAGCATGCATCCATGGATGATAACATATAGCATACAAATATGTGCATAAACATATGTGCATAAAAATAATTACAGTGGTAAATCGTGTTGACCTTCTAAAAACCACAATCAAAAAACTGTGCAGTAAACTATATGTGCACCCTTTAAAAATTATGTACAATCCAATATGTGAAAAAAGTCCGTTTTGTTGCTACAATGTTTGTAGATCTTCTATTGCCATAGTGAAAATAAAATAGAATAGATGAATAAACAAGTAGGTGAATAAAAATTAAAAATTATCTGTGGATAGTTCTTCTGATAGTAGAAAAAAATGTTAAACAGTGAAAGTCTATCTTTCTACCGCTGGTGTTTCTCAGTACGGTCTCTCAGAACTCTCACCTTGCATAGGTGGTAATCAGGCATTCAGTAATGTGTCTTTAAGGTGTGGGGATAATTTCTGGTAGCTTTCTCTTTCAGTTTTCACATATTGGATTGTACATAATTTTTATTTTTTTATTTTTTATTTTTTATTTTTTATTTTTTTATTTTTTATTTTTTATTTCATTAATTACTGCGATTTAAGCCTCACTTTTTTAGTTAAAGCAGCGATCATTATAATACACAAGAGAGATTTTAATATCACCACCTAATAGATAACAGTGTTCCACAATATATATATCTACACCTTATTTTAATATTGCGCGAAATTTATTTTCTTCTATTGGTATACATTTGCTTTACCTGATGTTCGTCATAGTGAGAGGTACAAAAGTGGCTTCAATCTATGTTCTCACCCGAACCCCAGCCAAATAGTATATTGGCAAAGAGCAGGGAAAGAGCCAGTAGATCCGAACCCTATATTCACTGTATCCCCTACTAGGCTTACTGGAGGTCTTAGCTTTCAAGTAGGAAAAGCACAGTTAAGGGATCGAAAAACATCCCATGCCACTTGAAAAATGCAGCAAAACTACTGGGAGCCCTCGGAAATATAATTGGCATGGCAAGACAAAACAAGCCATCAGTCCCCAAATAGCTACTGAGTTAATCTTCTGGAGAAGTAGGTCTTCTTATCCCTGGACCGGAAGAGACTGATCTAGACCTAGGACGTCTGCGGCGTTGTGGAAGTGGGCCAAGTCCCAGCTGTCTTGATCTATCCTCTGGAGGGTCTAACCAGTTTAATACTTCTATCGGTTCCTGTTCAATAAAGAGAAAGAAGTCGGGCAGTTGATCTGGGTCAGAAAGCGTGAATCTGCTGTCGCCCCGTATCACCTTGATGCTGAAGGGGTGACCCCATGTATAGGTAGCTCCGGCTTGCCGTATAAGGTCAAGTAGAGGGCGCACCACTCGACGCATGTACAGCGTGTTGCGAGATAAGTCAGGGTATAGGTGGATAGGGGCTCCAAAGAAGTCCACAGAGCCCAGGTTCCATGCCTTTCGCATGATCTCTTCTTTTAAGGTGAAATAGTGGACCCGACATAAAACATCTTGGGGGCGACCGTCTCGGGCCCCCCCTGGCCCTCCCACCCTGTGAACACGATCCAGTTCAATTGGTGATGCTGCCTCTCTTCCCAAAACTTTATTGAGGATAGTTATGACAGTGGGCTTCAATTCTGCTCCAGATGTTGCCTCCGGTATGCCTTGCAGTCTAATGTTATTTCTGCGACTGCGATTTTCGCTGTCTTCTATGCGGAGTTGTTGGTGGCGTAGGCGCCGCATATGTGTCGCGGATGAGGATTCAAGGGCTGCTATACGTGCTTCATGGTCATCTTGAGGATTGGTTAAGACCGATACTGCTTCCTCGTTGGCTGTGACTTGTTGCCTCAGAGCGTTCAGCTCCACATGTAGGGAAGCTTCCATTTTGCTAGCCCATGATTCGAAATCAGTTCTGAAAGCAGAGAGAAGGGCAGCAGCCTCCGTTCTAATGGGTTCTCCTGATAAGGGGGGGCGTAACTGACTGGGATTCCCCGATGCCTGTGTCAGGTGATGTGACTGACCTTGTGGAGGAGGTTGATGGCTCACCCTTAGAATTCTGGAGTTTCTCATTATTGTCCTCCGCCATGCAGGCTGTTGCTGTAGAGGAAGCGGGAGGCTTGGTCTTTCCCGGGTTGCGGCCGGGCGCCATCTTGTCTTTGGGGTCCGGGGATCGGTCTGCGCTGTTCTAAGTAAATACCTCTGTATGGTGCCTTGTTGAGGGTCAGTAAGCTCCGTGGAGTGTGAGCTAGTTGCCGCCATGTAGTATGCAGGTGTGCTATGTTATGGAGATAGCCTGTAGCTGTCGGGATAGCACGGGACTCAGGGGCGCGGGTCCTCAGTCATCCATATTTGGTCACTCTCCATCAAAATCCAGCCTCTACGTGGATGAGGGGGACTGGGGAGGAGGGGCAGGCCTGCAGCAACAGTGGCCTCACCCCGTCAGCATGGGCGCAAAGCTTAAGCACCTTGTGTGTGGGGATTCGTAGGTGAGATCACTGTCCAGGCAGGGTATAGAGTCTGAGGGTGCAGGCCTGTTTCATAGGCTAGGCCACAAGATGGCGGCCGTCCCTGGATGTCTCTGAGGGGACCTTTTACTCAGCTTCCTGGGGTCAGTGAGGGGTCCGTGCAGGCTATCAGCCTGCTGGTTATGCCCAGGGGGTGGCCGCTGTATGTGGAGGTGAGTGTGCTGTCCCCCTTACCTCCGGCCGCGGCACCAAAGACCAGCGATGTTGGAGGCCTCGGGCCTGCTGTAGGCCGCGGATGATCGGGGCCTGCTTCCTCTGTGTTTCCTGGGGTCCCCTCTCAGTCCGGTCTGCTCCGGATACGGCGCTCCCAGCCGCAGGCCGGCCGATCAGCCTCCGTACCGCCGATCGCGGCACTCGAGGCCGGGGATTCCGAGTGTCCCGTAGGCCGCAAGATGGCGGCCGGCGTCTGTGGAGTGAGGCCGGCCGCGGCCCGAAAACTGCCCAATCCGCCGTCCAATCCACTCAAATACCCCCGGGAGGAGACTCTGCTAGTGCCCAGTAGCTGCAGGGTAGAGTTTGGGGCAAACTCTAACGTTTATTTGTTTCGGATGGCCGTGGATTGCAGAGGGCTAAGCGGAGCTCCTCTGCACTGCGTCCGTCCACCTTAACGCTCGGACACGCCCCCCATAAACCTATTTCTGATATGAATATGCATAACATTTTGTTTCTATATGGGATTATGGGTGGAATGTTGTTTATAAATATACATAGGAACCTATTTAACCCATTTCTGATAAGAATATGCATATAATTATTTTTCTACATAGGGACAATGAGTGGAATATTGTTTATAAATATACATAGCAACATATTAAACCTATTTCTGATATGAATATGCATATAATTATTTTGCTATATTAGGATTATGGGTGGAATATTGTTTATAAATATACATAGGAACCCTATTTAACCCATTTCTGATATAATTATTTTTCTACATGGGGACAATGGGTGGAATATTGTTAATAAATATACATAGCAACATAATAAACCCAATTCTGATAAGAATATGCATACAATTGTTTTTCTACATGGGGGTTATGGGTGGAATATTGTAGTTAAATATTAATAGGAACATATTTTACAAATTTCTGATAAAAATATGCATATAAATATTTTTCTGTATGGGGAATATGGATGGAATACTGTTTATAGATATACTTAGCAGCATATTAAACATATTTCTGATATGAATATGCATATATTTTTTTCTATATGAGGATTATGGGTGGAATATTGTTTATAAATATACATAGGAACCTATTTAAGCAATTTCTGATAAGAATATGCCTATAATTTTTTTTCTACATGGGGATTATGGGTGGAAAATTGTTTATAAATATACATAGGAACCTATTTAACCCATTTCTAATAATAATATTCATACACTTATTTTTCTATACGGGAATTATGGGAGGAATATTGTTTATTAATATACATAGGAACCTATTTAACACATTTCTGATAAGAATATGCATATAAATATTTTTCTGCATGGGGATTATGGGTGGAATATTGTTTATAAATATACATATGAACCTATTTAACGCATTTCTGATAATGATATGCATATAATTATTTTTCTACATGTGGATTATGGGTGGAATATTGTTAATAAATATACATAGGAACCTATGTATCCAATTTCTGATAAGAATATGCATATAATTATTTTTCTACATGGGGATTATGGGTGGAATATTGTTTATAAATATACATAGGAATCTTTTTAACCCATTTCTGATAAGAATATGCATATAATTATTTTTCTAAATAGGGATCATGGGTGGAATATTGTTTATAATTATAAATAACAACATATTAAACCTATTTCTGATATGATTATGCATACAATTATTTTTCTATATGGGGATTATGGGTGGAATATTCTTTATAAATATACATAGGAACCTATTTAACCCATTTCTGATAAGAATATGCATATAATTATTTTTCTACATGGGGATTATGGGTGGAATGTGGATTATAAATATACATAGGAACCTATTTAACCCATTTCTGATAAGAATATGCATATAATTATTTTTTTACATGGGGATTATGGGTGGAATATTGTTCATAAATATACAGAGGAACCTATTTAACACATTTTTGATAATAATATGCATATAATTATTTTTCTGTGTGGGGATTGTGGGTGGAATATTGTTTACAAATATACATAGCAACATATTAACCCTATTTCTGATATGAATATGCATATAATTATTTTGCTATATTAGGATTATGGGTGGAATATTGTTTATAAATATACATAGGAACCTATTTAACCCATTTATGATAAGAATATGCATATAATTATTTTTCTATATGGGGACAATTTGTCTAATATTGTTAATAAATATACATAGCAACATAATAAACCTATTACTGATATGAGTGTGGATATAATTTTTTTACTACATGGGGATTATGGGTGGAACACTGTTTATAAATGAATTTAGGAACCTTTTTAACCCATTTCTGATAAGAATATGCATATAATTATTTTTCTAAATGGGGATCATGGGTGGAATATTGTTTATAATTATCAATACCAACATATTAAACCTATTTCTGATATGAATATGCATATAATTATTTTTCTATATGGAGATTATGTTTGGAATAGTGTTTATAAATATACATAGGAACCTATTTAACCCATTTCTGATAAGAATATGCATATAATTATTTTTCTACATGGGGATTATGGGTGGAATGTGGATTATAAATATACATATGAACCTATTTAACCCATTTCTGATAATAATATTAATACACTTATTTTTCTATACAGGAATTATGGGAGAAATATTGTTTATAAATATACATAGGAAGCTATTTAACCCATTTCTGATAAGAATATGCATATAATTATTTGTCTACAAGGGGATTATGGGTGGAATATTGTTAATAAATATACATAGGAACCTATTTATCCAATATCTGATAACAATATGCATATATTTTTTTGTCTACATGGGGATTATGGGTGGAATACTGTTCATAAATATACATAGGAACCTATTTAACGCATTTCTGATAATAATATGCATATAATTCTTTTTCTACATGTGGATTATGGGTGGAATATTGTTAATAAATATACATAGGAACCTATTTATCCAATTTCTGATAAGAATATGCATATAATTATTTTTCTACATGGGGATTATGGCAGGAATATTGTTTATTTTTTCATTTGTTTGTTTTATTTTATATATTAAAAAAGAACATACAATATATAGTCTATGGTCAGTCTTACCACAATGCAGTGCAATTCTTACAGTGCAGACCTAGACATTTTAGACAAAAACAAATTATCGAACCAATCACAGAACAAATTATAAAAGGGAAGGGGTAAGGGTAAGGGAAGGAGGGGGAAGGGGATGAGGGATTAAATCATCTCCAAACTGTATTACACTGTTAAACAGTCATAATGAATCCTAGAGGGTGTCCTGCCTTAGCAGCTTCTTGGTCGGACCCATCTTTTTTGCCCTCCATTCTGGTGCCGGAGGGGGGTCTCGTCCCTGCTTTAAGGCCCCGAGATGCCCACCGGGCGGGTCCCTTGGGAGGGGGGCCACAGGCCTCCAACTAACCTCCACCAAGAGGAAGGCGCCCCACGGGCATCCCTTTGGGCCAATGCATTCAAAAGGTGCCTGTGGCGCCAGGCGGAGCCTCTATCTACTAAATCTACACAAGTAACGACTTTGTAACATTCAATAAGGGAGATACAAAACTTGCCTTTAATCACTAAAGACGCATAGCGTCTCATATGAGCCTTCTACTATAGACCTTGTGAACCATGCATAAGGAAAGAAAAAGTTTACACCTTGTGCAACCAATAGGGCAGTGAGACATGCCATTCAGGTATGCACGTCACCATATACAGGCCTCCTTAGCTTCAAGGAGGGCTCCGCTAACTCCAACAGCGCGACCTCCAGGCTAGAGGACACAGGATTAGTGTCGATGGTGAATCTACGCCACTGGGCCCAGATACCATCAAAGCGCTCACTCCTATCCTTGCACCTCGCCACCCATTCCTCCGCCTCTCTGATATCCTCCACCTTCTGTAACCATTCTTATAAGGTAGGAATCCGTGGACTCTTCCAGTGGAGAGGTACAAGCCTTTTAGCGGCATTTAATAGATGAGGAAGGGCGCTTTTTTTGTAGTGGCTCAGAGGGAGGGTGGGGAGGTGCAGGAGAAAATGCTCTGGGGAGAACGGGATCTCAATTTGCAAGGCATTTTTAATGGTAGTCTGTACTTCAGTCCAGAATGGCCTAATTACTGGGCATTCCCAGCACACATGAAGGAGGGTGCCTTTCGGACCGCAATCTCGCCAGCAGCGGTCAGAAGCCGAGGGGTAAATGCGTGCTATGACAGCTGGTACACGGTACCAACGAGATAGAAGCTTGTAATTAGTTTCCTGCGTTCTGGACTCTATGGAGCTAGAGTGTGCTAGTTTATACATGTGTAGACGCTGTTCTGGCGTGAACTCCGTCCCTAGGTCCCGTTCCCACTACCTTATGAAAGCCGGCTTGCCAGCGGCAGAAACCGAACCCAGTAGCCTATATAACTCAGAAATCAGATGGGGAGTTGGTTCTACTTCTATGAAAAGTCTTTCTAGCGTGGTAATAGTGTCTAGCCCTCTCATCGAGGCCCCCTCTGTCGCAATGAAGTGTTGGAGTTGCTGGTGTCTCCACCAATCCATGGGGAATCTGCCATGACTATTCCGCAAAGCGTCTAGGGGTATCAGGCTACCCTTATCTACAAATTTGCCGCAGCTATAATTGCCGTCTGTAACACAAGTACCAAAAAAGGTCCTCTGCTCCCCAGGAGGGAACCACCTAAACCCCCCCAGCGGTGCCAGTGGGGAGCCCGGGGGCACCAAAGCATACAGAGCATTCGTGCGGTCCCAGACCCGCAGAATGTGAGTGGTTATCGGGGAGGACGTTTGTGAGAGCCCTCTGAATTCACGAGGTAGCCAAGGTGCATATGACAAGTCGCGGCCTGCCAAGCTCTTCTCCAAGGAGACCCACATTTTTGAACCCCCGTGATGACGCCAGTTAAGGATATGTTGGATCGCAATGGCTCTTTAGTATCGCCTTATATCCGGGAGGCCCAGGCCTCCCATTTCCTTGGCCTTCTGTAGTAAAGACGCAGCCAGTCTTGGCTTTTTACCATGCCAAATGAAGTCAATCATTAAGCTTTGAAGCTGTGTAAACAAGCTCCTGGGGAGGGGGACTGGCAACATTTGTAAATAAAAAAGCACCATAGGAAGGATGTTCATCTTGAGTATGCTAAGTTTGCCCAGCCATGTAAAGGAGGTCTTGGCCCAGTTCTGTAAGTCTCTACGCACCATGCTCAAAAGGGTGGGGAAATTAGCCGAATAAATAATATCAAATCGATTTGTAAGTTGGATACCCAAGTACTTAATAGATGTTTTAGCCCAACTAAATGGGAAAGCTTGTTGTAGGTCAGTAGCCATCTTTACAGGGATGGTAATGGGCAGGATTTCGGATTTCGAAAAATTTATTTTAAAATTGGACACCTGACCAAAAGTTTTTAGTTCCCTCATAAGGTTTGGCAGTGACACCAAGGGCTGGGTCAAATGGAAGAGCATGTCGTCGGCATAGGCCGACAGTTTGTGTTCCGTTGACTCCACTGTCACCCCTCTGATATCAGCGTTTGCCCGTATTGTTCGAAGCAGCGGCTCCATAGCCAGAGCAAACAGGAGGGGGGAGAGGGGGCACCCCTGCCTCGTGCCATTCCGTATGGGGAACCCTAGGGATAGGTGGCCATTTACCTTGACCTTCGCACTGGGGGTCGTGTAAAGTGCCATGATCCATCTAAGCATATGAGGGCCTAGTCAGCAAGCCTCCAGAACCGCCTTAAGGTATGACCAGTCTATTCTGTCAAAAGCCTTTTCGGCATCCGTAGACAGAATAAGGTAGGGGGTGGAATTCCTATGGGAACATGCCCATTGTATGAGCTGCATGGAATTATCCCTAGCTTCTCTACCTGGAATAAATCCCGTTTGATCGGGTGGATAAAGGAGGGCAAGACAAATTTAAGTCGATTTGCCATGATCTTAGCAAAGATTTTTATATCGACGTTAAGAAGTGATATTGGTCGATAGCTTTGTGGGAGAGTGGGGTCCTTGCCCTCCTTCGGGAGTACAGTGATGTGGGCCAATAATGCCTCAGGGGGAATCTGGTGATTTGTGGCTAAGGAATTAAAATACATACACATATGGTTTTGTAGCAAAGGAAGAAATTTTACATAATACGCTTTGGAATATCCATCCGGGCCAGGGCTCTTCCCATTAGGTAGGGCCTTCACTGTCGAGATGATCTCCTGAGGGGAGACGGGGGCGTCAAGGTCTAGCTGCTGTTCGGGTGTCAGGGAGGGAAGTCCGGCTGAGGCGAGGTAGTCGCCAATAGCTTTCATTTTAGCTGTCCGCCCCGTGTGGGAGATATCCTTATCTAGGTGATATAAGTCTGCATAATAATCTCTAAAGATGGAGGCGATCCCGGAGGAGTGTAATGTAGCCGTACCGTCAGGGGACCGGAGCGAGTGCACGTGAGCTGTCAGTCTTCTCTTCCGAAGTGCTCTAGCGAGCATTCTGCCGCACTTATTTCCCTGTTCGTAGTATTTATGTGAAAGGTAGCGTAGTTGCCTGCGCGCGCGGCGGTCAAGGAGGCGTGAGAACAGTTCCCTCAGTTCAATCAACCGATCGTGGGCTTCAACATCTCCCTGACATTTGTGTTTAAGTTCTTCTTCCTGCAAAGCTGTCAGTACCCTCTTGAAGTCTATCTGTCTTTCCCTTTTAAGTTTAGAGCCCAGGGAGATCAGTTCACCCCTGAGTACCGCCTTATGGCTTTCCCACACCACTCCGTCTGCCATATCCTCAGACACATTCTCTGTAAAATAATGGGTAATGGTCTCAGAGACCTTAGCTACTACCGAGGCATCATCCAGGAGGTTTTCATTAAGCCTCCAAGACCAGGCCCTCTGTGTTGCATCTGGGATTCGTAACACAGCCCACACTGGAGCATGATCTGAAATAGTGATATTGCCCATTTCAGCTGACTGCAACAGCTCAAGGGTGTCGTGGCCCACACACATAAAATCTATGCGCGTATACACGTCATGCACCCCCGAGTAGTAGCTGTAGTCCCTCTCTGATGCATGAAGAGCTCTCCACGTGTCTATAAGGAAGCTGTTCTGCAGTGACTTGCGAAAATGCTTGAGGAAGGCTTGGGAGTGGGTGGGGCGGCCTCGGGACGTGTCCACGAGCGGGTCTGGGCTCACGTTAAAGTCCCCTCCAAGAATTAGGTGACCCTCCCTGAATTCGTTCAGCTTATCTAGCACAGAGTCAATAAAAGAGAGTTGTTGGGCATTGGGTGCGTAGAGAGTCGCAAATGTAAATTTAGTGTTGGCCAAGACCCTCTTCACAAAGACGTATCTGCCCTGCGGGTCAATTCGGCTCTCTGAGAGTTGGAATGGGCAAGACTTGTGGAATGCAATGGCTGTACCTCGTGATTTGGCCACCGGAGAGTTGCTAAAGAACCACTGGGTGTATAAGTATGTGGGTATCTTTGGGAGGGACTGTTCCCTAAAGTGAGTTTCCTGTAGGAAAACCACCTGGGCCCCCAGCCTCTTTAGCTCCTGCCAAAGGCCGTTGCGCTTGTGTGGAGAGCAGAGCCCCCTGACATTATAGGACAGCACTTTTAGTGACGGCGTACCTGACTTGGATGATAGCTGATCAGTCACACCCCCTCTGGGTCCTCTGTGCATAGTTCAGTCAGTCAAAAGGCAACCTGAAGATCAAAGCAATAAACGTTAGCTTCTGGAAAGTAATATAAGCCACAAAGTGATATAAAGGGGGGAGATGGGGGGGGGAAGAAGGGGAGGTTAGGTGGAAGGTAGGAAGGGAGAGGGGGGGGGATTTAGAGGGGGTTAGGTGAGAGAGTAGAAAGGGTAGGGGGGAAAAAGCGGGAAGGGGATACGGATGAGAAAAAGAAAACAACAATAAACTATAGACCCGGGAGGGGGGTATCAACCCAAAAACCACCCGGGTGAAAACTCGGAGTCCCACAGGGGACTGTCACCTAGTAAGGTGAGGCCTAGGTGGGGTACGTGGGTGACCACCAAGGGGACAGTTAGCCAGTCCTTCCGTCCAGTCCATTACGACACATAAACAAGGTGGGAAAAAGATGTGCAAAAAAGGGGAAAAATAATACATATCCCCAAAAGGAGAAAGGAGATTGTGTAACTCGAACTCCCAAAAAGTGCAAAAGAAGAAAAAAAAACAAAAAAAACAAAAGGAAGGTGGGGAGAAAACCAGACAATCAGGCGAGGAGCTGGATCGCTGACCCCTCATTCCATCATGGTGCCTAATGGTACTCAAAGTTGAGAAGTAGTGCAAAGGGCCTCATGTGCAACGTCCTGCAGGGGGGAGTAGAATATGACAGCAATGCGTCCTTTGGGCCCATTGTCCTGGTTGAGATACCCATGATGAAGAGGGGATTATGTACAGAAATTAGGAAAAGCGACATGGGTGTCAGTAGCTTGTTCAGTAGCTGGTTGTAGAAGTACCCAGACGTGGGCCCTCTGTTTGCCTGTTACGACCACGGGAGCGCCTGTTTCCTGCCGCCTGGATCCATGGCTGAGGTAGCTGGGGTATCTGGATGTCCGGAGTGGTACGCCAGTCTGGGAAATCCACTGGGTTAAGCTCCAAGGTATGTAAGAAGCGGGGGAGGTCATCCTTTGTGCGTAGTATAGCCCAACGGCCATTTTTGGAAGCCTGGAGGCTGAATGGGAAGCCCCAACGGTATGTGAGGCCTGCTGCTTGAATTTCCATTAGGAGTGGGCGTAGGGCCCGTCGCTGCATTAGGGTACGCCGTGAGAGGTCCTGGTAAAAGGACAGTTGAGCTCCATCAAAGTCAAAGACTGGTCTGTTACGCATCTTTTGCATTATACGGTCCTTTAGTGTAAATTTGTGCAGCTTGCAGATCACATCTCTGGGGTTGTCGGGGTCTTCTGATGGGGGCCGAAGTGCCCTGTGAGCTCTGTCTATCTCAATCGGCACCGATGGGGGCAAACTCAGGATTTCACGGAACACTCCCTGCAAAGTGGGGACAATGTCCTTAGGTGCAGTGGCTTCAGGTAGGCCTCGTATGCGAATATTCGCTCGCCTGCTGCGGTTCTCCATGTCATCTAACTGACACAAAAGGGCCTCAATTTGGTGACTATGGGTGACGGTCTGTTCTCTGAGCTGGGAGATGGCGGGTATAGTATCATCAAATTTCTGCTCCAGAGTCTCTACCCTGTGACCCAGCTCAGTGGTATCTGTTTGCAATTGTTCAATATCTTGCCTGAAGGCCCTCTCAATCCTGCTGGTAAAGCGCTCTAGGTCCTCCTTAGTAGGGAGAGACCATAAGTGCTGCCTGATGTCTCTGTCCTCTGTCAAATCTGCCAGGTTTGTGCCCCTGTCCTGTGGTGATGTGGAGCGGGGGGATGCAGGGGGGATGGAGTCGCTTACCAGCCTGGGAGAAGAGATAGGAGACAGTGCTGGAGGCGCTGGCTGAATCTCCTGCTGCAGCGTGGTCGTTCGTTCCGGCGCCATCTTGGATTTCCCCCTCTGCTGACGGAGGGTGTCGGAAAGGAAGGAATCCAGTGATCCTTGGCCATTGGGGTGAGCTCTTTTCGGCTGGAAAGAAGCCCGCCGCCGCTGTGACATGCCCTGTGCAAAAATCGGGGGGTAATCACCCCTGTAGCTGCTGATTTAGCTGAGGACCGGACGGAGCTCGGGCTCAGCACGTCTTCACTCCTCCATAGCCAGGCCACGTCCCCAGGAATATTGTTTATAAATATACATAGCAACATATTAAACCTATTCCTGATATGAATATGCATATAATTATTTTTCTATATGTTGATTATGGGTGGAATATTGTTTATAAATATACATAGGAAGCTGTTTAACCCATTTCCGATAAGAATATGCATACAATTTTTTTCTGTATGGAAATTATGGGAGGAATATTGTTTATAAATATACAAAGGAACCGATTTAACACATTTCTGATAAGAATATGCATGTAATTATTGTTCTACATGGAGATTATGGGTGGAATACTGTTTATAAATAAACATGGGAACCTATTTAACCCATTTCTTGTAAGAATATGCATATAATTATTTTTCTATATGGGGATTATGAGTGGAATATTGTTTATAAATATACATAGGAACCTATTAACCCATTTCTGATAAGAATACGCATATATTTAATTTTCTACATAGTGATTAAGGGTGAAATATTGATTATAAATATACATAACAACATACTGAACCTAATTTCTGATAAGAATAGGCATATAATTATTTTTCTACATGGGGTTATGGGTGAAATATTGTTTATAAATATACATAGCAACATATTAAACCTATTTCTGATAAGAATAGGCATATATTTATTTTTCTACATAGGGAATATGGGCGAAATATTGTTTATAAATATACATAGGAACATAATAAACCTTTTTCTGATATGAATATGCATATATATATTTTACAATACTAGGATTATGGGTGGAAAATTGTTTATAAATATACATAGGAACCTATTTAACCAATTTCTGTTAGGAATATGCATAATTTTTTTTCTAAATGGGGATTATGGGTGGAATATTGTTTATAAATATACATAGGAACCTATTTAATCAATTTCTGATAAGAATATGCATATAATCATTTGTTTACCTGGGGATTATGCATATAATTTTTTTCTACATAGGGAATATGGGTTGAATATTGTTTATAAATATACATAGGAACCTATTAAACCCATTTCTGATAAGAATATGCATATAAATATTTGTTTACCTGGGGATTATGCATATAATTATTTTTCTACATAGGGAATATGGGTGGAAAATTGTTTATAAATATACATAGGAAACTATTTATCCAATTTCTGATAAGAATATGCATATGATTATTTTTCTACGTTGGGATTGTGGGTGGAATATTGCAGTTAAACATACATAGGTATATATTAAACCTATTTATGATATGAATATGCATTCAATTATTTTTCTATATGGGAATTATGGGTGGAATATTGTTAATAAATAAACATAGGAACCTATTTAACCCATTTCTGATAAGAATATGCATATAATTATTTTTCTACATGAGGATTAATGGTGGAATATTGTTTATAAATATATATAGGAACCTATTTAACCAATTTCTGATATGAATATGCATATCATTATTTTTCTACATGGGGATTATGGGTGGAATATTGTAGTTAAATATACATAGGAATATATTAAACTTGTTTCTGATATGAATATGCATATAATTATTTTGTACATGGGTAGCATGGGTGGAATATTATTTATAAATATATTTAGGAACCTATTTAACCCATTTCTGATAAGAATATGCATATAATTATTTTTCTACATGGGGATTATGTATGGAATATTGTTAATAAATATACATAGGAATCTATTTAACCCAATTCTGATAAGAATATGCATATGAATATTGTTCTGTATTGGGATTGTTGGTTGAATATTGTTCATAAATATACATAGGAACCTATTTACCCCCATTTTTGATAAGAATATGCATATAATTATTTTTCTACATGGGGATTATGGGTGGAATATTGTTTATAAATATGCATAGGAACCTATTTAACCCATTTCTGATAAGACTATACATATAATTATTTTTCTACATGGGGATTATGGGTGGAATATTGTAGATAAATATACATAGTAACCTATTTAACCCATTTCTGATAAGAATATGCATATAATTATTTTTCTACATGGGGATTATGGGTGGAATGATGTTTATAAATATACATAGGTACCTATTTAACCCATTTCTGATAAGAATATGCATATAATTATTTTTCTATATGGGAATTAGGGGTGCAATATTGTTTATAAATATACATAGGAACCTATTTAATCCATTTCTGATAAGAATATGCATATAATTATTTGTTTACCTGGGGATTATGCATATAATTTTTTTCTACGTAGGGAATATGGGTGGAATATTTTTAATAAATATACATAGGGACCTCTTAAACCCATTTCTGATAAGAATATGCATATAAATATTTGTTTACCTGGGGATTATGCATATAATTATTTTTCTACATAGGGAATATGGGTGGAAAATTGTATATAAATATACATAGGAAACTATTTATCCAATTTCTGATAAGAATATGCATATGATTATTTTTCTACGTTGGGATTGTGGGTGGAATATTGCAGTTAAACATACATAGGAATATATTAAACCTATTTATGATATGAATATGCATTCAATTATTTTTCTATATGGGAATTATGGGTGGAATATTGTTAATAAATAAACATAGGAACCTATTTAACCCATTTCTGATAACAATATGCATATAATTATTTTTCTACATGGGGATTATGGGTGGAATATTGTAGTTAAATATACATAGGAATATATTAAACTTATTTCTGATATGAATATGCATATAATTATTTTGTACATGGGTAGTATGGGTGGAATATTGTTTATAAATATACATAGGAACCAATTTAACCCAATTCTGATAACAATATGCATACAATTATTTTTCTATATGGAAATTATGGGTGGAATATTGTTTATAAATATACATAGTAACCTATTTAACCCATTTCTGATAAGAATATACATATAAATATTGTTCTGTATTGGGATTGTGGGTGGAATATTGTTCTTAAATATACATAGGAACCTATTTACCCCCATTTCTGATAAGAATATGCATATAATTATTTTTCTACATGGGGATTATGGGTGGAATATTGTTTATAAATATGCATAGGAACCTATTTAACCCATTTCTGATATGACTATACATATAATTATTTTTCTACATGGGGATTATGGGTGGAATATTGTAGATAAATATACATAGTAACCTATTTAACCCATTTCTGATAAGAATATGCATATAAATATTGTTCTGTATTGGGATTGTGGGTGGAATATTGTTCATAAATTTACATAGGACCCTATTTAACCCATTTACGATATGAATATGCATATAATAATTTTTCTACATGGGCATTATGGGTGGTATGATGTTTACAAATATACATAGGGACCTATTTAACCCATTTCTGATAAGAAAATACATATAATTATTTTTCTAAATGGGGATTATGGGTGAAATATTGTTTATAAATATAAATAGCAACATATTAAACCTATTTGTGATATGAATATGCATATAATTATTTTTCTATATGGGAATTATGGGTGGAATATTGTTTATAAATATACATAGGAACCTATTTAACCAATTTCTGATAAGAATATGCATATAATTATTTTTCTACATGGGGATTATGGGTGGAATGATGTTTATAAATATACATAGGGACCTATTTAACCCATTTCTGATAAGAATATGCATATAATTATTTTTCTATATGGGGATTAGGGGTGGAATATTGTTTATCAATATACATAGGAACCTATTTACCCATTTCTGATTAGAATATGCATACAATTATTTTTCTATATGGGAATTATGGGTGAAATATTGTTAATAAATATACATAGGAACCGATTTAACACATTTCTGATAAGAATATGCATATAATTATTTTTCTACATGGGGATTATGTGTGGAATATTGTTAATAATTATACATAGGAACCTATTTAACCCATTTCTGATAAGAATATGCATATCATTATTTTTCTACATGGGGATTATGGGTGGAATATTGTTTATAAACATACATAGGAACCTATTTAACCCATTTCTGATATAAATATGCATGTAATAATTTTTCTATATGGGGATTATGGGTGGAATATTGTTAATAAAATTACATAGAAAACCATTTAACCTATTTCTGATAAGAATATACATAAAATTATTTTTCTACATGTAGATTATGTGTGGAATATTGTTAATAAACATACATAGAAAAATATTTAACCCAATTCTGATAAGAACATGCATACAATTGTTTTTCTACATGGGGATTATGGCTGGAATATTGTAGTTAAATATTCATAGGAACATATTTAACCCATTTCTGATAAGAATATGTATATAAATATTTTTCAGTATGGGGAATATGGGTGGAATACTGTTTATAAATATACTTAGCAGCATATTAAACCTATTTCTGATATGAATATGCATATATTTTTTTCTATATGGGGATTATGGGTGGAATATTGTTTATAAATATACATAGGAACCTATTTAACACATTTCTGATAAGAATATGCATATAATTATTTTTCTACATGGGGACAATGGGTCTAATATTGTTAATAAATATACATAGCAACATAATAAACCTATTTCTGATATGAGTATGGATATAATTTTTTTACTACATCGGGATTATGGGTGGAACACTGTTTATAAATGAATTTAGGAACCTATTTAACCCATTTCTGATAAGAAAATGCATACAATTATTTTTCTACATGGGGATTATGGGTGGAATATTTTTTTAAAATATACATAGGAACCTTTTCAACCCATTTCTGATAAGAATATGCATATAATTATTTTTCTAAATGGGGATCATGGGTGGAATATTGTTTATAATTATCAATACCAACATATTAAACCTATTTCTGATATGAATATGCATATAATTATTTTTCTATATGGAGATTATGTTTGGAATAGTGTTTATAAATATACATAGGAACCTATTTAACCCATTTCTGATAAGAATATGCATATAATTATTTTTCTACTTGGGGATTATAGGTGGAATGTGGATTATAAATATACATAGGAACCTATTTAACCCATTTCTGATAATAATATTAATACACTTTTTTTTCTATACAGGAATTATGGGAGAAATATTGTTTATAAATATACATAGGAAGCTATTTAACCCATTTCTGATAAGAATATGCATATAATTATTTGTCTACAAGGGGATTATGGGTGGAATATTGTTAATAAATATATATAGGAACCTATTTATCCAATTTCTGATAAGAATATCCATATAATTATTTGTCTACATGGGGATTATGGGTGGAATACTGTTCACAAATATACATAGGAACCTATTTATCCAATTTCTGATAAGAATATGCATATAATTATTTTTCTACATGGGGATTATGGCAGGAATATTGTTTATAAATATACATAGCAACATATTAAACCTATTCCTGATATGAATATGCATATAATTATTTTTCTATATGTTGATTATGGATGGAATATTGTTTATAAATATACATAGGAAGCTGTTTAACCCATTTCCGATAAGAATATGCATTCAATTTTTTTCTATATGGAAATTATGGGAGGAATATTGTTTATAAATATACATAGGAACCGATTTAACACATTTCTGATAAGAATATGCATATATTTATTTTTCTACATGAGGATTAATGGTGGAATATTGTTTATAAATATACATAGGAACCTATTTAACCCATTTCTGGTAAGAATATGCATATAATTATTTTTCTACATGGGGATTATGGGTGGAATATTGTAGTTAAATATACATACGAATATATTAAACTTGTTTCTGATATGAATATGCATATAATTATTTTGCACATGGGTAGCATGGGTAGCATTGTTTATAAATATATTTAGGAACCTATTTAACCCATTTATGATAAGAATATGCATATAATTATTTTTCTATATGGAAATTATGGGTGGAATATTGTTTATAAATATACATAGTAACCTATTTAACCCATTTCTGATAAGAATATGCATATAAATATTGTTTTGTTTTGGGATTGTGGGTTGAATATTGTTCATAAATATACATAGGAACATATTTAACCCATTTCTGATAAGACTATACATATAATTATTTTTCTACATGAGGATTAATGGTGGAATATTGTTTATAAATATACATAGGAACCTATTTAACCCATTTCTGGTAAGAATATGCATATAATTATTTTTCTACATGGGGATTATGGGTGGAATATTGTAGTTAAATATACATACGAATATATTAAACTTGTTTCTGATATGAATATGCATATAATTATTTTGCACATGGGTAGCATGGGTAGCATTGTTTATAAATATATTTAGGAACCTATTTAACCCATTTATGATAAGAATATGCATATAATTATTTTTCTATATGGAAATTATGGGTGGAATATTGTTTATAAATATACATAGTAACCTATTTAACCCATTTCTGATAAGAATATGCATATAAATATTGTTTTGTTTTGGGATTGTGGGTTGAATATTGTTCATAAATATACATAGGAACATATTTAACCCATTTCTGATAAGACTATACATATAATTATTTTTCTACATGGGGATTATGGGTGGAATATTGTAGATAAATATACATAGTAACCTATTTAACCCATTTCTGATAAGAATATGCATATAATTATTTTTCTACATGGGGATTATGGGTGGAATGATGTTTATTAATATACATAGGGACCTATTTAACCCATTTCTTTTTTTTTTAACACAGGTAATGTTTATTTAAATAGAAAGTACAGTACACTTGAGAAATCAAATTAAGTATCTTATACAAAAATATCCGTAGAACCAGAATCACAGTGATACATATTGAGGTCAGTTAACCATGCGACATAGGAACTTGAGTCGTCTATGCAACTTTCTCCCAATCTATTAACCTACATAACATTCTTATTCCCAAATGATTTCAACAATCTCCTTAGTAGTCTGTAGACTTTTTTAGTTTAAACACCCCTTTTCGTCTAGAACCACCCTTCCCCATCAGTGACTCTCCGCAATCAAGGGAAACGGGAAAGAGGGAAGAGGTGCCTCGTAGGGTAGGTATCCTAGGGTGTAAAAGGACAAGCTACTCCAACACTTCTGCAGATTTGGTAACCCAAAACCCCCCAGATCCCAAACCGGTGCCGGAAACACCATATCTGCCCCCATTCCCCAAGGCCCCCTGGAAGGGGGTACCCGGAAACATCTATATGGTGAGGTGTCTCGCTTCAATCCAGGCTGCCCAGATCTTGTCGAACTTTTGAGGACAGTTTCTTCCCATATAGGTAAGTTTATATAGTGGCAATACAGCATTGATCTGGGCCCTCCATGCCCCCACCGTGGGAGGATCTCCTAACTTCCAGCGCATTAGTATCTCTCTCCTGGCATAATATGCTGTGTAAAACACAAATAGTTTTGTATATTTTGCTGTGGCCAGATTGTCAGTAATGCCCAAGAGAAAGATAAGCGGGTCTACCTCCAGGTGTAATCCCGCCACTGCGTTGACCTCCGCCACCACTGTGGTCCAATAATTCTGCACTATAGGGCATGACCAAACCACATGAAAAAAGGTCCCCACCGACTGTCTGCATTTAGGGCAAGTATCATCCAATCCCGGGTATATAGAGGAAAGTCTATGGGGAGTGTAGTATACCCTGTGCAAAAACTTTAGTTGGACGAATCTATCTCTGGCCGAGATCATAAATGGTATGCACTGCTGCAGTCCCTCCGACCAATCCTCTTCAGTCAGAGTCGGGATATCTGAATGCCATTTGTTAAATAATGTAAGTGTTCCAGAGGCAGTTTTACAGGTAAGCCTAAGATATATAGAGGACAGTGTACGATCTATGTCCTTAGCTATCAGCAACGATTCGACCGAGTGAATCACTAGCTCGACCCCCTCCGGAAACTGCGCCCGGGCCGCGTGCCTGAGCTGCAAAACCGGAAGAACATCCATGGGGGGAGGCCGAACCTCTCCTTTAGCTCTATAAACGAGAGTAGCTGCCCCTCCTTGAAAATATCCCGTAATGTCCGGATACCGTATCTGGCCCAGACCTGAGGGTCCGGGACAGATTGGAGATGCGGCATTGTTGGGTTGCCCCACAGCGGAGTATATGGAGAGACAGCCCGCCTATCATTAAAGTAATGAGAGACCTGCTGCCATACCTTAATTGTCATTTTCATATTTGATGTGACTTGGGGACTGTACCTCGGACCCCTATAGACCAGATTACTGAGCTCAGAGTATGAGCCAAGAATCGCTGCCTCTAGATTTACCGCTGGGTTGGTATTATCCTGAGTGAACCACCACCTTACCGAGACCAATACTGCCGCCCAATAATATTTTTTAAAGTTTGGGAGGGAGAGGCCACCCTCTGAAAGTGACAGCTGTAGTGTCTGTTTGGCAACTCTAGGTGTTGTCCCCGCCCAGAGAAAGGAGGTGATAGCCTGATCTAGCTTAACAAAAAACGAGTTAGGGATGGGAATTGGAGTGTGGCGAAAAACATATAAAAATTTAGGAAGGAAGGACATTTTAATAAGATTTACTCTCCCGACCAGGGTCAGTGGCAACGTTTTCCAGATCAAACAACGCTGGATAAACTGTTGAAGAATAGGGTATACGTTGTCTATTAGATATTGTTTCGGATCCGTCTGTATGTTAATGCCTAAATATTTGAATTTCGTCACTCTTTTAAGGGGGAGGGGTGGGCCGGCCGGCGGCTGAGCATCCGTCAGGGGGAACAGGAGAGATTTCTCCCAGTTCACCCTGACTCCAGAGAACCTTCCAAATCTGTCTATGATATTCAGAGCGGCTTTCAATGATTGTTGGGCGTCGTTTAGGTACAGCAGCATGTCATCTGCGTAGAGTGACACTTTTTCTATCAGGGGAGGGAATGAAATACCCCCCATCTCCGTAGATGCTCTGAGTAATATCGCCAGCGGCTCGATCGCCAAAGCAAAGAGGGCCGGTGAGAGTGGGCAGCCCTGCCTGGTGCCTCGGTGGAGGGGAATAGAGGAAGATAGGATGCCATTTGTGCGAATTCTGGCTGTTGGGCCTGAGTAGAGTAGTCGTAGCCACTTCACAAAGTTAGGTCCTATCCCAAACTTTTGTAGTACTAGCCATAGGTATTCCCACTCCACCGAGTCAAAGGCTTTTTCTGCGTCCAGGGAGGCCACAATGCCCGTCTCCCCTTCAGCAGCCGGTCTCATTAATACAGTAAACAGTCTCCGTAAATTAATGTCTGTACCCTTGCCCGGCATGAAGCCTGTTTGGTCTCCATGTACCAGCGACAAGATGACTGTATTAAGTCTGGTAGCCAGAACCTTTGCAAGGATTTTCGCATCCACATTAAGGAGCGAGATGGGTCTGTACGAAGAGCATAATTCGGGGTCCTTGCCAGGCTTGGGAATGACCACAATTACAGCTCTTGACATGGAAGGGGGCAGAGAAGCAGAATCAAAGGAGGCGGAGAGGACTTCCAGTAACCTGACAGCAAGGGTCTCAGCGTGGGCCTTATATAATTCAACAGGGAATCCATCATCCCCTGGAGTTTTTCCCCCTTGAAGGGATCCTATAGCACTTTTGAGCTCTTTAAGTGTTATTGGAGCATCCAGACGCCGGCGAGCTGTTTCCGACAGGGAGGGCAATTCAATGGCCCCAACATACGTTTGAAGATCAGCGACCGAATATCCCACCCTGGACGTATATAGGTCCCTATAGTACAGCGCGAAACAGGTATTAATATCTCGTGGGTCCGTCAACAACCGCCCCGAAGCATCTTTAATGTTGGCCACATTAGCTGAGACCACTTGCTCCTTAGATAGCCACGCCAATAGACGCCCAGTCCGCTCCCCCTGCTCAAATATGCGCTGCGCTTGATGTAGTAATAATTTTTTGGTGGCCGATGTTCGGAGTAGCACAACCTCTCTCATGGCACACTGTAGGTCTTTTCTATGGGCCTCATCCCCGCTAGCCGTATACTGAGCCTCTAAATCTGTAGCCCTCTGTTCAGCCTGCAGCAGAGCTGCCCCAGTCTGACGTCTTGTGAGGTCTATGGCCTTCTGCTAATGTTCTTTAGCATGGTATTTGAACATCTCCCAGCTAGTTGCGGGTGTGGTGGCAGGTGGGTTATTCGCCCAGAACTCCCGCACAGCCACCTCCGCATCCTCAGCCACCCTCTCATCCGACACCCAAAACCGGGACAAGCGCCACAGACAGTCAGTGGGGGCAGGGGCCATCCTCAAACGGAGCAGGACCGGAGAGTGGTCCGATATACCCCTAGGCAAGTGGGAGACCTCCTGTACCATTGCCAAGACGGCACTCGTGGCAAACACCAGGTCAATGCGGGACATGGCCCTATAGGAGGCAGACTGGCAGGTATATGATCTTAATAGGGGGTTTTTCCACCGCCAGACATCTGTAAGACCAAAAGTAGTGGCCCATCTGGACAGCGAGGACTCTGTCGTCGTGTCCGACACCAGCTTGTCTACATGTGGACATGGGGGCATATTAAAATCCCCCGCTAACAGTACCTTATCTGTGGGATAACCTGCTATACTTTTCATAATTTTGTGAAGCACCGGTAACGAAGCCGGAGGAGGTATATACAGCCCCACTATCACCATGGGCACATTTGCAACAACTGCATGCAATATTACATATCTGCCCTCGGGGTCCAGGTGCAAGTCCAACAGTGTAAATACTAAGGTCTTATGTATTAAGACGCTTACCCCTCTAGCATATGTGGAAAAGGTGGCATTGTAGTAATGTCCTACCCACGGTTTTTTAAGACCGAGGACCCGACCCCCAGTGAGGTGGGTCTCTTGCAAGATACAGATATCTGGACGGTGTTTTTTAAGAAAGTTAAAGACTAGGGATCTCTTGATGCGAGAGTTCATCCCCCGAACATTCCAAGAGATGAATGTAATAGGGGCCATGGGATTTTGAGATAATGTGAAACAGACTGAAGGGGGAGTGCACCTGGGCCCCGAGGGAAACAGAGCCACCCCCCACCCCACACCACATCTGAGATCAGCAGTCTAAATAATATCCCTCTTTCTAAACCTCTGTATCTGTACAACATACATTCCTGTGTATAACTATCATAACATTCCCTTTCTAAACTAAATCCCTTCCCCCCACCCCGCACACCCCCCCAACCAAAGTGTGCTTGTTCCCAATAACTGGTTATGGTCATTGACCAATCGGGGTCATGAACTTAGAGGACGCGTGGTAGAAATCCACCACTCAAGAGGTGTATCAGTCTCCATCTGAAGGAGATGCTGCCATCAAGCAGGAGTCACAGAGATTTCACCTGGCCGAAGCCAGGGGCACAAACTTAAAAATTGCGTTCCCGTCTTTCCCCCCCCCCCCCTCCCCCCGCCCCTCCCCCCCAAAAAGAGAAAAAGAAAACCTGTTTTAGAGAAAATGTAAATATAGGGAAGTTTCGTTTTGTCCTAGGCCAAATATAAGTCTCAGATCGAAAAAAACCAAAAGTTGCAAAAAGAGAGTTAGGTTGGTTGAGCAGAGCAGGTTCGCTGCAATCCTTTGCTTGGATGCCAGGTACGACCAACATCGAACCGAGCCGTTGCCAGGATCGGGGCTACTTGTTCAGCAGATCTCACCCTTTATATGTCCCAGGCAGTGAAGGAGGTATCCCCCTCTGTCAGAGCAACAGTTACCTTGGGGAGAGAAGTATGGCACATTGGGCCCGCTGTTCAGCAAGTGTCTCTAGATCCCCAAAAGTTATCCGAGTAACTAGCAAATGACAGGGCGGGTAATTGAAAACGATCCCCCCGCTCTTCCTCAGACAATAAATCTTGTATGCTTTGGCTGGTTAGCATAAAGAAAAATATTGCAGGCGAACTTTTGCCCATCTGACAGGGTTTCCTTGGTCAAGGCTGCCACAATAAACAGGTACCTGATGTCAAGGCAGGTGGTGCTGCTAGCGGTGGGCCAAGGTGTTCAGCCATTGCAGGGCCTCGTTGGGGGAAGTGAAGAACCTGACGCTTTCTCCGTCCTGGACACGAAGTCGGGCGGGGAATAGCATGCTGTATCGCAGGCCCTTGTTTCTGAGAGTCTGCTTCACCGCATCAAACGACTTGCGCTGCTTCTGGGTATCTACCGAGAAGTCCGGGAAGAACATAAGGCGGGCCGCCTCGTGTCGAACCTCCGCCATCTTGCGGGCCTCACGCAGTATCAGGTCCCGGTCTCTAAAGTTCAGCAACCTGAATATAAAGGTGCGAGGTGGGGATCCAGGGGGACCCCGGGTCGGCGGCATCCTGTGGGCCCTCTCGATTGCAAAAAACTGAGAGAAAGCTGCCTGCGGGAACAGTGAGCGAAGCAACCGCTCAGTATATGCAGACGCATCAGAGCCCTCCGACCCCTCAGGGAGTCCTATGATCCGCAGATTGTTTCGGCGGTTCCGATTTTCGGAATCTTCGGCCCGTGCTTCCAGATGTTTCACCCTCACCTGTAGGGTATGCAAGGAGGCCGAGTGGTCTCTGACCACGTCTTCTGTGTCGCCCACTCTGCGTTCCACCTCAGTCACCCGGTGCCTCACCTTCTCAAAGTCTTGTCTAATGAGACCAATTTCCAGTTGCACTGTGTCTATTTTGGTAGTTAGTGTGGACAAGGAAGATTGGCAGCCCGTGATGGCTTGCATCAGAGCCGCGAAGTTACTCTGATCCGCGAGAGCAGGCTCCGGCCCGTCCGTCTGCGTCGCCATGCTGCTCGCTCTCCCCACGTGGACAGCCGCGCCGCCTGAGTTACTTTGGGTTTTACTCGGCCTGTGGTGATCAAAACGTCGCCGGCTCCGTGTCCGCATCCGCAGGAGAAGGCTGGGAGAGGGTCCAGACGGTTAAAAGGCTTGGCAGGATGGGTTAACAGGATAGATTCCCCGCGGTGGCTGCAGAGCTCCTTGATCAAGCGTCCTACACCATCGCCATCTTGGACACGCCCCCTATTTAACCCATTTCTGATAAGAATATGCATATAATTATTTTTCTATATGGGGCGTGGGGGGGGAATATTGTTTATAAATATACATAGGAACCTATTTAATCCATTTCTGGTAAGAATATGCATATAATTATTTGTTTACCTGGGGATTATGCAAAAAAAAAATTTCTACATAGGGAATATGGGTTTAATATTTTTAATAAATATACATAGGAACCTATTAAACCCATTTCTGATAAGAATATGCATATAAATATTTGTTTACCTAGGGATTATGCATATAATTATTTTTCTACATAGGGAATATGGGTGGAAAATTGTATATAAATATACATAGGAAACAATTTATCCAATTTCTGATAAGAATATGCATATGATTATTTTTCATAGGAATATATTAAACTTATTTCTGATATGAATATGCACATAATTATTTTGTACATGGGTAGTATGGGTGGAATATTGTTTATAAATATAAATAGGAACCTATTTAACCCAATTCTGATAAGAATATGCATACAATTATTTTTCTATATGGAATTTATGGGTGGAATATTGTTTATAAACATACATAGTAACCTATTTAACCCATTTCTGATAAGAATATACATATAAATATTGTTCTGTATTGGGATTGTGGGTGGAATATTGTTCATAAATATACATAGGAACCTATTTACCCCCATTTCTGATAAGAATATGCATATAATTATTTTTCTACATGGGGATTATTGGTGGAATATTGTTTATAAACATACATAGTAACCTATTTAACCCATTTCTGATAAGAATATGCATATAAATATTGTTCTGTATTGGGATTGTGGGTGGAATATTGTAGTTAAATATACATAGGAATATATTAAACTTGTTTTTTCTACGTAGGGAATATGGGTGGAATATTTTTAATAAATATACATTAGGAACCTCTTAAACCCATTTCTGATAAGAATATGCATATAAATATTTGTTTACCTGGGGATTATGCATATAATTATTTTTCTACATAGGGAATATGGGTGGAAAATTGTATATAAATATACATAGGAAACTATTTATCCAATTTCTGATAAGAATATGCATATGATTATTTTTCTACGTTGGGATTGTGGGTGGAATATTGCAGTTAAACATACATAGGAATATATTAAACCTATTTATGATATGAATATGCATTCAATTATTTTTCTATATGGGAATTATGGGTGGAATATTGTTAATAAATAAACATAGGAACCTATTTAACCCATTTCTGATAACAATATGCATATAATTATTTTTCTACATGGGGATTATGGGTGGAATATTGTAGTTAAATATACATAGGAATATATTAAACTTATTTCTGATATGAATATGCATATAATTATTTTGTACATGGGTAGTATGGGTGGAATATTGTTTATAAATATACATAGGAACCAATTTAACCCAATTCTGATAAGAATATGCATACAATTATTTTTCTATATGGAAATTATGGGTGGAATATTGTTTATAAATATACATAGTAACCTATTTAACCCATTTCTGATAAGAATATACATATAAATATTGTTCTTTATTGGGATTGTGGGTGGAATATTGTTCTTAAATATACATAGGAACCTATTTACCCCCATTTCTGATAAGAATATGCATATAATTATTTTTCTACATGGGGATTATGGGTGGAATATTGTTTATAAATATGCATAGGAACCTATTTAACCCATTTCTGATATGACTATACATATAATTATTTTTCTACATGGGGATTATGGGTGGAATATTGTAGATAAATATACATAGTAACCTATTTAACCCATTTCTGATAAGAATATGCATATAAATATTGTTCTGTATTGGGATTGTGGGTGGAATATTGTTCATAAATTTACATAGGACCCTATTTAACCCATTTACGATATGAATATGCATATAATAATTTTTCTACATGGGCATTATGGGTGGTATGATGTTTATAAATATACATAGGGACCTATTTAACCCATTTCTGATAAGAATATACATATAATTATTTTTCTAAATGGGGATTATGGGTGAAATATTGTTTATAAATATAAATAGCAACATATTAAACCTATTTGTGATATGAATATGCATATAATTATTTTTCTATATGGGAATTATGGGTGGAATATTGTTTATAAATATACATAGGAACCTATTTAACCAATTTCTGATAAGAATATGCATATAATTATTTTTCTACATGGGGATTATGGGTGGAATGATGTTTATAAATATACATAGGGACCTATTTAACCCATTTCTGATAAGAATATGCATATAATTATTTTTCTATATGGGGATTAGGGGTGGAATATTGTTTATCAATATACATAGGAACCTATTTACCCATTTCTGATTAGAATATGCATACAATTATTTTTCTATATGGGAATTATGGGTGAAATATTGTTAATAAATATACATAGGAACCGATTTAACACATTTCTGATAAGAATATGCATATAATTATTTTTCTACATGGGGATTATGTGTGGAATATTGTTAATAATTATACATAGGAACCTATTTAACCCATTTCTGATAAGAATATGCATATCATTATTTTTCTACATGGGGATTATGGGTGGAATATTGTTTATAAACATACATAGGAACCTATTTAACCCATTTCTGATATAAATATGCATGTAATAATTTTTCTATATGGGGATTATGGGTGGAATATTGTTAATAAAATTACATTAAACCCACATTTAACCCAATTCTGATAAGAACATGCATACAATTGTTTTTCTACATGGGGATTATGGCTGGAATATTGTAGTTAAATATTCATAGGAACATATTTAACCCATTTCTGATAAGAATATGTATATAAATATTTTTCAGTATGGGGAATATGGGTGGAATACTGTTTATAAATATACTTAGCAGCATATTAAACCTATTTCTGATATGAATATGCATATATTTTTTTCTATATGGGGATTATGGGTGGAATATTGTTTATAAATATACATAGGAACCTATTTAACACATTTCTGATAAGAATATGCATATAATTATTTTTCTACATGGGGACAATGGGTCTAATATTGTTAATAAATATACATAGCAACATAATAAACCTATTTCTGATATGAGTATGGATATAATTTTTTTACTACATCGGGATTATGGGTGGAACACTGTTTATAAATGAATTTAGGAACCTATTTAACCCATTTCTGATAAGAAAATGCATACAATTATTTTTCTACATGGGGATTATGGGTGGAATATTTTTTTAAAATATACATAGGAACCTTTTTAACCCATTTCTGATAAGAATATGCATATAATTATTTTTCTAAATGGGGATCATGGGTGGAATATTGTTTATAATTATCAATACCAACATATTAAACCTATTTCTGATATGAATATGCATATAATTATTTTTCTATATGGAGATTATGTTTGGAATAGTGTTTATAAATATACATAGGAACCTATTTAACCCATTTCTGATAAGAATATGCATATAATTATTTTTCTACTTGGGGATTATAGGTGGAATGTGGATTATAAATATACATAGGAACCTATTTAACCCATTTCTGATAATAATATTAATACACTTTTTTTTCTATACAGGAATTATGGGAGAAATATTGTTTATAAATATACATAGGAAGCTATTTAACCCATTTCTGATAAGAATATGCATATAATTATTTGTCTACAAGGGGATTATGGGTGGAATATTGTTAATAAATATATATAGGAACCTATTTATCCAATTTCTGATAAGAATATCCATATAATTATTTGTCTACATGGGGATTATGGGTGGAATACTGTTCATAAATATACATAGGAACCTATTTATCCAATTTCTGATAAGAATATGCATATAATTATTTTTCTACATGGGGATTATGGCAGGAATATTGTTTATAAATATACATAGCAACATATTAAACCTATTCCTGATATGAATATGCATATAATTATTTTTCTATATGTTGATTATGGATGGAATATTGTTTATAAATATACATAGGAAGCTGTTTAACCCATTTCCGATAAGAATATGCATTCAATTTTTTTCTATATGGAAATTATGGGAGGAATATTGTTTATAAATATACATAGGAACCGATTTAACACATTTCTGATAAGAATATGCATATATTTATTTTTCTACATGAGGATTAATGGTGGAATATTGTTTATAAATATGCATAGGAACCTATTTAACCCATTTCTGGTAAGAATATGCATATAATTATTTTTCTACATGGGGATTATGGGTGGAATATTGTAGTTAAATATAAATACGAATATATTAAACTTGTTTCTGATATGAATATGCATATAATTATTTTGCACATGGGTAGCATGGGTAGCATTGTTTATAAATATATTTAGGAACCTATTTAACCCATTTATGATAAGAATATGCATATAATTATTTTTCTATATGGAAATTATGGGTGGAATATTGTTTATAAATATACATAGTAACCTATTTAACCCATTTCTGATAAGAATATGCATATAAATATTGTTTTGTTTTGGGATTGTGGGTTGAATATTGTTCATAAATATACATAGGAACATATTTAACCCATTTCTGATAAGACTATACATATAATTATTTTTCTACATGGGGATTATGGGTGGAATATTGTAGATAAATATACATAGTAACCTATTTAACCCATTTCTGATAAGAATATGAATATAATTATTTTTCTACATGGGGATTATGGGTGGAATGATGTTTATTAATATACATAGGGACCTATTTAACCCATTTCTGATAAGAATATGCATATAATTATTTTTCTATATGGGGCGTGGGGGGGGGATATTGTTTATAAATATACATAGGAACCTATTTAATCCATTTCTGGTAAGAATATGCATATAATTATTTGTTTACCTGGGGATTATGCAAAAAAAAAATTTCTACATAGGGAATATGGGTTTAATATTTTTAATAAATATACATAGGAACCTATTAAACCCATTTCTGATAAGAATATGCATATAAATATTTGTTTACCTAGGGATTATGCATATAATTATTTTTCTACATAGGGAATATGGGTGGAAAATTGTATATAAATATACATAGGAAACAATTTATCCAATTTCTGATAAGAATATGCATATGATTATTTTTCATAGGAATATATTAAACTTATTTCTGATATGAATATGCACATAATTATTTTGTACATGGGTAGTATGGGTGGAATATTGTTTATAAATATAAATAGGAACCTATTTAACCCAATTCTGATAAGAATATGCATACAATTATTTTTCTATATGGAATTTATGGGTGGAATATTGTTTATAAACATATATAGTAACCTATTTAACCCATTTCTGATAAGAATATACATATAAATATTGTTCTGTATTGGGATTGTGGGTGGAATATTGTTCATAAATATACATAGGAACCTATTTACCCCCATTTCTGATAAGAATATGCATATAATTATTTTTCTACATGGGGATTATGGGTGGAATATTGTTTATAAACATACATAGTAACCTATTTAACCCATTTCTGATAAGAATATGCATATAAATATTGTTCTGTATTGGGATTGTGGGTGGAATATTGTTCATAAATGTACATAGGACCCTATTTAACACATTTACGATATGAATATGCATATAATAATTTTTCTACATGGGCATTATGGGTGGTATGATGTTTATAAATATACATAGGGACCTATTTAACCCATTTCTGATAAGAATATGCATATAATTATTTTTCTAAATGGGGATTATGGGTGAAATATTGTTTATAAATATAAATAGCAACATATTAAACCTATTTGTGATATGAATATGCATATAATTATTTTTCTATATGGGAATTATGGGTGGAATATTGTTTATAAATATACATAGGAACCTATTTAACCAATTTCTGATAAGAATATGCATATAATTATTTTTCTACATGGGGATTATGGGTGGAATGATGTTTATAAATATACATAGGGACCTATTTAAGCCATTTCTGATAAGAATATGCATATAATTATTTTTCTATATGTGGATTAGGGGTGGAATATTGTTTATCAATATACATAGGAACCCATTTAACCCATTTCTGATAAGAATATGCATACAATTATTTTTCTATATGGGAATTATGGGTGAAATATTGTTAATAAATATACATAGGAACCGATTTAACACATTTCTGATAAGACTATACATATAATTATTTTTCTACATGGGGATTATGGGTGGAATATTGTAGATAAATATACTTAGTAACCTATTTAACCCATTTCTGATAAGAATATGCATATAAATATTGTTCTGTATTGGGATTGTGGGTGGAATATTGTTCATAAATGTACATAGGACCCTATTTAACCCATTTACGATATGAATATGCATATAATCATTTTTCTACATGGGCATTATGGGTGGTATGATGTTTATAAATATACATAGGGACCTATTTAACCCATTTCTGATAAGAATATGCATATAATTATTTTTCTAAATGGGGATCATGGGTGAAATATTGTTTATAAATATAAATAGCAACATATTAAACCTATTTGTGATATGAATATGCATATAATTATTTTTCTATATGGGAATTATGGGTGGAATATTGTTTATAACTATACATAGGAACCTATTTAACCAATTTCTGATAAGAATATGCATATAATTATTTTTCTACGTGGGGATTATGGGTGGAATGAAGTTTATAAATATTCATAGGGACCTATTTAACCCATTTCTGATAAGAATATGCATATAATTATTTTTCTATATGGGGATTAGGGGTGGAATATTGTTTATCAATATACATAGGAACCTATTTAACCCATTTCTGATAAGAATATGCATACAATTATTTTTCTATATGGGAATTATGGGTGAAATATTGTTAATAAAATTGCATAGAAAACCATTTAACCTATTTCTGATAAGAATATACATAAAATTATTTTTCTACATGTAGATTATGTGTGGAATATTGTTAATAAATATACATAGAAAACTATTTAACCCAATTCTGATAAGAATATGCATACAATTGTTTTTCTACATGGGGATTATGGCTGGAATATTGTAGTTAAATATTCATAGGAACATATTTAACCCATTTCTGATAAGAATATGCATATACATATTTTTCAGTATGGGGAATATGGGTGGAATACTGTTTATAAATATACTTAGCAGCATATTAAACCTATTTCTGATATGAATATGCATATATATTTTTCTATATGGGGATTATGGGTGGAATATTGTTTATAAATATACATAGGTAATAATATTCATACACTTATTTTTCTATATGGGAATTATGGGAGAAATATTGTTTATATATACGCATAGGAACCTTTTTAACCCATTTCTGATAAGAATATGCATATAATTATTTTTCTACATGGGGATTATGGGTGGAATATTGTTTATAAACATACGTAGGAACATATTTAACCCATTTCTGATATGAATATGCATGTAAAAATGTTTCTATATGAGGATTATGGGTGTAATATTGTTAATAAAATTACATAGAAAACCATTTAACCCATTTCTGATAAGAATATGCATAAAATTATTTTTCTACATGGGGATTATATGTGGATTATTGTTAATAAATATACATAGGAAACTATTTAACCAATTTCTGATAAGAATATGCCTATAATTATTTTTCTACATGGGATTATGGGTGGAAAATTGTTTTTAAATATACATAGGAACCTATTTAACCCATTTCTGATAATAATATTCATATCCTTATTTTTCTATATGGGAATTTTGGGAGGAATATTGTTTATAAATATACATAGGAACCTATTTATCCCATTTCTGATAAGAATATGCATATAATTATTTTTCTACATGGGGATTATGGGTTTAATATTGTTCATAAATATACATAGGAACCTATTTAATGCATTTCTGATAATAATATGCATATAATTATTTTTCTACATGTGGATTATGGGTGGAATTGATAATAAATATACATAGGAACCTATGTATCCAATTTCTGATAAGGATATGCATATAATTATTTTTCTACATAGGGATTATTGGTGGAATATTGTAGTTAAACATACATAGGAATATATTAAACCTATTTCTGATATGAATATGCATAATATTTATTTTCTATATGGGATTATGGGTGGAATATTGTTAATAAAATTACATAGAAAATCATGTAACCCATTTCTGATAACAATATGCATATAATAATTTTCTACATGGGGATTATGGGTAGAATTTTGTTAATAAATATACATAGCAACATAATAAACCTATTTCTGATATGAATATGCATAACATTTTGTTTCTATATGGGATTATGGGTGGAATATTGTTTATAAATATACATAGGAACCTATTTAATCCATTTCTGATAAGAATATGCATATAATTATTTTTCTACATAGGGACAATGAGTGGAATATTGTTTATAAATATACATAGCAACATATTAAACCTATTTCTGATATGAATATGCATATAATTATTTTGCTATATTAGGATTATGGGTGTAATATTGTTTATACATATATATAGGAACCCTATTTAACCCATTTCTGATATAATTATTTTTCTACATGGGGACAGTGGGTGGAATATTGTTAATAAATATACATAGCAACATAATAAACCTATTTCTGATAAGAGTATGCATATAATTATTTTACTACATGATGATTATGGGTGAAATACTGTTTATAAATTAACTTAGGAACCTATTTAACCCATTTCTGATAAGAATATGCATATAATTATTTTTCTACATGGGGATTATGGGTTGAATATTGTTCATAAATATACATAGGAACCTTTTTAACCCATTTCTGATAAGAATATGCATATAATTATTTTTCTAAATGGGGATCATGGGTGGAATATTGTTTATAATTATTAATACCAACATATTAAACCTATTTCTGATATGAATATGCATATAATTATTTTTCTATATGGAAATTATGTTTGGAATAGTGTTTATATATATACATAGGAACCTGTTTAACCCATTTCTGATAAGAATATGCATATAATTATTTTTCTAAATGGGGATCATGGGTGGAATATTGTTTATAATTAACAATACCAACATATTAAACCTATTTCTGATATGAATATGCATATAATTATTTTTCTATATGGAAATTATGTTTGGAATAGTGTTTATAAATATACATAGGAACCTATTTAACCCATTTCTGATAAGAATATGCATATAATTATTTTTCTACATGGGGATTATGGGTGGAATGTGGACTATAAATATACATAGGAACCTATTTAACCCATTTCTGATAAGACTATGCATATAATTATTTTTCTACATGGGGATTATGTGTGGAAAATTGTTTATAAATATACATAGGAACCTATTTAACCCATTTCTGATAATAATATTCATACACTTATTTTTCTATATGGGAATTATGGGAGAAATATTGTTTATATATACACATAGGAACCTTTTTATCCCATTTCTGATAAGAATATGCATATAATTATTTTTCTACATGGGGATTATGGGTGGAATATTGTTTATAAACAGACATAGGAACATATTTAACCCATTTCTGATATGAATATGCATGTAAAAATGTTTCTATATGATGATTATGGGTGGAATATTGTTAATAAAATTACATAGAAAACCATTTAACCCATTTCTGATAAGAATATGCATATAATTATTTTTCTACATGGGGATAATGGGTGGAATATTATAGTTAAATATTCATAGGAACATTTTAACCCATTTCAGATAAGAATATGCATATAAATATTTTTCTGTATGGGGAATATGGGTGGAATACTGTTTATAAATATACTTAGCAGCATATTAAACCTATTTCTGATAATAATATGCATATAAATATTTTTCTACATGTGGATTATGGGTGGAATATTGTTAATAAATATACATAGGAACCTATTTATCCAATTTCTGATAAGAATATGCATATAATTATTTTTCTACATGGGGATTATGGCAGGAATATTGTTTATAAATATGCATAGCAACATATTAAACCTATTTCTGATATGAATATGCATATAATTATTATTCTATATGGGGATTATGGGTGGAATATTGTTTATAAATAAACATAGGAACCTATTTAACCCATTTCTGATATGAATATGCATATCTGAATATGCATATATGAATGGGTTACTTTTCTGATAAGAATATGCATATAATTATTTTTCTACATGGGGATTATTGGTGGAATATTGTAGTTAAACATACATAGGAATATATTAAACCTATTTCTGATATGAATGTGCATAACATTTTGTTTCTATATGGGATTATGCGTGGAATATTGTTAATAAAATTACATAGAAAATCATTTAACCCATTTCTGATAAGAATATGCATATAATAATTTTCTACATGGGGATTATGGGTAGAATATTGTTAATAAATATGTATAGAAGTCACGTGATCGGGTGGGTCACGCGTAGGGACGGGATAGGCACTGACACAGGCGGAGATTGACGAGCTCGCTGCTCGTAGGAGATGTATGCATTGTGCATTTACTTCATGTGAGTACATGCTTTTTTAACCTTAATAAAATACCGCTTTGTTTGAAACTACCACACTATCTGGTACCCCTCTGTTCTTTTATGTGTGTGCTCCGCTGGCACTGAGGGATTAAAGCACAGGGACCACCGGCTCCGGTCCAGGGACCCCAACTTTTACCTCTTTTGCGATTGTGCCATTACCTTAAGGTAAGGGGCCACCTTTTACTTGTGTGTGTTTTGCACGAAAGAGGACAGACACACTCTCTCTCTTTTGGCACCCCACTGGCTGTTTTGTTACACATCGAACTTTTGATGGAGTGAAATCACCATATGGTTTATCCCTGCGTTTGCACTGACACACATGTTTGGTGTGTTTAAGGACATTTCCTGGCGATTGGGTCTGAGCAGTGATCTACACATACGCCACACACTTATTTTGCACTTCTTTGCGTTTTTTGCGCAATTTGTAATATACTGCTTGGTTGCACAATTTTGCTTATTTGCACTATATATATTATATATGTCATTGCTTTATATGCAGAAGTAATTATTTGTATGGTTCCTGCAATTTCACAGTGTTTGCTTGCACAGATAGATGAATTTATAGATGTTTCATGTATTTTTTGGGTTACACATCAGCACTATAGCACTATTGTCACAGTTGATACATGTTGATGAGTAGAGCACGGGTTAGTGTTTTATAGATTACACACTGTGTATTTTTTTTTTAAATAGATACGACATATGAGCTTTTACTATTGTCTATTCACACATAATCCCACAGTTCCTATATATGGGTGGAATATTGTTTATAAATATACATAGGAACCTATTTACCCCATTTCTGATAAGAATATGCATATAATTATTTTTCTACATGGGGACAATGGGTGGAATATTGTTTATAAATATACACAGCAACATATTAAACCTATTTCTGATATGAATATGCATATAATTATTTTGCTATATTAGGATTATGGGTGGAATATTGTTTATAAATATACATAGGAACCTATTTAACCCATTTCTGATAAGAATATGCATATAATTATTTTTCTACATGGGGATTATGGGTGGAATGTGGATTATAAATATACATAGGAACCTGTTTAACCCATTTCTGATAAGAATATGCATATAATTATTTTTATATATGTTGATTATGGGTGGAATATTGATTATAAATATACATAGAAACCTATTTAACCCATTTCCGATAAGAATATGCATATACCGGTAATTATTTTTCTATATGGGAATTATGGGAGAAATATTGTTTCTAAATAGACATAGGAACCTATTTAACCCATTTCTGATAAGAATATGCATATAATTATTTCTCTAAATGGGGATAATGGGTGTAATATTGTTCATAAATATACATAGCAACATATTAAACCTATTTCTGATATGAATATGCATATAATTATTTTTCTACATGGGTATTATGGGTGGAATGTTGTTTATTAATATACATATGAACCTATTTAACCAATTTCTGATAAGAATATGCATATAATTATTTTTCTACATTGGGATTGTAGGTGGAATATTGTAGTTAAACATACATAGGAATATATTAAACCTATTTCTGCTATGAATATGCACATAATTATGTTTCTATATGTTGATTATGGGTGGAATATTTTTTATAAATATACATAGGAACCTATTTAACCCATTTCTGATAAGAATATGCATATAATTATTTTTCTACATGGGGATTATGGGTGGAATGATGTTTATAAATATACATAGGATCCTATTTAACCCATTTCTGATAAGAATATGCATATAATTATTTTTCTATATGGGGATTATGGGTTGTATATTGTTGATATCTATACATAGGAACAGATTTAACCCATTTCTGATTAGACTATGAATGTACTTATTTTCCACATGGGGTGGAATGTTGTTTATTAATATACATATGAACCTATTTAACCAATTTCTGATAAGAATATGCATATAATTATTTTTCTACATGGGGATTGTGGGTGGAATATTGTAGTTAAACATACATAGGAATATATTAAACCTATTTCTGCTATGAATATGCATATAATTATGTTTCTATATGTTGATTATGGGTGGAATATTGTTTATAAATATAGATAGGAACCTATTTATCCAATTTCTGATATGAATATGCATATAATTATTTTTCTATATGGGGATTATGGGTGGAATATTGTTTATAAATATACATAGGAACCTATTTAACCCATTTCTGATAAGAATATGCCTATAATTATTTTTCTACATGGGGATTATGAGTGGAATGTGGATTATAAATATACATAGGAACCTATTTAACCAATTTCTGATAAGAATATGCATATAATTATTTTTCTACATGGGGATTATGGGTGGAATGTGGATTATAAATATACATAGGAACCTATTTAACCCATTTCTGATAAGAATATGCATATAATTCTTTTTCTACATGGGGATTATGGGTGGATTGATGTTCATAAATATACATAGGGACCTATTTAACCCATTTCTGATAAGAATATGCATATAATTATTTTTCTATATGGGGATTATGTTTGGAATATTGTACAAAAAAGGTGTAGAAATTGCGCCAACTCTGTAAGGGAATGAAGCAGCCAACACAGCAATTTGACCGTTGCAAGTAGAAATAAAAATAAGAAAGTGTGGCGCTAGTGAGTAATGAGACACAGATTACTAGTCAGGCAATAGTGATCTCTATAAAGGAATAATAGCAATTGGAGTGTGAATTTGGGTAACAAGAGGTAATTATATTGTAAGGAACATCCCATAAGGGTGTATAGAGTATGAAGTATTAATAAAACCTGGATGTGTAAGGGAGTGAAAAACTTTGGTAACAACCTGTAGGGTAATTAAAAAACAATCATGTGTACACAAACATAATTCACAGTGGCATTACAGATAAGTAATGATGCAAGGTATCTTAGTGTGCTAAGTATACAACTCCACAAAAAAATGCTGTTCATTGAGGTAGGAACCAGGAGAGAGGGCGTCAAAATCCCTAAAAAGGGATACACATATATGAATAAATGTTAGTTGGTGGGCAAAATAAAGTGCTTCTAATTTAGTCCCACAGACATCTCGGCACAAGCCGTCTTCCTATAAGATGATTATAGGCTATTTGGGAAGGGTCCTTAGGTACAGGCAGATTCTTGACTCATGTGGATGGTCTCAACACCGAAAAAGAAAGACAATAGGATGCCCTTACCGGATAAGGTGGACTCACAGGCCGTTGGCGGTGAGTCAAACGAGCTTGTACCGTCAAGCGGTATGAGGTGGAGATCTGTGCGGGAGCTTGTGCGGAATCGTGCCAGACGTCCTCAGATGGTGTACCAAGTTGGGGTCCGGGGCTCCCAGGAACTGATTGCGGTTGCCGAATGACCGTTTCCTCAAAGGCCCGTCATATGAACCAATAAGCAAAGAAGAGAAAAAGGCTTCCACATAGTGTAAATCCTTATTTGGTAAAAGTCATTGCAGCACTTTATTAGGGAGTATACTTCCAGAAAAAATTTACAAATGAGGGCGGTAAAAACTCGGCTCAGAAATTTTTTTTTACAAATGAGGGCGGTAAAAACTCGGCTCAGAGTAAAATTAGTATAAGAAGGCATAAAAAATTTGTATAAAAATAGCGCAGTGAGTAGTGGTGGGGTGTAGTCATAGGAACCGGACGCGTTTCGCCTCCATAGGCTTCTGCTGGGGTATGAAGTATCATACCCCAGCAGAAGCCTATGGAGGCGAAACGCGTCGGGTTCCTATGACTACACCCCACCACTACTCACTGCGCTATTTTTATACGAATTTTTTATGCCTTCTGATACTAATTTTACTCTGAGCCGAGTTTTTACCGCCCTCATTTGTAAATTTTTTCTGGAAGTATACTCCCTAATAAAGTGCTGCAATGCCTTTTACCAATTAAGGATTTACACTATGTGGAAGCCTTTTTCTCTTCTTTGCTTATTGGTTCATATGACGGGCCTTTGAGGAAACGGTCATTCGGCGACCGCAACCAGTTCCTGGGAGCCCCGGACCCCAACTTGGTACACCATCTGAGGACGTCTGGCACGATTCCGCACAAGCTCCCGCACAGATCTCCACCTCATACCGCTTGACGGTACAAGCTCGTTTGACTCACCGCCAACGGCCTGTGAGTCCACCTTATCCGGTAAGGGCATCCTTTTGTCTTTCTTTTTCAGTGTTGAGACCATCCACATGAGTCAAGAATCTGCCTGTACCTAAGGACCCTTCCCAAATAGCCTATAATCATCTTATAGGAAGACGGCTTGTGCAGAGATGTCTGTGGGACTAAATTAGAAGCACTTTATTTTGTCCACCAACTAACATTTATTCATATATGTGTATCCCTTTTTAGGGATTTTGACGCCCTCTCTCCTGGTTCCTACCTCAATGAACAGCATTTTTTTGTGGAGTTGTATACTTAGCACACTAAGATACCTTGCATCATTACTTATCTGTAATGTCACTGTGAATTATGTTTGTGTACACATGATTGTTTTTTAATTACCCTACAGGTTGTTACCAAAGTTTTTCACTCCCTTACACATCCAGGTTTTATTAATACTTCATACTCTATACACCCTTATGGGATGTTCCTTACAATATAATTACCTCTTGTTACCCAAATTCACACTCCAATTGCTATTATTCCTTTATAGAGATCACTATTACCTGACTAGTAATCTGTGTCTCATTACTCACTAGCGCCACACTTTCTTATTTTTATGTTTGGAATATTGTTTATAAATATACATAGGGATCCTATTTAACCCATTTCTGATAAGAATATGCATATAATTATTTTTCTATATGGGGATTATGGGTGGAATATATCCATACATAGGAACATATTTAACCCATTTCTGATAAGAATATGCATATAATTATTTTTCTACATGGGGATTATGTGTTGAATATTGTTAATAAATATTTAACCCAATTCTGATAAGAGTATGCATACAATTATTTTTCTATATGGGAATTATGGGTGGAATATTGTTTATAATTATACATAGTAACCTCTTTTACCCATTTCTGATAAGAATATGCATATAAATATTTTTCTGTATTGGGATTGTGGGTGGAATATTGTTTATAAATATACATAGGAACCTATTTACCCCCATTTCTGATAAGAATATGCATATAATTTGTTTTCTACATGGGGATTATGGGTGGAATATTGTTTATAAATATACATAGGAACCTATTTAACCCATTTCTGATAAGAATATGCATATAATTATTTTTTTACATGGGGATTATGGGATGAATAGTGTTTATAAATATACATTGTAACCTATTTAACCCATTTCTGATAACAATATACCAATATTTATTTTTCTACATGGGCAATATGGGAGGAATATTGTTTATAAATGAACATAGGAACCTATTTACCCCATTTCTGATAAGAATATGCATATAATTATTTTTCTACATGGGGATTGTGGGTGGAATATTGTAGTTAAACATACATAGGAATATATTAAACCTATTTCTGCTATGAATATGCATATAATTATGTTTCTATAGTTGATTATGGGTGGAATATTTTTTATAAATATACATAGGAACCTATTTAACCCATTTCTGATAAGAATATGCATATAATTATTTTTCTACATGGGGATTATGGGTGGAATATGGATTATAAATATACATAGGAACCTTTTTAACCCATTTCTGATAAGAATATGCATATAATTATTTTTCTACATGGGGATTATGGGTGGAATGATGTTTATAAATATACATAGGATCCTATTTATCCCATTTCTGATAAGAACATGCATATAATTATTTTTCTACATGGGGATTGTGGGTGGAATATTGTAGTTAAACATACATAGGAATGGGGCGTGGCCTGGACATGGCTGAATGAGGACGTGCGGTGTCTGAGCTCCCGGCCGTCTCACCCCCACTCTAGCTAATCCAGCTGATATTCCGAGCTATGCACTCCTCAAGAAAGAGAGCGGTAAAGCAGAGCAGCTAAATCCGCTCCACAACCGCCCTCATCCAGCGAACTTAGACGGCGATTCCAGCTCTCCCTCCTCGGCTCGCCGGAGCTTAAGAGGGGCGACGCCGCGTGGAGAGGATCAGGAGAGACAGACGGCGCGAGACTCCCAGTCACCGCTAGAAGACACACTGATCACAGATACCTATGCTGGCTTCCCTCCGGATCTCCGCGCTGGCCGCAGTGAGTTGTCACAACCCTTTCCCCAAGTGTCAGGAGGAGATGCAGAGCTACGCTCTATTCTATTGGCATTGCCCACTAAAGCAGACATAACTGCCCTCATAGCTACGGTAGAAGCTACCCACCGTAGGGAGATGAAGGCAGTCAGGGCGGATGTTAATGCGCTGACCACTAGACTGGAAACAGGGGAGAGCTCCCTAGCAGCATTGGAACGCCGAATGTCGGCAGTAGAAGAAACCCAGTACACACAGGCAGAGGCACTACAAGAGCAGATACTGCGATTAGAGGAGATGGAAGACCGAAGTCGCAGGAATAATCTGCGACTCCGAGGACTCCCAGAAGCCATGGGGCCTGAAGACCTAGCAGACACGGCAGTAGCAATCTTTCGTAGCCTGCCAGGTATAGATTTGCCAGACCGCATTGTGATTGATAGAATCCACCGCGCCTTGGGCCCTAAACCTACCGACCCTCTGAGACCTAGAGACGTCGTTTGCAGAGTCCACCCCTATATACATAAGGAGCAAATCCTGCGCAAGGCCTGGGAAGCAGACGACCCGGAATTAGATGGCGCCACGATCAAGATCCTTTCAGACCTATCTCGTGCAACCCTACAGCGACGTGCGATTCTAAAGCCACTTCTTGACCTGGCTAGATGAAAAGGAGCCACATATCGCTGGGGTTACCCCTTGTCTGTTACATTTAGACGAGACCAAGGATCCTTCACCTTACGCAAGCCAGACGCCCTGCCAGCTCTTTTTACTTTTCTCGGAGCAGAGCCAATAGATGTCCCGACCTGGCTGGGCCCTCTCCCGAGACCGCCCATGCAGAGAATGGGAAATAGTCTGCCACCAAGACAACAAAGGAACCGCCGCTGGCCTAGAGCACCTTCACAGGAGGATGCACGTGAGTCTTGAGCTTCTGTAATGCCGCATTATTTTCAAGATCAGAGAACTGATGCACAAGTTATAATATTACTAACTGATTACGTTTAATCGTTCTTTACCTACACTAATGGCTACTTGCCCATCCCAATAACATAAGAGTCTGGAACTTACCTGATTCTTGCTGTAAGAAGCAGATCTTTAGGACAGCTACATCAAGTAGACGGAATTTTCAGTCCCACCCCTACAGGTACTATTTTTCAGAAACACACTTTAAGGGTCGGAGGCCCTGCACTTAAGGGGAGACGAGACACTACACAGAAGCCACAGCAATAAGAAACTGCTGTAATAGCCTGAGGAATTGATGAGCAGAAGGACAAAACATTCACATCCTTCTCCCAAGGTCTGTTGTACAGATATCTACAGAGTGTCCAACAACCTGCACAGATTACAAGATCAGCAGTAAAATTGATAGGGTTATATAAATGTGTCATTTATGATCATTCGCCCTTCACAGGCTTGGTTTCAGAATGGGTCTGCAGAGCCTTATTTTAGTGGCTCCATGGGGACGCATATTGGCTCCTAAACAGTGGAGTGACAAAGTGCTTACCCCGCAGCCCTAATACTATGACTAAAGAAGCAGGATCTCTTTTAGAGACATGCTACATGTTAACGCAAAGAAAGGGTTTATTGTTTTATGTTGTTATTTATCCCTGACCCTAGTAGTAGTAAAGATCCACTAAGTCATGATAACTAAAAATGGATCGATACACTAGACAAGAAAAGACAGGGCACTACCTTATCTCTTAGTTTGTAAGATTGCAAGGAGATGATCATATTGTCTGTTCGGTTCACATTATAGAGTTTATCTGTTATGTTGGTTATAGAGTCGCATAGTACTGTCTATAGTTATGTTGATCAGACATGCTGGAGTGGGGGGATGGACGGGAGACTCTATTTATGAGCCTTGTTCTTCCTCCCTCCCAATTAGGTTCATATATACTCCTAGAGGACAGAATTCTGCCACCTGGGAGTTATATGCAAAATAAAATCCCCACTGTTTTAGGGGAACGTAGCAAACAAGACACTAGGCCTTGTCTGTATCTAACAACTCTCTACTAGGGATGAGCCGAACACCCCCCGGTTCGGTTCGCACCAGAACCCGCGAACGGACCGAAAGTTCGCACGAACGTTAGAACCCCATTGACGTCTATGGGACTCGAACGTTCGAAATCAAAAGTGCTCATTTTAAAGGCTAATTTGCATGGTATTGTCCTAAAAAGGGTTTGGGGACCCGGGTCCTACCCCAGGGGACATGTATCAATGCAAAAAAAACTTTTAAAAACGGCCGTTTTTTCGGGAGCAGTGATTTTAATGATGCTTAAAGTAAAAAAAAAAAGTGAAATATTCCTTTAAATATCGTACCTGGGGGTTGTCTATAGTATGCCTGTAAAGTGACGCGTGTTTCCCATGTTTAGAACAGTCCCTGCACCAAATGTCATTTTTAAAGGAAAAAATCTCATTTAAAACTGCTTGCGGGTTTAATGTCATGTCGGGTCATGGCAATATGGATGAAAATCAGTGAGACAAACGGCATGGGTACCCCCCCAGTCCATTACCAGGCCCTTTGGGTCTTGTATGTATATTAAGGGGAACCCCGCACCCAAATTAAAATAAGGAAAGGTGTGGGGCCACCAGGCCCTATATACTCTGAACAGCAGTATACAGGCGGTGCAAACAAGACAGGGACTGTAGGTTTGTTGTTAAGTAGAATCTGTTTGTAATTTTGAACATTTTTAACGTGTTTAGCTCCAGCCAAAAAATCTTTTCTAAGCTTTTTGGAAAACATAGGGAAGGGTTATCACCCCTGTGACATTTGTTTTGCTGTCTTTCTTCCTCTTCAGAAGATTTCACCTCACTTTTTTGTCCCAATGAAAAATGTTTTTTGAAAATTTGGGTTTTTTTGTGGAACAAGGATTGGAAAGCATCAGTGGAAAGGAGAAATTGTTTTCCCATATTAACTCTTACAGGAGAGAATTTCCCTTCCTAGGGGTAGATTTCATCTCACTTCCTGTTGTCTCCTTCCGTTTGCAAGTAGGAGTCGTTTGTAAGTTAGATGTTTGAAAGTAGGGTCCTGCCCTATATACTCAGCAGAAATTTGGGCCTTAGGTGTTGCTGTGGCCACAACACTGTAAGCCCTCACAGGGCCCTGCTGTGAAATATTAGATCAAGAATTGTAATTACATGCCCCTGTTGAACAGGAGCTGAAAAATTAGGCCTTAGGCACTGGTGCTGGTGCCACAACACTGCAACCCCTCACAGACACTCTAGTTGGAACGCAGGAACGAGCCCTGCTGCAAAGTATTGCTTCAAAAATTGTAATTACACGCCCCTGTTAGACAGGGGCAGAAAAATTGGGCCTTAGGCACTGGTGCTGGTGCCACAACACTGCAACCCCTCACAGACACTCTAGTTGGAACGCAGGAACGAGCCCTGCTGCAAAGTATTGCATCAAAAATTGTAATTACACGCCCCTGTTAGACAGGGGCAGAAAAATTGGGCCTTAGGCACTGGTGCTGGTGCCACAACACTGCAACCCCTCACAGACACTCTAGTTGGAATGCAGGAACGAGCCCTGCTGCAAAGTATTACATCAAAAATTGTAATTACACGCCCCTGTTAAACAGGGGCTGAAAAATTGTGCCTTAGGCACTGGTGGTGGCGCCCAGAACCAAAAATGTTCTTACAAGCTATCAGCGTGATGATTGAGGAGGAAGAGGATAATTACTCAGGGATAGTCACTCAGCATCAGCATAGGCAGTCTTTGAAGGGATCTGAGATTTCAAAAAAAATTATTCGGTTACATCAGCATCAGGTGCTTGGTAGCTGGTGGTGATCCAAGACTGATTCATTTTTATGAAGGTCAGCCGATCGACCGAGTCGGTGGACAGACGCACCCTGTGATCGGTTACCACGCCTCCAGCAGCACTGAATGTGCGTTCCGAAAGAACGCTGGATGCAGGACAGGCCAGTAGCTCAATTGCATACTGTGCAAGCTCTGGCCAGTGATCCATCCTCAAGACCCAGTAACCCAGAGGATTTTCGGTGGGAAAGGTGTCCAAGTCTGATCTTGCCCCTAGGTATTCCTGCACCATGTAAAACAGATGCTGGCGATGGTTGCTGGAACCGATCATACCTTGGGGCTGCGGACCAAAAAATTGTCTGAACGCATCGGTCAGACGGCCACCTTCTCCACCGCTCCTTCTTTGACTGACCGAAGCCTCAGCAACACGTTGTCCAGAAACAGGAGTTTGTAACCTCCCAGTCTCTGGGAACGCGTTGCACAGACCTTTCTGCAAGGCCTCCCGAAGATGTTTCATCCTCTGCTCCCTCTGCGATGGCAAGATAAGGTCCGCAACCTTACCCTTGTAACGTGGATCAAGGAGGGTTGCCAGCCAGTATTGGTCCTTCTCCTTGATACCACGAATACGAGGATCCTTACGCAGGCTTTGCAGGATCAGGGAGGCCATGCAGCGTAGGTTTGCTGAGGCATTCGGTCCGGAGTCCTCTGGGTCACTAAGGAAAACAACGTCCGCAGCCACCTCCTCCCAGCCACGTACAAGTCCATGTGTTCCTTGGGACTGATCCCTTAAAGACTGCTGCTGATGCTGAGTGCCAGGCTCCACCTCCATACTGACACAATCTTCCTCCTCCTCCTCCTCCTCCTCCTCGTCCTCTTCCTGTGTGATCGGCGGGCACGCAGGAACACTGTCTGGATAAAGGGGGCCTTGAGAGCTAAGGAAGTCCTCCTCTTCCTGCCTCTGTTCTGCCTCAAGTGCCCTGTCCATTATTCCACGCAGCGTGTGCTCCAACAGGTGGACAAGGGGGACAGCGTCACTGATGCATGCACTGTCACTGCTCACCATCCTCGTGGCCTCCTCAAATGGTGACAGGACAGTGCATGCATCCCTGATCATGGCCCACTGGCATGGGGAAAAAAACCAAGCTCCCCTGACCCTGTCCTGGTGCCATAGTCGCACAGGTACTCATTGATGGCCCTCTGCTGCGTGTGCAGCCGCTGCAGCATGGCCAACGTTGAGTTCCACCTGGTGGGCATGTCACAGATTAGGCGGTTCTTGGGCAGGTTAAACTCCTTTTGGAGGTCCGTCAGCCGAGCACTGGCATTATATGACCGGCGGAAATGCACACAGACTTTCCTGGCCTGCCTCAGGACATCCTGTAAGCCCGGGTACCTGCCCAAGAACCGCTGCACCACCAAGTTAAGGACGTGAGCCAAACAGGGCACATGGGTCATTTGTCCCTGTCGGAGGGCAGAGAGGAGGTTGGTGCCATTGTCGCAAACCACCATTCCTGCCTTAAGTTGGCGTGGCGTCAACCACCTCTGAACCTGCCCCTGCAGAGCTGACAGAACCTCTGCCCCAGTGTGGCTCCTGTCCCCCAAGCACACCAGCTCAAGCACCGCATGGTATCTTTTGGCCTGCGTACTTGCGTAGCCCCTTGAACGCCTACGGAGCACCGCTGGTTCCGAGGAAGAGGCCATGGAGGAAGAAGAAGAGGAGGGGGTGGAGGAGAGAGGTGTGTCACAATCAGCATTTTGGAGGCGTGGTGGCGGAACAACCTCCAACACTACTGCACCTTGTCCTGCATCCTTCCCAGCTGCCAGCAGAGTCACCCAATGCGCCGTGAAACTTAGGTAACGTCCCTGTCCATGCCTGCTGGACCATGAGTCAGCGGTAATATGCACCTTACCGCTGACCGCCCTGTCCAGCGAGGCATGGACATTGCCTTCCACATGCCGGTAGAGAGCTGGAATCGCCTTCCGTGAGAAAAAGTGGCGTTTGGGTACCTGCCACTGAGGAACCGCACATTCCACAAACTCACGGAAGGGGGCAGAGTCTACCAACTGAAAAGGCAGCAGTTGAAGTGCTAGCAATTTTGCCAAGCTAGCATTCAACCGCTGGGCATGTGGATGGCTGGGAGCAAACTTCTTTCGGCGGTGCAGCAGCTGGGGCAGGGAAATTTGCCTGGTACAATCTGACGTCGGTGTACCAAAAGCAGATTGCCCACAAGTACTTGGCTGTGACACACCTAATTCTACACCTTCATTCCTCTCACTGCAGGTCTCAGAGAGGACTGAAGGTCTAGTGGGGTTGGAAATCTCAGCTGATGAGGAGCAAGGAGAGATCCTCTTTGTTCTTTGGTGTGGGTCTTTTAGATACGCTTGCCAACGAACTGCATGGCAGGTCAACATATGTCTGGTCAAGCATGTGGTACCCAAGCGGGAGATGTTTTGGCCACGCGAGATACGCTTGAGACATATGTTGCAAATAGCAGCGGTGCGATCTGATGCACTCGTCTCAAAAAAGGCCCACACCAAAGAACTTTTTGAATAACGCGCAGAGACTGCAGCGCCCTGCACATGTGGAGCTTTGGGGTGTGATGCAGTCAATGTGCTGCCCTTAGGCTGGCCCCTGGAGGGCATCCTGCCTCGTTGGTGATGTGCCGCCTCCTCCTCCTCCTCCTCCTCCTCCTCTCTCCTATCAGGCACCCACGTTGAGTCAGTGACCTCATCATCCCCTCCCTCCTCATCACTGGAGCAAACCTGGCAGTATGCTGCAACAGGGGGAGCATGACTGCCATATTGCTGTCCTTCTTGGGCACCCCCTCTGTCCGTGCTCATGTTACTGCCTTCATCGAGCTCAGTATCATCATCAGAGCCTTCCAAACGCTGGGCATCCTCCTGGAGCATGTACCCAACACTGTGGTCAAACAGTTCTAGGGAATCCTCAGGAGGACATGGTGGAGCTAGGGAAGGAGTCACTGATGACATTGAGCTGAGGGAAGAGGCCGCTGCTTTGCCAGACAAAGCACCCTGGGCATGGGTGAGAGAGGATGAGGAGGATGAGGACGGCTTGGTCATCCACTCGACCAAGTCTTCCGCATGTTGCGGCTCAACACGACCAGCTGCCGAAAAAAAAGCCAAGCGTGTCCCATGGCCACGTGCTGATGAGGATGCACCGTCTCCACGACCAGCACTAGACACAGAGCCTGCTTGCCCTCTCTTATTGGCTTGTGACTGTCTGCCTCTCCTTCTTGGCCTTCCAGACATACTAATGGCCTGTAGCTGCACTAAGCTGGGATAGAACACCTGTAATTTTCTTCAGGTAGCTTTATATACTGTAACCAGACAAGCCTGCCTGTCAGTAGGAAGATAACAGGAACGGATCTAGCTGAACACTGTGAGCAGGACGCACTGCACTAAATGTAAATAGCAGGAACGGATCTAGCTGAACACTGTGAGCAAGACGCACTGCACTAAATGTAAATAGCAGGAACGGATCTAGCTGAACACTGTGAGCAGGACGCACTGCACTAAATGTAAATAGCAGGAACGGATCTAGCTGAACACTGTGAGCAGGACGCACTGCACTAAATGTAAATAGCAGGAACGGATCTAGCTGAACACTGTGAGCAGGACGCACTGCACTAAATGTAAATAGCAGGAACGGATCTAGCTGAACACTGTGAGCAGGACGCACTGCACTAAATGTAAATAACAGGAACGGATCTAGCTGAACACTGTGAGCAGGACGCACTGCACTAAATGTAAATAGCAGGAACGGATCTAGCTGAACACTGTGAGCAGGATGCACTGCACTAAATGTAAATAGCAGGAACGGATCTAGCTGAACACTGTGAGCAGGACGCACTGCACTAAATGTAAATAGCAGGAACGGATCTAGCTGAACACTGTGAGCAGGACGCACTGCACTAAATGTAAATAACAGGAACGGATCTAGCTGAACACTGTGAGCAGGACGCACTGCACTAAATGTAAATAGCAGGAACGGATCTAGCTGAACACTGTGAGCAGGACGCACTGCACTAAATGTAAATAGCAGGAACGGATCTAGCTGAACACTGTGAGCAGGACGCACTGCACTAAATGTAAATAGCAGGAACGGATCTAGCTGAACACTGTGAGCAGGACGCACTGCACTAAATGTAAATAGCAGGAACGGATCTAGCTGAACACTGTGAGCAGGACGCACTGCACTAAATGTAAATAACAGGAACGGATCTAGCTGAACACTGTGAGCAGGACGCACTGCACTAAATGTAAATAGCAGGAACGGATCTAGCTGAACACTGTGAGCAGGACGCACTGCACTAAATGTAAATAGCAGGAACGGATCTAGCTGAACACTGTGAGCAGGACGCACTGCACTAAATGTAAATAGCAGGAACGGATCTAGCTGAACACTGTGAGCAGGACGCACTGCACTAAATGTAAATAGTCTAGATAGAAGATAACAGGAACGGATCTAGCTAAACTGAATACAGTGTATATATATATATATGCAACACCTGGGATGCATATATATACACAATACACTGTAAGTGCAGCTAACTGACTGACTGTTCTGCCTAATCTATCTAACTCAAATCAAATGACACTGTCTCTCTCTCTCTCTATCTCTCAGCACACCGGAACACACACTACACAGGGCCGCCGTGCAGGCGGCCTTATATAGTGTGGGGCGTGTACTAAATCCCCTGAGCCATAATTGACCAAAGCCACCCTGGCTTTGGCCAATTACAGCTCTCTCTACTGACGGCGCTGTGATTGGCCAAGCATGCGGGTCATAGTGCATGCTTGGCCAATCATCAGCCAGCAATGCACTGCGATGCCGCAGTGAATTATGGGCCGTGACGCGCCACACGAATTTGGCGCGAACGGCCCATATCGTTCGCAATTCGACGGACGGTCGAACAGCCGATGTTCGAGTCGAACATGGGTTCGACTCGAACACGAAGCTCATCCCTACTCTCTACTAACTCTCTTTCTGTATTTCCTACTTTTTCTTCTTTTTTTATCTCCCCCCCTTTACCCTTCCTTTGACTCTTCCCTATCCCCCTTTCCCCCACCCCCCCTCCCTACAATATGGCGGCCAGTAAAATTAAGGTGATGTCCCTGAATGTAAAAGGACTTAACATACCAGAGAAGAGACGTATGCTAATAGATGACTTAAAGAGAAACCATACCGATATAGCCTTCATCCAAGAGACACATTTTAAGACTAATAAATTACCATACTTACAAAACAGACACTTCCCTGTAGCCTACCACTCCATGAACCCGGACTCCAAATCCAAAGGAGTCTCCATTCTAATTTCAAGTAAGATCCCCTGGCAACACCAGAGCTCCATAATAGACCAGACAGGAAGGTACATCTTCCTGAAGGGCACAATTGGCACTGTCAAGGTAACGCTTGCAACTATATATGCCCCTAATGAGCAACAAGCCACGTTCCTACGAGAGACATTAGAGAGACTAAATGATTACAAAGAAGGACAACTGATTTTAGGAGGGGACTTCAACACTCCACTGATCCCCTCAACGGACACGTCGTCGGGCAAAACATCGATCCCGCTGAACCAACTCAAGCGTATAGCTAAAACACTTCACAAACTACAATTAATAGACGTTTGGCGCTTACAGCACTCAGGAGAAAAAGACTTCACATTCTACTCCCACATGCATCAAATATTCACCAGAATTGACTATTTTATGATCCCCCACACACAACTGCATGCAGTAGAACAGACTTCGATTGGAATTAGGACTTGGTCAGACCATGCACCTATATTCCTGAGCTGTCGCTTATCGGACACTTCCTCTCCCAGACATCGATTCTGGAGGCTTAACGAAAGCCTCTTACAAAACTCAGAAGTTCTGACAGAAGTGACTAAGGCACTAAACCTTTATTTCCAGGAAAATGACCTCCCAGACTGTGACCCGGGGACATTATGGGAAGCCCACAAGGTAGTTATGAGGGGGATCCTCATTTCTCATGGGGCCCGAATAAAGAGAGAGAGGAATAAAATGCAGACACAGCTCTTAAAGGAACTTACCACTCAATCATCGGAAACCCAACTGTCCACCCTTCGTCGCAAAATCACTGATGTTTTACATTACAGGGCAAAAGCGGCCCTAAAATGTGGTCACAAAAAAACATATGAGTCAGGGGATAAGTGTGGGAAATTACTAGCTAACATAGTTAGAAGTCACAAATCAGTGACCTATATCCCTCATATCACTACGATGGGAGGCAAAAAAGTAACCCTGCCCACACATATAACTGAGGAATTTAGACAATTTTATGCAAAGTTATACAATCTACCACGGGAAACTCCCCCCACTACTGTAGTGGAAGATTATATTAAATCCTCCCAAATGTCAACTCTCGCCCAGGAGATCAGGGACGAGTTGGACTTACCTATAACTCTGACGGAAATACAAGGGGCCATAAAAACAATGAAACCAGACAAAGCCCCAGGCCCTGACGGCTATACATTACAATATTACAAAACTCTCTTACCAATACTAGGACCCCGCATGGCCACACTATTTAACAAGCTTGGAGCAGGTACAGCTTTCGCTAGGGAAACATTAGGGGCCCATATTTCAGTAATTCATAAGGAGGGGAAGGATCCGGCGGCATGTGGGAGTTACAGACCTATATCTTTGCTAAACCTAGACCTTAAGATATTCACTAAGGTTTTTGCTACTCGGCTGGCGCAGCACCTCCAACAACTTATCCATCTAGACCAAGTTGGATTTATTCCTTCTAGAGAAGCTAGAGATAGCACTACAAAAGTGCTAAATTTATTACATGTACTCAGACACATAGGCCTAGGGGAGGTGATGCTCAGCCGAATAGCTGGTATTTATTCCACTCCCACAGCGCAGGTAAAAGCGAATGGGGTATTGTCAGACCCCTTCCCAATCACAAATGGGACGAGACAGGGCTGCCCCCTGTCCCCTCTCCTATTTGCCCTCTCTCTCGAGCCTTTTCTCTCCAAAGTCAGGTTAAACCCTGATATACACGGAATATCAATCGGCCCCATGCAGCATAAAATATCAGCATATGCGGATGACCTACTTTTTTCACTAACTAACCCGGTAGTGTCCTTACCCAACCTCCTAAAGGAATTTGAAACATACGGGAAGCTGTCAAATCTAAAAATTAATTTTTCAAAATCGGAGGCGATGGGTATATCTATACCACCTAATGTCCTTACAAATTTACAATCAAATTTCCGGTTTAGATGGACCACCTCTGCCTTAACATACCTGGGCACGAAGGTACCGCCGGACCCAACATTGCTATATAACAGCAATTTTCCCCCCCTATTAACCAAAACCAAACTGATATTGGAGGATTGGAATAAGGGATTACACTCCTGGTTTGGGAGGTGTAACTTAATCAAAATGTGCATATTACCCAAATTCTTGTACCTCTTCCAAGCTCTACCAATTAAAATACCACCCACATACTTTAAACAAGTGCAAACTCTTTTTACTCGCTTTGTCTGGGCGCATAAAAAACCTCGCATCCCCAGATCACAACTATCCCTGCCCAAACATTACGGTGGAGTGGCACTCCCAGACATACGGAGATATTACTACGCAGTACACCTGGGCAGGGTGATAGATTGGAATCGACATAAAGAAACTAAATTATGGGCTCAATTAGAGCAACATCAAACGAATATACCTCTACAGTCTGCATTGTGGTGCTATGACTCCCTTCCATTAGATCTAAAAGCACATCCCTTCATAGGCAACACTATAAAGCAATGCCTTCAGGCTACTTTGCAAGCTTCATTAACGACCACGGAATCTCCTCTGACCCCAATTTTGGGAAATCCTAAATTTCCTCCTGGGATAAGTCCTGGACGGTTTCAGACATTGAAGAGTGTTGGATGTGACAGAGCCTTGCAATTTGTGAGGCAGGACAGATGGCCCTCCATTGAGGAACTAATGGACCCGGTAGGTCCGTTCGCACTAACATTCTGGAACGCAGCTCAAATCCACCACTTTCTATGGACGATTCCGAATCCTAAATCTTACACTAGACCCCTAACAGAGTTTGAGGAACTATGCTCAGACACAGAACCGTTATCACAAGTACTGTCCAAAATGTACACACTGGTAAACACACCTACACAGCCACCTTTCCTGCCATGCATCACAAAGTGGTAAACAGACCTTCAATGTACTTTCACAGCAGTCCAGAAACAAAACATGATAGTTCTTTCCCAGAAATCCTCCATTTGTACTAAAATACAGGAGATGAATTTTAAAATCTTAACGAGGTGGTATTTAACACCTAGTCGCCTACATATTATGTTCCCTGAGGCGTCTAAATATTGTTGGCGCTGTCAGAAAGAAGTGGGAACGCTTCTACACGTGTTTTGGTCATGCCCCAGCTTGACAAACTTCTGGACTGCGGTACGTTCCATTTCTCAGAAATTCACTGACTTTCAGATCCCCAACGACCCGGCATTTTTCCTACTTCATGTATCTTCCATGCCACTTAAAACCTATAAAAAATCCATCCTACGACACCTAACAAATGCAGCCAAGTCCTGTATACCCAAATTGTGGAAACAGCATTCCCCACCAACCATAGCAATGTGGTTGAGGAAAATAGAAGAAATAAACAAAATGGAGGATCTAATAATGACAGCCCAAAACAGACAAGCAAAATATCAAAAGACCTGGTTACTCTGGAATATGTTCAAATACTCAGATGAAGGCAAAACTCTCTTTGAGACCTCAAATTAATAGACCCAGCAGACAGAAGATAACTCACAGAGCTAATGACCTTAGTTTACCCCCATTACTCCCCACCCATTTTCCCCTCCCCCTCTGTCCCTACCCCCACCTTTCCTCGCCCACCCTCTCCTTTTCTTCTTTACTACTTATACTTTTATGTCTTTACTTCACCTACTGATCACCGCCTCCTAACTGCAAGTACCTAAGTCTTACATGTTTAGGCAATGACATATGAATGGCGACCCAGATTGCGGATTGCTATATACAGTCATGGTAATTACAACTCTGAGCTGTAGTAACCTGGTTAAAGGTACATATATGGAATCTAGTTACATAAAACGGAACTTGTATGTCAATATTCGAAATATGCTATGTATCAATACGATATAATGTTGGGAGGCTGCGACCCCCCCCCCCCCCTTTCTTTTTTTTTTTCTCTTTGTTTGTATTCTTTGGGCTTTGCCTCTTTTTTCTCAAAAAATAATAAAATATATATTTGAAAAAAAAAAAAACATACATAGGAATATATTAAACCTATGAATATGCATATAATTATATTTCTATATGTTGATTATGGGTGGAATATTTTTTATAAATATACATAGGAACCTATTTAACCCATTTCTGATAAGAATATGCATATAATTATTTTTCTACATGGGGATTATGGGTGGAATATGGATTATAAATATACATAGGAACCTTTTTAACCCATTTCTGATAAGAATAAGCATATAATTATTTTTCTACATGGGGATTATGGGTGGAATGATGTTTATAAATATACATAGGATCCTATTTAACCCATTTCTGATAAGAATATGCATATAAATATTTTTCTATATGGGGATTATGGGTTGTATATTGTTGATATCTATACATAGGAACAGTTTAGGAGAACAAGAGAGTATAGGTGGGCTCAAGACTTTATAGGCACAATAATGAAGATAATATGTAATTAAAATATTATTTTTATTTTGAAATTATTATTTAAAAAAAAAAGAGAGACGAAGGATAAAAAGTAGGGTAGGACATACACAGTTTACAAATTATGCACTCCATACACATTTGGTTGGTTGGTAAAGAAAACCAGCGAAACTACAGAACCAACAAGAGACATACAGCTTATTGATCTATATAGTTACAGTACATTTCGTTGAACCAAACGCTATGTGATGGTGGCAATCAGATTCTGTATAAGCTCGACATGTTACGCGCCGTATGCGCTTCTTCAGGAGCACAGAGTTAGGATACTGTAATGAATAGTACAATTTGTAAAAAAATCAACATAGATTTATGTCTATATATAAGCTTACATCTAAATAATATAATGGAGTGGTAAAAGAGAGGCTGTTTTAAAACATCAAGGGGGTATCCGTTTTGCAATGATCAGGCGGAGCAAAGGCAATGTGGGGACGAATGTAACATGGTACAGATTGATAGTAGAAGGATAGGGTAGGTTGAGGAGTGTAACGTAGGCTGTAGAGTCAGGTAAGGTAGAGGTAAGAAACAAAGGAAGTGGGAGGGGGGGGGGAAGGGAGATAGGGGGGGAAAAAGGAAGGGGGAGGGAAAGAAGGGGAGGGGGGGGGAAGAAGGGAGATGGGGAGAGGGAGCGGGGAAGGGAAAGAGATGTGGAAGGAAGGACTGGGGGAGGAGAAGAGGGGGGAAGGGGGAGGAAACAGGGAAGACAAAAAGGGGGGGAAGGGGGGGGGGAATAGTGTATGTAGATGTCTATAATTGTAAAAGGATATTTTTTAAAAAAAATATATATATAATAAGGATGACTAATAATGAAAAACTCAAGGGAGATTGTATTATTAAATGGTAAATTATGTAGCAGGTGGTACATGATGTAGTCCCTGATATTGTATATTGAAGATAGCATTAATATTGGAAGATAGCTTAATAAGGTTAAATTGCACTTACCCTGATAAATTTATGACTATGCTTGGAAGGAAGGGGAGGTAAAAACAGAACCACAGCAGTCTCCTTAGTAGGTATTAGTAATTCCCAGCACTTTCAGCGGTAATTGTTAGATGGGGGGGGATATGCTAACAGTCAGAGACAGAATTAGAACTTTCATCAAGGTGCATAGAGGCTTTTATTCCTTGGGAAGCAATTCGGTCTGACCCCCAATCCTGCTGAGTCTGTTAGATCAGTGAAAATTATAATGTAAGAAAGAGCCATGAATGAGCTGTGATAGAAGATGGTAGGGGTGTAAGCTTACCTGGATATATAGCATATAGATCCTAAATGGAGGAGTTGATGGTGGGACGCCACACAGCCGTCTCGCCACGAGTGACTTGTGGTGTGGATAGTACAAAGAGAGACGCCATGCAGGCGTCTCTTGTACATCCGCCCCGCCTGTAGTCACCAATCGGCGTGGCCGACGTGACATCATTCAGGCCGGCCGCTGGCGCGTACTGCGCATGCCTCGATCCCCGACGGGCTCCGAACAGCTGACGAAGCGTCGGGGAAAGAGGAGGCAGTCGCGTCCTGGTAACCAGGCAACCGGGCGGACCCGGGGCCACTGCGCAAACTCTCCATCTCCATCTCCAGCGCGAGCTAGACGGCTGACGACGCAGGGAGGGGGAGAGGGCGGTAACGTCCCAGCATCCCGGCATAGCAGAGATACAGAGAGGTCCGTCGCCTAATACTCACCCCTCGATGCAGTCAGACAGACGTCCGCCCCCAGTGGAGAATAGGGGAGATAGAGCGCAGCCGCGTCCACGTCAACACGGCCGTCCAAGGACACCAATTGCGCCAACCATCTACAAGGTAGATGTGGTGCTGGGCGGCCGCACATTGCCCATAGTGGCCCCGCCATGGTCATGCAGGGGAGGGACACACCCGTAATGATAGTACAGCCTCTAAAAGAGAAATGTAAAAATAAAAATAAGAAAAAATTCGGTCACATTGGTATAACATATAATAAAAATTAAACAATGAACGGCATGAGGGGATCATGGCAACAATTGAGTTGGAGGGGGAGGGAGAAGGGGGAATGGGGGGTATGGGGAGAGGGGGGAAAGGTGGGGACAAGTACAGAATCTGCGACTACACTGTACATATACTGATTTTGTTACAGGTGTGTCAATTGATTTACATTATCTGAATATGCATAGGGGAACATGTGAAGAGTTCTGAATTAGCCAAAAAATGGCTAAGAAGGGGATACAATCTCATTTCAATTAGTGAACAACAACAGCTTGATATATATATATAATATGATAATGATGATTTTTTTTTTTTTACAAATTGTACTATTCATTACAGTATCCTAACTCTGTGCTCCTGAAGAAGCGCATACGGCGCGTAACATGTCGAGCTTATACAGAATCTGATTGCCACCATCACATAGCGTTTGGTTCAACGAAATGTACTGTAACTATATAGATCAATAAGCTGTATGTCTCTTGTTGGTTCTGTAGTTTCGCTGGTTTTCTTTACCAACCAACCAAATGTGTATGGAGTGCATAATTTGTAAACTGTGTATGTCCTACCCTACTTTTTATCCTTCGTCTCTCTTTTTTTAAAAATAATAATTTCAAAATAAAAATAATATTTTAATTACATATTATCTTCATTATTATGCCTATAAAGTCTTGAGCCCACCTATACTCTCTTGTTCTCCTAAACTACTTCATATAAGACGTGACACTTGTAACTTATTTCGTATCCGCATGACCACTATGCGATGATACGCTCTTAATCCATTAAATACATAGGAACAGATTTAACCCATTTCTGATTAGAATATGAATGTACTTATTTTCCACATGGGGATTATGGGTGGAATATTGTTTATAAATATAGATAGGAACCTATTTATCCCATTTCTGATATGAATATGCATATAATTATTTTTCTATATGGGGATTATGGGTGAAATATTGTTTATAAATATACATAGAAACCTATTTAACCCATTTCTGATAAGAATATGCCTATAATTATGTTTCTACATGGGGATTATGAGTGGAATGTGGATTATAAATATACATAGGAACCTATTTAACCAATTTCTGATAAGAATATGCATATAATTATTTTTCTACATGGGGATTATGGGTGGAATGTGGATTATAAATATACATAGGAACCTATTTAACCTATTTCTGATAAGAATATGCATATAATTCTTTTTCTACATGGGGATTATGGGTGGATTGATGTCCATAAATATACATAGGGACCTATTTAACCCATTTCTGATAAGAATATGCATATAATTATTTTTCTATATGGGGATTATGTTTGGAATATTGTTTATAAATATACATAAGGATCCTATTTAACCCATTTCTGATAAGAATATGCATATAATTATTTTTCTATATGGGGATTATGGGTGGAATATATCTATACATAGGAACATATTTAACCCATTTCTGATAAGAATATGCATATAATTATTTTTCTACATGGGGATTATGTGTTGAATATTGTTAATAAATATTTAACCCAATTATGATAAGAGTATGCATACAATTATTTTTCTATATGGGAATTATGGGTGGAATATTGTTTATAATTATACATAGTAACCTCTTTTACCCATTTCTGATAAGAATATGCATATAAATATTTTTCTGTATTGGGATTGTGGGTGGAATATTGTTTATAAATATACATAGGAACCTATTTACCCCCATTTCTGATAAGAATATGCATATAATTCGTTTTCTACATGGGGATTATGGGTGGAATAATGTTTATAAATATACATAGGTACCTATTTAACCCATTTCTGATTAGAATATGAATGTAATTATTTTTCTACATGGGGATTATGGGTGGAATACTGTTTATAAATATACATGGAACCTATTTAACCCATTTCTGATAAGAATATGCATATAATTATTTTTTTACATGGGGATTATGGGATGAATAGTGTTTATAAATATACATTGTAACCTATTTAACCCATTTCTGATAATAATAAACCAATATTTATTTTTCTACATGCGCAATATGGGAGGAATATTGTTTATAAATATACATAAGAATCTATTTAACCCATTTCTGATAAGAATATGCATATAATTATTTTTCTACATGAGGATTATGGGTGGAATACTGTTTATAAATGAACATAGGAACCTATTTACCCCATTTCTGATAAGAATACGCATATAATTATTTTTCTACATGGGGATTGTGGGTGGAATATTGTAGTTAAACATACATAGGAATATATTAAACCTATTTCTGCTATGAATATGCATATAATTATGTTTCTATATGTTGATTATAAGGTGGAATATTTTTTATACATATAAATAGGAACCTATTTAACCCATTTCTGATAAGAATATCCATATAATTATTTTTCTACATGGGGATTATGGGTGGAATATGGATTATAAATATACATAGGAACCTTTTTAACCCATTTCTGATAAGAATATGCATATAATTATTTTTCTACATGGGGATTATGGGTGGAATGATGTTTATAAATATACATAGGATCCTATTTAACTCATTTCTGATAGGAATATGCATATAATTATTTTTCTATATGGGGATTATGGGTTGTATATTGTTGATATCTATACATAGGAACAGATTTAACCCATTTCTGATTAGAATATGAATGTACTTATTTTCCACATGGGAATTATGGGTGGAATACTGTTTATAAATATAGATAGGAACCTATTTATCCTATTTCTGATATGAATATGCATATAATTATTTTTCTATATGGGGATTATGGGTGGAATATTGTTTATAAATATACATAGGAACCTATTTTACCCATTTCTGATAAGAATATGCCTATGATTATTTTTCTACATGGGGATTATGAGTGGAATGTGGATTATAAATATACATAGGAACCTATTTAACCAATTTCTGATAAGAATATGCATATAATTATTTTTCTACATGGGGATTATGGGTGGAATGTGGATTGTAAATTTACATAGGAACCTATTTAACCCATTTCTGATAAGAATATGCATATAATTCTTTTTCTACATGGGGATTATGGGTGGATTGATGTTCATAAATATACATAGGGACCTATTTAACCCATTTCTGATAAGAATATGCATATAATTATTTTTTTACATGGGGATTATGGGATGAATAGTGTTTATAAATATACATTGTAACCTATTTAAACCATTTCTGATAATAATATACCAATATTTATTTTTCTACATGGGCAATATGGTAGGAATATTGTTTATAAATATACATAAGAATCTATTTAACCCATTTCTAATAAGAATATGCATATAATTATTTTTCTACATGGGGATTATGGGTGGAATATGGATTATAAATATACATAGGAACCTTTTTAACCCATTTCTGATAAGAATATGCATATAATTATTTTTCTACATGGGGATTATGGGTGGAATGATGTTTATAAATATACATAGGATCCTATTTAACCCATTTGTGATAAGAATATGCATATAATTAATTTTCTATATAGGGATGATGGGTTGTATATTGTTGATATCTATACATAGGAACAGATTTAACCCATTTCTGATTGGAATATGAATGTACTTATTTTCCACATGGGGATTATGGGTGGAATATTGTTTATAAATATGGATAGGAACCTATTTATCCCATTTCTGATATGAATATGCATATAATTATTTTTCTATATGGGGATTATGGGTGGAATATTGTTTATAAATATACATAGGAACCTATTTAACCCATTTCTGATAAGAATATGCCTATAATTATTTTTCTACATGGGGATTATGAGTGGAATGTGGATTATAAATATACATAGGAACCTATTTAACCCATTTCTGATAAGAATATGCATATAATTATTTTTCTACAAGGGGATTATGGGTGGATTGATGTTCATAAATATACATAGGGACCTATTTAACCCATTTCTGATAAGAATATGCATATAATTATTTTTCTATATGGGGATTATGTTTGGAATATTGTTTATAAATATACATAAGGATCCTATTTAACCCATTTCTGATAAGAATATGCATATAATTATTTTTCTATATGGGGATTATGGGTGGAATATATCTATACATAGGAACATATTTAACCCATTTCTGATAAGAATATGCATATAATTATTTTTCTACATGGGGATTATGTGTTGAATATTGTTAATAAATATTTAACCCAATTCTGATAAGAGTATGCATACAATTATTTTTCTATATGGGAATTATGGGTGGAATATTGTTTATAATTATACATAGTAACCTCTTTTACCCATTTCTGATAAGAATATGCATATAAATATTTTTCTGTATTGGGATTGTGGGTGGAATATTGTTTATAAATATACATAGGAACCTATTTACCCCCATTTCTGATAAGAATATGCATATAATTCGTTTTCTACATGGGGATTATGGGTGGAATATTGTTTATAAATATACATAGGAACCTATTTAACCCATTTATGATTAGAATATGAATGTAATTATTTTTCTACATGGGGATTATGGGTGAAATACTGTTTATAAATATACATGGAACCTATTTAACCCATTTCTGATAAGAATATGCATATAATTATTTTTTTACATGGGGATTATGGGATAAATAGTGTTTATAAATATACATTGTAACCTATTTAACCCATTTCTGATAACAATATACCAATATTTATTTTTCTACATGGGCAATATGGGAGGAATATTGTTTATAAATATACATAAGAATCTATTTAACCCATTTCTGATAAAAATATGCATATAATTATTTTTCTACATGAGGATTATGGGTGGAATACTGTTTATAAATGAACATAGGAACCTATTTACCCCATTTCTGATAAGAATATGCATATAATTATTTTTTCGACATGGGGATTGTGGGTGGAATATTGTAGTTAAACATACATAGGAATATATTAAACCTATTTCTGCTATGAATATGCATATAATTATGTTTCTATAGTTGATTATGGGTGGAAATTTTTTTAAAAATATACATAGGAACCTATTTAACCCATTTCTGATAAGAATATGCATATAATTATTTTTCTACATGGGGATTATGGGTGGAATATGGATTATAAATATACATAGGAACCTTTTTAACCCATTTCTGATAAGAATATGCATATAATTATTTTTCTACATGGGGATTATGGGTGGAATGATGTTTATAAATATACATAGGATCCTATTTAACCCATTTCTGATAAGAATATGCATATAATTCATTTTCTATATGGGGATTATGGGTTGTATATTGTTGATATCTATACATAGGAACAGATTTAACCCATTTCTGATTAGAATATGAATGTACTTATTTTCCACGTGGGGATTATGGGTGGAATATTGTTTATAAATATAGATAGGAACCTATTTATCCCATTTCTGATATGAATATGCATATAATTATTTTTCTATATGGGGATTACTGGTGGAATATTGTTTATAAATATACATAGGAACCTATTTAACCCATTTCTGATAAGAATATGCCTATAATTATTTTTCTACATGGGGATTATGAGTGGAATGTGGATTATAAATATACATAGGAACCTATTTAACCAACTTCTGATAAGAATATGCATATAATTATTTTTCTACATGGGGATTATGGGTGGAATGTGGATTATAAATATACATAGGAACCTATTTAACCCATTTCTGATAAGAATATGCATATAATTATTTTTCTGTATTGGGATTGTGGGTGGAATATTGTTTATAAATATACATAGGAACCTATTTAACCCATTTCTGATAAGAATATGCCTATAATTATTTTTCTACATGGGGATTATGAGTGGAATGTGGATTATAAATATACATAGGAACCTATTTAACCCATTTCTGATAAGAATATGCATATAATTCTTTTTCTACATGGGGATTATGGGTGGATTGATGTTCATAAATATACATAGGGACCTATTTAACCCATTTCTGATAAGAATATGCATATAATTATTTTTCTATATGGGGATTATGTTTGGAATATTGTTTATAAATATACATAAGGATCCTATTTAACCCATTTCTGATAAAAATATGCATATAATTATTTTTCTATATGGGGATTATGGGTGGAATATATCTATACATAGGAACATATTTAACCCATTTCTGATAAGAATATGCATATAATTATTTTTCTACATGGGGATTATGTGTTGAATATTGTTAATAAATATTTAACCCAATTCTGATAAGAATATGCATATAATTATTTTTCTACATGGGGATTATGGGTGCAATGTGGATTATAAATATACATAGGAACCTATTTAACCCATTTCTGATAAGAATATGCATATAATTATTTTTCTGTATTGGGATTGTGGGTGGAATATTGTTTATAAATATACATAGGAACCTATTTACCCCCATTTCTGATAAGAATATGCATATAATTTGTTTTCTACATGGGGATTATGGGTGGAATATTGTTTATAAATATACATAGGAACCTATTTAACCCATTTCTGATTAGAATATGAATGTAATTATTTTTCTACATGGGGATTATGGGTGGAATACTGTTTATAAATATACATGGAACCTATTTAACCCATTTCTGATAAGAATATGCATATAATTATTTTTTTACATGGGGATTATGGGATTAATAGTGTTTATAAATATACATTGTAACCTATTTAACCCATTTCTGATAACAATATACCAATATTTATTTTTCTACATGGGCAATATGGGAGGAATATTGTTTATAAATATACATAAGAATCTATTTAACCCATTTCTGATAAGAATATGCATATAATTATTTTTCTACATGAGGATTATGGGTGGAATACTGTTTATAAATGAACATAGGAACCTATTTACCCCATTTCTGATAAGAATATGCATATAATTATTTTTCGACATGGGGATTGTGGGTGGAATATTGTAGTTAAACATACATAGGAATATATTAAACCTATTTCTGCTATGAATATGCATATAATTATGTTTCTATAGTTGATTATGGGTGGAATATTTTTTATAAATATACATAGGAACCTATTTAACCCATTTCTGATAAGAATATGCATATAATTATTTTTCTACATGGGGATTATGGGTGTAATATGGATTATAAATATACATAGGAACCTTTTTAACCCATTTCTGATAAGAATATGCATATAATTATTTTTCTACATGGGGATTATGGGTGGAATGATGTTTATAAATATACATAGGATCCTATTTAACCCATTTCTTATAAGAATATGCATATAATTCATTTTCTATATGGAGATTATCGGTTGTATATTGTTGATATCTATACATAGGAACAGATTTAACCGATTTCTGATTAGAATATGAATGTACTTATTTTCCACATGGGGATTATGGGTGGAATATTGTTTATAAATATAGATAGGAACCTATTTATCCCATTTCTGATATGAATATGCATATAATTATTTTTCTATATGGGGATTACTGGTGGAATATTGTTTATAAATATACATAGGAACCTATTTAACCCATTTCTGATAAGAATATGCCTATAATTATTTTTCTACATGGGGATTATGAGTGGAATGTGGATTATAAATATACATAGGAACCTATTTAACCAACTTCTGATAAGAATATGCATATAATTATTTTTCTACATGGGGATTATGGGTGCAATGTGGATTATAAATATACATAGGAACCTATTTAACCCATTTCTGATAAGAATATGCATATAATTATTTTTCTGTATTGGGATTGTGGGTGGAATATTGTTTATAAATATACATAGGAACCTATTTACCCCCATTTCTGATAAGAATATGCATATAATTTGTTTTCTACATGGGGATTATGGGTGGAATATTGTTTATAAATATACATAGGAACCTATTTAACCCATTTCTGATTAGAATATGAATGTAATTATTTTTCTACATGGGGATTATGGGTGGAATACTGTTTATAAATATACATGGAACCTATTTAACCCATTTCTGATAAGAATATGCATATAATTATTTTTTTACATGGGGATTATGGGATTAATAGTGTTTATAAATATACATTGTAACCTATTTAACCCATTTCTGATAACAATATACCAATATTTATTTTTCTACATGGGCAATATGGGAGGAATATTGTTTATAAATATACATAAGAATCTATTTAACCCATTTCTGATAAGAATATGCATATAATTATTTTTCTACATGAGGATTATTGGTGGAATACTGTTTATAAATGAACATAGGAACCTATTTACCCCATTTCTGATAAGAATATGCATATAATTATTTTTCGACATGGGGATTGTGGGTGGAATATTGTAGTTAAACATACATAGGAATATATTAAACCTATTTCTGCTATGAATATGCATATAATTATGTTTCTATAGTTGATTATGGGTGGAATATTTTTTATAAATATACTGGGGAACCTATTTAACCCATTTCTGATAAGAATATGCATATAATTATTTTTCTACATGGGGATTATGGGTGGAATATGGATTAGAAACATACATAGGAACCTTTTTAACCCATTTCTGATAAGAATATGCATATAATTATTTTTCTACATGGGGATTATGGGTGGAATGATGTTTATAAATATACATAGGATCCTATTTAACCCATTTCTGATAAGAATATGCATATAATTCATTTTCTATATGGGGATTATGGGTTGTATATTGTTGATATCTATACATAGGAACAGATTTAACCCATTTCTGATTAGAATATGAATGTACCTATTTTCCACATGGGGATTATGGGTGGAATATTGTTTATAAATATAGATAGGAACCTATTTATCCCATTTCTGATATGAATATGCATATAATTATTTTTCTATATGGGGATTGCTGGTGGAATATTGTTTATAAATATACATAGGAACCTATTTAACCCATTTCTGATAAGAATATGCCTATAATTATTTTTCTACATGGGGATTATGAGTGGAATGTGGATTATAAATATACATAGGAACCTATTTAACCAACTTCTGATAAGAATATGCATATAATTATTTTTCTACATGGGGATTATGGGTGGAATGTGGATTATAAATATACATAGGAACCTATTTAACCCATTTCTGATAAGAATATGCATATAATTATTTTTCTGTATTGGGATTGTGGGTGGAATATTGTTTATAAATATACATAGGAACCTATTTAACCCATTTCTGATAAGAATATGCCTATAATTATTTTTCTACATGGGGATTATGATTGGAATGTGGATTATAAATATACATAGGAACCTATTTAACCCATTTCTGATAAGAATATGCATATAATTCTTTTTCTACATGGGGATTATGGGTGGATTGATGTTCATAAATATACATAGGGACCTATTTAACCCATTTCTGATAAGAATATGCATATAATTATTTTTCTATATGGGGATTATGTTTGGAATATTGTTTATAAATATACATAAGGATCCTATTTAACCCATTTCTGATAAAAATATGCATATAATTATTTTTCTATATGGGGATTATGGGTGGAATATATCTATACATAGGAACATATTTAACCCATTTCTGATAAGAATATGCATATAATTATTTTTCTACATGGGGATTATGTGTTGAATATTGTTAATAAATATTTAACCCAATTCTGATAAGAGTATGCATACAATTATTTTTCTATATGGGAATTATGGGTGGAATATTGTTTATAATTATACATAGTAACCTCTTTTACCCATTTCTGATAACAATATGCATATAAATATTTTTCTGTATTGGGATTGTGGGTGGAATATTGTTTATAAATATACATAGGAACCTATTTACCCCCATTTCTGATAAGAATATGCATATAATTCGTTTTCTACATGGAGATTATGGGTGGAATATTGTTTATAAATATACATAGGAACCTATTTAACCCATTTCTGATTAGAATATGAATGTAATTATTTTTCTACATGGGGATTATGGGTGGAATACTGTTTATAAATATACATGGAACCTATTTAACCCATTTCTGATAAGAATATGCATATAATTATTTTTTTACATGGGATTATGGGATGAATAGTGTTCATAAATATACATTGTAACCTATTTAACCCATTTCTGATAACAATATACCAATATTTATTTTTCTACATGGGCAATATCGGAGGAATATTGTTTATAAATATACATAAGAATCTATTTAACCCATTTCTGATAAGAATATGCATATAATTATTTTTCTACATGAGGTTTATGGGTGGAATACTGTTTATAAATGAACATAGGAACCTATTTACCCCATTTCTGATAAGAATATGCATATTATTATTTTTCGACATGGGGATTGTGGGTGGGTGCTATTTCTGCTATGAATATGCAAATAATTATGTTTCTATAGTTGATTATGGGTGGAATATTTTTTATAAATATACATAGGAACCTATTTAACCCATTTCTGATAAGAATATGCATATAATTATTTTTCTACATGGGGATTATGGGTGGAATATGGATTATAAATATACATAGGAACCTTTTTTAACCCATTTCTGATAAGAATATGCATACAATTATTTTTCTACATGGGGATTATGGGTGGAATGATGTTTATAAATATACATAGGATCCTATTTAACCCATTTCTTATAAGAATATGCATATAATTCATTTTCTATATGGGGATTATGGGTTGTATATTGTTGATATCTATACATAGGAACAGATTTAACCCATTTCTGATTAGAATATGAATGTACTTATTTTCCACATGGGGATTATGGGTGGAATATTGTTTATAAATATAGATAGGAACCTATTTATCCCATTTCTGATATGAATATGCATATAATTATTTTTCTATATGGGAATTATGGGTGGAATATTGTTTATAAATATACATAGGAACCTATTTAACCCATTTCTGATAAGAATATGCCTATAATTATTTTTCTACATGGGGATTATGAGTGGAATGTGGATTATAAATATTCATAGGAACCTATTTAACCAATTTCTGATAAGAATATGCATATAATTATTTTTCTACATGGGGATTGTGGGTGGAATATTGTAGTTAAACATACATAGGAATATATTAAACCTATTTCTGCTATGAATATGCATATAATTATGTTTCTATATGTTGATTATGGGTGGAATATTTTTATAAATATACATAGGAACCTATTTAACCCATTTCTGATAAGAATATGCATATAATTATTTTTCTACATGGGGATTATGGGTGGAATATGGATTATAAATATACATAGGAACCTTTTTAACCCATTTCTGATAAGAATATGCATATAATTATTTTTCTACATGGGGATTATGGGTGGAATGATGTTTATAAATATACATAGGATCCTATTTAACCCATTTGTGATAAGAATATGCATATAATTCATTTTCTATATGGGGATTATGGGTTGTATATTGTTGGTATCTATACATAGGAACAGATTTAACCCATTTCTGATTAGAATATGAATGTACTTATTTTCCACATGGGGATTATGGGTGGAATATTGTTTATAAATATAGATAGGAACCTATTTATCCCATTTCTGATATGAATATGCATATAATTATTTTTCTATATGGGGATTATGGGTGGAATATTGTTTATAAATATACATAGGAACCTATTTAACCCATTTCTGATAAGAATATGCCTATAATTATTTTTCTACATGGGGATTATGAGTGGAATGTGGATTATAAATATACATAGGAACCTATTTAACCAATTTCGGATAAGAATATGCATATAATTATTTTTCTACATGGGGATTGTGGGTGGAATATTGTAGTTAAACATACATAGGAATATATTTGTGATAAGAATATGCATATAATTCATTTTCTATATGGGGATTATGGGTTGTATATTGTTGATATCTATACATAGGAACAGATTTAACCCATTTCTGATTAGAATATGAATGTACTTATTTTCCACATGGGGATTATGGGTGGAATATTGTTTATAAATATAGATAGGAACCTATTTATCCCATTTCTGATATGAATATGCATATAATTATTTTTCTATATGGGGATTATGGGTGGAATATTGTTTATAAATATACATAGGAACCTATTTAACCCATTTCTGATAAGAATATGCCTATAATTATTTTTCTACATGGGGATTATGAGTGGAATGTGGATTATAAATATACATAGGAACCTATTTAACCCATTTCTGATAAGAATATGCATATAATTATTTTTCTACATGGGGATTATGGGTGGAATGTGGATTATTAATATACATAGGAACCTATTTAACCCGTTTCTGATAAGAATATGCATATAATTCTTTTTCTACGTGGGGATTATGGGTGGATTGATGTTCATAAAAATACATAGGGACCTATTTAACCCATTTCTGATAAGAATATGCATATAATTATATTTCTATATGGGGATTATGTTTGGAATATTGGTTATAAATATACATAAGGATCCTATTTAACCCATTTCTGATAAGAATATGCATATAATTATTTTTCTATATGGGGATTATGGGTGGAATATATCTATACATAGGAACATATTTAACCCATTTCTGATAAGAATATGCATATAATTATTTTTCTACATGGGGATTATGTGTTGAATATTGTTAATAAATATTTAACCCAATTATGATAAGTGTATGCATACAATTATTTTTCTATATGGGAATTATGGGTGGAATATTGTTTATAATTATACATAGTAACCTATTTTACCCATTTCTGATAAGAATATGCATATAAATATTTTTCTGTATTGGGATTGTGGGTGGAATATTGTTTATAAATATACATAGGAACGTATTTACCCCCATTTCTGATAAGAGTATGCATATAATTCGTTTTCTACATGGGGATTATGGGTGGAATATTGTTTATAAATATACATAGGTACCTATTTAACCAATTTCTGATTAGAATATGAATGTAATTATTTTTCTACATGGGGATTATGGGTGGAATACTGTTTATAAATATACATGGAACCTATTTAACCCATTTCTGATAAGAATATGCATATAATTAATTTTTTACATGGGGATTATGGGATGAATAGTGTTTATAAATATACATTGTAACCTATTTAACCCATTTCTGATAATAATATACCAATATTTATTTTTCTACATGGGCAATATGGGAGGAATATTGTTTATAAATATACATAAGAATCTATTTAACCCATTTCTGATAAGAATATGCATACAATTCTTTTTCTACATGGGATTTATGGGTGGATTGATGTTCATAAATATACATAGTGACCTATTTAACCATTTTCTGATAAGAATATGCATATAATTATTTTTCTATATGGGATTTATGGGTGGATTGATGTTCATAAATATACATAGTGACCTATTTAACCCATTTCTGATAAGAATATGCATATAATTATTTTTCTATGTGGGGATTATGGTTGGAATATATCTATACATAGGAACATATTTAACCCATTTCTGATAAGAATATGCATATAATTATTTTTCCACATGGGGATTATGTGTTGAATATTGTTAATAAATATTTAACCCAATTCTGATAAGAGTATGCATACAATTATTTTTCTATATGGGAATTATGGGTGGAATATTGTTTATAATTATACATAGTAACCTCTTTTACCCATTTCTGATAAGAATATGCATATAAATATTTTTCTGTATTGTAATTGTGGGTGGAATATTGTTGATAAATATACATAGGAACCTATTTACCCCCATTTCTGATAAGAATATGCATATAATTCGTTTTCTACATTTGGATTATGGGTGGAATATTGTTTATAAATATACATAGGTACCTATTTAACCCATTTCTGATTAGAATATGAATGTAATTATTTTTCTACATATGGATTATGGGTGGAATACTGTTTATAAATATACATGGAACCTATTTAACCCATTTCTGATAAGAATATGCATATAATTATTTTTTTACATGGGGATTATGGGATGAATAGTGTTTATAAATATACATTGTAACCTATTTAACCCATTTCTGATAATAATATACCAATATTTATTTTCTACATGGGCAATATGGGAGGAATATTGTTTATAAATATACATAACAATCTATTTAACCCATTTCTGATAAGAATATGCATATAATTATTTTTCTACATGAGGATTATGGGTGGAATACTGTTTATAAATGAACATAGGAACCTATTTACCCCATTTCTGATAAGAATATGCATATAATTATTTTTCTACATGGGGATTGTGGGTGGAATATTGTAGTTAAACATACATAGGAATATATTAAACCTATTTCTGCTATGAATATGCATATAATTATGTTTCTATATGTTGATTATGGGTGGAATATTTTTTATAAATATACATAGGAACCTATTTAACCCATTTCTGATAAGAATATGCATATAAATATTTTTCTACATGGGGATTATGGGTGGAATGATGTTTATAAATATACATAGGATCCTATTTAACCCATTTCTGATAGGAATATGCATATAATTATTTTTCTATATGGGGATTATGGGTTGTATATTGTTGATATCTACATATAGGAACAGATTTAACCCATTTCTGATTAGAATATGAATGTACTTATTTTCCACATGGGGTGGAATATTGTTTATAAATATAGATAGGAACCTATTTATCCCATTTCTGTTATGAATATGCATATAATTATTTTTCTATATGGGGATTATGGGTGGAATAATGTTTATAAATATACATAGGAACCTATTTAACCCATTTCTGATAAGAATATGCCTATAATTATTTTTCTACATGGGGATTATGAGTGGAATGTGGATTATAAATATACATAGGAACCTATTTAACCCATTTCTGATAAGAATATGCATATAATTCTTTTTCTACATGGGGATTATGGGTGGATTGATGTTCATAAATATACAAAGGGACCTATTTAACCCATTTCTGATAAGAATATGCATATAATTATTTTTCTATATGGGGATTATGTTTGGAATATTGTTTAGAAATATACATTAGGATCCTATTTAACCAATTTCTGATAAGAATATGCATATAATTATTTTTCTATATGGGGATTATGGGTGGAATATATCTATACATAGGAACATATTTAACCCATTTCTGATAAGAATATGCATATAATTATTTTTCTACATGGGGATTATGGGTGGAATGTGGATTATAAATATACATAGGAACCTATTTAACTCATTTCTGATAAGAATATGCATATAATTATTTTTCTACATGGGGATTATGGGTGAAATGTGGATTATAAATATACATAGGAACCTATTTAACCAATTTCTGATAAGAATATGCATATAATTCTTTTTCTACATGGGGATTATGGGTGGATTGATGTTCATAAATATACAAAGGGACCTATTTAACCCATTTCTGATAAGAATATGCATATAATTATTTTTCTATATGGGGATTATGTTTGGAATATTGTTTAGAAATATACATTAGGATCCTATTTAACTAAGTTCTGATAAGAATATGCATATAATTATTTTTCTATATGGGGATTATGGGTGGAATATATCTATACATAGGAACATATTTAACCCATTTCTGATAAGAATATGCATATAATTATTTTTCTACATGGGGATTATGTGTTGAATATTCTTAATAAATATTTAACCCAATTCTGATAAGAGTATGCATACAATTATTTTTCTATATGGGAATTATGGGTGGAATATTGTTTATAATTATACATAGTAACCTCTTTTACCAATTTCTGATAAGAATATGCATATAAATATTTTTCTGTATTGGGATTGTGGGTGGAATATTGTTTATAAATATACATAGGAACCTATTTACCTCCATTTCTGATAAGAATATGCATATAATTCGTTTTCTACATGGGGATTATGGGTGGAATATTGTTTATAAATATACATAGGAACCTATTTAACCCATTTCTGATTAGAATATGAATGTAATTATTTTTCTACATCTGGATTATGGGTGGAATACTGTTTATAAATATACATGGAACCTATTTAACCCATTTCTGATAAGAATATGCATGTAATTATTTTTTTACATGGGATTATGGGATGAATAGTGTTTATAAATATACATTGTAACCTATTTAACCCATTTCTGATAATAATATACCAATATTTATTTTTCTACATGGGCAATATGGGAGGAAAATTGTTTATAAATATACATAAGAATCTATTTAACCCATTTCTGATAAGAATATGCTTATAATCATTTTTGTACATGAGGATTATGGGTGGAATACTGTTTATAAATGAACATAGGAACCTATTTACCCCATTTCTGATAAGGATATGCATATAATTATTTTTCTACATGGGGATTGTGGGTGGAATATTGTAGTTAAACATACATAGGAATACATTAAACCTATTTCTGCTATGAATATGCATATAATTATGTTTCTATATGTTGATTATGGGTGGAATATTTTTATAAATATACATAGGAACCTATTTAACCCATTTCTGATAAGAATATGCATATAATTATTTTTCTTCATGGGGATTATGGGTGGAATATGGATTATAAATATACATAGGAACCTTTTTAACCCATTTCTGATAAGAATATGCATATAATTATTTTTCTACATGGGGATTATGGGTGGAATGATGTTTATAAATATACAAAGGGACCTATTTAACCCATTTCTGATAAGAATATGCATATAATTATTTTTCTATATGGGGATTATGTTTGGAATATTGTTTAGAAATATACATTAGGATCCTATTTAACCCATTTCTGATAAGAATATGCATATAATTATTTTTCTATATGGGGATTGTGGGTGGAATATATCTATACATAGGAACATATTTAACCCATTTCTGATAAGAATATGCATATAATTATTTTTCTACATGGGGATTATGTGTTGAATATTCTTAATAAATATTTAACCCAATTCTGATAAGAGTATGCATACAATTATTTTTCTATATGGGAATTATGGGTGGAATATTGTTTATAATTATACATAGTAACCTCTTTTACCAATTTCTGATAAGAATATGCATATAAATATTTTTCTGTATTGGGATTGTGGGTGGAATATTGTTTATAAATATACATAGGAACCTATTTACCCCCATTTCTGATAAGAATATGCATATAATTCGTTTTCTACATCTGGATTATGGGTGGAATACTGTTTATAAATATACATGGAACCTATTTAACCCATTTCTGATAAGAATATGCATATAATTCTTTTTCTTCATGGGGATTATGGGTGGAATGATGTTTATAAATATACATAGGATCCTATTTAACCCATTTGTGATAAGAATAAGAATTCATTTTCTATATGGGGATTATGGGTTGTATATTGTTGATATCTATACATAGGAACAGATTTAACCCATTTCTGATTAGAATATGAATGTACTTATTTTCCACATGGGGATTATGGGTGGAATATTGTTTATAAATATAGATAGGAACCTATTTATCCCATTTCTGATATGAATATGCATATAATTATTTTTCTATATGGGGATTATGGGTGGAATATTGTTTAAAAATATATATAGGAACATATTTAACCCATTTCTGATAAGAATATGCCTATAATTATTTTTCTACATGGGGATTATGAGTGGAATGTGGATTATAAATATACATAGGAACCTATTTAACCAATTTCTGATAAGAATATGCATATAATTATTTTTCTACATGGGGATTATGGGTGGAATGTGGATTATAAATATACATAGGAACCTATTTAACCCGTTTCTGATAAGAATATGCATATAATTATTTTTCTACGTGGGGATTATGTTTGGAATATTGTTTATAACTATACATAAGGATCCTATTTAACCCATTTCTGATAAGAATATGCATATAATTATTTTTCTATATGGGGATTATGGGTGGAATATATCTATACATAGGAACATATTTAACCCATTTCTGATAAGAATATGCATATAATTATTTTTCTACATGGGGATTATGTGTTGAATATTGTTAATAAATATTTAACCCAATTATGATAAGTGTATGCATACAATTATTTTTCTATATGGGAATTATGGGTGGAATATTGTTTATAATTATACATAGTAACCTCTTTTACCCATTTCTGATAAGAATATGCATATAAATATTTTTCTGTATTGGGATTGTGGGTGGAATATTGTTTATAAATATACATAGGAACCTATTTACCCCCATTTATGATAAGAGTATGCATATAATTATTTTTCTACATGGGGATTATGGGTGAAATATGGATTATAAATATACGGTACATAGGAACCTTTTTAACCCATTTCTGATAAGAATATGCATATAATTATTTTTCTACATGGGGATTATGGGTGGAATGATGTTTATAAATATACATAGGATCCTATTTAACCCATTTCTGATAGCAATATGCATATAATTATTTTTCTATATGGGGATTATGGGTTGTATATTGTTGATATCTATACATAGGAACAGATTTAACCCATTTCTGATTAGAATATGAATGTACTTATTTTCCACATGGGGATTATGAGTGGAATATTGTTTATAAATATAGATAGGAACCTATTTATCCCATTTCTGATATGAATATGCATATAATTATTTTTCTACATGGGGATTATGAGTGGAATGTGGATTATAAATATACATAGGAACCTATTTAACCCATTTCTGATAAGAATATGCATATAATTATTTTTCTATATGGGGATTATGTTTGGAATATTGTTTAGAAATATACATTAGGATCCTATTTAACCCATTTCTGATAAGAATATGCATATAATTATTTTTCTATATGGGGATTATGGGTGGAATATATCTATACATAGGAACATATTTAACCCATTTCTGATAAGAATATGCATATAATTATTTTTCTACATGGGGATTATGTGTTGAATATTCTTAATAAATATTTAACCCAATTCTGATAAGAGTATGCATACAATTATTTTTCTATATGGGAATTATGGGTGGAATATTGTTTATAATTATACATAGTAACCTCTTTTACCAATTTCTGATAAGAATATGCATATAAATATTTTTCTGTATTGGGATTGTGGGTGGAATATTGTTTATAAATATACATAGGAACCTATTTACCCCCATTTCTGATAAGAATATGCATATAATTCGTGTTCTACATGGGGATTATGGGTGGAATATTGTTTATAAATATACATAGGAACCTATTTAACCCATTTCTGATAAGAATATGCATATAAATATTTTTCTACATGGGGATTATGGGTGGAATGATGTTTATAAATATACATAGGATCCTATTTAACCCATTTCTGATAGGAATATGCATATAATTATTTTTCTATATGGGGATTATGGGTTGTATATTGTTGATATCTACATATAGGAACAGATTTAACCCATTTCTGATTAGAATATGAATGTACTTATTTTCCACATGGGGTGGAATATTGTTTATAAATATAGATAGGAACCTATTTATCCCATTTCTGTTATGAATATGCATATAATTATTTTTCTATATGGGGATTATGGGTGGAATAATGTTTATAAATATACATAGGAACCTATTTAACCCATTTCTGATAAGAATATGCCTATAATTATTTTTCTACATGGGATTATGAGTGGAATGTGGATTATAAATATACATAGGAACCTATTTAACCCATTTCTGATAAGAATATGCATATAATTCTTTTTCTACATGGGGATTATGGGTGGATTGATGTTCATAAATATACAAAGGGACCTATTTAACCCATTTCTGATAAGAATATGCATATAATTATTTTTCTATATGGGGATTATGTTTGGAATATTGTTTAGAAATATACATTAGGATCCTATTTAACCAATTTCTGATAAGAATATGCATATAATTATTTTTCTATATGGGGATTATGGGTGGAATATATCTATACATAGGAACATATTTAACCCATTTCTGATAAGAATATGCATATAATTATTTTTCTACATGGGGATTATGGGTGGAATGTGGATTATAAATATACATAGGAACCTATTTAACTCATTTCTGATAAGAATATGCATATAATTATTTTTCTACATGGGGATTATGGGTGAAATGTGGATTATAAATATACATAGGAACCTATTTAACCAATTTCTGATAAGAATATGCATATAATTCTTTTTCTACATGGGGATTATGGGTGGAATGATGTTCATAAATATACAAAGGGACCTATTTAACCCATTTCTGATAAGAATATGCATATAATTATTTTTCTATATGGGGATTATGTTTGGAATATTGTTTAGAAATATACATTAGGATCCTATTTAACCAATTTCTGATAAGAATATGCATATAATTATTTTTCTATATGGGGATTATGGGTGGAATATATCTATACATAGGAACATATTTAACCCATTTCTGATAAGAATATGCATATAATTATTTTTCTACATGGGGATTATGTGTTGAATATTCTTAATAAATATTTAACCCAATTCTGATAAGAGTATGCATACAATTATTTTTCTATATGGGAATTATGGGTGGAATATTGTTTATAATTATACATAGTAACCTCTTTTACCAATTTCTGATAAGAATATGCATATAACTATTTTTCTGTATTGGGATTGTGGGTGGAATATTGTTTATAAATATACATAGGAACCTATTTACCTCCATTTCTGATAAGAATATGCATATAATTCGTTTTCTACATGGGGATTATGGGTGGAATATTGTTTATAAATATACATAGGAACCTATTTAACCCATTTCTGATTAGAATATGAATGTAATTATTTTTCTACATCTGGATTATGGGTGGAATACTGTTTATAAATATACATGGAACCTATTTAACCCATTTCTGATAAGAATATGCATGTAATTATTTTTTTACATGGGATTATGGGATGAATAGTGTTTATAAATATACATTGTAACCTATTTAACCCATTTCTGATAATAATATACCAATATTTATTTTTCTACATGGGCAATATGGGAGGAAAATTGTTTATAAATATACATAAGAATCTATTTAACCCATTTCTGATAAGAATATGCTTATAATTATTTTTGTACATGAGGATTATGGGTGGAATACTGTTTATAAATGAACATAGGAACCTATTTACCCCATTTCTGATAAGGATATGCATATAATTATTTTTCTACATGGGGATTGTGGGTGGAATATTGTAGTTAAACATACATAGGAATATATTAAACCTATTTCTGCTATGAATATGCATATAATTATGTTTCTATATGTTGATTATGGGTGGAATATTTTTATAAATATACATAGGAACCTATTTAACCCATTTCTGATAAGAATATGCATATAATTATTTTTCTTCATGGGGATTATGGGTGGAATATGGATTATAAATATACATAGGAACCTTTTTAACCCATTTCTGATAAGAATATGCATATAATTATTTTTCTACATGGGGATTATGGGTGGAATGATGTTTATAAATATACAAAGGGACCTATTTAACCCATTTCTGATAAGAATATGCATATAATTATTTTTCTATATGGGGATTATGTTTGGAATATTGTTTAGAAATATACATTAGGATCCTATTTAACCCATTTCTGATAAGAATATGCATATAATTATTTTTCTATATGGGGATTGTGGGTGGAATATATCTATACATAGGAACATATTTAACCCATTTCTGATAAGAATATGCATATAATTATTTTTCTACATGGGGATTATGTGTTGAATATTCTTAATAAATATTTAACCCAATTCTGATAAGAGTATGCATACAATTATTTTTCTATATGGGAATTATGGGTGGAATATTGTTTATAATTATACATAGTAACCTCTTTTACCAATTTCTGATAAGAATATGCATATAAATATTTTTCTGTATTGGGATTGTGGGTGGAATATTGTTTATAAATATACATAGGAACCTATTTACCCCCATTTCTGATAAGAATATGCATATAATTCGTTTTCTACATCTGGATTATGGGTGGAATACTGTTTATAAATATACATGGAACCTATTTAACCCATTTCTGATAAGAATATGCATATAATTCTTTTTCTTCATGGGGATTATGGGTGGAATGATGTTTATAAATATACATAGGATCCTATTTAACCCATTTGTGATAAGAATAAGAATTCATTTTCTATATGGGGATTATGGGTTGTATATTGTTGATATCTATACATAGGAACAGATTTAACCCATTTCTGATTAGAATATGAATGTACTTATTTTCCACATGGGGATTATGGGTGGAATATTGTTTATAAATATAGATAGGAACCTATTTATCCCATTTCTGATATGAATATGCATATAATTATTTTTCTATATGGGGATTATGGGTGGAATATTGTTTAAAAATATATATAGGAACATATTTAACCCATTTCTGATAAGAATATGCCTATAATTATTTTTCTACATGGGGATTATGAGTGGAATGTGGATTATAAATATACATAGGAACCTATTTAACCAATTTCTGATAAGAATATGCATATAATTATTTTTCTACATGGGGATTATGGGTGGAATGTGGATTATAAATATACATAGGAACCTATTTAACCCGTTTCTGATAAGAATATGCATATAATTATTTTTCTACGTGGGGATTATGTTTGGAATATTGTTTATAACTATACATAAGGATCCTATTTAACCCATTTCTGATAAGAATATGCATATAATTATTTTTCTATATGGGGATTATGGGTGGAATATATCTATACATAGGAACATATTTAACCCATTTCTGATAAGAATATGCATATAATTATTTTTCTACATGGGGATTATGTGTTGAATATTGTTAATAAATATTTAACCCAATTATGATAAGTGTATGCATACAATTATTTTTCTATATGGGAATTATGGGTGGAATATTGTTTATAATTATACATAGTAACCTCTTTTACCCATTTCTGATAAGAATATGCATATAAATATTTTTCTGTATTGGGATTGTGGGTGGAATATTGTTTATAAATATACATAGGAACCTATTTACCCCCATTTATGATAAGAGTATGCATATAATTATTTTTCTACATGGGGATTATGGGTGAAATATGGATTATAAATATACGGTACATAGGAACCTTTTTAACCCATTTCTGATAAGAATATGCATATAATTATTTTTCTACATGGGGATTATGGGTGGAATGATGTTTATAAATATACATAGGATCCTATTTAACCCATTTCTGATAGCAATATGCATATAATTATTTTTCTATATGGGGATTATGGGTTGTATATTGTTGATATCTATACATAGGAACAGATTTAACCCATTTCTGATTAGAATATGAATGTACTTATTTTCCACATGGGGATTATGAGTGGAATATTGTTTATAAATATAGATAGGAACCTATTTATCCCATTTCTGATAAGAATATGCATATAATTATTTTTCTACGTGGGGATTATGTTTGGAATATTGTTTATAACTATACATAAGGATCCTATTTAACCCATTTCTGATAAGAATATGCATATAATTATTTTTCTATATGGGGATTATGGGTGGAATATATCTATACATAGGAACATATTTAACCCATTTCTGATAAGAATATGCATATAATTATTTTTCTACATGGGGATTATGTGTTGAATATTGTTAATAAATATTTAACCCAATTATGATAAGTGTATGCATACAATTATTTTTCTATATGGGAATTATGGGTGGAATATTGTTTATAATTATACATAGTAACCTCTTTTACCCATTTCTGATAAGAATATGCATATAAATATTTTTCTGTATTGGGATTGTGGGTGGAATATTGTTTATAAATATACATAGGAACCTATTTACCCCCATTTATGATAAGAGTATGCATATAATTATTTTTCTACATGGGGATTATGGGTGAAATATGGATTATAAATATACGGTACATAGGAACCTTTTTAACCCATTTCTGATAAGAATATGCATATAATTATTTTTCTACATGGGGATTATGGGTGGAATGATGTTTATAAATATACATAGGATCCTATTTAACCCATTTCTGATAGCAATATGCATATAATTATTTTTCTATATGGGGATTATGGGTTGTATATTGTTGATATCTATACATAGGAACAGATTTAACCCATTTCTGATTAGAATATGAATGTACTTATTTTCCACATGGGGATTATGAGTGGAATATTGTTTATAAATATAGATAGGAACCTATTTATCCCATTTCTGATAAGAATATGCATATAATTATTTTTCTATATGGGGATTATGTTTGGAATATTGTTTAGAAATATACATTAGGATCCTATTTAACCCATTTCTGATAAGAATATGCATATAATTATTTTTCTATATGGGGATTATGGGTGGAATATATCTATACATAGGAACATATTTAACCCATTTCTGATAAGAATATGCATATAATTATTTTTCTACATGGGGATTATGTGTTGAATATTCTTAATAAATATTTAACCCAATTCTGATAAGAGTATGCATACAATTATTTTTCTATATGGGAATTATGGGTGGAATATTGTTTATAATTATACATAGTAACCTCTTTTACCAATTTCTGATAAGAATATGCATATAAATATTTTTCTGTATTGGGATTGTGGGTGGAATATTGTTTATAAATATACATAGGAACCTATTTACCCCCATTTCTGATAAGAATATGCATATAATTCGTGTTCTACATGGGGATTATGGGTGGAATATTGTTTATAAATATACATAGGAACCTATTTAACCCATTTCTGATTAGAATATGAATGTAATTATTTTTCTACATCTGGATTATGGGTGGAATACTGTTTATAAATATACATGGAACCTATTTAACCCATTTCTGATAAGAATATGCATATAATTATTTTTTTACATGGGATTATGGGATGAATAGTGTTTATAAATATACATTGTAACCTATTTAACCCATTTCTGATAATAATATACCAATATTTATTTTTGTACATGGGCAATATGGGAGGAATATTGTTTATAAATATACATAAGAATCTATTTAACCCATTTCTGATAAGAATATGCTTATAATTATTTTTGTACATGAATATTATGGGTGGAATACTGTTTATAAATGAACATAGGAACCTATTTACCCCATTTCTGATAAGAATATGCATATAATTATTTTTCTACATGGGGATTGTGGGTGGAATATTGTAGTTAAACATACATAGGAATATATTAAACCTATTTCTGCTATGAATATGCATATAATTATGTTTCTATATGTTGATTATGGGTGGAATATTTTTTATAAATATACATAGGAACCTATTTAACCCATTTCTGATAAGAATATGCATATAATTATTTTTCTACATGGGGATTATGGGTGGAATGATGTTTATAAATATACATAGGATCCTATTTAACCCATTTCTGATAGGAATATGCATATAATTATTTTTCTATATAGGGATTATGGGTTGTATATTGTTGATATCTATACATAGGAACAGATTTAACCCATTTCTGATTAGAATATGAATGTACTTATTTTCCACATGGGGTGGAATATTGTTTATAAATATAGATAGGAACCTATTTATCCCATTTCTGTTATGAATATGCATATAATTATTTTTCTATATGGGGATTATGGGTGGAATATTGTTTATAAATATACATAGGAACCTATTTAACCCATTTCTGATAAGAATATGCCTATAATTATTTTTCTACATGGGGATTATGAGTGGAATGTGGATTATAAATATACATAGGAACCTATTTAACCAATTTCTGATAAGAATATACATATAATTATTTTTCTACATGGGGATTATGGGTGGAATGTGGATTATAAATATACATAGGAACCTATTTAACCCATTTCTGATAAGAATATGCATATAATTCTTTTTCTACATGGGGATTATGGGTGGATTGATGTTCATAAATATACATAGGGACCTATTTAACCCATTTCTGATAAGAATATGAATATAATTATTTTTCTATATTGGGGATTATGTTTGGAATATTGTTTATAAATATACATAAGGATCCTATTTAACCCATTTCTGATAAGAATATGCATATAACTTTTTATCTATATGGGAATTATGGGTGGAATATATCTATACATAGGAACATATTTAACCCATTTCTGATAAGAATATGCATATAATTATTTTTCTACATGGGGATTATGTGTTGAATATTGTTAATAAATATTTAACCCAATTCTGATAAGAGTATGCATACAATTATTTTTCTATATGGGAATTATGGGTGGAATATTGTTTATAATTATACATAGTAACCTCTTTTACCCATTTCTGATAAGAATATGCATATAAATATTTTTCTGTATTGGGATTGTGGGTGGAATATTGTTTATAAATATACATAGGAACCTATTTACCCCCATTTATGATAAGAGTATGCATATAATTATTTTTCTACATGGGGATTATGGGTGAAATATGGATTATAAATATACGGTACATAGGAACCTTTTTAACCCATTTCTGATAAGAATATGCATATAATTATTTTTCTACATGGGGATTATGGGTGGAATGATGTTTATAAATATACATAGGATCCTATTTAACCCATTTCTGATAGCAATATGCATATAATTATTTTTCTATATGGGGATTATGGGTTGTATATTGTTGATATCTATACATAGGAACAGATTTAACCCATTTCTGATTAGAATATGAATGTACTTATTTTCCACATGGGGATTATGAGTGGAATATTGTTTATAAATATAGATAGGAACCTATTTATCCCATTTCTGATAAGAATATGCATATAATTATTTTTCTATATGGGGATTATGTTTGGAATATTGTTTAGAAATATACATTAGGATCCTATTTAACCCATTTCTGATAAGAATATGCATATAATTATTTTTCTATATGGGGATTATGGGTGGAATATATCTATACATAGGAACATATTTAACCCATTTCTGATAAGAATATGCATATAATTATTTTTCTACATGGGGATTATGTGTTGAATATTCTTAATAAATATTTAACCCAATTCTGATAAGAGTATGCATACAATTATTTTTCTATATGGGAATTATGGGTGGAATATTGTTTATAATTATACATAGTAACCTCTTTTACCAATTTCTGATAAGAATATGCATATAAATATTTTTCTGTATTGGGATTGTGGGTGGAATATTGTTTATAAATATACATAGGAACCTATTTACCCCCATTTCTGATAAGAATATGCATATAATTCGTGTTCTACATGGGGATTATGGGTGGAATATTGTTTATAAATATACATAGGAACCTATTTAACCCATTTCTGATTAGAATATGAATGTAATTATTTTTCTACATCTGGATTATGGGTGGAATACTGTTTATAAATATACATGGAACCTATTTAACCCATTAATGATAAGAATATGCATATAATTATTTTTTTACATGGGATTATGGGATGAATAGTGTTTATAAATATACATTGTAACCTATTTAACCCATTTCTGATAATAATATACCAATATTTATTTTTCTACATGGGCAATATGGGAGGAATATTGTTTATAAATATACATAAGAATCTATTTAACCCATTTCTGATAAGAATATGCTTATAATTATTTTTGTACATGAATATTATGGGTGGAATACTGTTTATAAATGAACATAGGAACCTATTTACCCCATTTCTGATAAGAATATGCATATAATTATTTTTCTACATGGGGATTGTGGGTGGAATATTGTAGTTAAACATACATAGGAATATATTAAACCTATTTCTGCTATGAATATGCATATAATTATGTTTCTATATGTTGATTATGGGTGGAATATTTTTTATAAATATACATAGGAACCTATTTAACCCATTTCTGATAAGAATATGCATATAATTATTTTTCTACATGGGGATTATGGGTGGAATGATGTTTATAAATATACATAGGATCCTATTTAACCCATTTCTGATAGGAATATGCATATAATTATTTTTCTATATGGGGATTATGGGTTGTATATTGTTGATATCTATACATAGGAACAGATTTAACCCATTTCTGATTAGAATATGAATGTACTTATTTTCCACATGGGGTGGAATATTGTTTATAAATATAGATAGGAACCTATTTATCCCATTTCTGTTATGAATATGCATATAATTATTTTTCTATATGGGGATTATGGGTGGAATATTGTTTATAAATATACATAGGAACCTATTTAACCCATTTCTGATAAGAATATGCCTATAATTATTTTTCTACATGGGGATTATGAGTGGAATGTGGATTATAAATATACATAGGAACCTATTTAACCAATTTCTGATAAGAATATACATATAATTATTTTTCTACATGGGGATTATGGGTGGAATGTGGATTATAAATATACATAGGAACCTATTTAACCCATTTCTGATAAGAATATGCATATAATTCTTTTTCTACATGGGGATTATGGGTGGATTGATGTTCATAAATATACATAGGGACCTATTTAACCCATTTCTGATAAGAATATGAATATAATTATTTTTCTATATTGGGGATTATGTTTGGAATATTGTTTATAAATATACATAAGGATCCTATTTAACCCATTTCTGATAAGAATATGCATATAACTTTTTATCTATATGGGAATTATGGGTGGAATATATCTATACATAGGAACATATTTAACCCATTTCTGATAAGAATATGCATATAATTATTTTTCTACATGGGGATTATGTGTTGAATATTGTTAATAAATATTTAACCCAATTCTGATAAGAGTATGCATAGAATTATTTTTCTATATGGGAATTATGGGTGGAATATTGTTTATAATTATACATAGTAACCTCTTTTACCCATTTCTGATAAGAATATGCATATAAATATTTTTCTGTATTGGGATTGTGGGTGGAATATTGTTTATAAATATACATAGGAATCTATTTACCCCCATTTCTGATAAGAATATGCATATAATTCGTTTTCTACATGGGGAATTTTGGGTGGAATATTGTTTATAAATATACATAGGAACCTATTTAACCCATTTCTGATTAGAATATGAATGTAATTATTTTTCTACATGGGGATTATGGGTGGAATACTGTTTATAAATATACATGGAACCTATTTAACCCATTTCTGATAAGAATATGCATATAATTATTTTTTTACATGGGGATTATGGGATGAATAGTGTTTATAAATATACATTGTAACCTATTTAACCCATTTCTGATAATAATATACAAATATTTATTTTTCTACATGGGCAATATGGGAGGAATATTGTTTATAAATATACATAAGAATCTATTTAACCCATTTCTGATAAGAATATGCATATAATTATTTTTCTACATGAGGATGATGGGTGGAATACTGTTTATAAATGAACATAGGAACCTATTTACCCCATGTCTGATAAGAATATGCATATAATTATTTTTCTACATGGGGATTGTGGGTGGAATATTGTAGTTAAACATACATAGGAATATATTAAACCTATTTCTGCTATGAATATGCATATAATTATGTTTCTATATGTTGATTATGGGTGGAATATTTTTTATAAATATACATAGGAACCTATTTAACCCATTTCTGATAAGAATATGCATATAATTATTTTTCTACATGGCGATTATGGGTGGAATCTGGATTATAAATATACATAGGAACCTTTTTAACCCATTTCTGATAAGAATATGCATATAATTATTTTTCTACATGGGGATTATGGGTGGAATGATGTTTATAAATATACATAGGATCCTATTTAACCCATTTCTGATAGTAGTATGCATATAGTTATTTTTCTATATGGGAATAATGGTTGTATATTGTTGATATCTATACATAGGAACAGCTTTAACCCATTTCTGATTAGAATATGAATGTACTTATTTTCCACATGGGGATTATGGGTGGAATATTGTTTATAAATATAGATAGGAGCCTATTTATCCCATTTCTGATATGAATATGCATATAATTATTTTTCTATATGGGGATTATGGGTGGAATATTGTTTATAAATATACATAGGAACCTATTTAACCCATTTCTGATAAGAATATGCCTATAATTATTTTTCTACATGGGGATTATGAGTGGAATGTGGATTATAAATATGCAGAGGAACCTATTTAACCAATTTCTGATAAGAATATGCATATAATTATTTTTCTACATGGGGATTATGGGTGGAATGTGGATTGTAAATATACATAGGAACCTATTTAACCCATTTCTGATAAGAATATGCATATAATTATTTTTCTACATGGGGATTATAGGTGGATTGATGTTCATAAATATACATAGGGACCTATTTAACCCATTTCTGATAAGAATATGCATATAATTATTTTTCTATACGGGGATTATGTTTGAAATATTGTTTATAAATATACATAAGGATCCTATTTAACCCATTTCTGATAAGAATATGCATATAATTATTTTTCTATATGGGGATTATGGGTGGAATATATCTATACATAGGAACATATTTAACCCATTTCTGATAAGAATATGCATATAATTATTTTTCTACATGGGGATTATGTGTTGAATATTGTTAATAAATATTTAACCCATTTCTGATAAGAATATGCATATAATTATTTTTCTACATGGGGATTATGGGTGGAATGATGTTTATAAATATACATAGGATCCTATTTAACCCATTTCTGATAGGAATATGCATATAATTATTTTTCTATATGGGGATTATGGGTTGTATATTGTTGATATCTATACATAGGAACAGATTTATCCCATTTCTGATTAGAATATGAATGTACTTATTTTCCACATGGGGTGGAATATTGTTTATAAATATAGATAGGAACCTATTTATCCCAATTCTGTTATGAATATGCATATAATTATTTTTCTATATGGGGATTATGGGTGGAATATTGTTTATAAATATACATAGGAACCTATTTAACCCATTTCTGATAAGAATATGCCTATAATTATTTTTCTACATGGGGATTATGAGTGGAATGTGGATTATAAATATACATAGGAACCTATTTAACCAATTTCTGATAAGAATATACATATAATTATTTTTCTACATGGGGATTATGGGTGGAATGTGGATTATGAATATACATAGGAACCTATTTAACCCATTTCTGATAAGAATATGCATATAATTCTTTTTCTACATGGGGATTATGGGTGGATTGATGTTCATAAATATACATAGGGACCTATTTAACCCATTTCTGATAAGAATATGAATATAATTATTTTTCTATATTGGGGATTATGTTTGGAATATTGTTTATAAATATACATAAGGATCCTATTTAACCCATTTCTGATAAGAATATGCATATAACTTTTTTTCTATATGGGAATTATGGGTGGAATATATCTATACATAGGAACATATTTAACCCATTTCTGATAAGAATATGCATATAATTATTTTTCTACATGGGGATTATGTGTTGAATATTGTTAATAAATATCTAACCCAATTCTGATAAGAGTATGCATAGAATTATTTTTCTATATGGGAATTATGGGTGGAATATTGTTTATAATTATACATAGTAACCTCTTTTACCCATTTCTGATAAGAATATGCATATAAATATTTTTCTGTATTGGGATTGTCGGTGGAATATTGTTTATAAATATACATAGGAACCTATTTACCCCCATTTCTGATAAGAATATGCATATAATTCGTTTTCTACATGGGGAATTTTGGGTGGAATATTGTTTATAAATATACATAGGAACCTATTTAACCCATTTCTGATTAGAATATGAAAGTAATTATTTTTCTACATGGGGATTATGGGTGGAATACTGTTTATAAATATACATGGAACCTATTTAACCCATTTCTGATAAGAATATGCATATAATTATTTTTTTACATGGGGATTATGGGATGAATAGTGTTTATAAATATACATTGTAACCTATTTAACCCATTTCTGATAATAATATACAAATATTTATTTTTCTACATGGGCAATATGGGAGGAATATTGTTTATAAATATACATAAGAATCTATTTAACCCATTTCTGATAAGAATATGCATATAATTATTTTTCTACGTGAGGATTATGGGTGGAATACTGTTTATAAATATACATGGAACCTATTTAACCCATTTCTGATAAGAATATGCATATAATTATTTTTTTACATGGGATTATGGGATGAATAGTGTTTATAAATATACATTGTAACCTATTTAACCCATTTCTGATAATAATATACCAATATTTATTTTTCTACATGGGCAATATGGGAGGAATATTGTTTATAAATATACATAAGAATCTATTTAACCCATTTCTGATAAGAATATGCTTATAATTATTTTTGTACATGAGGATTATGGGTGGAATACTGTTTATAAATGAACATAGGAACCTATTTACCCCATTTCTGATAAGAATATGCATATAATTATTTTTCTACATGGGGATTGTGGGTGGAATATTGTAGTTAAACATACATAGGAATATATTAAACCTATTTCTGCTATGAATATGCATATAATTATGTTTCTATATGTTGATTATGGGTGGAATATTTTTTATAAATATACATAGGAACCTATTTAACCCATTTCTGATAAGAATATGCATATAATTATTTTTCTACATGGGGATTATGGGTGGAATGATGTTTATAAATATAAATAGGATCCTATTTAACCCATTTCTGATAGGAATATGCATATAATTATTTTTCTATATGGGGATTATGGGTTGTATATTGTTGATATCTATACATAGGAACAGATTTAACCCATTTCTGATTAGAATATGAATGTACTTATTTTCCACATGGGGTGGAATATTGTTTATAAATATAGATAGGAACCTATTTATCCCATTTCTGTTATGAATATGCATATAATTATTTTTCTATATGGGGATTATGGGTGGAATATTGTTTATAAATATACATAGGAACCTATTTAACCCATTTCTGATAAGAATATGCCTATAATTATTTTTCTACATGGGGATTATGAGTGGAATGTGGATTATAAATATACATAGGAACCTATTTAACCAATTTCTGATAAGAATATACATATAATTATTTTTCTACATGGGGATTATGGGTGGAATGTGGATTATAAATATACATAGGAACCTATTTAACCCATTTCTGATAAGAATATGCATATAATTCTTTTTCTACATGGGGATTATGGGTGGATTGATGTTCATAAATATACATAGGGACCTATTTAACCCATTTCTGATAAGAATATGAATATAATTATTTTTCTATATTGGGGATTATGTTTGGAATATTGTTTATAAATATACATAAGGATCCTATTTAACCCATTTCTGATAAGAATATGCATATAACTTTTTTCTATATGGGAATTATGGGTGGAATATATCTATACATAGGAACATATTTAACCCATTTCTGATAAGAATATGCATATAATTATTTTTCTACATGGGGATTATGTGTTGAATATTGTTAATAAATATTTAACCCAATTCTGATAAGAGTATGCATAGAATTATTTTTCTATATGGGAATTATGGGTGGAATATTGTTTATAATTATACATAGTAACCTCTTTTACCCATTTCTGATAAGAATATGCATATAAATATTTTTCTGTATTGGGATTGTGGGTGGAATATTGTTTATAAATATACATAGGAACCTATTTACCCCCATTTCTGATAAGAATATGCATATAATTCGTTTTCTACATGGGGAATTTTGGGTGGAATATTGTTTATAAATATACATAGGAACCTATTTAACCCATTTCTGATTAGAATATGAATGTAATTATTTTTCTACATGGGGATTATGGGTGGAATACTGTTTATAAATATACATGGAACCTATTTAACCCATTTCTGATAAGAATATGCATATAATTATTTTTTTACATGGGGATTATGGGATGAATAGTGTTTATAAATATACATTGTAACCTATTTAACCCATTTCTGATAATAATATACAAATATTTATTTTTCTACATGGGCAATATGGGAGGAATATTGTTTATAAATATACATAAGAATCTATTTACCCCATTTCTGATAAGAATATGCATATAATTATTTTTCTACATGAGGATTGTGGGTGGAATATTGTAGTTAAACATACATAGGAATATATTAAACCTATTTCTGCTATGAATATGCATATAATTATGTTTCTATATGTTGATTATGGGTGGAATATTTTTTATAAATATACATAGGAACCTATTTAACCCATTTCTGATAAGAATATGCATATAATTATTTTTCTACATGGGGATTATGGGTGGAATATGGATTATAAATTTACATAGGAACCTTTTTAACCCATTTCTGATAAGAATATGCATATAATTATTTTTCTACATGGGGATTATGGGTGGAATGATGTTTATAAATATACATAGGATCCTATTTAACCCATTTCTGATAGTAGTATGCATATAGTTATTTTTCTATATGGGAATAATGGTTGTATATTGTTGATATCTATACATAGGAACAGCTTTAACCCATTTCTGATTAGAATATGAATGTACTTATTTTCCACATGGGGATTATGGGTGGAATATTGTTTATAAATATAGATAGGAGCCTATTTATCCCATTTCTGATATGAATATGCATATAATTATTTTTCTATATGGGGATTATGGGTGGAATATTGTTTATAAATATACATAGGAACCTATTTAACCCATTTCTGATAAGAATATGCATATAATTATTTTTCTACATGGGGATTATGAGTGGAATGTGGATTATAAATATGCAGAGGAACCTATTTAACCAATTTCTGATAAGAATATGCATATAATTATTTTTCTACATGGGGATTATGGGTGGAATGTGGATTGTAAATATACATAGGAACCTATTTAACCCATTTCTGATAAGAATATGCATATAATTATTTTTCTACATGGGGATTATAGGTGGATTGATGTTCATAAATATACATAGGGACCTATTTAACCCATTTCTGATAAGAATATGCATATAATTATTTTTCTATACGGGGATTATGTTAGAAATATTGTTTATAAATATACATAAGGATCCTATTTAACCCATTTCTGATAAGAATATGCATATAATTATTTTTCTATATGGGGATTATGGGTGGAATATATCTATACATAGGAACATATTTAACCCATTTCTGATAAGAATATGCGTATAATTATTTTTCTACATGGGGATTATGTGTTGAATATTGTTAATAAATATTTAACCCATTTCTGATAAGAATATGCATATAATTATTTTTCTACATGGGGATTATGGGTGGAATGATGTTTATAAATATACATAGGATCCTATTTAACCCATTTCTGATAGGAATATGCATATAATTATTTTTCTATATGGGGATTATGGGTTGTATATTGTTGATATCTATACATAGGAACAGATTTATCCCATTTCTGATTAGAATATGAATGTACTTATTTTCCACATGGGGTGGAATATTGTTTATAAATATAGATAGGAACCTATTTATCCCATTTCTGTTATGAATATGCATATAATTATTTTTCTATATGGGGATTATGGGTGGAATATTGTTTATAAATATACATAGGAACCTATTTAACCCATTTCTGATAAGAATATGCCTATAATTATTTTTCTACATGGGGATTATGAGTGGAATGTGGATTATAAATATACATAGGAACCTATTTAACCAATTTCTGATAAGAATATACATATAATTATTTTTCTACATGGGGATTATGGGTGGAATGTGGATTATAAATATACATAGGAACCTATTTAACCCATTTCTGATAAGAATATGCATATAATTCTTTTTCTACATGGAGATTATGGGTGGATTGATGTTCATAAATATACATAGGGACCTATTTAACCCATTTCTGATAAGAATATGAATATAATTATTTTTCTATATTGGGGATTATGTTTGGAATATTGTTTATAAATATACATAAGGATCCTATTTAACCCATTTCTGATAAGAATATGCATATAACTTTTTTTCTATATGGGAATTATGGGTGGAATATATCTATACATAGGAACATATTTAACCCATTTCTGATAAGAATATGCATATAATTATTTTTCTACATGGGGATTATGTGTTGAATATTGTTAATAAATATCTAACCCAATTCTGATAAGAGTATGCATAGAATTATTTTTCTATATGGGAATTATGGGTGGAATATTGTTTATAATTATACATAGTAACCTCTTTTACCCATTTCTGATAAGAATATGCATATAAATATTTTTCTGTATTGGGATTGTCGGTGGAATATTGTTTATAAATATACATAGGAACCTATTTACCCCCATTTCTGATAAGAATATGCATATAATTCGTTTTCTACATGGGGAATTTTGGGTGGAATATTGTTTATAAATATACATAGGAACCTATTTAACCCATTTCTGATTAGAATATGAAAGTAATTATTTTTCTACATGGGGATTATGGGTGGAATACTGTTTATAAATATACATGGAACCTATTTAACCCATTTCTGATAAGAATATGCATATAATTATTTTTTTACATGGGGATTATGGGATGAATAGTGTTTATAAATATACATTGTAACCTATTTAACCCATTTCTGATAATAATATACAAATATTTATTTTTCTACATGGGCAATATGGGAGGACTATTGTTTATAAATATACATAAGAATCTATTTAACCCATTTCTGATAAGAATATGCATATAATTATTTTTCTACATGAGGATTATGGGTGGAATACTGTTTATAAATGAACATAGGAACCTATTTACCCCATGTCTGATAAGAATATGCATATAATTATTTTTCTACATGGGGATTGTGGGTGGAATATTGTAGTTAAACATACATAGGAATATATTAAAGCTATTTCTGCTATGAATATGCATATAATTATGTTTCTATATGTTGATTATGGGTGGAATATTTTTTATAAATATACATAGGAACCTATTTAACCCATTTCTGATAAGAATATGCATATAATTATTTTTCTACATGGGGATTATGGGTGGAATATGGATTATAAATATACATAGGAACCTTTTTAACCCATTTCTGATAAGAATATGCATATAATTATTTTTCTACATGGGGATTATGGGTGGAATGATGTTTATAAATATACATAGGATCCTATTTAACCCATTTCTGATAGTAGTATGCATATAGTTATTTTTCTATATGGGAATAATGGTTGTATATTGTTGATATCTATACATAGGAACAGCTTTAACCCATTTCTGATTAGAATATGAATGTACTTATTTTCCACATGGGGATTATGGGTGGAATATTGTTTATAAATATAGATAGGAACCTATTTATCCCATTTCTGATATGAATATGCATATAATTATTTTTCTATATGGGGATTATGGGTGGAATATTGTTTATAAATATACATAGGAACCTATTTAACCCATTTCTGATAAGAATATGCCTATAATTATTTTTCTACATGGGGATTATGAGTGGAATGTGGATTATAAATATGCAGAGGAACCTATTTAACCAATTTCTGATAAGAATATGAAAGTAATTATTTTTCTACATGGGGATTATGGGTGGAATACTGTTTATAAATATACATGGAACCTATTTAACCCATTTCTGATAAGAATATGCATATAATTATTTTTTTACATGGGGATTATGGGATGAATAGTGTTTATAAATATACATTGTAACCTATTTAACCCATTTCTGATAATAATATACAAATATTTATTTTTCTACATGGGCAATATGGGAGGAATATTGTTTATAAATATACATAAGAATCTATTTAACCCATTTCTGATAAGAATATGCATATAATTATTTTTCTACATGAGGATTATGGGTGGAATACTGTTTATAAATGAACATAGGAACCTATTTACCCCATGTCTGATAAGAATATGCATATAATTATTTTTCTACATGGGGATTGTGGGTGGAATATTGTAGTTAAACATACATAGGAATATATTAAACCTATTTCTGCTATGAATATGCATATAATTATGTTTCTATATGTTGATTATGGGTGGAATATTTTTTATAAATATACATAGGAACCTATTTAACCCATTTCTGATAAGAATATGCATATAATTATTTTTCTACATGGGGATTATGGGTGGAATATGGATTATAAATATACATAGGAACCTTTTTAACCCATTTCTGATAAGAATATGCATATAATTATTTTTCTACATGGGGATTATGGGTGGAATGATGTTTATAAATATACATAGGATCCTATTTAACCCATTTCTGATAGTAGAATGCATATAGTTATTTTTCTATATGGGAATAATGGTTGTATATTGTTGATATCTATACATAGGAACAGCTTTAACCCATTTCTGATTAGAATATGAATGTACTTATTTTCCACATGGGGATTATGGGTGGAATATTGTTTATAAATATAGATAGGAACCTATTTATCCCATTTCTGATATGAATATGCATATAATTATTTTTCTATATGGGGATTATGGGTGGAATATTGTTTATAAATATACATAGGAACCTATTGAACCCATTTCTGATAAGAATATGCCTATAATTATTTTTCTACATGGGGATTATGAGTGGAATGTGGATTATAAATATGCAGAGGAACCTATTTAACCAATTTCTGATAAGAATATGCATATAATTATTTTTCTACATGGGGATTATGGGTGGAATGTGGATTGTAAATATACATAGGAACCTATTTAACCCATTTCTGATAAGAATATGCATATAATTATTTTTCTACATGGGGATTATAGGTGGATTGATGTTCATAAATATACATAGGGACCTATTTAACCCATTTCTGATAAGAATATGCATATAATTATTTTTCTATACGGGGATTATGTTTGAAATATTGTTTATAAATATACATAAGGATCCTATTTAACCCATTTCTGATAAGAATATGCATATAATTATTTTTCTATATGGGGATTATGGGTGGAATATATCTATACATAGGAACATATTTAACCCATTTCTGATAAGAATATGCATATAATTATTTTTCTACATGGGGATTATGTGTTGAATATTGTTAATAAATATTTAACCCATTTCTGATAAGAATATGCATGTAATTATTTTTCTACATGTGGATTATGGGTGGAATGATGTTTATAAATATACATAGGATCCTATTTAACCCATTTCTGATAGGAATATGCATATAATTATTTTTCTATATGGGGATTATGGGTTGTATATTGTTGATATCTATACATAGGAACAGATTTAACCCATTTCTGATTAGAATATGAATGTACTTATTTTCCACATGGGGTGGAATATTGTTTATAAATATAGATAGGAACCTATTTATCCCATTTCTGTTATGAATATGCATATAATTATTTTTCTATATGGGGATTATGGGTGGAATATTGTGTATAAATATACATAGGAACCTATTTAACCCATTTCTGATAAGAATATGCCTATAATTATTTTTCTACATGGGGATTATGAGTGGAATGTGGATTATAAATATACATAGGAACCTATTTAACCAATTTCTGATAAGAATATACATATAATTATTTTTCTACATGGGGATTATGGGTGGAATGTGGATTATAAATATACATAGGAACCTATTTAACTCATTTCTGATAAGAATATGCATATAATTCTTTTTCTACATGGTGATTATGGGTGGATTGATGTTCATAAATATACATAGGGACCTATTTAACCCATTTCTGATAAGAATATGCATATAATTATTTTTCTATACGGGGATTATGTTTGAAATATTGTTTATAAATATACATAAGGATCCTATTTAACCCATTTCTGATAAGAATATGCATATAATTATTTTTCTATATGGGGATTATGGGTGGAATATATCTATACATAGGAACATATTTAACCCATTTCTGATAAGAATATGCATATAATTATTTTTCTACATGGGGATTATGTGTTGAATATTGTTAATAAATATTTAACCCATTTCTGATAAGAATATGCATGTAATTATTTTTCTACATGTGGATTATGGGTGGAATGATGTTTATAAATATACATAGGATCCTATTTAACCCATTTCTGATAGGAATATGCATATAATTATTTTTCTATATGGGGATTATGGGTTGTATATTGTTGATATCTATACATAGGAACAGATTTAACCCATTTCTGATTAGAATATGAATGTACTTATTTTCCACATGGGGTGGAATATTGTTTATAAATATAGATAGGAACCTATTTATCCCATTTCTGTTATGAATATGCATATAATTATTTTTCTATATGGGGATTATGGGTGGAATATTGTGTATAAATATACATAGGAACCTATTTAACCCATTTCTGATAAGAATATGCCTATAATTATTTTTCTACATGGGGATTATGAGTGGAATGTGGATTATAAATATACATAGGAACCTATTTAACCAATTTCTGATAAGAATATACATATAATTATTTTTCTACATGGTGATTATGGGTGGAATGTGGATTATAAATATACATAGGAACCTATTTAACTCATTTCTGATAAGAATATGCATATAATTCTTTTTCTACATGGTGATTATGGGTGGATTGATGTTCATAAATATACATAGGGACCTATTTAACCCATTTCTGATAAGAATATGAATATAATTATTTTTCTATATTGGGGATTATGTTTGGAATATTGTTTATAAATATACATAAGGATCCTATTTAACCCATTTCTGATAAGAATATGCATATAACTTTTTTTCTATATGGGAATTATGGGTGGAATATATCTATACATAGGAACATATTTAACCCATTTCTGATAAGAATATGCATATAATTATTTTTCTACATGGGGATTATGTGTTGAATATTGTTAATAAATATTTAACCCAATTCTGATAAGAGTATGCATAGAATTATTTTTCTATATGGGAATTATGGGTGGAATATTGTTTATAATTATACATAGTAACCTCTTTTACCCATTTCTGATAAGAATATGCATATAAATATTTTTCTGTATTGGGATTGTGGGTGGAATATTGTCTATAAATATACATAGGAACCTATTTACCCCCATTTCTGATAAGAATATGCATATAATTTGTTTTCTACATGGGGAATTTTGGGTGGAATATTGTTTATAAATATAGATGGGAACCTATTTAACCCATTTCTGATTAGAATATGAATGTAATTATTTTTCTACATGGGGATTATGGGTGGAATACTGTTTATAAATATACATGGAACCTATTTAACCCATTTCTGATAAGAATATGCATATAATTATTTTTTTACATGGGGATTATGGGATGAATAGTGTTTATAAATATACATTGTAACCTATTTAACCCATTTCTGATAATAATATACAAATATTTATTTTTCTACATGGGCAATATGGGAGGAATATTGTTTATAAATATACATAAGAATCTATTTAACCCATTTCTGATAAGAATATGCATATAATTATTTTTCTACATGAGGATGATGGGTGGAATACTGTTTATAAATGAACATAGGAACCTATTTACCCCATGTCTGATAAGAATATGCATATAATTATTTTTCTACATGGGGATTGTGGGTGGAATATTGTAGTTAAACATACATAGGAATATATTAAACCTATTTCTGCTATGAATATGCATATAATTATGTTTCTATATGTTGATTATGGGTGGAATATTTTTTATAAATATACATAGGAACCTATTTAACCCATTTCTGATAAGAATATGCATATAATTATTTTTCTACATGGGGATTATGGGTGGAATATGGATTATAAATATACATAGGAACCTTTTTAACCCATTTCTGATAAGAATATTCATATAATTATTTTTCTACATGGGGATTATGGGTGGAATGATGTTTATAAATATACATAGGATCCTATTTAACCCATTTCTGATAGTAGTATGCATATAGTTATTTTTCTATATGGGAATAATGGTTGTATATTGTTGATATCTATACATAGGAACAGCTTTAACCCATTTCTGATTAGAATATGAATGTACTTATTTTCCACATGGGGATTATGGGTGGAATATTGTTTATAAATATAGATAGGAGCCTATTTATCCCATTTCTGATATGAATATGCATATAATTATTTTTCTATATGGGGATTATGGGTGGAATATTGTTTATAAATATACATAGGAACCTATTTAACCCATTTCTGATAAGAATATGCCTATAATTATTTTTCTACATGGGGATTATGAGTGGAATGTGGATTATAAATATGCAGAGGAACCTATTTAACCAATTTCTGATAAGAATATGCATATAATTATTTTTCTACATGGGGATTATGGGTGGAATGTGGATTGTAAATATACATAGGAACCTATTTAACCCATTTCTGATAAGAATATGCATATAATTATTTTTCTACATGGGGATTATAGGTGGATTGATGTTCATAAATATACATAGGGACCTATTTAACCCATTTCTGATAAGAATATGCATATAATTATTTTTCTATACGGGGATTATGTTTGAAATATTGTTTATAAATATACATAAGGATCCTATTTAACCCATTTCTGATAAGAATATGCATATAATTATTTTTCTATATGGGGATTATGGGTGGAATATATCTATACATAGGAACATATTTAACCCATTTCTGATAAGAATATGCATATAATTATTTTTCTACATGGGGATTATGTGTTGAATATTGTTAATAAATATTTAACCCATTTCTGATAAGAATATGCATATAATTATTTTTCTACATGGGGATTATGGGTGGAATGATGTTTATAAATATACATAGGATCCTATTTAACCCATTTCTGATAGGAATATGCATATAATTATTTTTCTATATGGGGATTATGGGTTGTATATTGTTGATATCTATACATAGGAAAAGATTTATCCCATTTCTGATTAGAATATGAATGTACTTATTTTCCACATGGGGTGGAATATTGTTTATAAATATAGATAGGAACCTATTTATCCCATTTCTGTTATGAATATGCATATAATTATTTTTCTATATGGGGATTATGGGTGGAATATTGTTTATAAATATACATAGGAACCTATTTAACCCATTTCTGATAAGAATATGCCTATAATTATTTTTCTACATGGGGATTATGAGTGGAATGTGGATTATAAATATACATAGGAACCTATTTAACCAATTTCTGATAAGAATATACATATAATTATTTTTCTACATGGGGATTATGGGTGGAATGTGGATTATAAATATACATAGGAACCTATTTAACCCATTTCTGATAAGAATATGCATATAATTCTTTTTCTACATGGGGATTATGGGTGGATTGATGTTCATAAATATACATAGGGACCTATTTAACCCATTTCTGATAAGAATATGAATATAATTATTTTTCTATATTGGGGATTATGTTTGGAATATTGTTTATAAATATACATAAGGATCCTATTTAACCCATTTCTGATAAGAATATGCATATAACTTTTTTTCTATATGGGAATTATGGGTGGAATATATCTATACATAGGAACATATTTAACCCATTTCTGATAAGAATATGCATATAATTATTTTTCTACATGGGGATTATGTGTTGAATATTGTTAATAAATATCTAACCCAATTCTGATAAGAGTATGCATAGAATTATTTTTCTATATGGGAATTATGGGTGGAACATTGTTTATAATTATACATAGTAACCTCTTTTACCCATTTCTGATAAGAATATGCATATAAATATTTTTCTGTATTGGGATTGTCGGTGGAATATTGTTTATAAATATACATAGGAACCTATTTACCCCCATTTCTGATAAGAATATGCATATAATTTGTTTTCTACATGAGGAATGTTGGGTGGAATATTGTTTATAAATATACATAGGAACCTATTTAACCCATTTCTGATTAGAATATGAAAGTAATTATTTTTCTACATGGGGATTATGGGTGGAATACTGTTTATAAATATACATGGAACCTATTTAACCCATTTCTGATAAGAATATGCATATAATTATTTTTTACATGGGGATTATGGGATGAATAGTGTTTATAAATATACATTGTAACCTATTTAACCCATTTCTGATAATAATATACAAATATTTATTTTTCTACATGGGCAATATGGGAGGAATATTGTTTATAAATATACATAAGAATCTATTTAACCCATTTCTGATAAGAATATGCATATAATTATTTTTCTACATGAGGATTATGGGTGGAATACTGTTTATAAATGAACATAGGAACCTATTTAACCCATTTCTGATTAGAATATGAATGTAATTATTTTTCTACATGGGGATTATGGGTGGAATACTGTTTATAAATATACATGGAACCTATTTAACCCATTTCTGATAAGAATATGCATATAATTATTTTTTTACATGGGGATTATGGGATGAATAGTGTTTATAAATATACATTGTAACCTATTTAACCCATTTCTGATAATAATATACAAATATTTATTTTTCTACATGGGCAATATGGGAGGAATATTGTTTATAAATATACATAAGAATCTATTTAACCCATTTCTGATAAGAATATGCATATAATTATTTTTCTACATGAGGATTATGGGTGGAATACTGTTTATAAATGAACATAGGAACCTATTTACCCCATGTCTGATAAGAATATGCATATAATTATTTTTCTACATGGGGATTGTGGGTGGAATATTGTAGTTAAACATACATAGGAATATATTAAACCTATTTCTGCTATGAATATGCATATAATTATGTTTCTATATGTTGATTATGGGTGGAATATTTTTTATAAATATACATAGGAACCTATTTAACCCATTTCTGATAAGAATATGCATATAATTATTTTTCTACATGGGGATTATGGGTGGAATATGGATTATAAATATACATAGGAACCTTTTTAACCCATTTCTGATAAGAATATGCATATAATTATTTTTCTACATGGGGATTATGGATGGAATGATGTTTATAAATATACATAGGATCCTATTTAACCCATTTCTGATAGTAGTATGCATATAGTTATTTTTCTATATGGGAATAATGGTTGTATATTGTTGATATCTATACATAGGAACAGCTTTAACCCATTTCTGATTAGAATATGAATGTACTTATTTTCCACATGGGGATTATGGGTGGAATATTGTTTATAAATATAGATAGGAGCCTATTTATCCCATTTCTGATATGAATATGCATATAATTATTTTTCTATATGGGGATTATGGGTGGAATATTGTTTATAAATATACATAGGAACCTATTTAACCCATTTCTGATAAGAATATGCCTATAATTATTTTTCTACATGGGGATTATGAGTGGAATGTGGATTATAAATATGCAGAGGAACCTATTTAACCAATTTCTGATAAGAATATGCATATAATTATTTTTCTACATGGGGATTATGGGTGGAATGTGGATTGTAAATATACATAGGAACCTATTTAACCCATTTCTGATAAGAATATGCATATAATTATTTTTCTACATGGGGATTATAGGTGGATTGATGTTCATAAATATACATAGGGACCTATTTAACCCATTTCTGATAAGAATATGCATATAATTATTTTTCTATACGGGGATTATGTTTGAAATATTGTTTATAAATATACATAAGGATCCTATTTAACCCATTTCTGATAAGAATATGCATATAATTATTTTTCTATATGGGGATTATGGGTGGAATATATCTATACATAGGAACATATTTAACCCATTTCTGATAAGAATATGCATATAATTATTTTTCTACATGGGGATTATGTGTTGAATATTGTTAATAAATATTTAACCCATTTCTGATAAGAATATGCATATAATTATTTTTCTACATGGGGATTATGGGTGGAATGATGTTTATAAATATACATAGGATCCTATTTAACCCATTTCTGATAGGAATATGCATATAATTATTTTTCTATATGGGGATTATGGGTTGTATATTGTTGATATCTATACATAGGAACAGATTTATCCCATTTCTGATTAGAATATGAATGTACTTATTTTCCACATGGGGTGGAATATTGTTTATAAATATAGATAGGAACCTATTTATCCCATTTCTGTTATGAATATGCATATAATTATTTTTCTATATGGGGATTATGGGTGGAATATTGTTTATAAATATACATAGGAACCTATTTAACCCATTTCTGATAAGAATATGCCTATAATTATTTTTCTACATGGGGATTATGAGTGGAATGTGGATTATAAATATACATAGGAACCTATTTAACCAATTTCTGATAAGAATATACATATAATTATTTTTCTACATGGGGATTATGGGTGGAATGTGGATTATAAATATACATAGGAACCTATTTAACCCATTTCTGATAAGAATATGCATATAATTCTTTTTCTACATGGGGATTATGGGTGGATTGATGTTCATAAATATACATAGGGACCTATTTAACCCATTTCTGATAAGAATATGAATATAATTATTTTTCTATATTGGGGATTATGTTTGGAATATTGTTTATAAATATACATAAGGATCCTATTTAACCCATTTCTGATAAGAATATGCATATAACTTTTTTTCTATATGGGAATTATGGGTGGAATATATCTATACATAGGAACATATTTAACCCATTTCTGATAAGAATATGCATATAATTATTTTTCTACATGGGGATTATGTGTTGAATATTGTTAATAAATATCTAACCCAATTCTGATAAGAGTATGCATAGAATTATTTTTCTATATGGTAATTATGGGTGGAATATTGTTTATAATTATACATAGTAACCTCTTTTACCCATTTCTGATAAGAATATGCATATAAATATTTTTCTGTATTGGGATTGTCGGTGGAATATTGTTTATAAATATACATAGGAACCTATTTACCCCCATTTCTGATAAGAATATGCATATAATTCGTTTTCTACATGAGGAATTTTGGGTGGAATATTGTTTATAAATATACATAGGAACCTATTTAACCCATTTCTGATTAGAATATGAAAGTAATTATTTTTCTACATGGGGATTATGGGTGGAATACTGTTTATAAATATACATGGAACCTATTTAACCCATTTCTGATAAGAATATGCATATAATTATTTTTTACATGGGGATTATGGGATGAATAGTGTTTATAAATATACATTGTAACCTATTTAACCCATTTCTGATAATAATATACAAATATTTATTTTTCTACATGGGCAATATGGGAGGAATATTGTTTATAAATATACATAAGAATCTATTTAACCAATTTCTGATAAGAATATGCATATAATTATTTTTCTACATGAGGCTTATGGGTGGAATACTGTTTATAAATGAACATAGGAACCTATTTACCCCATGTCTGATAAGAATATGCATATAATTATTTTTCTACATGGGGATTGTGGGTGGAATATTGTAGTTAAACATACATAGGAATATATTAAACCTATTTCTGCTATGAATATGCATATAATTATGTTTCTATATGTTGATTATGGGTGGAATATTTTTTATAAATATACATAGGAACCTATTTAACCCATTTCTGATAAGAATATGCATATAATTATTTTTCTACATGGGGATTATGGGTGGAATATGGATTATAAATATACATAGGAACCTTTTTAACCCATTTCTGATAAGAATATGCATATAATTATTTTTCTACATGGGGATTATGGGTGGAATGATGTTTATAAATATACATAGGATCCTATTTAACCCATTTCTGATAGTAGTATGCATATAGTTATTTTTCTATATGGGAATAATGGTTGTATATTGTTGATATCTATACATAGGAACAGCTTTAACCCATTTCTGATTAGAATATGAATGTACTTATTTTCCACATGGGGATTATGGGTGGAATATTGTTTATAAATATAGATAGGAACCTATTTATCCCATTTCTGATATGAATATGCATATAATTATTTTTCTATATGGGGATTATGGGTGGAATATTGTTTATAAATATACATAGGAACCTATTTAACCCATTTCTGATAAGAATATGCCTATAATTATTTTTCTACATGGGGATTATGAGTGGAATGTGGATTATAAATATGCAGAGGAACCTATTTAACCAATTTCTGATAAGAATATGCATATAATTATTTTTCTACATGGGGATTATGGGTGGAATGTGGATTGTAAATATACATAGGAACCTATTTAACCCATTTCTGATAAGAATATGCATATAATTATTTTTCTACATGGGGATTATAGGTGGATTGATGTTCATAAATATACATAGGGACCTATTTAACCCATTTCTGATAAGAATATGCATATAATTATTTTTCTATACGGGGATTATGTTTGAAATATTGTTTATAAATATACATAAGGATCCTATTTAACCCATTTCTGATAAGAATATGCATATAATTATTTTTCTATATGGGGATTATGGGTGGAATATATCTATACATAGGAACATATTTAACCCATTTCTGATAAGAATATGCATATAATTATTTTTCTACATGGGGATTATGTGTTGAATATTGTTAATAAATATTTAACCCAATTCTGATAAGAGTATGCATAGAATTATTTTTCTATATGGGAATTATGGGTGGAATATTGTTTATAATTATACATAGTAACCTCTTTTACCCATTTCTGATAAGAATATGCATATAAATATTTTTCTGTATTGGGATTGTGGGTGGAATATTGTTTATAAATATACATAGGAACCTATTTACCCCCATTTCTGATAAGAATATGCATATAATTCGTTTTCTACATGGGGAATTTTGGGTGGAATATTGTTTATAAATATACATAGGAACCTATTTAACCCATTTCTGATTAGAATATGAATGTAATTATTTTTCTACATGGGGATTATGGGTGGAATACTGTTTATAAATATACATGGAACCTATTTAACCCATTTCTGATAAGAATATGCATATAATTATTTTTTTACATGGGGATTATGGGATGAATAGTGTTTATAAATATACATTGTAACCTATTTAACCCATTTCTGATAATAATATACAAATATTTATTTTTCTACATGGGCAATATGGGAGGAATATTGTTTATAAATATACATAAGAATCTATTTAACCCATTTCTGATAAGAATATGCATATAATTATTTTTCTACATGAGGATAATGGGTGGAATACTGTTTATAAATGAACATAGGAACCTATTTACCCCATGTCTGATAAGAATATGCATATAATTATTTTTCTACATGGGGATTGTGGGTGGAATATTGTAGTTAAACATACATAGGAATATATTAAACCTATTTCTGCTATGAATATGCATATAATTATGTTTCTATATGTTGATTATGGGTGGAATATTTTTTATAAATATACATAGGAACCTATTTAACCCATTTCTGATAAGAATATGCATATAATTATTTTTCTACATGGGGATTATGGGTGGAATATGGATTATAAATTTACATAGGAACCTTTTTAACCCATTTCTGATAAGAATATGCATATAATTATTTTTCTACATGGGGATTATGGGTGGAATGATGTTTATAAATATACATAGGATCCTATTTAACCCATTTCTGATAGTAGTATGCATATAGTTATTTTTCTATATGGGAATAATGGTTGTATATTGTTGATATCTATACATAGGAACAGCTTTAACCCATTTCTGATTAGAATATGAATGTACTTATTTTCCACATGGGGATTATGGGTGGAATATTGTTTATAAATATAGATAGGAACCTATTTATCCCATTTCTGATATGAATATGCATATAATTATTTTTCTATATGGGGATTATGGGTGGAATATTGTTTATAAATATACATAGGAACCTATTTAACCCATTTCTGATAAGAATATGCCTATAATTATTTTTCTACATGGGGATTATGAGTGGAATGTGGATTATAAATATGCAGAGGAACCTATTTAACCAATTTCTGATAAGAATATGAAAGTAATTATTTTTCTACATGGGGATTATGGGTGGAATACTGTTTATAAATATACATGGAACCTATTTAACCCATTTCTGATAAGAATATGCATATAATTATTTTTTTACATGGGGATTATGGGATGAATATACATTGTAACCTATTTAACCCATTTCTGATAATAATATACAAATATTTATTTTTCTACATGGGCAATATGGGAGGAATATTGTTTATAAATATACATAAGAATCTATTTAACCCATTTCTGATAAGAATATGCATATAATTATTTTTCTACATGAGGAATATGGGTGGAATACTGTTTATAAATGAACATAGGAACCTATTTACCCCATGTCTGATAAGAATATGCATATAATTATTTTTCTACATGGGGATTGTGGGTGGAATATTGTAGTTAAACATACATAGGAATATATTAAACCTATTTCTGCTATGAATATGCATATAATTATGTTTCTATATGTTGATTATGGGTGGAATATTTTTTATAAATATACATAGGAACCTATTTAACCCATTTCTGATAAGAATATGCATATAATTATTTTTCTACATGGGGATTATGGGTGGAATATGGATTATAAATATACATAGGAACCTTTTTAACCCATTTCTGATAAGAATATGCATATAATTATTTTTCTACATGGGGATTATGGGTGGAATGATGTTTATAAATATACATAGGATCCTATTTAACCCATTTCTGATAGTAGAATGCATATAGTTATTTTTCTATATGGGAATAATGGTTGTATATTGTTGATATCTATACATAGGAACAGCTTTAACCCATTTCTGATTAGAATATGAATGTACTTATTTTCCACATGGGGATTATGGGTGGAATATTGTTTATAAATATAGATAGGAACCTATTTATCCCATTTCTGATATGAATATGCATATAATTATTTTTCTATATGGGGATTATGGGTGGAATATTGTTTATAAATATACATAGGAACCTATTTAACCCATTTCTGATAAGAATATGCCTATAATTATTTTTCTACATGGGGATTATGAGTGGAATGTGGATTATAAATATGCAGAGGAACCTATTTAACCAATTTCTGATAAGAATATGCATATAATTATTTTTCTACATGGGGATTATGGGTGGAATGTGGATTGTAAATATACATAGGAACCTATTTAACCCATTTCTGATAAGAATATGCATATAATTATTTTTCTACATGGGGATTATAGGTGGATTGATGTTCATAAATATACATAGGGACCTATTTAACCCATTTCTGATAAGAATATGCATATAATTATTTTTCTATACGGGGATTATGTTTGAAATATTGTTTATAAATATACATAAGGATCCTATTTAACCCATTTCTGATAAGAATATGCATATAATTATTTTTCTATATGGGGATTATGGGTGGAATATATCTATACATAGGAACATATTTAACCCATTTCTGATAAGAATATGCATATAATTATTTTTCTACATGGGGATTATGTGTTGAATATTGTTAATAAATATTTAACCCATTTCTGATAAGAATATGCATGTAATTATTTTTCTACATGTGGATTATGGGTGGAATGATGTTTATAAATATACATAGGATCCTATTTAACCCATTTCTGATAGGAATATGCATATAATTATTTTTCTATATGGGGATTATGGGTTGTATATTGTTGATATCTATACATAGGAACAGATTTAACCCATTTCTGATTAGAATATGAATGTACTTATTTTCCACATGGGGTGGAATATTGTTTATAAATATAGATAGGAACCTATTTATCCCATTTCTGTTATGAATATGCATATAATTATTTTTCTATATGGGGATTATGGGTGGAATATTGTGTATAAATATACATAGGAACCTATTTAACCCATTTCTGATAAGAATATGCCTATAATTATTTTTCTACATGGGGATTATGAGTGGAATGTGGATTATAAATATACATAGGAACCTATTTAACCAATTTCTGATAAGAATATACATATAATTATTTTTCTACATGGGGATTATGGGTGGAATGTGGATTATAAATATACATAGGAACCTATTTAACTCATTTCTGACAAGAATATGCATATAATTCTTTTTCTACATGGTGATTATGGGTGGATTGATGTTCATAAATATACATAGGGACCTATTTAACCCATTTCTGATAAGAATATGAATATAATTATTTTTCTATATTGGGGATTATGTTTGGAATATTGTTTATAAATATACATAAGGATCCTATTTAACCCATTTCTGATAAGAATATGCATATAACTTTTTTTCTATATGGGAATTATGGGTGGAATATATCTATACATAGGAACATATTTAACCCATTTCTGATAAGAATATGCATATAATTATTTTTCTACATGGGGATTATGTGTTGAATATTGTTAATAAATATTTAACCCAATTCTGATAAGAGTATGCATAGAATTATTTTTCTATATGGGAATTATGGGTGGAATATTGTTTATAATTATACATAGTAACCTCTTTTACCCATTTCTGATAAGAATATGCATATAAATATTTTTCTGTATTGGGATTGTGGGTGGAATATTGTTTATAAATATACATAGGAACCTATTTACCCCCATTTCTGATAAGAATATGCATATAATTTGTTTTCTACATGGGGAACTTTGGGTGGAATATTGTTTATAAATATACATGGGAACCTATTTAACCCATTTCTGATTAGAATATGAATGTAATTATTTTTCTACATGGGGATTATGGGTGGAATACTGTTTATAAATATACATGGAACCTATTTAACCCATTTCTGATAAGAATATGCATATAATTATTTTTTTACATGGGGATTATGGGATGAATAGTGTTTATAAATATACATTGTAACCTATTTAACCCATTTCTGATAATAATATACAAATATTTATTTTTCTACATGGGCAATATGGGAGGAATATTGTTTATAAATATACATAAGAATCTATTTAACCCATTTCTGATAAGAATATGCATATAATTATTTTTCTACATGAGGATTATGGGTGGAATACTGTTTATAAATGAACATAGGAACCTATTTACCCCATGTCTGATAAGAATATGCATATAATTATTTTTCTACATGGGGATTGTGGGTGGAATATTGTAGTTAAACATACATAGGAATATATTAAACCTATTTCTGCTATGAATATGCATATAATTATGTTTCTATATGTTGATTATGGGTGGAATATTTTTTATAAATATACATAGGAACCTATTTAACCCATTTCTGATAAGAATATGCATATAATTATTTTTCTACATGGGGATTATGGGTGGAATGATGTTTATAAATATACATAGGATCCTATTTAACCCATTTCTGATAGTAGTATGCATATAGTTATTTTTCTATATGGGAATAATGGTTGTATATTGTTGATATCTATACATAGGAACAGCTTTAACCCATTTCTGATTAGAATATGAATGTACTTATTTTCCACATGGGGATTATGGGTGGAATATTGTTTATAAATATAGATAGGAGCCTATTTATCCCATTTCTGATATGAATATGCATATAATTATTTTTCTATATGGGGATTATGGGTGGAATATTGTTTATAAATATACATAGGAACCTATTTAACCCATTTCTGATAAGAATATGCCTATAATTATTTTTCTACATGGGGATTATGAGTGGAATGTGGATTATAAATATGCAGAGGAACCTATTTAACCAATTTCTGATAAGAATATGCATATAATTATTTTTCTACATGGGGATTATGGGTGGAATGTGGATTGTAAATATACATAGGAACCTATTTAACCCATTTCTGATAAGAATATGCATATAATTATTTTTCTACATGGGGATTATAGGTGGATTGATGTTCATAAATATACATAGGGACCTATTTAACCCATTTCTGATAAGAATATGCATATAATTATTTTTCTATACGGGGATTATGTTTGAAATATTGTTTATAAATATACATAAGGATCCTATTTAACCCATTTCTGATAAGAATATGCATATAATTATTTTTCTATATGGGGATTATGGGTGGAATATATCTATACATAGGAACATATTTAACCCATTTCTGATAAGAATATGCATATAATTATTTTTCTACATGGGGATTATGTGTTGAATATTGTTAATAAATATTTAACCCAATTCTGATAAGAGTATGCATAGAATTATTTTTCTATATGGGAATTATGGGTGGAATATTGTTTATAATTATACATAGTAACCTCTTTTACCCATTTCTGATAAGAATATGCATATAAATATTTTTCTGTATTGGGATTGTGGGTGGAATATTGTTTATAAATATACATAGGAACCTATTTACCCCCATTTCTGATAAGAATATGCATATAATTCGTTTTCTACATGGGGAATTTTGGGTGGAATATTGTTTATAAATATACATAGGAACCTATTTAACCCATTTCTGATTAGAATATGAATGTAATTATTTTTCTACATGGGGATTATGGGTGGAATACTGTTTATAAATATACATGGAACCTATTTAACCCATTTCTGATAAGAATATGCATATAATTATTTTTTTACATGGGGATTATGGGATGAATAGTGTTTATAAATATACATTGTAACCTATTTAACCCATTTCTGATAATAATATACAAATATTTATTTTTCTACATGGGCAATATGGGAGGAATATTGTTTATAAATATACATAAGAATCTATTTAACCCATTTCTGATAAGAATATGCATATAATTATTTTTCTACATGAGGATAATGGGTGGAATACTGTTTATAAATGAACATAGGAACCTATTTACCCCATGTCTGATAAGAATATGCATATAATTATTTTTCTACATGGGGATTGTGGGTGGAATATTGTAGTTAAACATACATAGGAATATATTAAACCTATTTCTGCTATGAATATGCATATAATTATGTTTCTATATGTTGATTATGGGTGGAATATTTTTTATAAATATACATAGGAACCTATTTAACCCATTTCTGATAAGAATATGCATATAATTATTTTTCTACATGGGGATTATGGGTGGAATATGGATTATAAATTTACATAGGAACCTTTTTAACCCATTTCTGATAAGAATATGCATATAATTATTTTTCTACATGGGGATTATGGGTGGAATGATGTTTATAAATATACATAGGATCCTATTTAACCCATTTCTGATAGTAGTATGCATATAGTTATTTTTCTATATGGGAATAATGGTTGTATATTGTTGATATCTATACATAGGAACAGCTTTAACCCATTTCTGATTAGAATATGAATGTACTTATTTTCCACATGGGGATTATGGGTGGAATATTGTTTATAAATATAGATAGGAACCTATTTATCCCATTTCTGATATGAATATGCATATAATTATTTTTCTATATGGGGATTATGGGTGGAATATTGTTTATAAATATACATAGGAACCTATTTAACCCATTTCTGATAAGAATATGCCTATAATTATTTTTCTACATGGGGATTATGAGTGGAATGTGGATTATAAATATGCAGAGGAACCTATTTAACCAATTTCTGATAAGAATATGAAAGTAATTATTTTTCTACATGGGGATTATGGGTGGAATACTGTTTATAAATATACATGGAACCTATTTAACCCATTTCTGATAAGAATATGCATATAATTATTTTTTTACATGGGGATTATGGGATGAATATACATTGTAACCTATTTAACCCATTTCTGATAATAATATACAAATATTTATTTTTCTACATGGGCAATATGGGAGGAATATTGTTTATAAATATACATAAGAATCTATTTAACCCATTTCTGATAAGAATATGCATATAATTATTTTTCTACATGAGGAATATGGGTGGAATACTGTTTATAAATGAACATAGGAACCTATTTACCCCATGTCTGATAAGAATATGCATATAATTATTTTTCTACATGGGGATTGTGGGTGGAATATTGTAGTTAAACATACATAGGAATATATTAAACCTATTTCTGCTATGAATATGCATATAATTATGTTTCTATATGTTGATTATGGGTGGAATATTTTTTATAAATATACATAGGAACCTATTTAACCCATTTCTGATAAGAATATGCATATAATTATTTTTCTACATGGGGATTATGGGTGGAATATGGATTATAAATATACATAGGAACCTTTTTAACCCATTTCTGATAAGAATATGCATATAATTATTTTTCTACATGGGGATTATGGGTGGAATGATGTTTATAAATATACATAGGATCCTATTTAACCCATTTCTGATAGTAGAATGCATATAGTTATTTTTCTATATGGGAATAATGGTTGTATATTGTTGATATCTATACATAGGAACAGCTTTAACCCATTTCTGATTAGAATATGAATGTACTTATTTTCCACATGGGGATTATGGGTGGAATATTGTTTATAAATATAGATAGGAACCTATTTATCCCATTTCTGATATGAATATGCATATAATTATTTTTCTATATGGGGATTATGGGTGGAATATTGTTTATAAATATACATAGGAACCTATTTAACCCATTTCTGATAAGAATATGCCTATAATTATTTTTCTACATGGGGATTATGAGTGGAATGTGGATTATAAATATGCAGAGGAACCTATTTAACCAATTTCTGATAAGAATATGCATATAATTATTTTTCTACATGGGGATTATGGGTGGAATGTGGATTGTAAATATACATAGGAACCTATTTAACCCATTTCTGATAAGAATATGCATATAATTATTTTTCTACATGGGGATTATAGGTGGATTGATGTTCATAAATATACATAGGGACCTATTTAACCCATTTCTGATAAGAATATGCATATAATTATTTTTCTATACGGGGATTATGTTTGAAATATTGTTTATAAATATACATAAGGATCCTATTTAACCCATTTCTGATAAGAATATGCATATAATTATTTTTCTATATGGGGATTATGGGTGGAATATATCTATACATAGGAACATATTTAACCCATTTCTGATAAGAATATGCATATAATTATTTTTCTACATGGGGATTATGTGTTGAATATTGTTAATAAATATTTAACCCATTTCTGATAAGAATATGCATGTAATTATTTTTCTACATGTGGATTATGGGTGGAATGATGTTTATAAATATACATAGGATCCTATTTAACCCATTTCTGATAGGAATATGCATATAATTATTTTTCTATATGGGGATTATGGGTTGTATATTGTTGATATCTATACATAGGAACAGATTTAACCCATTTCTGATTAGAATATGAATGTACTTATTTTCCACATGGGGTGGAATATTGTTTATAAATATAGATAGGAACCTATTTATCCCATTTCTGTTATGAATATGCATATAATTATTTTTCTATATGGGGATTATGGGTGGAATATTGTGTATAAATATACATAGGAACCTATTTAACCCATTTCTGATAAGAATATGCCTATAATTATTTTTCTACATGGGGATTATGAGTGGAATGTGGATTATAAATATACATAGGAACCTATTTAACCAATTTCTGATAAGAATATACATATAATTATTTTTCTACATGGGGATTATGGGTGGAATGTGGATTATAAATATACATAGGAACCTATTTAACTCATTTCTGACAAGAATATGCATATAATTCTTTTTCTACATGGTGATTATGGGTGGATTGATGTTCATAAATATACATAGGGACCTATTTAACCCATTTCTGATAAGAATATGAATATAATTATTTTTCTATATTGGGGATTATGTTTGGAATATTGTTTATAAATATACATAAGGATCCTATTTAACCCATTTCTGATAAGAATATGCATATAACTTTTTTTCTATATGGGAATTATGGGTGGAATATATCTATACATAGGAACATATTTAACCCATTTCTGATAAGAATATGCATATAATTATTTTTCTACATGGGGATTATGTGTTGAATATTGTTAATAAATATTTAACCCAATTCTGATAAGAGTATGCATAGAATTATTTTTCTATATGGGAATTATGGGTGGAATATTGTTTATAATTATACATAGTAACCTCTTTTACCCATTTCTGATAAGAATATGCATATAAATATTTTTCTGTATTGGGATTGTGGGTGGAATATTGTTTATAAATATACATAGGAACCTATTTACCCCCATTTCTGATAAGAATATGCATATAATTTGTTTTCTACATGGGGAACTTTGGGTGGAATATTGTTTATAAATATACATGGGAACCTATTTAACCCATTTCTGATTAGAATATGAATGTAATTATTTTTCTACATGGGGATTATGGGTGGAATACTGTTTATAAATATACATGGAACCTATTTAACCCATTTCTGATAAGAATATGCATATAATTATTTTTTTACATGGGGATTATGGGATGAATAGTGTTTATAAATATACATTGTAACCTATTTAACCCATTTCTGATAATAATATACAAATATTTATTTTTCTACATGGGCAATATGGGAGGAATATTGTTTATAAATATACATAAGAATCTATTTAACCCATTTCTGATAAGAATATGCATATAATTATTTTTCTACATGAGGATTATGGGTGGAATACTGTTTATAAATGAACATAGGAACCTATTTACCCCATGTCTGATAAGAATATGCATATAATTATTTTTCTACATGGGGATTGTGGGTGGAATATTGTAGTTAAACATACATAGGAATATATTAAACCTATTTCTGCTATGAATATGCATATAATTATGTTTCTATATGTTGATTATGGGTGGAATATTTTTTATAAATATACATAGGAACCTATTTAACCCATTTCTGATAAGAATATGCATATAATTATTTTTCTACATGGGGATTATGGGTGGAATGATGTTTATAAATATACATAGGATCCTATTTAACCCATTTCTGATAGTAGTATGCATATAGTTATTTTTCTATATGGGAATAATGGTTGTATATTGTTGATATCTATACATAGGAACAGCTTTAACCCATTTCTGATTAGAATATGAATGTACTTATTTTCCACATGGGGATTATGGGTGGAATATTGTTTATAAATATAGATAGGAGCCTATTTATCCCATTTCTGATATGAATATGCATATAATTATTTTTCTATATGGGGATTATGGGTGGAATATTGTTTATAAATATACATAGGAACCTATTTAACCCATTTCTGATAAGAATATGCCTATAATTATTTTTCTACATGGGGATTATGAGTGGAATGTGGATTATAAATATGCAGAGGAACCTATTTAACCAATTTCTGATAAGAATATGCATATAATTATTTTTCTACATGGGGATTATGGGTGGAATGTGGATTGTAAATATACATAGGAACCTATTTAACCCATTTCTGATAAGAATATGCATATAATTATTTTTCTACATGGGGATTATAGGTGGATTGATGTTCATAAATATACATAGGGACCTATTTAACCCATTTCTGATAAGAATATGCATATAATTATTTTTCTATACGGGGATAATGTTTGAAATATTGTTTATAAATATACATAAGGATCCTATTTAACCCATTTCTGATAAGAATATGCATATAATTATTTTTCTATATGGGGATTATGGGTGGAATATATCTATACATAGGAACATATTTAACCCATTTCTGATAAGAATATGCATATAATTATTTTTCTACATGGGGATTATGTGTTGAATATTGTTAATAAATATTTAACCCATTTCTGATAAGAATATGCATATAATTATTTTTCTACATGGGGATTATGGGTGGAATGATGTTTATAAATATACATAGGATCCTATTTAACCCATTTCTGATAGGAATATGCATATAATTATTTTTCTATATGGGGATTATGGGTTGTATATTGTTGATATCTATACATAGGAACAGATTTATCCCATTTCTGATTAGAATATGAATGTACTTATTTTCCACATGGGGTGGAATATTGTTTATAAATATAGATAGGAACCTATTTATCCCATTTCTGTTATGAATATGCATATAATTATTTTTCTATATGGGGATTATGGGTGGAATATTGTTTATAAATATACATAGGAACCTATTTAACCCATTTCTGATAAGAATATGCCTATAATTATTTTTCTACATGGGGATTATGAGTGGAATGTGGATTATAAATATACATAGGAACCTATTTAACCAATTTCTGATAAGAATATACATATAATTATTTTTCTACATGGGGATTATGGGTGGAATGTGGATTATAAATATACATAGGAACCTATTTAACCCATTTCTGATAAGAATATGCATATAATTCTTTTTCTACATGGGGATTATGGGTGGATTGATGTTCATAAATATACATAGGGACCTATTTAACCCATTTCTGATAAGAATATGAATATAATTATTTTTCTATATTGGGGATTATGTTTGGAATATTGTTTATAAATATACATAAGGATCCTATTTAACCCATTTCTGATAAGAATATGCATATAACTTTTTTTCTATATGGGAATTATGGGTGGAATATATCTATACATAGGAACATATTTAACCCATTTCTGATAAGAATATGCATATAATTATTTTTCTACATGGGGATTATGTGTTGAATATTGTTAATAAATATCTAACCCAATTCTGATAAGAGTATGCATAGAATTATTTTTCTATATGGGAATTATGGGTGGAACATTGTTTATAATTATACATAGTAACCTCTTTTACCCATTTCTGATAAGAATATGCATATAAATATTTTTCTGTATTGGGATTGTCGGTGGAATATTGTTTATAAATATACATAGGAACCTATTTACCCCCATTTCTGATAAGAATATGCATATAATTCGTTTTCTACATGAGGAATTTTGGGTGGAATATTGTTTATAAATATACATAGGAACCTATTTAACCCATTTCTGATTAGAATATGAAAGTAATTATTTTTCTACATGGGGATTATGGGTGGAATACTGTTTATAAATATACATGGAACCTATTTAACCCATTTCTGATAAGAATATGCATATAATTATTTTTTACATGGGGATTATGGGATGAATAGTGTTTATAAATATACATTGTAACCTATTTAACCCATTTCTGATAATAATATACAAATATTTATTTTTCTACATGGGCAATATGGGAGGAATATTGTTTATAAATATACATAAGAATCTATTTAACCCATTTCTGATAAGAATATGCATATAATTATTTTTCTACATGAGGATTATGGGTGGAATACTGTTTATAAATGAACATAGGAACCTATTTAACCCATTTCTGATTAGAATATGAATGTAATTATTTTTCTACATGGGGATTATGGGTGGAATACTGTTTATAAATATACATGGAACCTATTTAACCCATTTCTGATAAGAATATGCATATAATTATTTTTTTACATGGGGATTATGGGATGAATAGTGTTTATAAATATACATTGTAACCTATTTAACCCATTTCTGATAATAATATACAAATATTTATTTTTCTACATGGGCAATATGGGAGGAATATTGTTTATAAATATACATAAGAATCTATTTAACCCATTTCTGATAAGAATATGCATATAATTATTTTTCTACATGAGGATTATGGGTGGAATACTGTTTATAAATGAACATAGGAACCTATTTACCCCATGTCTGATAAGAATATGCATATAATTATTTTTCTACATGGGGATTGTGGGTGGAATATTGTAGTTAAACATACATAGGAATATATTAAACCTATTTCTGCTATGAATATGCATATAATTATGTTTCTATATGTTGATTATGGGTGGAATATTTTTTATAAATATACATAGGAACCTATTTAACCCATTTCTGATAAGAATATGCATATAATTATTTTTCTACATGGGGATTATGGGTGGAATATGGATTATAAATATACATAGGAACCTTTTTAACCCATTTCTGATAAGAATATGCATATAATTATTTTTCTACATGGGGATTATGGATGGAATGATGTTTATAAATATACATAGGATCCTATTTAACCCATTTCTGATAGTAGTATGCATATAGTTATTTTTCTATATGGGAATAATGGTTGTATATTGTTGATATCTATACATAGGAACAGCTTTAACCCATTTCTGATAAGAATATGAATGTACTTATTTTCCACATGGGGATTATGGGTGGAATATTGTTTATAAATATAGATAGGAGCCTATTTATCCCATTTCTGATATGAATATGCATATAATTATTTTTCTATATGGGGATTATGGGTGGAATATTGTTTATAAATATACATAGGAACCTATTTAACCCATTTCTGATAAGAATATGCCTATAATTATTTTTCTACATGGGGATTATGAGTGGAATGTGGATTATAAATATGCAGAGGAACCTATTTAACCAATTTCTGATAAGAATATGCATATAATTATTTTTCTACATGGGGATTATGGGTGGAATGTGGATTGTAAATATACATAGGAACCTATTTAACCCATTTCTGATAAGAATATGCATATAATTATTTTTCTACATGGGGATTATAGGTGGATTGATGTTCATAAATATACATAGGGACCTATTTAACCCATTTCTGATAAGAATATGCATATAATTATTTTTCTATACGGGGATTATGTTTGAAATATTGTTTATAAATATACATAAGGATCCTATTTAACCCATTTCTGATAAGAATATGCATATAATTATTTTTCTATATGGGGATTATGGGTGGAATATATCTATACATAGGAACATATTTAACCCATTTCTGATAAGAATATGCATATAATTATTTTTCTACATGGGGATTATGTGTTGAATATTGTTAATAAATATTTAACCCATTTCTGATAAGAATATGCATATAATTATTTTTCTACATGGGGATTATGGGTGGAATGATGTTTATAAATATACATAGGATCCTATTTAACCCATTTCTGATAGGAATATGCATATAATTATTTTTCTATATGGGGATTATGGGTTGTATATTGTTGATATCTATACATAGGAACAGATTTATCCCATTTCTGATTAGAATATGAATGTACTTATTTTCCACATGGGGTGGAATATTGTTTATAAATATAGATAGGAACCTATTTATCCCATTTCTGTTATGAATATGCATATAATTATTTTTCTATATGGGGATTATGGGTGGAATATTGTTTATAAATATACATAGGAACCTATTTAACCCATTTCTGATAAGAATATGCCTATAATTATTTTTCTACATGGGGATTATGAGTGGAATGTGGATTATAAATATACATAGGAACCTATTTAACCAATTTCTGATAAGAATATACATATAATTATTTTTCTACATGGGGATTATGGGTGGAATGTGGATTATAAATATACATAGGAACCTATTTAACCCATTTCTGATAAGAATATGCATATAATTCTTTTTCTACATGGGGATTATGGGTGGATTGATGTTCATAAATATACATAGGGACCTATTTAACCCATTTCTGATAAGAATATGAATATAATTATTTTTCTATATTGGGGATTATGTTTGGAATATTGTTTATAAATATACATAAGGATCCTATTTAACCCATTTCTGATAAGAATATGCATATAACTTTTTTTCTATATGGGAATTATGGGTGGAATATATCTATACATAGGAACATATTTAACCCATTTCTGATAAGAATATGCATATAATTATTTTTCTACATGGGGATTATGTGTTGAATATTGTTAATAAATATCTAACCCAATTCTGATAAGAGTATGCATAGAATTATTTTTCTATATGGTAATTATGGGTGGAATATTGTTTATAATTATACATAGTAACCTCTTTTACCCATTTCTGATAAGAATATGCATATAAATATTTTTCTGTATTGGGATTGTCGGTGGAATATTGTTTATAAATATACATAGGAACCTATTTACCCCCATTTCTGATAAGAATATGCATATAATTCGTTTTCTACATGAGGAATTTTGGGTGGAATATTGTTTATAAATATACATAGGAACCTATTTAACCCATTTCTGATTAGAATATGAAAGTAATTATTTTTCTACATGGGGATTATGGGTGGAATACTGTTTATAAATATACATGGAACCTATTTAACCCATTTCTGATAAGAATATGCATATAATTATTTTTTACATGGGGATTATGGGATGAATAGTGTTTATAAATATACATTGTAACCTATTTAACCCATTTCTGATAATAATATACAAATATTTATTTTTCTACATGGGCAATATGGGAGGAATATTGTTTATAAATATACATAAGAATCTATTTAACCCATTTCTGATAAGAATATGCATATAATTATTTTTCTACATGGGGATTGTGGGTGGAATATTGTAGTTAAACATACATAGGAATATATTAACCCTATTTCTGCTATGAATATGCATATAATTATGTTTCTATATGTTGATTATGGGTGGAATATTTTTTATAAATATACATAGGAACCTATTTAACCCATTTCTGATAAGAATATGCATATAATTATTTTTCTACATGGGGATTATGGGTGGAATATGGATTATAAATATACATAGGAACCTTTTTAACCCATTTCTGATAAGAATATGCATATAATTATTTTTCTACATGGGGATTATGGGTGGAATGATGTTTATAAATATACATAGGATCCTATTTAACCCATTTCTGATAGTAGTATGCATATAGTTATTTTTCTATATGGGAATAATGGTTGTATATTGTTGATATCTATACATAGGAACAGCTTTAACCCATTTCTGATTAGAATATGAATGTACTTATTTTCCACATGGGGATTATGGGTGGAATATTGTTTATAAATATAGATAGGAACCTATTTATCCCATTTCTGATATGAATATGCATATAATTATTTTTCTATATGGGGATTATGGGTGGAATATTGTTTATAAATATACATAGGAACCTATTTAACCCATTTCTGATAAGAATATGCCTATAATTATTTTTCTACATGGGGATTATGAGTGGAATGTGGATTATAAATATGCAGAGGAACCTATTTAACCAATTTCTGATAAGAATATGCATATAATTATTTTTCTACATGGGGATTATGGGTGGAATGTGGATTGTAAATATACATAGGAACCTATTTAACCCATTTCTGATAAGAATATGCATATAATTATTTTTCTACATGGGGATTATAGGTGGATTGATGTTCATAAATATACATAGGGACCTATTTAACCCATTTCTGATAAGAATATGCATATAATTATTTTTCTATACGGGGATTATGTTTGAAATATTGTTTATAAATATACATAAGGATCCTATTTAACCCATTTCTGATAAGAATATGCATATAATTATTTTTCTATATGGGGATTATGGGTGGAATATATCTATACATAGGAACATATTTAACCCATTTCTGATAAGAATATGCATATAATTATTTTTCTACATGGGGATTATGTGTTGAATATTGTTAATAAATATTTAACCCATTTCTGATAAGAATATGCATGTAATTATTTTTCTACATGGGGATTATGGGTGGAATGATGTTTATAAATATACATAGGATCCTATTTAACCCATTTCTGATAGGAATATGCATATAATTATTTTTCTATATGGGGATTATGGGTTGTATATTGTTGATATCTATACATAGGAACAGATTTAACCCATTTCTGATTAGAATATGAATGTACTTATTTTCCACATGGGGTGGAATATTGTTTATAAATATAGATAGGAACCTATTTATCCCATTTCTGTTATGAATATGCATATAATTATTTTTCTATATGGGGATTATGGGTGGAATATTGTTTATAAATATACATAGGAACCTATTTAACCCATTTCTGATAAGAATATGCCTATAATTATTTTTCTACATGGGGATTATGAGTGGAATGTGGATTATAAATATACATAGGAACCTATTTAACCAATTTCTGATAAGAATATACATATAATTATTTTTCTACATGGGGATTATGGGTGGAATGTGGATTATAAATATACATAGGAACCTATTTAACCCATTTCTGATAAGAATATGCATATAATTCTTTTTCTACATGGGGATTATGGGTGGATTGATGTTCATAAATATACATAGGGACCTATTTAACCCATTTCTGATAAGAATATGAATATAATTATTTTTCTATATTGGGGATTATGTTTGGAATATTGTTTATAAATATACATAAGGATCCTATTTAACCCATTTCTGATAAGAATATGCATATAACTTTTTTTCTATATGGGAATTATGGGTGGAATATATCTATACATAGGAATATATTTAACCCATTTCTGATAAGAATATGCATATAATTATTTTTCTACATGGGGATTATGTGTTGAATATTGTTAATAAATATTTAACCCAATTCTGATAAGAGTATGCATAGAATTATTTTTCTATATGGGAATTATGGGTGGAATATTGTTTATAATTATACATAGTAACCTCTTTTACCCATTTCTGATAAGAATATGCATATAAATATTTTTCTGTATTGGGATTGTGGGTGGAATATTGTTTATAAATATACATAGGAACCTATTTACCCCCATTTCTGATAAGAATATGCATATAATTTGTTTTCTACATGGGGAATTTTGGGTGGAATATTGTTTATAAATATACATGGGAACCTATTTAACCCATTTCTGATTAGAATATGAATGTAATTATTTTTCTACATGGGGATTATGGGTGGAATACTGTTTATAAATATACATGGAACCTATTTAACCCATTTCTGATAAGAATATGCATATAATTATTTTTTTACATGGGGATTATGGGATGAATAGTGTTTATAAATATACATTGTAACGTATTTAACCCATTTCTGATAATAATATACAAATATTTATTTTTCTACATGGGCAATATGGGAGGAATATTGTTTATAAATATACATAAGAATCTATTTAACCCATTTCTGATAAGAATATGCATATAATTATTTTTCTACATGAGGATTATGGGTGGAATACCGTTTATAAATGAACATAGGAACCTATTTACCCCATGTCTGATAAGAATATGCATATAATTATTTTTCTACATGGGGATTGTGGGTGGAATATTGTAGTTAAACATACATAGGAATATATTAAACCTATTTCTGCTATGAATATGCATATAATTATGTTTCTATATGTTGATTATGGGTGGAATATTTTTTATAAATATACATAGGAACCTATTTAACCCATTTCTGATAAGAATATGCATATAATTATTTTTCTACATGGGGATTATGGGTGGAATATGGATTATAAATATACATAGGAACCTTTTTAACCCATTTCTGATAAGAATATGCATATAATTATTTTTCTACATGGGGATTATGGGTGGAATGATGTTTATAAATATACATAGGATCCTATTTAACCCATTTCTGATAGTAGTATGCATATAGTTATTTTTCTATATGGGAATAATGGTTGTATATTGTTGATATCTATACATAGGAACAGCTTTAACCCATTTCTGATTAGAATATGAATGTACTTATTTTCCACATGGGGATTATGGGTGGAATATTGTTTATAAATATAGATAGGAACCTATTTATCCCATTTCTGATATGAATATGCATATAATTATTTTTCTATATGGGGATTATGGGTGGAATATTGTTTATAAAGATACATAGGAACCTATTTAACCCATTTCTGATAAGAATATGCCTATAATTATTTTTCTACATGGGGATTATGAGTGGAATGTGGATTATAAATATGCAGAGGAACCTATTTAACCAATTTCTGATAAGAATATGCATATAATTATTTTTCTACATGGGGATTATGGGTGGAATGTGGATTGTAAATATACATAGGAACCTATTTAACCCATTTCTGATAAGAATATGCATATAATTATTTTTCTACATGGGGATTATAGGTGGATTGATGTTCATAAATATACATAGGGACCTATTTAACCCATTTCTGATAAGAATATGCATATAATTATTTTTCTATACGGGGATTATGTTTGAAATATTGTTTATAAATATACATAAGGATCCTATTTAACCCATTTCTGATAAGAATATGCATATAATTATTTTTCTATATGGGGATTATGGGTGGAATATATCTATACATAGGAACATATTTAACCCATTTCTGATAAGAATATGCATATAATTATTTTTCTACATGGGGATTATGTGTTGAATATTGTTAATAAATATTTAACCCATTTCTGATAAGAATATGCATGTAATTATTTTTCTACATGGGGATTATGGGTGGAATGATGTTTATAAATATACATAGGATCCTATTTAACCCATTTCTGATAGGAATATGCATATAATTATTTTTCTATATGGGGATTATGGGTTGTATATTGTTGATATCTATACATAGGAACAGATTTAACCCATTTCTGATTAGAATATGAATGTACTTATTTTCCACATGGGGTGGAATATTGTTTATAAATATAGATAGGAACCTATTTATCCCATTTCTGTTATGAATATGCATATAATTATTTTTCTATATGGGGATTATGGGTGGAATATTGTTTATAAATATACATAGGAACCTATTTAACCCATTTCTGATAAGAATATGCCTATAATTATTTTTCTACATGGGGATTATGAGTGGAATGTGGATTATAAATATACATAGGAACCTATTTAACCAATTTCTGATAAGAATATACATATAATTATTTTTCTACATGGGGATTATGGGTGGAATGTGGATTATAAATATACATAGGAACCTATTTAACCCATTTCTGATAAGAATATGCATATAATTCTTTTTCTACATGGGGATTATGGGTGGATTGATGTTCATAAATATACATAGGGACCTATTTAACCCATTTCTGATAAGAATATGAATATAATTATTTTTCTATATTGGGGATTATGTTTGGAATATTGTTTATAAATATACATAAGGATCCTATTTAACCCATTTCTGATAAGAATATGCATATAACTTTTTTTCTATATGGGAATTATGGGTGGAATATATCTATACATAGGAACATATTTAACCCATTTCTGATAAGAATATGCATATAATTATTTTTCTACATGGGGATTATGTGTTGAATATTGTTAATAAATATTTAACCCAATTCTGATAAGAGTATGCATAGAATTATTTTTCTATATGGGAATTATGGGTGGAATATTGTTTATAATTATACATAGTAACCTCTTTTACCCATTTCTGATAAGAATATGCATATAAATATTTTTCTGTATTGGGATTGTGGGTGGAATATTGTTTATAAATATACATAGGAACCTATTTACCCCCATTTCTGATAAGAATATGCATATAATTTGTTTTCTACATGGGGAATTTTGGGTGGAATATTGTTTATAAATATACATGGGAACCTATTTAACCCATTTCTGATTAGAATATGAATGTAATTATTTTTCTACATGGGGATTATGGGTGGAATACTGTTTATAAATATACATGGAACCTATTTAACCCATTTCTGATAAGAATATGCATATAATTATTTTTTTACATGGGGATTATGGGATGAATAGTGTTCATAAATATACATTGTAACGTATTTAACCCATTTCTGATAATAATATACAAATATTTATTTTTCTACATGGGCAATATGGGAGGAATATTGTTTATAAATATACATAAGAATCTATTTAACCCATTTCTGATAAGAATATGCATATAATTATTTTTCTACATGAGGATTATGGGTGGAATACCGTTTATAAATGAACATAGGAACCTATTTACCCCATGTCTGATAAGAATATGCATATAATTATTTTTCTACATGGGGATTGTGGGTGGAATATTGTAGTTAAACATACATAGGAATATATTAAACCTATTTCTGCTATGAATATGCATATAATTATGTTTCTATATGTTGATTATGGGTGGAATATTTTTTTATAAATATACATAGGAACCTATTTAACCCATTTCTGATAAGAATATGCATATAATTATTTTTCTACATGGGGATTATGGGTGGAATATGGATTATAAATATACATAGGAACCTTTTTAACCCATTTCTGATAAGAATATGCATATAATTATTTTTCTACATGGGGATTATGGGTGGAATGATGTTTATAAATATACATAGGATACTATTTAACCCATTTCTGATAGTAGTATGCATATAGTTATTTTTCTATATGGGAATAATGGCTGTATATTGTTGATATCTATACATAGGAACAGCTTTAACCCATTTCTGATTAGAATATGAATGTACTTATTTTCCACATGGGGATTATGGGTGGAATATTGTTTATAAATATAGATAGGAACCTATTTATCCCATTTCTGATATGAATATGCATATAATTATTTTTCTATATGGGGATTATGGGTGGAATATTGTTTATAAATATACATAGGAACCTATTTAACCCATTTCTGATAAGAATATGCCTATAATTATTTTTCTACATGGGGATTATGAGTGGAATGTGGATTATAAATATGCAGAGGAACCTATTTAACCAATTTCTGATAAGAATATGCATATAATTATTTTTCTACATGGGGATTATGGGTGGAATGTGGATTGTAAATATACATAGGAACCTATTTAACCCATTTCTGATAAGAATATGCATATAATTATTTTTCTACATGGGGATTATAGGTGGATTGATGTTCATAAATATACATAGGGACCTATTTAACCCATTTCTGATAAGAATATGCATATAATTATTTTTCTATACGGGGATTATGTTTGAAATATTGTTTATAAATATACATAAGGATCCTATTTAACCCATTTCTGATAAGAATATGCATATAACTTTTTTTCTATATGGGAATTATGGGTGGAATATATCTATACATAGGAACATATTTAACCCATTTCTGATAAGAATATGCATATAATTATTTTTCTACATGGGGATTATGTGTTGAATATTGTTAATAAATATTTAACCCAATTCTGATAAGAGTATGCATAGAATTATTTTTCTATATGGGAATTATGGGTGGAATATTGTTTATAATTATACATAGTAACCTCTTTTACCCATTTCTGATAAGAATATGCATATAAATATTTTTCTGTATTGGGATTGTGGGTGGAATATTGTTTATAAATATACATAGGAACCTATTTACCCCCATTTCTGATAAGAATATGCATATAATTTGTTTTCTACATGGGGAATTTTGGGTGGAATATTGTTTATAAATATACATGGGAACCTATTTAACCCATTTCTGATTAGAATATGAATGTAATTATTTTTCTACATGGGGATTATGGGTGGAATACTGTTTATAAATATACATGGAACCTATTTAACCCATTTCTGATAAGAATATGCATATAATTATTTTTTTACATGGGGATTATGGGATGAATAGTGTTTATAAATATACATTGTAACCTATTTAACCCATTTCTGATAATAATATACAAATATTTATTTTTCTACATGGGCAATATGGGAGGAATATTGTTTATAAATATACATAAGAATCTATTTAACCCATTTCTGATAAGAATATGCATATAATTATTTTTCTACATGAGGATGATGGGTGGAATACTGTTTATAAATGAACATAGGAACCTATTTACCCCATGTCTGATAAGAATATGCATATAATTATTTTTCTACATGGGGATTGTGGGTGGAATATTGTAGTTAAACATACATAGGAATATATTAAACCTATTTCTGCTATGAATATGCATATAATTATGTTTCTATATGTTGATTATGGGTGGAATATTTTTTATAAATATACATAGGAACCTATTTAACCCATTTCTGATAAGAATATGCATATAATTATTTTTCTACATGGGGATTATGGGTGGAATATTGATTATAAATATACATAGGAACCTTTTTAACCCATTTCTGATAAGAATATGCATATAATTATTTTTCTACATGGGGATTATGGGTGGAATGATGTTTATAAATATACATAGGATCCTATTTAACCCATTTCTGATATTAGTATGAATATAGTTATTTTTCTATATGGGAATAATGGCTGTATATTGTTGATATCTATACATAGGAACAGCTTTAACCCATTTCTGATTAGAATATGAATGTACTTATTTTCCACATGGGGATTATGGGTGGAATATTGTTTATAAATATAGATAGGAACCTATTTATCCCATTTCTGATATGAATATGCATATAATTATTTTTCTATATGGGGATTATGGGTGGAATATTGTTTATAAATATACATAGGAACCTATTTAACCCATTTCTGATAAGAATATGCCTATAATTATTTTTCTACATGGGGATTATGAGTGGAATGTGGATTATAAATATGCAGAGGAACCTATTTAACCAATTTCTGATAAGAATATGCATATAATTATTTTTCTACATGGGGATTATGGGTGGAATGTGGATTGTAAATATACATAGGAACCTATTTAACCCATTTCTGATAAGAATATGCATATAATTATTTTTCTACATGGGGATTATAGGTGGATTGATGTTCATAAATATACATAGGGACCTATTTAACCCATTTCTGATAAGAATATGCATATAATTATTTTTCTATACGGGGATTATGTTTGAAATATTGTTTATAAATATACATAAGGATCCTATTTAACCCATTTCTGATAAGAATATGCATATAATTATTTTTCTATATGGGGATTATGGGTGGAATATATCTATACATAGGAACATATTTAACCCATTTCTGATAAGAATATGCATATAATTATTTTTCTACATGGGGATTATGTGTTGAATATTGTTAATAAATATTTAACCCATTTCTGATAAGAATATGCATGTAATTATTTTTCTACATGTGGATTATGGGTGGAATGATGTTTATAAATATACATAGGATCCTATTTAACCCATTTCTGATAGGAATATGCATATAATTATTTTTCTATATGGGGATTATGGGTTGTATATTGTTGATATCTATACATAGGAACAGATTTAACCCATTTCTGATTAGAATATGAATGTACTTATTTTCCACATGGGGTGGAATATTGTTTATAAATATAGATAGGAACCTATTTATCCCATTTCTGTTATGAATATGCATATAATTATTTTTCTATATGGGGATTATGGGTGGAATATTGTGTATAAATATACATAGGAACCTATTTAACCCATTTCTGATAAGAATATGCCTATAATTATTTTTCTACATGGGGATTATGAGTGGAATGTGGATTATAAATATACATAGGAACCTATTTAACCAATTTCTGATAAGAATATACATATAATTATTTTTCTACATGGGGATTATGGGTGGAATGTGGATTATAAATATACATAGGAACCTATTTAACTCATTTCTGACAAGAATATGCATATAATTCTTTTTCTACATGGTGATTATGGGTGGATTGATGTTCATAAATATACATAGGGACCTATTTAACCCATTTCTGATAAGAATATGAATATAATTATTTTTCTATATTGGGGATTATGTTTGGAATATTGTTTATAAATATACATAAGGATCCTATTTAACCCATTTCTGATAAGAATATGCATATAACTTTTTTTCTATATGGGAATTATGGGTGGAATATATCTATACATAGGAACATATTTAACCCATTTCTGATAAGAATATGCATATAATTATTTTTCTACATGGGGATTATGTGTTGAATATTGTTAATAAATATTTAACCCAATTCTGATAAGAGTATGCATAGAATTATTTTTCTATATGGGAATTATGGGTGGAATATTGTTTATAATTATACATAGTAACCTCTTTTACCCATTTCTGATAAGAATATGCATATAAATATTTTTCTGTATTGGGATTGTGGGTGGAATATTGTTTATAAATATACATAGGAACCTATTTACCCCCATTTCTGATAAGAATATGCATATAATTTGTTTTCTACATGGGGAACTTTGGGTGGAATATTGTTTATAAATATACATGGGAACCTATTTAACCCATTTCTGATTAGAATATGAATGTAATTATTTTTCTACATGGGGATTATGGGTGGAATACTGTTTATAAATATACATGGAACCTATTTAACCCATTTCTGATAAGAATATGCATATAATTATTTTTTTACATGGGGATTATGGGATGAATAGTGTTTATAAATATACATTGTAACCTATTTAACCCATTTCTGATAATAATATACAAATATTTATTTTTCTACATGGGCAATATGGGAGGAATATTGTTTATAAATATACATAAGAATCTATTTAACCCATTTCTGATAAGAATATGCATATAATTATTTTTCTACATGAGGATTATGGGTGGAATACTGTTTATAAATGAACATAGGAACCTATTTACCCCATGTCTGATAAGAATATGCATATAATTATTTTTCTACATGGGGATTGTGGGTGGAATATTGTAGTTAAACATACATAGGAATATATTAAACCTATTTCTGCTATGAATATGCATATAATTATGTTTCTATATGTTGATTAAGGGTGGAATATTTTTTATAAATATACATAGGAACCTATTTAACCCATTTCTGATAAGAATATGCATATAATTATTTTTCTACATGGGGATTATGGGTGGAATGTGGATTATAAATATGCAGAGGAACCTATTTAACCAATTTCTGATAAGAATATGCATATAATTATTTTTCTACATGGGGATTATGGGTGGAATGTGGATTGTAAATATACATAGGAACCTATTTAACCCATTTCTGATAAGAATATGCATATAATTATTTTTCTACATGGGGATTATAGGTGGATTGATGTTCATAAATATACATAGGGACCTATTTAACCCATTTCTGATAAGAATATGCATATAATTATTTTTCTATACGGGGATTATGTTTGAAATATTGTTTATAAATATACATAAGGATCCTATTTAACCCATTTCTGATAAGAATATGCATATAATTATTTTTCTATATGGGGATTATGGGTGGAATATATCTATACATAGGAACATATTTAACCCATTTCTGATAAGAATATGCATATAATTATTTTTCTACATGGGGATTATGTGTTGAATATTGTTAATAAATATTTAACCCATTTCTGATAAGAATATGCATATAATTATTTTTCTACATGGGGATTATGGGTGGAATGATGTTTATAAATATACATAGGATCCTATTTAACCCATTTCTGATAGGAATATGCATATAATTATTTTTCTATATGGGGATTATGGGTTGTATATTGTTGATATCTATACATAGGAACAGATTTATCCCATTTCTGATTAGAATATGAATGTACTTATTTTCCACATGGGGTGGAATATTGTTTATAAATATAGATAGGAACCTATTTATCCCATTTCTGTTATGAATATGCATATAATTATTTTTCTATATGGGGATTATGGGTGGAATATTGTTTATAAATATACATAGGAACCTATTTAACCCATTTCTGATAAGAATATGCCTATAATTATTTTTCTACATGGGGATTATGAGTGGAATGTGGATTATAAATATACATAGGAACCTATTTAACCAATTTCTGATAAGAATATACATATAATTATTTTTCTACATGGGGATTATGGGTGGAATGTGGATTATAAATATACATAGGAACCTATTTAACCCATTTCTGATAAGAATATGCATATAATTCTTTTTCTACATGGGGATTATGGGTGGATTGATGTTCATAAATATACATAGGGACCTATTTAACCCATTTCTGATAAGAATATGAATATAATTATTTTTCTATATTGGGGATTATGTTTGGAATATTGTTTATAAATATACATAAGGATCCTATTTAACCCATTTCTGATAAGAATATGCATATAACTTTTTTTCTATATGGGAATTATGGGTGGAATATATCTATACATAGGAACATATTTAACCCATTTCTGATAAGAATATGCATATAATTATTTTTCTACATGGGGATTATGTGTTGAATATTGTTAATAAATATCTAACCCAATTCTGATAAGAGTATGCATAGAATTATTTTTCTATATGGGAATTATGGGTGGAACATTGTTTATAATTATACATAGTAACCTCTTTTACCCATTTCTGATAAGAATATGCATATAAATATTTTTCTGTATTGGGATTGTCGGTGGAATATTGTTTATAAATATACATAGGAACCTATTTACCCCCATTTCTGATAAGAATATGCATATAATTCGTTTTCTACATGAGGAATTTTGGGTGGAATATTGTTTATAAATATACATAGGAACCTATTTAACCCATTTCTGATTAGAATATGAAAGTAATTATTTTTCTACATGGGGATTATGGGTGGAATACTGTTTATAAATATACATGGAACCTATTTAACCCATTTCTGATAAGAATATGCATATAATTATTTTTTACATGGGGATTATGGGATGAATAGTGTTTATAAATATACATTGTAACCTATTTAACCCATTTCTGATAATAATATACAAATATTTATTTTTCTACATGGGCAATATGGGAGGAATATTGTTTATAAATATACATAAGAATCTATTTAACCCATTTCTGATAAGAATATGCATATAATTATTTTTCTACATGAGGATTATGGGTGGAATACTGTTTATAAATGAACATAGGAACCTATTTAACCCATTTCTGATTAGAATATGAATGTAATTATTTTTCTACATGGGGATTATGGGTGGAATACTGTTTATAAATATACATGGAACCTATTTAACCCATTTCTGATAAGAATATGCATATAATTATTTTTTTACATGGGGATTATGGGATGAATAGTGTTTATAAATATACATTGTAACCTATTTAACCCATTTCTGATAATAATATACAAATATTTATTTTTCTACATGGGCAATATGGGAGGAATATTGTTTATAAATATACATAAGAATCTATTTAACCCATTTCTGATAAGAATATGCATATAATTATTTTTCTACATGAGGATTATGGGTGGAATACTGTTTATAAATGAACATAGGAACCTATTTACCCCATGTCTGATAAGAATATGCATATAATTATTTTTCTACATGGGGATTGTGGGTGGAATATTGTAGTTAAACATACATAGGAATATATTAAACCTATTTCTGCTATGAATATGCATATAATTATGTTTCTATATGTTGATTATGGGTGGAATATTTTTTATAAATATACATAGGAACCTATTTAACCCATTTCTGATAAGAATATGCATATAATTATTTTTCTACATGGGGATTATGGGTGGAATATGGATTATAAATATACATAGGAACCTTTTTAACCCATTTCTGATAAGAATATGCATATAATTATTTTTCTACATGGGGATTATGGATGGAATGATGTTTATAAATATACATAGGATCCTATTTAACCCATTTCTGATAGTAGTATGCATATAGTTATTTTTCTATATGGGAATAATGGTTGTATATTGTTGATATCTATACATAGGAACAGCTTTAACCCATTTCTGATAAGAATATGAATGTACTTATTTTCCACATGGGGATTATGGGTGGAATATTGTTTATAAATATAGATAGGAGCCTATTTATCCCATTTCTGATATGAATATGCATATAATTATTTTTCTATATGGGGATTATGGGTGGAATATTGTTTATAAATATACATAGGAACCTATTTAACCCATTTCTGATAAGAATATGCCTATAATTATTTTTCTACATGGGGATTATGAGTGGAATGTGGATTATAAATATGCAGAGGAACCTATTTAACCAATTTCTGATAAGAATATGCATATAATTATTTTTCTACATGGGGATTATGGGTGGAATGTGGATTGTAAATATACATAGGAACCTATTTAACCCATTTCTGATAAGAATATGCATATAATTATTTTTCTATATGGGGATTATGGGTGGAATATATCTATACATAGGAACATATTTAACCCATTTCTGATAAGAATATGCATATAATTATTTTTCTACATGGGGATTATGTGTTGAATATTGTTAATAAATATTTAACCCATTTCTGATAAGAATATGCATATAATTATTTTTCTACATGGGGATTATGGGTGGAATGATGTTTATAAATATACATAGGATCCTATTTAACCCATTTCTGATAGGAATATGCATATAATTATTTTTCTATATGGGGATTATGGGTTGTATATTGTTGATATCTATACATAGGAACAGATTTATCCCATTTCTGATTAGAATATGAATGTACTTATTTTCCACATGGGGTGGAATATTGTTTATAAATATAGATAGGAACCTATTTATCCCATTTCTGTTATGAATATGCATATAATTATTTTTCTATATGGGGATTATGGGTGGAATATTGTTTATAAATATACATAGGAACCTATTTAACCCATTTCTGATAAGAATATGCCTATAATTATTTTTCTACATGGGGATTATGAGTGGAATGTGGATTATAAATATACATAGGAACCTATTTAACCAATTTCTGATAAGAATATACATATAATTATTTTTCTACATGGGGATTATGGGTGGAATGTGGATTATAAATATACATAGGAACCTATTTAACCCATTTCTGATAAGAATATGCATATAATTCTTTTTCTACATGGGGATTATGGGTGGATTGATGTTCATAAATATACATAGGGACCTATTTAACCCATTTCTGATAAGAATATGAATATAATTATTTTTCTATATTGGGGATTATGTTTGGAATATTGTTTATAAATATACATAAGGATCCTATTTAACCCATTTCTGATAAGAATATGCATATAACTTTTTTTCTATATGGGAATTATGGGTGGAATATATCTATACATAGGAACATATTTAACCCATTTCTGATAAGAATATGCATATAATTATTTTTCTACATGGGGATTATGTGTTGAATATTGTTAATAAATATCTAACCCAATTCTGATAAGAGTATGCATAGAATTATTTTTCTATATGGGAATTATGGGTGGAACATTGTTTATAATTATACATAGTAACCTCTTTTACCCATTTCTGATAAGAATATGCATATAAATATTTTTCTGTATTGGGATTGTCGGTGGAATATTGTTTATAAATATACATAGGAACCTATTTACCCCCATTTCTGATAAGAATATGCATATAATTCGTTTTCTACATGAGGAATTTTGGGTGGAATATTGTTTATAAATATACATAGGAACCTATTTAACCCATTTCTGATTAGAATATGAAAGTAATTATTTTTCTACATGGGGATTATGGGTGGAATACTGTTTATAAATATACATGGAACCTATTTAACCCATTTCTGATAAGAATATGCATATAATTATTTTTTACATGGGGATTATGGGATGAATAGTGTTTATAAATATACATTGTAACCTATTTAACCCATTTCTGATAATAATATACAAATATTTATTTTTCTACATGGGCAATATGGGAGGAATATTGTTTATAAATATACATAAGAATCTATTTAACCCATTTCTGATAAGAATATGCATATAATTATTTTTCTACATGAGGATTATGGGTGGAATACTGTTTATAAATGAACATAGGAACCTATTTAACCCATTTCTGATTAGAATATGAATGTAATTATTTTTCTACATGGGGATTATGGGTGGAATACTGTTTATAAATATACATGGAACCTATTTAACCCATTTCTGATAAGAATATGCATATAATTATTTTTTTACATGGGGATTATGGGATGAATAGTGTTTATAAATATACATTGTAACCTATTTAACCCATTTCTGATAATAATATACAAATATTTATTTTTCTACATGGGCAATATGGGAGGAATATTGTTTATAAATATACATAAGAATCTATTTAACCCATTTCTGATAAGAATATGCATATAATTATTTTTCTACATGAGGATTATGGGTGGAATACTGTTTATAAATGAACATAGGAACCTATTTACCCCATGTCTGATAAGAATATGCATATAATTATTTTTCTACATGGGGATTGTGGGTGGAATATTGTAGTTAAACATACATAGGAATATATTAAACCTATTTCTGCTATGAATATGCATATAATTATGTTTCTATATGTTGATTATGGGTGGAATATTTTTTATAAATATACATAGGAACCTATTTAACCCATTTCTGATAAGAATATGCATATAATTATTTTTCTACATGGGGATTATGGGTGGAATATGGATTATAAATATACATAGGAACCTTTTTAACCCATTTCTGATAAGAATATGCATATAATTATTTTTCTACATGGGGATTATGGATGGAATGATGTTTATAAATATACATAGGATCCTATTTAACCCATTTCTGATAGTAGTATGCATATAGTTATTTTTCTATATGGGAATAATGGTTGTATATTGTTGATATCTATACATAGGAACAGCTTTAACCCATTTCTGATAAGAATATGAATGTACTTATTTTCCACATGGGGATTATGGGTGGAATATTGTTTATAAATATAGATAGGAGCCTATTTATCCCATTTCTGATATGAATATGCATATAATTATTTTTCTATATGGGGATTATGGGTGGAATATTGTTTATAAATATACATAGGAACCTATTTAACCCATTTCTGATAAGAATATGCCTATAATTATTTTTCTACATGGGGATTATGAGTGGAATGTGGATTATAAATATGCAGAGGAACCTATTTAACCAATTTCTGATAAGAATATGCATATAATTATTTTTCTACATGGGGATTATGGGTGGAATGTGGATTGTAAATATACATAGGAACCTATTTAACCCATTTCTGATAAGAATATGCATATAATTATTTTTCTATATGGGGATTATGGGTGGAATATATCTATACATAGGAACATATTTAACCCATTTCTGATAAGAATATGCATATAATTATTTTTCTACATGGGGATTATGTGTTGAATATTGTTAATAAATATTTAACCCATTTCTGATAAGAATATGCATATAATTATTTTTCTACATGGGGATTATGGGTGGAATGATGTTTATAAATATACATAGGATCCTATTTAACCCATTTCTGATAGGAATATGCATATAATTATTTTTCTATATGGGGATTATGGGTTGTATATTGTTGATATCTATACATAGGAACAGATTTATCCCATTTCTGATTAGAATATGAATGTACTTATTTTCCACATGGGGTGGAATATTGTTTATAAATATAGATAGGAACCTATTTATCCCATTTCTGTTATGAATATGCATATAATTATTTTTCTATATGGGGATTATGGGTGGAATATTGTTTATAAATATACATAGGAACCTATTTAACCCATTTCTGATAAGAATATGCCTATAATTATTTTTCTACATGGGGATTATGAGTGGAATGTGGATTATAAATATACATAGGAACCTATTTAACCAATTTCTGATAAGAATATACATATAATTATTTTTCTACATGGGGATTATGGGTGGAATGTGGATTATAAATATACATAGGAACCTATTTAACCCATTTCTGATAAGAATATGCATATAATTCTTTTTCTACATGGGGATTATGGGTGGATTGATGTTCATAAATATACATAGGGACCTATTTAACCCATTTCTGATAAGAATATGAATATAATTATTTTTCTATATTGGGGATTATGTTTGGAATATTGTTTATAAATATACATAAGGATCCTATTTAACCCATTTCTGATAAGAATATGCATATAACTTTTTTTCTATATGGGAATTATGGGTGGAATATATCTATACATAGGAACATATTTAACCCATTTCTGATAAGAATATGCATATAATTATTTTTCTACATGGGGATTATGTGTTGAATATTGTTAATAAATATCTAACCCAATTCTGATAAGAGTATGCATAGAATTATTTTTCTATATGGGAATTATGGGTGGAACATTGTTTATAATTATACATAGTAACCTCTTTTACCCATTTCTGATAAGAATATGCATATAAATATTTTTCTGTATTGGGATTGTCGGTGGAATATTGTTTATAAATATACATAGGAACCTATTTACCCCCATTTCTGATAAGAATATGCATATAATTTGTTTTCTACATGAGGAATTTTGGGTGGAATATTGTTTATAAATATACATAGGAACCTATTTAACCCATTTCTGATTAGAATATGAAAGTAATTATTTTTCTACATGGGGATTATGGGTGGAATACTGTTTATAAATATACATGGAACCTATTTAACCCATTTCTGATAAGAATATGCATATAATTATTTTTTACATGGGGATTATGGGATGAATAGTGTTTATAAATATACATTGTAACCTATTTAACCCATTTCTGATAATAATATACAAATATTTATTTTTCTACATGGGCAATATGGGAGGAATATTGTTTATAAATATACATAAGAATCTATTTAACCCATTTCTGATAAGAATATGCATATAATTATTTTTCTACATGAGGATTATGGGTGGAATACTGTTTATAAATGAACATAGGAACCTATTTAACCCATTTCTGATTAGAATATGAATGTAATTATTTTTCTACATGGGGATTATGGGTGGAATACTGTTTATAAATATACATGGAACCTATTTAACCCATTTCTGATAAGAATATGCATATAATTATTTTTTTACATGGGGATTATGGGATGAATAGTGTTTATAAATATACATTGTAACCTATTTAACCCATTTCTGATAATAATATACAAATATTTATTTTTCTACATGGGCAATATGGGAGGAATATTGTTTATAAATATACATAAGAATCTATTTAACCCATTTCTGATAAGAATATGCATATAATTATTTTTCTACATGAGGATTATGGGTGGAATACTGTTTATAAATGAACATAGGAACCTATTTACCCCATGTCTGATAAGAATATGCATATAATTATTTTTCTACATGGGGATTGTGGGTGGAATATTGTAGTTAAACATACATAGGAATATATTAAACCTATTTCTGCTATGAATATGCATATAATTATGTTTCTATATGTTGATTATGGGTGGAATATTTTTTATAAATATACATAGGAACCTATTTAACCCATTTCTGATAAGAATATGCATATAATTATTTTTCTACATGGGGATTATGGGTGGAATATGGATTATAAATATACATAGGAACCTTTTTAACCCATTTCTGATAAGAATATGCATATAATTATTTTTCTACATGGGGATTATGGATGGAATGATGTTTATAAATATACATAGGATCCTATTTAACCCATTTCTGATAGTAGTATGCATATAGTTATTTTTCTATATGGGAATAATGGTTGTATATTGTTGATATCTATACATAGGAACAGCTTTAACCCATTTCTGATAAGAATATGAATGTACTTATTTTCCACATGGGGATTATGGGTGGAATATTGTTTATAAATATAGATAGGAGCCTATTTATCCCATTTCTGATATGAATATGCATATAATTATTTTTCTATATGGGGATTATGGGTGGAATATTGTTTATAAATATACATAGGAACCTATTTAACCCATTTCTGATAAGAATATGCCTATAATTATTTTTCTACATGGGGATTATGAGTGGAATGTGGATTATAAATATGCAGAGGAACCTATTTAACCAATTTCTGATAAGAATATGCATATAATTATTTTTCTACATGGGGATTATGGGTGGAATGTGGATTGTAAATATACATAGGAACCTATTTAACCCATTTCTGATAAGAATATGCATATAATTATTTTTCTATATGGGGATTATGGGTGGAATATATCTATACATAGGAACATATTTAACCCATTTCTGATAAGAATATGCATATAATTATTTTTCTACATGGGGATTATGTGTTGAATATTGTTAATAAATATTTAACCCATTTCTGATAAGAATATGCATATAATTATTTTTCTACATGGGGATTATGGGTGGAATGATGTTTATAAATATACATAGGATCCTATTTAACCCATTTCTGATAGGAATATGCATATAATTATTTTTCTATATGGGGATTATGGGTTGTATATTGTTGATATCTATACATAGGAACAGATTTATCCCATTTCTGATTAGAATATGAATGTACTTATTTTCCACATGGGGTGGAATATTGTTTATAAATATAGATAGGAACCTATTTATCCCATTTCTGTTATGAATATGCATATAATTATTTTTCTATATGGGGATTATGGGTGGAATATTGTTTATAAATATACATAGGAACCTATTTAACCCATTTCTGATAAGAATATGCCTATAATTATTTTTCTACATGGGGATTATGAGTGGAATGTGGATTATAAATATACATAGGAACCTATTTAACCAATTTCTGATAAGAATATACATATAATTATTTTTCTACATGGGGATTATGGGTGGAATGTGGATTATAAATATACATAGGAACCTATTTAACCCATTTCTGATAAGAATATGCATATAATTCTTTTTCTACATGGGGATTATGGGTGGATTGATGTTCATAAATATACATAGGGACCTATTTAACCCATTTCTGATAAGAATATGAATATAATTATTTTTCTATATTGGGGATTATGTTTGGAATATTGTTTATAAATATACATAAGGATCCTATTTAACCCATTTCTGATAAGAATATGCATATAACTTTTTTTCTATATGGGAATTATGGGTGGAATATATCTATACATAGGAACATATTTAACCCATTTCTGATAAGAATATGCATATAATTATTTTTCTACATGGGGATTATGTGTTGAATATTGTTAATAAATATCTAACCCAATTCTGATAAGAGTATGCATAGAATTATTTTTCTATATGGTAATTATGGGTGGAATATTGTTTATAATTATACATAGTAACCTCTTTTACCCATTTCTGATAAGAATATGCATATAAATATTTTTCTGTATTGGGATTGTCTGTGGAATATTGTTTATAAATATACATAGGAACCTATTTACCCCCATTTCTGATAAGAATATGCATATAATTCGTTTTCTACATGAGGAATTTTGGGTGGAATATTGTTTATAAATATACATAGGAACCTATTTAACCCATTTCTGATTAGAATATGAAAGTAATTATTTTTCTACATGGGGATTATGGGTGGAATACTGTTTATAAATATACATGGAACCTATTTAACCCATTTCTGATAAGAATATGCATATAATTATTTTTTACATGGGGATTATGGGATGAATAGTGTTTATAAATATACATTGTAACCTATTTAACCCATTTCTGATAATAATATACAAATATTTATTTTTCTACATGGGCAATATGGGAGGAATATTGTTTATAAATATACATAAGAATCTATTTAACCCATTTCTGATAAGAATATGCATATAATTATTTTTCTACATGAGGATTATGGGTGGAATACTGTTTATAAATGAACATAGGAACCTATTTACCCCATGTCTGATAAGAATATGCATATAATTATTTTTCTACATGGGGATTGTGGGTGGAATATTGTAGTTAAACATACATAGGAATATATTAAACCTATTTCTGCTATGAATATGCATATAATTATGTTTCTATATGTTGATTATGGGTGGAATATTTTTTATAAATATACATAGGAACCTATTTAACCCATTTCTGATAAGAATATGCATATAATTATTTTTCTACATGGGGATTATGGGTGGAATATTGTAGTTAAACATACATAGGAATATATTAACCCTATTTCTGCTATGAATATGCATATAATTATGTTTCTATATGTTGATTATGGGTGGAATATTTTTTATAAATATACATAGGAACCTATTTAACCCATTTCTAATTATTTTTCTACATGGGGATTATGGGTGGAATATGGATTATAAATATACATAGGAACCTTTTTAACCCATTTCTGATAAGAATATGCATATAATTATTTTTCTACATGGGGATTATGGGTGGAATGATGTTTATAAATATACATAGGATCCTATTTAACCCATTTCTGATAGTAGTATGCATATAGTTATTTTTCTATATGGGAATAATGGTTGTATATTGTTGATATCTATACATAGGAACAGCTTTAACCCATTTCTGATTAGAATATGAATGTACTTATTTTCCACATGGGGATTATGGGTGGAATATTGTTTATAAATATAGATAGGAACCTATTTATCCCATTTCTGATATGAATATGCATATAATTATTTTTCTATATGGGGATTATGGGTGGAATATTGTTTATAAATATACATAGGAACCTATTTAACCCATTTCTGATAAGAATATGCCTATAATTATTTTTCTACATGGGGATTATGAGTGGAATGTGGATTATAAATATGCAGAGGAACCTATTTAACCAATTTCTGATAAGAATATGCATATAATTATTTTTCTACATGGGGATTATGGGTGGAATGTGGATTGTAAATATACATAGGAACCTATTTAACCCATTTCTGATAAGAATATGCATATAATTATTTTTCTACATGGGGATTATAGGTGGATTGATGTTCATAAATATACATAGGGACCTATTTAACCCATTTCTGATAAGAATATGCATATAATTATTTTTCTATACGGGGATTATGTTTGAAATATTGTTTATAAATATACATAAGGATCCTATTTAACCCATTTCTGATAAGAATATGCATATAATTATTTTTCTATATGGGGATTATGGGTGGAATATATCTATACATAGGAACATATTTAACCCATTTCTGATAAGAATATGCATATAATTATTTTTCTACATGGGGATTATGTGTTGAATATTGTTAATAAATATTTAACCCATTTCTGATAAGAATATGCATGTAATTATTTTTCTACATGGGGATTATGGGTGGAATGATGTTTATAAATATACATAGGATCCTATTTAACCCATTTCTGATAGGAATATGCATATAATTATTTTTCTATATGGGGATTATGGGTTGTATATTGTTGATATCTATACATAGGAACAGATTTAACCCATTTCTGATTAGAATATGAATGTACTTATTTTCCACATGGGGTGGAATATTGTTTATAAATATAGATAGGAACCTATTTATCCCATTTCTGTTATGAATATGCATATAATTATTTTTCTATATGGGGATTATGGGTGGAATATTGTTTATAAATATACATAGGAACCTATTTAACCCATTTCTGATAAGAATATGCCTATAATTATTTTTCTACATGGGGATTATGAGTGGAATGTGGATTATAAATATACATAGGAACCTATTTAACCAATTTCTGATAAGAATATACATATAATTATTTTTCTACATGGGGATTATGGGTGGAATGTGGATTATAAATATACATAGGAACCTATTTAACCCATTTCTGATAAGAATATGCATATAATTCTTTTTCTACATGGGGATTATGGGTGGATTGATGTTCATAAATATACATAGGGACCTATTTAACCCATTTCTGATAAGAATATGAATATAATTATTTTTCTATATTGGGGATTATGTTTGGAATATTGTTTATAAATATACATAAGGATCCTATTTAACCCATTTCTGATAAGAATATGCATATAACTTTTTATCTATATGGGAATTATGGGTGGAATATATCTATACATAGGAACATATTTAACCCATTTCTGATAAGAATATGCATATAATTATTTTTCTACATGGGGATTATGTGTTGAATATTGTTAATAAATATTTAACCCAATTCTGATAAGAGTATGCATACAATTATTTTTCTATATGGGAATTATGGGTGGAATATTGTTTATAATTATACATAGTAACCTCTTTTACCCATTTCTGATAAGAATATGCATATAAATATTTTTCTGTATTGGGATTGTGGGTGGAATATTGTTTATAAATATACATAGGAACCTATTTACCCCCATTTATGATAAGAGTATGCATATAATTATTTTTCTACATGGGGATTATGGGTGAAATATGGATTATAAATATACGGTACATAGGAACCTTTTTAACCCATTTCTGATAAGAATATGCATATAATTATTTTTCTACATGGGGATTATGGGTGGAATGATGTTTATAAATATACATAGGATCCTATTTAACCCATTTCTGATAGCAATATGCATATAATTATTTTTCTATATGGGGATTATGGGTTGTATATTGTTGATATCTATACATAGGAACAGATTTAACCCATTTCTGATTAGAATATGAATGTACTTATTTTCCACATGGGGATTATGAGTGGAATATTGTTTATAAATATAGATAGGAACCTATTTATCCCATTTCTGATAAGAATATGCATATAATTATTTTTCTATATGGGGATTATGTTTGGAATATTGTTTAGAAATATACATTAGGATCCTATTTAACCCATTTCTGATAAGAATATGCATATAATTATTTTTCTATATGGGGATTATGGGTGGAATATATCTATACATAGGAACATATTTAACCCATTTCTGATAAGAATATGCATATAATTATTTTTCTACATGGGGATTATGTGTTGAATATTCTTAATAAATATTTAACCCAATTCTGATAAGAGTATGCATACAATTATTTTTCTATATGGGAATTATGGGTGGAATATTGTTTATAATTATACATAGTAACCTCTTTTACCAATTTCTGATAAGAATATGCATATAAATATTTTTCTGTATTGGGATTGTGGGTGGAATATTGTTTATAAATATACATAGGAACCTATTTACCCCCATTTCTGATAAGAATATGCATATAATTCGTGTTCTACATGGGGATTATGGGTGGAATATTGTTTATAAATATACATAGGAACCTATTTAACCCATTTCTGATTAGAATATGAATGTAATTATTTTTCTACATCTGGATTATGGGTGGAATACTGTTTATAAATATACATGGAACCTATTTAACCCATTTCTGATAAGAATATGCATATAATTATTTTTTTACATGGGATTATGGGATGAATAGTGTTTATAAATATACATTGTAACCTATTTAACCCATTTCTGATAATAATATACCAATATTTATTTTTCTACATGGGCAATATGGGAGGAATATTGTTTATAAATATACATAAGAATCTATTTAACCCATTTCTGATAAGAATATGCTTATAATTATTTTTGTACATGAATATTATGGGTGGAATACTGTTTATAAATGAACATAGGAACCTATTTACCCCATTTCTGATAAGAATATGCATATAATTATTTTTCTACATGGGGATTGTGGGTGGAATATTGTAGTTAAACATACATAGGAATATATTAAACCTATTTCTGCTATGAATATGCATATAATTATGTTTCTATATGTTGATTATGGGTGGAATATTTTTTATAAATATACATAGGAACCTATTTAACCCATTTCTGATAAGAATATGCATATAATTATTTTTCTACATGGGGATTATGGGTGGAATGATGTTTATAAATATACATAGGATCCTATTTAACCCATTTCTGATAGGAATATGCATATAATTATTTTTCTATATGGGGATTATGGGTTGTATATTGTTGATATCTATACATAGGAACAGATTTAACCCATTTCTGATTAGAATATGAATGTACTTATTTTCCACATGGGGTGGAATATTGTTTATAAATATAGATAGGAACCTATTTATCCCATTTCTGTTATGAATATGCATATAATTATTTTTCTATATGGGGATTATGGGTGGAATATTGTTTATAAATATACATAGGAACCTATTTAACCCATTTCTGATAAGAATATGCCTATAATTATTTTTCTACATGGGGATTATGAGTGGAATGTGGATTATAAATATACATAGGAACCTATTTAACCAATTTCTGATAAGAATATACATATAATTATTTTTCTACATGGGGATTATGGGTGGAATGTGGATTATAAATATACATAGGAACCTATTTAACCCATTTCTGATAAGAATATGCATATAATTCTTTTTCTACATGGGGATTATGGGTGGATTGATGTTCATAAATATACATAGGGACCTATTTAACCCATTTCTGATAAGAATATGAATATAATTATTTTTCTATATTGGGGATTATGTTTGGAATATTGTTTATAAATATACATAAGGATCCTATTTAACCCATTTCTGATAAGAATATGCATATAACTTTTTATCTATATGGGAATTATGGGTGGAATATATCTATACATAGGAACATATTTAACCCATTTCTGATAAGAATATGCATATAATTATTTTTCTACATGGGGATTATGTGTTGAATATTGTTAATAAATATTTAACCCAATTCTGATAAGAGTATGCATAGAATTATTTTTCTATATGGGAATTATGGGTGGAATATTGTTTATAATTATACATAGTAACCTCTTTTACCCATTTCTGATAAGAATATGCATATAAATATTTTTCTGTATTGGGATTGTGGGTGGAATATTGTTTATAAATATACATAGGAATCTATTTACCCCCATTTCTGATAAGAATATGCATATAATTCGTTTTCTACATGGGGAATTTTGGGTGGAATATTGTTTATAAATATACATAGGAACCTATTTAACCCATTTCTGATTAGAATATGAATGTAATTATTTTTCTACATGGGGATTATGGGTGGAATACTGTTTATAAATATACATGGAACCTATTTAACCCATTTCTGATAAGAATATGCATATAATTATTTTTTTACATGGGGATTATGGGATGAATAGTGTTTATAAATATACATTGTAACCTATTTAACCCATTTCTGATAATAATATACAAATATTTATTTTTCTACATGGGCAATATGGGAGGAATATTGTTTATAAATATACATAAGAATCTATTTAACCCATTTCTGATAAGAATATGCATATAATTATTTTTCTACATGAGGATTATGGGTGGAATACTGTTTATAAATGAACATAGGAACCTATTTACCCCATGTCTGATAAGAATATGCATATAATTATTTTTCTACATGGGGATTGTGGGTGGAATATTGTAGTTAAACATACATAGGAATATATTAAACCTATTTCTGCTATGAATATGCATATAATTATGTTTCTATATGTTGATTATGGGTGGAATATTTTTTATAAATATACATAGGAACCTATTTAACCCATTTCTGATAAGAATATGCATATAATTATTTTTCTACATGGGGATTATGGGTGGAATATTGATTATAAATATACATAGGAACCTTTTTAACCCATTTCTGATAAGAATATGCATATAATTATTTTTCTACATGGGGATTATGGGTGGAATGATGTTTATAAATATACATAGGATCCTATTTAACCCATTTCTGATATTAGTATGAATATAGTTATTTTTCTATATGGGAATAATGGCTGTATATTGTTGATATCTATACATAGGAACAGCTTTAACCCATTTCTGATTAGAATATGAATGTACTTATTTTCCACATGGGGATTATGGGTGGAATATTGTTTATAAATATAGATAGGAACCTATTTATCCCATTTCTGATATGAATATGCATATAATTATTTTTCTATATGGGGATTATGGGTGGAATATTGTTTATAAATATACATAGGAACCTATTTAACCCATTTCTGATAAGAATATGCCTATAATTATTTTTCTACATGGGGATTATGAGTGGAATGTGGATTATAAATATGCAGAGGAACCTATTTAACCAATTTCTGATAAGAATATGCATATAATTATTTTTCTACATGGGGATTATGGGTGGAATGTGGATTGTAAATATACATAGGAACCTATTTAACCCATTTCTGATAAGAATATGCATATAATTATTTTTCTACATGGGGATTATAGGTGGATTGATGTTCATAAATATACATAGGGACCTATTTAACCCATTTCTGATAAGAATATGCATATAATTATTTTTCTATACGGGGATTATGTTTGAAATATTGTTTATAAATATACATAAGGATCCTATTTAACCCATTTCTGATAAGAATATGCATATAATTATTTTTCTATATGGGGATTATGGGTGGAATATATCTATACATAGGAACATATTTAACCCATTTCTGATAAGAATATGCATATAATTATTTTTCTACATGGGGATTATGTGTTGAATATTGTTAATAAATATTTAACCCATTTCTGATAAGAATATGCATGTAATTATTTTTCTACATGTGGATTATGGGTGGAATGATGTTTATAAATATACATAGGATCCTATTTAACCCATTTCTGATAGGAATATGCATATAATTATTTTTCTATATGGGGATTATGGGTTGTATATTGTTGATATCTATACATAGGAACAGATTTAACCCATTTCTGATTAGAATATGAATGTACTTATTTTCCACATGGGGTGGAATATTGTTTATAAATATAGATAGGAACCTATTTATCCCATTTCTGTTATGAATATGCATATAATTATTTTTCTATATGGGGATTATGGGTGGAATATTGTGTATAAATATACACAGGAACCTATTTAACCCATTTCTGATAAGAATATGCCTATAATTATTTTTCTACATGGGGATTATGAGTGGAATGTGGATTATAAATATACATAGGAACCTATTTAACCAATTTCTGATAAGAATATACATATAATTATTTTTCTACATGGTGATTATGGGTGGAATGTGGATTATAAATATACATAGGAACCTATTTAACTCATTTCTGATAAGAATATGCATATAATTCTTTTTCTACATGGTGATTATGGGTGGATTGATGTTCATAAATATACATAGGGACCTATTTAACCCATTTCTGATAAGAATATGAATATAATTATTTTTCTATATTGGGGATTATGTTTGGAATATTGTTTATAAATATACATAAGGATCCTATTTAACCCATTTCTGATAAGAATATGCATATAACTTTTTTTCTATATGGGAATTATGGGTGGAATATATCTATACATAGGAACATATTTAACCCATTTCTGATAAGAATATGCATATAATTATTTTTCTACATGGGGATTATGTGTTGAATATTGTTAATAAATATTTAACCCAATTCTGATAAGAGTATGCATAGAATTATTTTTCAATATGGGAATTATGGGTGGAATATTGTTTATAATTATACATAGTAACCTCTTTTACCCATTTCTGATAAGAATATGCATATAAATATTTTTCTGTATTGGGATTGTGGGTGGAATATTGTCTATAAATATACATAGGAACCTATTTACCCCCATTTCTGATAAGAATATGCATATAATTTGTTTTCTACATGGGGAATTTTGGGTGGAATATTGTTTATAAATATACATGGGAACCTATTTAACCCATTTCTGATTAGAATATGAATGTAATTATTTTTCTACATGGGGATTATGGGTGGAATACTGTTTATAAATATACATGGAACCTATTTAACCCATTTCTGATAAGAATATGCATATAATTATTTTTTTACATGGGGATTATGGGATGAATAGTGTTTATAAATATACATTGTAACCTATTTAACCCATTTCTGATAATAATATACAAATATTTATTTTTCTACATGGGCAATATGGGAGGAATATTGTTTATAAATATACATAAGAATCTATTTAACCCATTTCTGATAAGAATATGCATATAATTATTTTTCTACATGAGGATGATGGGTGGAATACTGTTTATAAATGAACATAGGAACCTATTTACCCCATGTCTGATAAGAATATGCATATAATTATTTTTCTACATGGGGATTGTGGGTGGAATATTGTAGTTAAACATACATAGGAATATATTAAACCTATTTCTGCTATGAATATGCATATAATTATGTTTCTATATGTTGATTATGGGTGGAATATTTTTTATAAATATACATAGGAACCTATTTAACCCATTTCTGATAAGAATATGCATATAATTATTTTTCTACATGGGGATTATGGGTGGAATATGGATTATAAATATACATAGGAACCTTTTTAACCCATTTCTGATAAGAATATTCATATAATTATTTTTCTACATGGGGATTATGGGTGGAATGATGTTTATAAATATACATAGGATCCTATTTAACCCATTTCTGATAGTAGTATGCATATAGTTATTTTTCTATATGGGAATAATGGTTGTATATTGTTGATATCTATACATAGGAACAGCTTTAACCCATTTCTGATTAGAATATGAATGTACTTATTTTCCACATGGGGATTATGGGTGGAATATTGTTTATAAATATAGATAGGAGCCTATTTATCCCATTTCTGATATGAATATGCATATAATTATTTTTCTATATGGGGATTATGGGTGGAATATTGTTTATAAATATACATAGGAACCTATTTAACCCATTTCTGATAAGAATATGCCTATAATTATTTTTCTACATGGGGATTATGAGTGGAATGTGGATTATAAATATGCAGAGGAACCTATTTAACCAATTTCTGATAAGAATATGCATATAATTATTTTTCTACATGGGGATTATGGGTGGAATGTGGATTGTAAATATACATAGGAACCTATTTAACCCATTTCTGATAAGAATATGCATATAATTATTTTTCTACATGGGGATTATAGGTGGATTGATGTTCATAAATATACATAGGGACCTATTTAACCCATTTCTGATAAGAATATGCATATAATTATTTTTCTATACGGGGATTATGTTTGAAATATTGTTTATAAATATACATAAGGATCCTATTTAACCCATTTCTGATAAGAATATGCATATAATTATTTTTCTATATGGGGATTATGGGTGGAATATATCTATACATAGGAACATATTTAACCCATTTCTGATAAGAATATGCATATAATTATTTTTCTACATGGGGATTATGTGTTGAATATTGTTAATAAATATTTAACCCATTTCTGATAAGAATATGCATATAATTATTTTTCTACATGGGGATTATGGGTGGAATGATGTTTATAAATATACATAGGATCCTATTTAACCCATTTCTGATAGGAATATGCATATAATTATTTTTCTATATGGGGATTATGGGTTGTATATTGTTGATATCTATACATAGGAACAGATTTATCCCATTTCTGATTAGAATATGAATGTACTTATTTTCCACATGGGGTGGAATATTGTTTATAAATATAGATAGGAACCTATTTATCCCATTTCTGTTATGAATATGCATATAATTATTTTTCTATATGGGGATTATGGGTGGAATATTGTTTATAAATATACATAGGAACCTATTTAACCCATTTCTGATAAGAATATGCCTATAATTATTTTTCTACATGGGGATTATGAGTGGAATGTGGATTATAAATATACATAGGAACCTATTTAACCAATTTCTGATAAGAATATACATATAATTATTTTTCTACATGGGGATTATGGGTGGAATGTGGATTATAAATATACATAGGAACCTATTTAACCCATTTCTGATAAGAATATGCATATAATTCTTTTTCTACATGGGGATTATGGGTGGATTGATGTTCATAAATATACATAGGGACCTATTTAACCCATTTCTGATAAGAATATGAATATAATTATTTTTCTATATTGGGGATTATGTTTGGAATATTGTTTATAAATATACATAAGGATCCTATTTAACCCATTTCTGATAAGAATATGCATATAACTTTTTTTCTATATGGGAATTATGGGTGGAATATATCTATACATAGGAACATATTTAACCCATTTCTGATAAGAATATGCATATAATTATTTTTCTACATGGGGATTATGTGTTGAATATTGTTAATAAATATCTAACCCAATTCTGATAAGAGTATGCATAGAATTATTTTTCTATATGGGAATTATGGGTGGAACATTGTTTATAATTATACATAGTAACCTCTTTTACCCATTTCTGATAAGAATATGCATATAAATATTTTTCTGTATTGGGATTGTCGGTGGAATATTGTTTATAAATATACATAGGAACCTATTTACCCCCATTTCTGATAAGAATATGCATATAATTCGTTTTCTACATGAGGAATTTTGGGTGGAATATTGTTTATAAATATACATAGGAACCTATTTAACCCATTTCTGATTAGAATATGAAAGTAATTATTTTTCTACATGGGGATTATGGGTGGAATACTGTTTATAAATATACATGGAACCTATTTAACCCATTTCTGATAAGAATATGCATATAATTATTTTTTACATGGGGATTATGGGATGAATAGTGTTTATAAATATACATTGTAACCTATTTAACCCATTTCTGATAATAATATACAAATATTTATTTTTCTACATGGGCAATATGGGAGGAATATTGTTTATAAATATACATAAGAATCTATTTAACCCATTTCTGATAAGAATATGCATATAATTATTTTTCTACATGAGGATTATGGGTGGAATACTGTTTATAAATGAACATAGGAACCTATTTAACCCATTTCTGATTAGAATATGAATGTAATTATTTTTCTACATGGGGATTATGGGTGGAATACTGTTTATAAATATACATGGAACCTATTTAACCCATTTCTGATAAGAATATGCATATAATTATTTTTTTACATGGGGATTATGGGATGAATAGTGTTTATAAATATACATTGTAACCTATTTAACCCATTTCTGATAATAATATACAAATATTTATTTTTCTACATGGGCAATATGGGAGGAATATTGTTTATAAATATACATAAGAATCTATTTAACCCATTTCTGATAAGAATATGCATATAATTATTTTTCTACATGAGGATGATGGGTGGAATACTGTTTATAAATGAACATAGGAACCTATTTACCCCATGTCTGATAAGAATATGCATATAATTATTTTTCTACATGGGGATTGTGGGTGGAATATTGTAGTTAAACATACATAGGAATATATTAAACCTATTTCTGCTATGAATATGCATATAATTATGTTTCTATATGTTGATTATGGGTGGAATATTTTTTATAAATATACATAGGAACCTATTTAACCCATTTCTGATAAGAATATGCATATAATTATTTTTCTACATGGGGATTATGGGTGGAATATGGATTATAAATATACATAGGAACCTTTTTAACCCATTTCTGATAAGAATATGCATATAATTATTTTTCTACATGGGGATTATGGATGGAATGATGTTTATAAATATACATAGGATCCTATTTAACCCATTTCTGATAGTAGTATGCATATAGTTATTTTTCTATATGGGAATAATGGTTGTATATTGTTGATATCTATACATAGGAACAGCTTTAACCCATTTCTGATTAGAATATGAATGTACTTATTTTCCACATGGGGATTATGGGTGGAATATTGTTTATAAATATAGATAGGAGCCTATTTATCCCATTTCTGATATGAATATGCATATAATTATTTTTCTATATGGGGATTATGGGTGGAATATTGTTTATAAATATACATAGGAACCTATTTAACCCATTTCTGATAAGAATATGCCTATAATTATTTTTCTACATGGGGATTATGAGTGGAATGTGGATTATAAATATGCAGAGGAACCTATTTAACCAATTTCTGATAAGAATATGCATATAATTATTTTTCTACATGGGGATTATGGGTGGAATGTGGATTGTAAATATACATAGGAACCTATTTAACCCATTTCTGATAAGAATATGCATATAATTATTTTTCTACATGGGGATTATAGGTGGATTGATGTTCATAAATATACATAGGGACCTATTTAACCCATTTCTGATAAGAATATGCATATAATTATTTTTCTATACGGGGATTATGTTTGAAATATTGTTTATAAATATACATAAGGATCCTATTTAACCCATTTCTGATAAGAATATGCATATAATTATTTTTCTATATGGGGATTATGGGTGGAATATATCTATACATAGGAACATATTTAACCCATTTCTGATAAGAATATGCATATAATTATTTTTCTACATGGGGATTATGTGTTGAATATTGTTAATAAATATTTAACCCATTTCTGATAAGAATATGCATATAATTATTTTTCTACATGGGGATTATGGGTGGAATGATGTTTATAAATATACATAGGATCCTATTTAACCCATTTCTGATAGGAATATGCATATAATTATTTTTCTATATGGGGATTATGGGTTGTATATTGTTGATATCTATACATAGGAACAGATTTATCCCATTTCTGATTAGAATATGAATGTACTTATTTTCCACATGGGGTGGAATATTGTTTATAAATATAGATAGGAACCTATTTATTCCATTTCTGTTATGAATATGCATATAATTATTTTTCTATATGGGGATTATGGGTGGAATATTGTTTATAAATATACATAGGAACCTATTTAACCCATTTCTGATAAGAATATGCCTATAATTATTTTTCTACATGGGGATTATGAGTGGAATGTGGATTATAAATATACATAGGAACCTATTTAACCAATGTCTGATAAGAATATACATATAATTATTTTTCTACATGGGGATTATGGGTGGAATGTGGATTATAAATATACATAGGAACCTATTTAACCCATTTCTGATAAGAATATGCATATAATTCTTTTTCTACATGGGGATTATGGGTGGATTGATGTTCATAAATATACATAGGGACCTATTTAACCCATTTCTGATAAGAATATGAATATAATTATTTTTCTATATTGGGGATTATGTTTGGAATATTGTTTATAAATATACATAAGGATCCTATTTAACCCATTTCTGATAAGAATATGCATATAACTTTTTTTCTATATGGGAATTATGGGTGGAATATATCTATACATAGGAACATATTTAACCCATTTCTGATAAGAATATGCATATAATTATTTTTCTACATGGGGATTATGTGTTGAATATTGTTAATAAATATCTAACCCAATTCTGATAAGAGTATGCATAGAATTATTTTTCTATATGGTAATTATGGGTGGAATATTGTTTATAATTATACATAGTAACCTCTTTTACCCATTTCTGATAAGAATATGCATATAAATATTTTTCTGTATTGGGATTGTCGGTGGAATATTGTTTATAAATATACATAGGAACCTATTTACCCCCATTTCTGATAAGAATATGCATATAATTCGTTTTCTACATGAGGAATTTTGGGTGGAATATTGTTTATAAATATACATAGGAACCTATTTAACCCATTTCTGATTAGAATATGAAAGTAATTATTTTTCTACATGGGGATTATGGGTGGAATACTGTTTATAAATATACATGGAACCTATTTAACCCATTTCTGATAAGAATATGCATATAATTATTTTTTACATGGGGATTATGGGATGAATAGTGTTTATAAATATACATTGTAACCTATTTAACCCATTTCTGATAATAATATACAAATATTTATTTTTCTACATGGGCAATATGGGAGGAATATTGTTTATAAATATACATAAGAATCTATTTAACCAATTTCTGATAAGAATATGCATATAATTATTTTTCTACATGAGGCTTATGGGTGGAATACTGTTTATAAATGAACATAGGAACCTATTTACCCCATGTCTGATAAGAATATGCATATAATTATTTTTCTACATGGGGATTGTGGGTGGAATATTGTAGTTAAACATACATAGGAATATATTAAACCTATTTCTGCTATGAATATGCATATAATTATGTTTCTATATGTTGATTATGGGTGGAATATTTTTTATAAATATACATAGGAACCTATTTAACCCATTTCTGATAAGAATATGCATATAATTATTTTTCTACATGGGGATTATGGGTGGAATATGGATTATAAATATACATAGGAACCTTTTTAACCCATTTCTGATAAGAATATGCATATAATTATTTTTCTACATGGGGATTATGGGTGGAATGATGTTTATAAATATACATAGGATCCTATTTAACCCATTTCTGATAGTAGTATGCATATAGTTATTTTTCTATATGGGAATAATGGTTGTATATTGTTGATATCTATACATAGGAACAGCTTTAACCCATTTCTGATTAGAATATGAATGTACTTATTTTCCACATGGGGATTATGGGTGGAATATTGTTTATAAATATAGATAGGAACCTATTTATCCCATTTCTGATATGAATATGCATATAATTATTTTTCTATATGGGGATTATGGGTGGAATATTGTTTATAAATATACATAGGAACCTATTTAACCCATTTCTGATAAGAATATGCCTATAATTATTTTTCTACATGGGGATTATGAGTGGAATGTGGATTATAAATATGCAGAGGAACCTATTTAACCAATTTCTGATAAGAATATGCATATAATTATTTTTCTACATGGGGATTATGGGTGGAATGTGGATTGTAAATATACATAGGAACCTATTTAACCCATTTCTGATAAGAATATGCATATAATTATTTTTCTACATGGGGATTATAGGTGGATTGATGTTCATAAATATACATAGGGACCTATTTAACCCATTTCTGATAAGAATATGCATATAATTATTTTTCTATACGGGGATTATGTTTGAAATATTGTTTATAAATATACATAAGGATCCTATTTAACCCATTTCTGATAAGAATATGCATATAATTATTTTTCTATATGGGGATTATGGGTGGAATATATCTATACATAGGAACATATTTAACCCATTTCTGATAAGAATATGCATATAATTATTTTTCTACATGGGGATTATGTGTTGAATATTGTTAATAAATATTTAACCCAATTCTGATAAGAGTATGCATAGAATTATTTTTCTATATGGGAATTATGGGTGGAATATTGTTTATAATTATACATAGTAACCTCTTTTACCCATTTCTGATAAGAATATGCATATAAATATTTTTCTGTATTGGGATTGTGGGTGGAATATTGTTTATAAATATACATAGGAACCTATTTACCCCCATTTCTGATAAGAATATGCATATAATTCGTTTTCTACATGGGGAATTTTGGGTGGAATATTGTTTATAAATATACATAGGAACCTATTTAACCCATTTCTGATTAGAATATGAATGTAATTATTTTTCTACATGGGGATTATGGGTGGAATACTGTTTATAAATATACATGGAACCTATTTAACCCATTTCTGATAAGAATATGCATATAATTATTTTTTTACATGGGGATTATGGGATGAATAGTGTTTATAAATATACATTGTAACCTATTTAACCCATTTCTGATAATAATATACAAATATTTATTTTTCTACATGGGCAATATGGGAGGAATATTGTTTATAAATATACATAAGAATCTATTTAACCCATTTCTGATAAGAATATGCATATAATTATTTTTCTACATGAGGATAATGGGTGGAATACTGTTTATAAATGAACATAGGAACCTATTTACCCCATGTCTGATAAGAATATGCATATAATTATTTTTCTACATGGGGATTGTGGGTGGAATATTGTAGTTAAACATACATAGGAATATATTAAACCTATTTCTGCTATGAATATGCATATAATTATGTTTCTATATGTTGATTATGGGTGGAATATTTTTTATAAATATACATAGGAACCTATTTAACCCATTTCTGATAAGAATATGCATATAATTATTTTTCTACATGGGGATTATGGGTGGAATATGGATTATAAATTTACATAGGAACCTTTTTAACCCATTTCTGATAAGAATATGCATATAATTATTTTTCTACATGGGGATTATGGGTGGAATGATGTTTATAAATATACATAGGATCCTATTTAACCCATTTCTGATAGTAGTATGCATATAGTTATTTTTCTATATGGGAATAATGGTTGTATATTGTTGATATCTATACATAGGAACAGCTTTAACCCATTTCTGATTAGAATATGAATGTACTTATTTTCCACATGGGGATTATGGGTGGAATATTGTTTATAAATATAGATAGGAACCTATTTATCCCATTTCTGATATGAATATGCATATAATTATTTTTCTATATGGGGATTATGGGTGGAATATTGTTTATAAATATACATAGGAACCTATTTAACCCATTTCTGATAAGAATATGCCTATAATTATTTTTCTACATGGGGATTATGAGTGGAATGTGGATTATAAATATGCAGAGGAACCTATTTAACCAATTTCTGATAAGAATATGAAAGTAATTATTTTTCTACATGGGGATTATGGGTGGAATACTGTTTATAAATATACATGGAACCTATTTAACCCATTTCTGATAAGAATATGCATATAATTATTTTTTTACATGGGGATTATGGGATGAATATACATTGTAACCTATTTAACCCATTTCTGATAATAATATACAAATATTTATTTTTCTACATGGGCAATATGGGAGGAATATTGTTTATAAATATACATAAGAATCTATTTAACCCATTTCTGATAAGAATATGCATATAATTATTTTTCTACATGAGGATTATGGGTGGAATACTGTTTATAAATGAACATAGGAACCTATTTACCCCATGTCTGATAAGAATATGCATATAATTATTTTTCTACATGGGGATTGTGGGTGGAATATTGTAGTTAAACATACATAGGAATATATTAAACCTATTTCTGCTATGAATATGCATATAATTATGTTTCTATATGTTGATTATGGGTGGAATATTTTTTATAAATATACATAGGAACCTATTTAACCCATTTCTGATAAGAATATGCATATAATTATTTTTCTACATGGGGATTATGGGTGGAATATGGATTATAAATATACATAGGAACCTTTTTAACCCATTTCTGATAAGAATATGCATATAATTATTTTTCTACATGGGGATTATGGGTGGAATGATGTTTATAAATATACATAGGATCCTATTTAACCCATTTCTGATAGTAGAATGCATATAGTTATTTTTCTATATGGGAATAATGGTTGTATATTGTTGATATCTATACATAGGAACAGCTTTAACCCATTTCTGATTAGAATATGAATGTACTTATTTTCCACATGGGGATTATGGGTGGAATATTGTTTATAAATATAGATAGGAACCTATTTATCCCATTTCTGATATGAATATGCATATAATTATTTTTCTATATGGGGATTATGGGTGGAATATTGTTTATAAATATACATAGGAACCTATTTAACCCATTTCTGATAAGAATATGCCTATAATTATTTTTCTACATGGGGATTATGAGTGGAATGTGGATTATAAATATGCAGAGGAACCTATTTAACCAATTTCTGATAAGAATATGCATATAATTATTTTTCTACATGGGGATTATGGGTGGAATGTGGATTGTAAATATACATAGGAACCTATTTAACCCATTTCTGATAAGAATATGCATATAATTATTTTTCTACATGGGGATTATAGGTGGATTGATGTTCATAAATATACATAGGGACCTATTTAACCCATTTCTGATAAGAATATGCATATAATTATTTTTCTATACGGGGATTATGTTTGAAATATTGTTTATAAATATACATAAGGATCCTATTTAACCCATTTCTGATAAGAATATGCATATAATTATTTTTCTATATGGGGATTATGGGTGGAATATATCTATACATAGGAACATATTTAACCCATTTCTGATAAGAATATGCATATAATTATTTTTCTACATGGGGATTATGTGTTGAATATTGTTAATAAATATTTAACCCATTTCTGATAAGAATATGCATGTAATTATTTTTCTACATGTGGATTATGGGTGGAATGATGTTTATAAATATACATAGGATCCTATTTAACCCATTTCTGATAGGAATATGCATATAGTTATTTTTCTATATGGGGATTATGGGTTGTATATTGTTGATATCTATACATAGGAACAGATTTAACCCATTTCTGATTAGAATATGAATGTACTTATTTTCCACATGGGGTGGAATATTGTTTATAAATATAGATAGGAACCTATTTATCCCATTTCTGTTATGAATATGCATATAATTATTTTTCTATATGGGGATTATGGGTGGAATATTGTGTATAAATATACATAGGAACCTATTTAACCCATTTCTGATAAGAATATGCCTATAATTATTTTTCTACATGGGGATTATGAGTGGAATGTGGATTATAAATATACATAGGAACCTATTTAACCAATTTCTGATAAGAATATACATATAATTATTTTTCTACATGGGGATTATGGGTGGAATGTGGATTATAAATATACATAGGAACCTATTTAACTCATTTCTGACAAGAATATGCATATAATTCTTTTTCTACATGGTGATTATGGGTGGATTGATGTTCATAAATATACATAGGGACCTATTTAACCCATTTCTGATAAGAATATGAATATAATTATTTTTCTATATTGGGGATTATGTTTGGAATATTGTTTATAAATATACATAAGGATCCTATTTAACCCATTTCTGATAAGAATATGCATATAACTTTTTTTCTATATGGGAATTATGGGTGGAATATATCTATACATAGGAACATATTTAACCCATTTCTGATAAGAATATGCATATAATTATTTTTCTACATGGGGATTATGTGTTGAATATTGTTAATAAATATTTAACCCAATTCTGATAAGAGTATGCATAGAATTATTTTTCTATATGGGAATTATGGGTGGAATATTGTTTATAATTATACATAGTAACCTCTTTTACCCATTTCTGATAAGAATATGCATATAAATATTTTTCTGTATTGGGATTGTGGGTGGAATATTGTTTATAAATATACATAGGAACCTATTTACCCCCATTTCTGATAAGAATATGCATATAATTTGTTTTCTACATGGGGAACTTTGGGTGGAATATTGTTTATAAATATACATGGGAACCTATTTAACCCATTTCTGATTAGAATATGAATGTAATTATTTTTCTACATGGGGATTATGGGTGGAATACTGTTTATAAATATACATGGAACCTATTTAACCCATTTCTGATAAGAATATGCATATAATTATTTTTTTACATGGGGATTATGGGATGAATAGTGTTTATAAATATACATTGTAACCTATTTAACCCATTTCTGATAATAATATACAAATATTTATTTTTCTACATGGGCAATATGGGAGGAATATTGTTTATAAATATACATAAGAATCTATTTAACCCATTTCTGATAAGAATATGCATATAATTATTTTTCTACATGAGGATTATGGGTGGAATACTGTTTATAAATGAACATAGGAACCTATTTACCCCATTTCTGATAAGAATATACATATAATTATTTTTCTACATGGGGATTATGGGTGGAATGTGGATTATAAATATACATAGGAACCTATTTAACTCATTTCTGACAAGAATATGCATATAATTCTTTTTCTACATGGTGATTATGGGTGGATTGATGTTCATAAATATACATAGGGACCTATTTAACCCATTTCTGATAAGAATATGAATATAATTATTTTTCTATATTGGGGATTATGTTTGGAATATTGTTTATAAATATACATAAGGATCCTATTTAACCCATTTCTGATAAGAATATGCATATAACTTTTTTTCTATATGGGAATTATGGGTGGAATATATCTATACATAGGAACATATTTAACCCATTTCTGATAAGAATATGCATATAATTATTTTTCTACATGGGGATTATGTGTTGAATATTGTTAATAAATATTTAACCCAATTCTGATAAGAGTATGCATAGAATTATTTTTCTATATGGGAATTATGGGTGGAATATTGTTTATAATTATACATAGTAACCTCTTTTACCCATTTCTGATAAGAATATGCATATAAATATTTTTCTGTATTGGGATTGTGGGTGGAATATTGTTTATAAATATACATAGGAACCTATTTACCCCCATTTCTGATAAGAATATGCATATAATTTGTTTTCTACATGGGGAACTTTGGGTGGAATATTGTTTATAAATATACATGGGAACCTATTTAACCCATTTCTGATTAGAATATGAATGTAATTATTTTTCTACATGGGGATTATGGGTGGAATACTGTTTATAAATATACATGGAACCTATTTAACCCATTTCTGATAAGAATATGCATATAATTATTTTTTTACATGGGGATTATGGGATGAATAGTGTTTATAAATATACATTGTAACCTATTTAACCCATTTCTGATAATAATATACAAATATTTATTTTTCTACATGGGCAATATGGGAGGAATATTGTTTATAAATATACATAAGAATCTATTTAACCCATTTCTGATAAGAATATGCATATAATTATTTTTCTACATGAGGATTATGGGTGGAATACTGTTTATAAATGAACATAGGAACCTATTTACCCCATGTCTGATAAGAATATGCATATAATTATTTTTCTACATGGGGATTGTGGGTGGAATATTGTAGTTAAACATACATAGGAATATATTAAACCTATTTCTGCTATGAATATGCATATAATTATGTTTCTATATGTTGATTATGGGTGGAATATTTTTTATAAATATACATAGGAACCTATTTAACCCATTTCTGATAAGAATATGCATATAATTATTTTTCTACATGGGGATTATGGGTGGAATGATGTTTATAAATATACATAGGATCCTATTTAACCCATTTCTGATAGTAGTATGCATATAGTTATTTTTCTATATGGGAATAATGGTTGTATATTGTTGATATCTATACATAGGAACAGCTTTAACCCATTTCTGATTAGAATATGAATGTACTTATTTTCCACATGGGGATTATGGGTGGAATATTGTTTATAAATATAGATAGGAGCCTATTTATCCCATTTCTGATATGAATATGCATATAATTATTTTTCTATATGGGGATTATGGGTGGAATATTGTTTATAAATATACATAGGAACCTATTTAACCCATTTCTGATAAGAATATGCCTATAATTATTTTTCTACATGGGGATTATGAGTGGAATGTGGATTATAAATATGCAGAGGAACCTATTTAACCAATTTCTGATAAGAATATGCATATAATTATTTTTCTACATGGGGATTATGGGTGGAATGTGGATTGTAAATATACATAGGAACCTATTTAACCCATTTCTGATAAGAATATGCATATAATTATTTTTCTACATGGGGATTATAGGTGGATTGATGTTCATAAATATACATAGGGACCTATTTAACCCATTTCTGATAAGAATATGCATATAATTATTTTTCTATACGGGGATAATGTTTGAAATATTGTTTATAAATATACATAAGGATCCTATTTAACCCATTTCTGATAAGAATATGCATATAATTATTTTTCTATATGGGGATTATGGGTGGAATATATCTATACATAGGAACATATTTAACCCATTTCTGATAAGAATATGCATATAATTATTTTTCTACATGGGGATTATGTGTTGAATATTGTTAATAAATATTTAACCCATTTCTGATAAGAATATGCATATAATTATTTTTCTACATGGGGATTATGGGTGGAATGATGTTTATAAATATACATAGGATCCTATTTAACCCATTTCTGATAGGAATATGCATATAATTATTTTTCTATATGGGGATTATGGGTTGTATATTGTTGATATCTATACATAGGAACAGATTTATCCCATTTCTGATTAGAATATGAATGTACTTATTTTCCACATGGGGTGGAATATTGTTTATAAATATAGATAGGAACCTATTTATCCCATTTCTGTTATGAATATGCATATAATTATTTTTCTATATGGGGATTATGGGTGGAATATTGTTTATAAATATACATAGGAACCTATTTAACCCATTTCTGATAAGAATATGCCTATAATTATTTTTCTACATGGGGATTATGAGTGGAATGTGGATTATAAATATACATAGGAACCTATTTAACCAATTTCTGATAAGAATATACATATAATTATTTTTCTACATGGGGATTATGGGTGGAATGTGGATTATAAATATACATAGGAACCTATTTAACCCATTTCTGATAAGAATATGCATATAATTCTTTTTCTACATGGGGATTATGGGTGGATTGATGTTCATAAATATACATAGGGACCTATTTAACCCATTTCTGATAAGAATATGAATATAATTATTTTTCTATATTGGGGATTATGTTTGGAATATTGTTTATAAATATACATAAGGATCCTATTTAACCCATTTCTGATAAGAATATGCATATAACTTTTTTTCTATATGGGAATTATGGGTGGAATATATCTATACATAGGAACATATTTAACCCATTTCTGATAAGAATATGCATATAATTATTTTTCTACATGGGGATTATGTGTTGAATATTGTTAATAAATATCTAACCCAATTCTGATAAGAGTATGCATAGAATTATTTTTCTATATGGGAATTATGGGTGGAACATTGTTTATAATTATACATAGTAACCTCTTTTACCCATTTCTGATAAGAATATGCATATAAATATTTTTCTGTATTGGGATTGTCGGTGGAATATTGTTTATAAATATACATAGGAACCTATTTACCCCCATTTCTGATAAGAATATGCATATAATTCGTTTTCTACATGAGGAATTTTGGGTGGAATATTGTTTATAAATATACATAGGAACCTATTTAACCCATTTCTGATTAGAATATGAAAGTAATTATTTTTCTACATGGGGATTATGGGTGGAATACTGTTTATAAATATACATGGAACCTATTTAACCCATTTCTGATAAGAATATGCATATAATTATTTTTTACATGGGGATTATGGGATGAATAGTGTTTATAAATATACATTGTAACCTATTTAACCCATTTCTGATAATAATATACAAATATTTATTTTTCTACATGGGCAATATGGGAGGAATATTGTTTATAAATATACATAAGAATCTATTTAACCCATTTCTGATAAGAATATGCATATAATTATTTTTCTACATGAGGATTATGGGTGGAATACTGTTTATAAATGAACATAGGAACCTATTTAACCCATTTCTGATTAGAATATGAATGTAATTATTTTTCTACATGGGGATTATGGGTGGAATACTGTTTATAAATATACATGGAACCTATTTAACCCATTTCTGATAAGAATATGCATATAATTATTTTTTTACATGGGGATTATGGGATGAATAGTGTTTATAAATATACATTGTAACCTATTTAACCCATTTCTGATAATAATATACAAATATTTATTTTTCTACATGGGCAATATGGGAGGAATATTGTTTATAAATATACATAAGAATCTATTTAACCCATTTCTGATAAGAATATGCATATAATTATTTTTCTACATGAGGATTATGGGTGGAATACTGTTTATAAATGAACATAGGAACCTATTTACCCCATGTCTGATAAGAATATGCATATAATTATTTTTCTACATGGGGATTGTGGGTGGAATATTGTAGTTAAACATACATAGGAATATATTAAACCTATTTCTGCTATGAATATGCATATAATTATGTTTCTATATGTTGATTATGGGTGGAATATTTTTTATAAATATACATAGGAACCTATTTAACCCATTTCTGATAAGAATATGCATATAGTTATTTTTCTATATGGGAATAATGGTTGTATATTGTTGATATCTATACATAGGAACAGCTTTAACCCATTTCTGATAAGAATATGAATGTACTTATTTTCCACATGGGGATTATGGGTGGAATATTGTTTATAAATATAGATAGGAGCCTATTTATCCCATTTCTGATATGAATATGCATATAATTATTTTTCTATATGGGGATTATGGGTGGAATATTGTTTATAAATATACATAGGAACCTATTTAACCCATTTCTGATAAGAATATGCCTATAATTATTTTTCTACATGGGGATTATGAGTGGAATGTGGATTATAAATATGCAGAGGAACCTATTTAACCAATTTCTGATAAGAATATGCATATAATTATTTTTCTACATGGGGATTATGGGTGGAATGTGGATTGTAAATATACATAGGAACCTATTTAACCCATTTCTGATAAGAATATGCATATAATTATTTTTCTACATGGGGATTATAGGTGGATTGATGTTCATAAATATACATAGGGACCTATTTAACCCATTTCTGATAAGAATATGCATATAATTATTTTTCTATACGGGGATTATGTTTGAAATATTGTTTATAAATATACATAAGGATCCTATTTAACCCATTTCTGATAAGAATATGCATATAATTATTTTTCTATATGGGGATTATGGGTGGAATATATCTATACATAGGAACATATTTAACCCATTTCTGATAAGAATATGCATATAATTATTTTTCTACATGGGGATTATGTGTTGAATATTGTTAATAAATATTTAACCCATTTCTGATAAGAATATGCATATAATTATTTTTCTACATGGGGATTATGGGTGGAATGATGTTTATAAATATACATAGGATCCTATTTAACCCATTTCTGATAGGAATATGCATATAATTATTTTTCTATATGGGGATTATGGGTTGTATATTGTTGATATCTATACATAGGAACAGATTTATCCCATTTCTGATTAGAATATGAATGTACTTATTTTCCACATGGGGTGGAATATTGTTTATAAATATAGATAGGAACCTATTTATCCCATTTCTGTTATGAATATGCATATAATTATTTTTCTATATGGGGATTATGGGTGGAATATTGTTTATAAATATACATAGGAACCTATTTAACCCATTTCTGATAAGAATATGCCTATAATTATTTTTCTACATGGGGATTATGGGTGGAATGTGGATTATAAATATACATAGGAACCTATTTAACCCATTTCTGATAAGAATATGCATATAATTCTTTTTCTACATGGGGATTATGGGTGGATTGATGTTCATAAATATACATAGGGACCTATTTAACCCATTTCTGATAAGAATATGAATATAATTATTTTTCTATATTGGGGATTATGTTTGGAATATTGTTTATAAATATACATAAGGATCCTATTTAACCCATTTCTGATAAGAATATGCATATAACTTTTTTTCTATATGGGAATTATGGGTGGAATATATCTATACATAGGAACATATTTAACCCATTTCTGATAAGAATATGCATATAATTATTTTTCTACATGGGGATTATGTGTTGAATATTGTTAATAAATATCTAACCCAATTCTGATAAGAGTATGCATAGAATTATTTTTCTATATGGTAATTATGGGTGGAATATTGTTTATAATTATACATAGTAACCTCTTTTACCCATTTCTGATAAGAATATGCATATAAATATTTTTCTGTATTGGGATTGTCGGTGGAATATTGTTTATAAATATACATAGGAACCTATTTACCCCCATTTCTGATAAGAATATGCATATAATTCGTTTTCTACATGAGGAATTTTGGGTGGAATATTGTTTATAAATATACATAGGAACCTATTTAACCCATTTCTGATTAGAATATGAAAGTAATTATTTTTCTACATGGGGATTATGGGTGGAATACTGTTTATAAATATACATGGAACCTATTTAACCCATTTCTGATAAGAATATGCATATAATTATTTTTTACATGGGGATTATGGGATGAATAGTGTTTATAAATATACATTGTAACCTATTTAACCCATTTCTGATAATAATATACAAATATTTATTTTTCTACATGGGCAATATGGGAGGAATATTGTTTATAAATATACATAAGAATCTATTTAACCCATTTCTGATAAGAATATGCATATAATTATTTTTCTACATGGGGATTGTGGGTGGAATATTGTAGTTAAACATACATAGGAATATATTAACCCTATTTCTGCTATGAATATGCATATAATTATGTTTCTATATGTTGATTATGGGTGGAATATTTTTTATAAATATACATAGGAACCTATTTAACCCATTTCTGATAAGAATATGCATATAATTATTTTTCTACATGGGGATTATGGGTGGAATATGGATTATAAATATACATAGGAACCTTTTTAACCCATTTCTGATAAGAATATGCATATAATTATTTTTCTACATGGGGATTATGGGTGGAATGATGTTTATAAATATACATAGGATCCTATTTAACCCATTTCTGATAGTAGTATGCATATAGTTATTTTTCTATATGGGAATAATGGTTGTATATTGTTGATATCTATACATAGGAACAGCTTTAACCCATTTCTGATTAGAATATGAATGTACTTATTTTACACATGGGGATTATGGGTGGAATATTGTTTATAAATATAGATAGGAACCTATTTATCCCATTTCTGATATGAATATGCATATAATTATTTTTCTATATGGGGATTATGGGTGGAATATTGTTTATAAATATACATAGGAACCTATTTAACCCATTTCTGATAAGAATATGCCTATAATTATTTTTCTACATGGGGATTATGAGTGGAATGTGGATTATAAATATGCAGAGGAACCTATTTAACCAATTTCTGATAAGAATATGCATATAATTATTTTTCTACATGGGGATTATGGGTGGAATGTGGATTGTAAATATACATAGGAACCTATTTAACCCATTTCTGATAAGAATATGCATATAATTATTTTTCTACATGGGGATTATAGGTGGATTGATGTTCATAAATATACATAGGGACCTATTTAACCCATTTCTGATAAGAATATGCATATAATTATTTTTCTATACGGGGATTATGTTTGAAATATTGTTTATAAATATACATAAGGATCCTATTTAACCCATTTCTGATAAGAATATGCATATAATTATTTTTCTATATGGGGATTATGGGTGGAATATATCTATACATAGGAACATATTTAACCCATTTCTGATAAGAATATGCATATAATTATTTTTCTACATGGGGATTATGTGTTGAATATTGTTAATAAATATTTAACCCATTTCTGATAAGAATATGCATGTAATTATTTTTCTACATGGGGATTATGGGTGGAATGATGTTTATAAATATACATAGGATCCTATTTAACCCATTTCTGATAGGAATATGCATATAATTATTTTTCTATATGGGGATTATGGGTTGTATATTGTTGATATCTATACATAGGAACAGATTTAACCCATTTCTGATTAGAATATGAATGTACTTATTTTCCACATGGGGTGGAATATTGTTTATAAATATAGATAGGAACCTATTTATCCCATTTCTGTTATGAATATGCATATAATTATTTTTCTATATGGGGATTATGGGTGGAATATTGTTTATAAATATACATAGGAACCTATTTAACCCATTTCTGATAAGAATATGCCTATAATTATTTTTCTACATGGGGATTATGAGTGGAATGTGGATTATAAATATACATAGGAACCTATTTAACCAATTTCTGATAAGAATATACATATAATTATTTTTCTACATGGGGATTATGGGTGGAATGTGGATTATAAATATACATAGGAACCTATTTAACCCATTTCTGATAAGAATATGCATATAATTCTTTTTCTACATGGGGATTATGGGTGGATTGATGTTCATAAATATACATAGGGACCTATTTAACCCATTTCTGATAAGAATATGAATATAATTATTTTTCTATATTGGGGATTATGTTTGGAATATTGTTTATAAATATACATAAGGATCCTATTTAACCCATTTCTGATAAGAATATGCATATAACTTTTTTTCTATATGGGAATTATGGGTGGAATATATCTATACATAGGAACATATTTAACCCATTTCTGATAAGAATATGCATATAATTATTTTTCTACATGGGGATTATGTGTTGAATATTGTTAATAAATATTTAACCCAATTCTGATAAGAGTATGCATAGAATTATTTTTCTATATGGGAATTATGGGTGGAATATTGTTTATAATTATACATAGTAACCTCTTTTACCCATTTCTGATAAGAATATGCATATAAATATTTTTCTGTATTGGGATTGTGGGTGGAATATTGTTTATAAATATACATAGGAACCTATTTACCCCCATTTCTGATAAGAATATGCATATAATTTGTTTTCTACATGGGGAATTTTGGGTGGAATATTGTTTATAAATATACATGGGAACCTATTTAACCCATTTCTGATTAGAATATGAATGTAATTATTTTTCTACATGGGGATTATGGGTGGAATACTGTTTATAAATATACATGGAACCTATTTAACCCATTTCTGATAAGAATATGCATATAATTATTTTTTTACATGGGGATTATGGGATGAATAGTGTTTATAAATATACATTGTAACGTATTTAACCCATTTCTGATAATAATATACAAATATTTATTTTTCTACATGGGCAATATGGGAGGAATATTGTTTATAAATATACATAAGAATCTATTTAACCCATTTCTGATAAGAATATGCATATAATTATTTTTCTACATGAGGATTATGGGTGGAATACCGTTTATAAATGAACATAGGAACCTATTTACCCCATGTCTGATAAGAATATGCATATAATTATTTTTCTACATGGGGATTGTGGGTGGAATATTGTAGTTAAACATACATAGGAATATATTAAACCTATTTCTGCTATGAATATGCATATAATTATGTTTCTATATGTTGATTATGGGTGGAATATTTTTTATAAATATACATAGGAACCTATTTAACCCATTTCTGATAAGAATATGCATATAATTATTTTTCTACATGGGGATTATGGGTGGAATATGGATTATAAATATACATAGGAACCTTTTTAACCCATTTCTGATAAGAATATGCATATAATTATTTTTCTACATGGGGATTATGGGTGGAATGATGTTTATAAATATACATAGGATCCTATTTAACCCATTTCTGATAGTAGTATGCATATAGTTATTTTTCTATATGGGAATAATGGTTGTATATTGTTGATATCTATACATAGGAACAGCTTTAACCCATTTCTGATTAGAATATGAATGTACTTATTTTCCACATGGGGATTATGGGTGGAATATTGTTTATAAATATAGATAGGAACCTATTTATCCCATTTCTGATATGAATATGCATATAATTATTTTTCTATATGGGGATTATGGGTGGAATATTGTTTATAAATATACATAGGAACCTATTTAACCCATTTCTGATAAGAATATGCCTATAATTATTTTTCTACATGGGGATTATGAGTGGAATGTGGATTATAAATATGCAGAGGAACCTATTTAACCAATTTCTGATAAGAATATGCATATAATTATTTTTCTACATGGGGATTATGGGTGGAATGTGGATTGTAAATATACATAGGAACCTATTTAACCCATTTCTGATAAGAATATGCATATAATTATTTTTCTACATGGGGATTATAGGTGGATTGATGTTCATAAATATACATAGGGACCTATTTAACCCATTTCTGATAAGAATATGCATATAATTATTTTTCTATACGGGGATTATGTTTGAAATATTGTTTATAAATATACATAAGGATCCTATTTAACCCATTTCTGATAAGAATATGCATATAATTATTTTTCTATATGGGGATTATGGGTGGAATATATCTATACATAGGAACATATTTAACCCATTTCTGATAAGAATATGCATATAATTATTTTTCTACATGGGGATTATGTGTTGAATATTGTTAATAAATATTTAACCCATTTCTGATAAGAATATGCATGTAATTATTTTTCTACATGGGGATTATGGGTGGAATGATGTTTATAAATATACATAGGATCCTATTTAACCCATTTCTGATAGGAATATGCATATAATTATTTTTCTATATGGGGATTATGGGTTGTATATTGTTGATATCTATACATAGGAACAGATTTAACCCATTTCTGATTAGAATATGAATGTACTTATTTTCCACATGGGGTGGAATATTGTTTATAAATATAGATAGGAACCTATTTATCCCATTTCTGTTATGAATATGCATATAATTATTTTTCTATATGGGGATTATGGGTGGAATATTGTTTATAAATATACATAGGAACCTATTTAACCCATTTCTGATAAGAATATGCCTATAATTATTTTTCTACATGGGGATTATGAGTGGAATGTGGATTATAAATATACATAGGAACCTATTTAACCAATTTCTGATAAGAATATACATATAATTATTTTTCTACATGGGGATTATGGGTGGAATGTGGATTATAAATATACATAGGAACCTATTTAACCCATTTCTGATAAGAATATGCATATAATTCTTTTTCTACATGGGGATTATGGGTGGATTGATGTTCATAAATATACATAGGGACCTATTTAACCCATTTCTGATAAGAATATGAATATAATTATTTTTCTATATTGGGGATTATGTTTGGAATATTGTTTATAAATATACATAAGGATCCTATTTAACCCATTTCTGATAAGAATATGCATATAACTTTTTTTCTATATGGGAATTATGGGTGCAATATATCTATACATAGGAACATATTTAACCCATTTCTGATAAGAATATGCATATAATTATTTTTCTACATGGGGATTATGTGTTGAATATTGTTAATAAATATTTAACCCAATTCTGATAAGAGTATGCATAGAATTATTTTTCTATATGGGAATTATGGGTGGAATATTGTTTATAATTATACATAGTAACCTCTTTTACCCATTTCTGATAAGAATATGCATATAAATATTTTTCTGTATTGGGATTGTGGGTGGAATATTGTTTATAAATATACATAGGAACCTATTTACCCCCATTTCTGATAAGAATATGCATATAATTTGTTTTCTACATGGGGAATTTTGGGTGGAATATTGTTTATAAATATACATGGGAACCTATTTAACCCATTTCTGATTAGAATATGAATGTAATTATTTTTCTACATGGGGATTATGGGTGGAATACTGTTTATAAATATACATGGAACCTATTTAACCCATTTCTGATAAGAATATGCATATAATTATTTTTTTACATGGGGATTATGGGATGAATAGTGTTTATAAATATACATTGTAACGTATTTAACCCATTTCTGATAATAATATACAAATATTTATTTTTCTACATGGGTAATATGGGAGGAATATTGTTTATAAATATACATAAGAATCTATTTAACCCATTTCTGATAAGAATATGCATATAATTATTTTTCTACATGAGGATTATGGGTGGAATACCGTTTATAAATGAACATAGGAACCTATTTACCCCATGTCTGATAAGAATATGCATATAATTATTTTTCTACATGGGGATTGTGGGTGGAATATTGTAGTTAAACATACATAGGAATATATTAAACCTATTTCTGCTATGAATATGCATATAATTATGTTTCTATATGTTGATTATGGGTGGAATATTTTTTTATAAATATACATAGGAACCTATTTAACCCATTTCTGATAAGAATATGCATATAATTATTTTTCTACATGGGGATTATGGGTGGAATATGGATTATAAATATACATAGGAACCTTTTTAACCCATTTCTGATAAGAATATGCATATAATTATTTTTCTACATGGGGATTATGGGTGGAATGATGTTTATAAATATACATAGGATACTATTTAACCCATTTCTGATAGTAGTATGCATATAGTTATTTTTCTATATGGGAATAATGGCTGTATATTGTTGATATCTATACATAGGAACAGCTTTAACCCATTTCTGATTAGAATATGAATGTACTTATTTTCCACATGGGGATTATGGGTGGAATATTGTTTATAAATATAGATAGGAACCTATTTATCCCATTTCTGATATGAATATGCATATAATTATTTTTCTATATGGGGATTATGGGTGGAATATTGTTTATAAATATACATAGGAACCTATTTAACCCATTTCTGATAAGAATATGCCTATAATTATTTTTCTACATGGGGATTATGAGTGGAATGTGGATTATAAATATGCAGAGGAACCTATTTAACCAATTTCTGATAAGAATATGCATATAATTATTTTTCTACATGGGGATTATGGGTGGAATGTGGATTGTAAATATACATAGGAACCTATTTAACCCATTTCTGATAAGAATATGCATATAATTATTTTTCTACATGGGGATTATAGGTGGATTGATGTTCATAAATATACATAGGGACCTATTTAACCCATTTCTGATAAGAATATGCATATAATTATTTTTCTATACGGGGATTATGTTTGAAATATTGTTTATAAATATACATAAGGATCCTATTTAACCCATTTCTGATAAGAATATGCATATAACTTTTTTTCTATATGGGAATTATGGGTGGAATATATCTATACATAGGAACATATTTAACCCATTTCTGATAAGAATATGCATATAATTATTTTTCTACATGGGGATTATGTGTTGAATATTGTTAATAAATATTTAACCCAATTCTGATAAGAGTATGCATAGAATTATTTTTCTATATGGGAATTATGGGTGGAATATTGTTTATAATTATACATAGTAACCTCTTTTACCCATTTCTGATAAGAATATGCATATAAATATTTTTCTGTATTGGGATTGTGGGTGGAATATTGTTTATAAATATACATAGGAACCTATTTACCCCCATTTCTGATAAGAATATGCATATAATTTGTTTTCTACATGGGGAATTTTGGGTGGAATATTGTTTATAAATATACATGGGAACCTATTTAACCCATTTCTGATTAGAATATGAATGTAATTATTTTTCTACATGGGGATTATGGGTGGAATACTGTTTATAAATATACATGGAACCTATTTAACCCATTTCTGATAAGAATATGCATATAATTATTTTTTTACATGGGGATTATGGGATGAATAGTGTTTATAAATATACATTGTAACCTATTTAACCCATTTCTGATAATAATATACAAATATTTATTTTTCTACATGGGCAATATGGGAGGAATATTGTTTATAAATATACATAAGAATCTATTTAACCCATTTCTGATAAGAATATGCATATAATTATTTTTCTACATGAGGATGATGGGTGGAATACTGTTTATAAATGAACATAGGAACCTATTTACCCCATGTCTGATAAGAATATGCATATAATTATTTTTCTACATGGGGATTGTGGGTGGAATATTGTAGTTAAACATACATAGGAATATATTAAACCTATTTCTGCTATGAATATGCATATAATTATGTTTCTATATGTTGATTATGGGTGGAATATTTTTTATAAATATACATAGGAACCTATTTAACCCATTTCTGATAAGAATATGCATATAATTATTTTTCTACATGGGGATTATGGGTGGAATATTGATTATAAATATACATAGGAACCTTTTTAACCCATTTCTGATAAGAATATGCATATAATTATTTTTCTACATGGGGATTATGGGTGGAATGATGTTTATAAATATACATAGGATCCTATTTAACCCATTTCTGATATTAGTATGAATATAGTTATTTTTCTATATGGGAATAATGGCTGTATATTGTTGATATCTATACATAGGAACAGCTTTAACCCATTTCTGATTAGAATATGAATGTACTTATTTTCCACATGGGGATTATGGGTGGAATATTGTTTATAAATATAGATAGGAACCTATTTATCCCATTTCTGATATGAATATGCATATAATTATTTTTCTATATGGGGATTATGGGTGGAACATTGTTTATAAATATACATAGGAACCTATTTAACCCATTTCTGATAAGAATATGCCTATAATTATTTTTCTACATGGGGATTATGAGTGGAATGTGGATTATAAATATGCAGAGGAACCTATTTAACCAATTTCTGATAAGAATATGCATATAATTATTTTTCTACATGGGGATTATGGGTGGAATGTGGATTGTAAATATACATAGGAACCTATTTAACCCATTTCTGATAAGAATATGCATATAATTATTTTTCTACATGGGGATTATAGGTGGATTGATGTTCATAAATATACATAGGGACCTATTTAACCCATTTCTGATAAGAATATGCATATAATTATTTTTCTATACGGGGATTATGTTTGAAATATTGTTTATAAATATACATAAGGATCCTATTTAACCCATTTCTGATAAGAATATGCATATAATTATTTTTCTATATGGGGATTATGGGTGGAATATATCTATACATAGGAACATATTTAACCCATTTCTGATAAGAATATGCATATAATTATTTTTCTACATGGGGATTATGTGTTGAATATTGTTAATAAATATTTAACCCATTTCTGATAAGAATATGCATGTAATTATTTTTCTACATGTGGATTATGGGTGGAATGATGTTTATAAATATACATAGGATCCTATTTAACCCATTTCTGATAGGAATATGCATATAATTATTTTTCTATATGGGGATTATGGGTTGTATATTGTTGATATCTATACATAGGAACAGATTTAACCCATTTCTGATTAGAATATGAATGTACTTATTTTCCACATGGGGTGGAATATTGTTTATAAATATAGATAGGAACCTATTTATCCCATTTCTGTTATGAATATGCATATAATTATTTTTCTATATGGGGATTATGGGTGGAATATTGTGTATAAATATACATAGGAACCTATTTAACCCATTTCTGATAAGAATATGCCTATAATTATTTTTCTACATGGGGATTATGAGTGGAATGTGGATTATAAATATACATAGGAACCTATTTAACCAATTTCTGATAAGAATATACATATAATTATTTTTCTACATGGGGATTATGGGTGGAATGTGGATTATAAATATACATAGGAACCTATTTAACTCATTTCTGACAAGAATATGCATATAATTCTTTTTCTACATGGTGATTATGGGTGGATTGATGTTCATAAATATACATAGGGACCTATTTAACCCATTTCTGATAAGAATATGAATATAATTATTTTTCTATATTGGGGATTATGTTTGGAATATTGTTTATAAATATACATAAGGATCCTATTTAACCCATTTCTGATAAGAATATGCATATAACTTTTTTTCTATATGGGAATTATGGGTGGAATATATCTATACATAGGAACATATTTAACCCATTTCTGATAAGAATATGCATATAATTATTTTTCTACATGGGGATTATGTGTTGAATATTGTTAATAAATATTTAACCCAATTCTGATAAGAGTATGCATAGAATTATTTTTCTATATGGGAATTATGGGTGGAATATTGTTTATAATTATACATAGTAACCTCTTTTACCCATTTCTGATAAGAATATGCATATAAATATTTTTCTGTATTGGGATTGTGGGTGGAATATTGTTTATAAATATACATAGGAACCTATTTACCCCCATTTCTGATAAGAATATGCATATAATTTGTTTTCTACATGGGGAACTTTGGGTGGAATATTGTTTATAAATATACATGGGAACCTATTTAACCCATTTCTGATTAGAATATGAATGTAATTATTTTTCTACATGGGGATTATGGGTGGAATACTGTTTATAAATATACATGGAACCTATTTAACCCATTTCTGATAAGAATATGCATATAATTATTTTTTTACATGGGGATTATGGGATGAATAGTGTTTATAAATATACATTGTAACCTATTTAACCCATTTCTGATAATAATATACAAATATTTATTTTTCTACATGGGCAATATGGGAGGAATATTGTTTATAAATATACATAAGAATCTATTTAACCCATTTCTGATAAGAATATGCATATAATTATTTTTCTACATGAGGATTATGGGTGGAATACTGTTTATAAATGAACATAGGAACCTATTTACCCCATGTCTGATAAGAATATGCATATAATTATTTTTCTACATGGGGATTGTGGGTGGAATATTGTAGTTAAACATACATAGGAATATATTAAACCTATTTCTGCTATGAATATGCATATAATTATGTTTCTATATGTTGATTAAGGGTGGAATATTTTTTATAAATATACATAGGAACCTATTTAACCCATTTCTGATAAGAATATGCATATAATTATTTTTCTACATGGGGATTATGGGTGGAATGATGTTTATAAATATACATAGGATCCTATTTAACCCATTTCTGATAGTAGTATGCATATAGTTATTTTTCTATATGGGAATAATGGTTGTATATTGTTGATATCTATACATAGGAACAGCTTTAACCCATTTCTGATTAGAATATGAATGTACTTATTTTCCACATGGGGATTATGGGTGGAATATTGTTTATAAATATAGATAGGAGCCTATTTATCCCATTTCTGATATGAATATGCATATAATTATTTTTCTATATGGGGATTATGGGTGGAATATTGTTTATAAATATACATAGGAACCTATTTAACCCATTTCTGATAAGAATATGCCTATAATTATTTTTCTACATGGGGATTATGAGTGGAATGTGGATTATAAATATGCAGAGGAACCTATTTAACCAATTTCTGATAAGAATATGCATATAATTATTTTTCTACATGGGGATTATGGGTGGAATGTGGATTGTAAATATACATAGGAACCTATTTAACCCATTTCTGATAAGAATATGCATATAATTATTTTTCTACATGGGGATTATAGGTGGATTGATGTTCATAAATATACATAGGGACCTATTTAACCCATTTCTGATAAGAATATGCATATAATTATTTTTCTATACGGGGATTATGTTTGAAATATTGTTTATAAATATACATAAGGATCCTATTTAACCCATTTCTGATAAGAATATGCATATAATTATTTTTCTATATGGGGATTATGGGTGGAATATATCTATACATAGGAACATATTTAACCCATTTCTGATAAGAATATGCATATAATTATTTTTCTACATGGGGATTATGTGTTGAATATTGTTAATAAATATTTAACCCATTTCTGATAAGAATATGCATATAATTATTTTTCTACATGGGGATTATGGGTGGAATGATGTTTATAAATATACATAGGATCCTATTTAACCCATTTCTGATAGGAATATGCATATAATTATTTTTCTATATGGGGATTATGGGTTGTATATTGTTGATATCTATACATAGGAACAGATTTATCCCATTTCTGATTAGAATATGAATGTACTTATTTTCCACATGGGGTGGAATATTGTTTATAAATATAGATAGGAACCTATTTATCCCATTTCTGTTATGAATATGCATATAATTATTTTTCTATATGGGGATTATGGGTGGAATATTGTTTATAAATATACATAGGAACCTATTTAACCCATTTCTGATAAGAATATGCCTATAATTATTTTTCTACATGGGGATTATGAGTGGAATGTGGATTATAAATATACATAGGAACCTATTTAACCAATTTCTGATAAGAATATACATATAATTATTTTTCTACATGGGGATTATGGGTGGAATGTGGATTATAAATATACATAGGAACCTATTTAACCCATTTCTGATAAGAATATGCATATAATTCTTTTTCTACATGGGGATTATGGGTGGATTGATGTTCATAAATATACATAGGGACCTATTTAACCCATTTCTGATAAGAATATGAATATAATTATTTTTCTATATTGGGGATTATGTTTGGAATATTGTTTATAAATATACATAAGGATCCTATTTAACCCATTTCTGATAAGAATATGCATATAACTTTTTTTCTATATGGGAATTATGGGTGGAATATATCTATACATAGGAACATATTTAACCCATTTCTGATAAGAATATGCATATAATTATTTTTCTACATGGGGATTATGTGTTGAATATTGTTAATAAATATCTAACCCAATTCTGATAAGAGTATGCATAGAATTATTTTTCTATATGGGAATTATGGGTGGAACATTGTTTATAATTATACATAGTAACCTCTTTTACCCATTTCTGATAAGAATATGCATATAAATATTTTTCTGTATTGGGATTGTCGGTGGAATATTGTTTATAAATATACATAGGAACCTATTTACCCCCATTTCTGATAAGAATATGCATATAATTCGTTTTCTACATGAGGAATTTTGGGTGGAATATTGTTTATAAATATACATAGGAACCTATTTAACCCATTTCTGATTAGAATATGAAAGTAATTATTTTTCTACATGGGGATTATGGGTGGAATACTGTTTATAAATATACATGGAACCTATTTAACCCATTTCTGATAAGAATATGCATATAATTATTTTTTACATGGGGATTATGGGATGAATAGTGTTTATAAATATACATTGTAACCTATTTAACCCATTTCTGATAATAATATACAAATATTTATTTTTCTACATGGGCAATATGGGAGGAATATTGTTTATAAATATACATAAGAATCTATTTAACCCATTTCTGATAAGAATATGCATATAATTATTTTTCTACATGAGGATTATGGGTGGAATACTGTTTATAAATGAACATAGGAACCTATTTAACCCATTTCTGATTAGAATATGAATGTAATTATTTTTCTACATGGGGATTATGGGTGGAATACTGTTTATAAATATACATGGAACCTATTTAACCCATTTCTGATAAGAATATGCATATAATTATTTTTTTACATGGGGATTATGGGATGAATAGTGTTTATAAATATACATTGTAACCTATTTAACCCATTTCTGATAATAATATACAAATATTTATTTTTCTACATGGGCAATATGGGAGGAATATTGTTTATAAATATACATAAGAATCTATTTAACCCATTTCTGATAAGAATATGCATATAATTATTTTTCTACATGAGGATTATGGGTGGAATACTGTTTATAAATGAACATAGGAACCTATTTACCCCATGTCTGATAAGAATATGCATATAATTATTTTTCTACATGGGGATTGTGGGTGGAATATTGTAGTTAAACATACATAGGAATATATTAAACCTATTTCTGCTATGAACATGCATATAATTATGTTTCTATATGTTGATTATGGGTGGAATATTTTTTATAAATATACATAGGAACCTATTTAACCCATTTCTGATAAGAATATGCATATAATTATTTTTCTACATGGGGATTATGGGTGGAATATGGATTATAAATATACATAGGAACCTTTTTAACCCATTTCTGATAAGAATATGCATATAATTATTTTTCTACATGGGGATTATGGATGGAATGATGTTTATAAATATACATAGGATCCTATTTAACCCATTTCTGATAGTAGTATGCATATAGTTATTTTTCTATATGGGAATAATGGTTGTATATTGTTGATATCTATACATAGGAACAGCTTTAACCCATTTCTGATAAAAATATGAATGTACTTATTTTCCACATGGGGATTATGGGTGGAATATTGTTTATAAATATAGATAGGAGCCTATTTATCCCATTTCTGATATGAATATGCATATAATTATTTTTCTATATGGGGATTATGGGTGGAATATTGTTTATAAATATACATAGGAACCTATTTAACCCATTTCTGATAAGAATATGCCTATAATTATTTTTCTACATGGGGATTATGAGTGGAATGTGGATTATAAATATGCAGAGGAACCTATTTAACCAATTTCTGATAAGAATATGCATATAATTATTTTTCTACATGGGGATTATGGGTGGAATGTGGATTGTAAATATACATAGGAACCTATTTAACCCATTTCTGATAAGAATATGCATATAATTATTTTTCTACATGGGGATTATAGGTGGATTGATGTTCATAAATATACATAGGGACCTATTTAACCCATTTCTGATAAGAATATGCATATAATTATTTTTCTATACGGGGATTATGTTTGAAATATTGTTTATAAATATACATAAGGATCCTATTTAACCCATTTCTGATAAGAATATGCATATAATTATTTTTCTATATGGGGATTATGGGTGGAATATATCTATACATAGGAACATATTTAACCCATTTCTGATAAGAATATGCATATAATTATTTTTCTACATGGGGATTATGTGTTGAATATTGTTAATAAATATTTAACCCATTTCTGATAAGAATATGCATATAATTATTTTTCTACATGGGGATTATGGGTGGAATGATGTTTATAAATATACATAGGATCCTATTTAACCCATTTCTGATAGGAATATGCATATAATTATTTTTCTATATGGGGATTATGGGTTGTATATTGTTGATATCTATACATAGGAACAGATTTATCCCATTTCTGATTAGAATATGAATGTACTTATTTTCCACATGGGGTGGAATATTGTTTATAAATATAGATAGGAACCTATTTATCCCATTTCTGTTATGAATATGCATATAATTATTTTTCTATATGGGGATTATGGGTGGAATATTGTTTATAAATATACATAGGAACCTATTTAACCCATTTCTGATAAGAATATGCCTATAATTATTTTTCTACATGGGGATTATGAGTGGAATGTGGATTATAAATATACATAGGAACCTATTTAACCAATTTCTGATAAGAATATACATATAATTATTTTTCTACATGGGGATTATGGGTGGAATGTGGATTATAAATATACATAGGAACCTATTTAACCCATTTCTGATAAGAATATGCATATAATTCTTTTTCTACATGGGGATTATGGGTGGATTGATGTTCATGAATATACATAGGGACCTATTTAACCCATTTCTGATAAGAATATGAATATAATTATTTTTCTATATTGGGGATTATGTTTGGAATATTGTTTATAAATATACATAAGGATCCTATTTAACCCATTTCTGATAAGAATATGCATATAACTTTTTTTCTATATGGGAATTATGGGTGGAATATATCTATACATAGGAACATATTTAACCCATTTCTGATAAGAATATGCATATAATTATTTTTCTACATGGGGATTATGTGTTGAATATTGTTAATAAATATCTAACCCAATTCTGATAAGAGTATGCATAGAATTATTTTTCTATATGGTAATTATGGGTGGAATATTGTTTATAATTATACATAGTAACCTCTTTTACCCATTTCTGATAAGAATATGCATATAAATATTTTTCTGTATTGGGATTGTCGGTGGAATATTGTTTATAAATATACATAGGAACCTATTTACCCCCATTTCTGATAAGAATATGCATATAATTCGTTTTCTACATGAGGAATTTTGGGTGGAATATTGTTTATAAATATACATAGGAACCTATTTAACCCATTTCTGATTAGAATATGAAAGTAATTATTTTTCTACATGGGGATTATGGGTGGAATACTGTTTATAAATATACATGGAACCTATTTAACCCATTTCTGATAAGAATATGCATATAATTATTTTTTACATGGGGATTATGGGATGAATAGTGTTTATAAATATACATTGTAACCTATTTAACCCATTTCTGATAATAATATACAAATATTTATTTTTCTACATGGGCAATATGGGAGGAATATTGTTTATAAATATACATAAGAATCTATTTAACCCATTTCTGATAAGAATATGCATATAATTATTTTTCTACATGAGGATTATGGGTGGAATACTGTTTATAAATGAACATAGGAACCTATTTACCCCATGTCTGATAAGAATATGCATATAATTATTTTTCTACATGGGGATTGTGGGTGGAATATTGTAGTTAAACATACATAGGAATATATTAAACCTATTTCTGCTATGAATATGCATATAATTATGTTTCTATATGTTGATTATGGGTGGAATATTTTTTATAAATATACATAGGAACCTATTTAACCCATTTCTGATAAGAATATGCATATAATTATTTTTCTACATGGGGATTATGGGTGGAATATGGATTATAAATATACATAGGAACCTTTTTAACCCATTTCTGATAAGAATATGCATATAATTATTTTTCTACATGGGGATTATGGGTGGAATGATGTTTATAAATATACATAGGATCCTATTTAACCCATTTCTGATAGTAGTATGCATATAGTTATTTTTCTATATGGGAATAATGGTTGTATATTGTTGATATCTATACATAGGAACAGCTTTAACCCATTTCTGATTAGAATATGAATGTACTTATTTTCCACATGGGGATTATGGGTGGAATATTGTTTATAAATATAGATAGGAACCTATTTATCCCATTTCTGATATGAATATGCATATAATTATTTTTCTATATGGGGATTATGGGTGGAATATTGTTTATAAATATACATAGGAACCTATTTAACCCATTTCTGATAAGAATATGCCTATAATTATTTTTCTACATGGGGATTATGAGTGGAATGTGGATTATAAATATGCAGAGGAACCTATTTAACCAATTTCTGATAAGAATATGCATATAATTATTTTTCTACATGGGGATTATGGGTGGAATGTGGATTGTAAATATACATAGGAACCTATTTAACCCATTTCTGATAAGAATATGCATATAATTATTTTTCTACATGGGGATTATAGGTGGATTGATGTTCATAAATATACATAGGGACCTATTTAACCCATTTCTGATAAGAATATGCATATAATTATTTTTCTATACGGGGATTATGTTTGAAATATTGTTTATAAATATACATAAGGATCCTATTTAACCCATTTCTGATAAGAATATGCATATAATTATTTTTCTATATGGGGATTATGGGTGGAATATATCTATACATAGGAACATATTTAACCCATTTCTGATAAGAATATGCATATAATTATTTTTCTACATGGGGATTATGTGTTGAATATTGTTAATAAATATTTAACCCATTTCTGATAAGAATATGCATGTAATTATTTTTCTACATGGGGATTATGGGTGGAATGATGTTTATAAATATACATAGGATCCTATTTAACCCATTTCTGATAGGAATATGCATATAATTATTTTTCTATATGGGGATTATGGGTTGTATATTGTTGATATCTATACATAGGAACAGATTTAACCCATTTCTGATTAGAATATGAATGTACTTATTTTCCACATGGGGTGGAATATTGTTTATAAATATAGATAGGAACCTATTTATCCCATTTCTGTTATGAATATGCATATAATTATTTTTCTATATGGGGATTATGGGTGGAATATTGTTTATAAATATACATAGGAACCTATTTAACCCATTTCTGATAAGAATATGCCTATAATTATTTTTCTACATGGGGATTATGAGTGGAATGTGGATTATAAATATACATAGGAACCTATTTAACCAATTTCTGATAAGAATATACATATAATTATTTTTCTACATGGGGATTATGGGTGGAATGTGGATTATAAATATACATAGGAACCTATTTAACCCATTTCTGATAAGAATATGCATATAATTCTTTTTCTACATGGGGATTATGGGTGGATTGATGTTCATAAATATACATAGGGACCTATTTAACCCATTTCTGATAAGAATATGAATATAATTATTTTTCTATATTGGGGATTATGTTTGGAATATTGTTTATAAATATACATAAGGATCCTATTTAACCCATTTCTGATAAGAATATGCATATAACTTTTTTTCTATATGGGAATTATGGGTGGAATATATCTATACATAGGAACATATTTAACCCATTTCTGATAAGAATATGCATATAATTATTTTTCTACATGGGGATTATGTGTTGAATATTGTTAATAAATATTTAACCCAATTCTGATAAGAGTATGCATAGAATTATTTTTCTATATGGGAATTATGGGTGGAATATTGTTTATAATTATACATAGTAACCTCTTTTACCCATTTCTGATAAGAATATGCATATAAATATTTTTCTGTATTGGGATTGTGGGTGGAATATTGTTTATAAATATACATAGGAACCTATTTACCCCCATTTCTGATAAGAATATGCATATAATTTGTTTTCTACATGGGGAATTTTGGGTGGAATATTGTTTATAAATATACATGGGAACCTATTTAACCCATTTCTGATTAGAATATGAATGTAATTATTTTTCTACATGGGGATTATGGGTGGAATACTGTTTATAAATATACATGGAACCTATTTAACCCATTTCTGATAAGAATATGCATATAATTATTTTTTTACATGGGGATTATGGGATGAATAGTGTTTATAAATATACATTGTAACCTATTTAACCCATTTCTGATAATAATATACAAATATTTATTTTTCTACATGGGCAATATGGGAGGAATATTGTTTATAAATATACATAAGAATCTATTTAACCCATTTCTGATAAGAATATGCATATAATTATTTTTCTACATGAGGATTATGGGTGGAATACCGTTTATAAATGAACATAGGAACCTATTTACCCCATGTCTGATAAGAATATGCATATAATTATTTTTCTACATGGGGATTGTGGGTGGAATATTGTAGGTAAACATACATAGGAATATATTAAACCTATTTCTGCTATGAATATGCATATAATTATGTTTCTATATGTTGATTATGGGTGGAATATTTTTTATAAATATACATAGGAACCTATTTAACCCATTTCTGATAAGAATATGCATATAATTATTTTTCTACATGGGGATTATGGGTGGAATATGGATTATAAATATACATAGGAACCTTTTTAACCCATTTCTGATAAGAATATGCATATAATTATTTTTCTACATGGGGATTATGGGTGGAATGATGTTTATAAATATACATAGGATACTATTTAACCCATTTCTGATAGTAGTATGCATATAGTTATTTTTCTATATGGGAATAATGGCTGTATATTGTTGATATCTATACATAGGAACAGCTTTAACCCATTTCTGATTAGAATATGAATGTACTTATTTTCCACATGGGGATTATGGGTGGAATATTGTTTATAAATATAGATAGGAACCTATTTATCCCATTTCTGATATGAATATGCATATAATTATTTTTCTATATGGGGATTATGGGTGGAATATTGTTTATAAATATACATAGGAACCTATTTAACCCATTTCTGATAAGAATATGCCTATAATTATTTTTCTACATGGGGATTATGAGTGGAATGTGGATTATAAATATGCAGAGGAACCTATTTAACCAATTTCTGATAAGAATATGCATATAATTATTTTTCTACATGGGGATTATGGGTGGAATGTGGATTGTAAATATACATAGGAACCTATTTAACCCATTTCTGATAAGAATATGCATATAATTATTTTTCTACATGGGGATTATAGGTGGATTGATGTTCATAAATATACATAGGGACCTATTTAACCCATTTCTGATAAGAATATGCATATAATTATTTTTCTATACTGGGATTATGTTTGAAATATTGTTTATAAATATACATAAGGATCCTATTTAACCCATTTCTGATAAGAATATGCATATAACTTTTTTTCTATATGGGAATTATGGGTGGAATATATCTATACATAGGAACATATTTAACCCATTTCTGATAAGAATATGCATATAATTATTTTTCTACATGGGGATTATGTGTTGAATATTGTTAATAAATATTTAACCCAATTCTGATAAGAGTATGCATAGAATTATTTTTCTATATGGGAATTATGGGTGGAATATTGTTTATAATTATACATAGTAACCTCTTTTACCCATTTCTGATAAGAATATGCATATAAATATTTTTCTGTATTGGGATTGTGGGTGGAATATTGTTTATAAATATACATAGGAACCTATTTACCCCCATTTCTGATAAGAATATGCATATAATTTGTTTTCTACATGGGGAATTTTGGGTGGAATATTGTTTATAAATATACATGGGAACCTATTTAACCCATTTCTGATTAGAATATGAATGTAATTATTTTTCTACATGGGGATTATGGGTGGAATACTGTTTATAAATATACATGGAACCTATTTAACCCATTTCTGATAAGAATATGCATATAATTATTTTTTTACATGGGGATTATGGGATGAATAGTGTTTATAAATATACATTGTAACCTATTTAACCCATTTCTGATAATAATATACAAATATTTATTTTTCTACATGGGCAATATGGGAGGAATATTGTTTATAAATATACATAAGAATCTATTTAACCCATTTCTGATAAGAATATGCATATAATTATTTTTCTACATGGGGATTGTGGGTGGAATATTGTAGTTAAACATACATAGGAATATATTAAACCTATTTCTGCTATGAATATGCATATAATTATGTTTCTATATGTTGATTATGGGTGGAATATTTTTTATAAATATACATAGGAACCTATTTAACCCATTTCTGATAAGAATATGCATATAATTATTTTTCTACATGGGGATTATGGGTGGAATATGGATTATAAATATACATAGGAACCTTTTTAACCCATTTCTGATAAGAATATGCATATAATTATTTTTCTACATGGGGATTATGGGTGGAATGATGTTTATAAATATACATAGGATCCTATTTAACCCATTTCTGATAGTAGTATGCATATAGTTATTTTTCTATATGGGAATAATGGCTGTATATTGTTGATATCTATACATAGGAACAGCTTTAACCCATTTCTGATTAGAATATGAATGTCCTTATTTTCCACATGGGGATTATGGGTGGAATATTGTTTATAAATATAGATAGGAACCTATTTATCCAATTTCTGATATGAATATGCATATAATTATTTTTCTATATGGGGATTATGGGTGGAATATTGTTTATAAATATACATAGGAACCTATTTAACCCATTTCTGATAAGAATATGCCTATAATTATTTTTCTACATGGGGATTATGAGTGGAATGTGGATTATAAATATGCAGAGGAACCTATTTAACCAATTTCTGATAAGAATATGCATATAATTATTTTTCTACATGGGGATTATGGGTGGAATGTGGATTGTAAATATACATAGGAACCTATTTAACCCATTTCTGATAAGAATATGCATATAATTATTTTTCTACATGGGGATTATAGGTGGATTGATGTTCATAAATATACATAGGGACCTATTTAACCCATTTCTGATAAGAATATGCATATAATTATTTTTCTATACGGGGATTATGTTTGAAATATTGTTTATAAATATACATAAGGATCCTATTTAACCCATTTCTGATAAGAATATGCATATAACTTTTTTTCTATATGGGAATTATGGGTGAAATATATCTATACATAGGAACATATTTAACCCATTTCTGATAAGAATATGCATATAATTATTTTTCTACATGGGGATTATGTGTTGAATATTGTTAATAAATATTTAACCCAATTCTGATAAGAGTATGCATAGAATTATTTTTCTATATGGGAATTATGGGTGGAATATTGTTTATAATTATACATAGTAACCTCTTTTACCCATTTCTGATAAGAATATGCATATAAATATTTTTCTGTATTGGGATTGTGGGTGGAATATTGTTTATAAATATACATAGGAACCTATTTACCCCCATTTCTGATAAGAATATGCATATAATTTGTTTTCTACATGGGGAATTTTGGGTGGAATATTGTTTATAAATATACATGGGAACCTATTTAACCCATTTCTGATTAGAATATGAATGTAATTATTTTTCTACATGGGGATTATGGGTGGAATACTGTTTATAAATATACATGGAACCTATTTAACCCATTTCTGATAAGAATATGCATATAATTATTTTTTTACATGGGGATTATGGGATGAATAGTGTTTATAAATATACATTGTAACCTATTTAACCCATTTCTGATAATAATATACAAATATTTATTTTTCTACATGGGCAATATGGGAGGAATATTGTTTATAAATATACATAAGAATCTATTTAACCCATTTCTGATAAGAATATGCATATAATTATTTTTCTACATGAGGATGATGGGTGGAATACTGTTTATAAATGAACATAGGAACCTATTTACCCCATGTCTGATAAGAATATGCATATAATTATTTTTCTACATGGGGATTGTGGGTGGAATATTGTAGTTAAACATACATAGGAATATATTAAACCTATTTCTGCTATGAATATGCATATAATTATGTTTCTATATGTTGATTATGTGTGGAATATTTTTTATAAATATACATAGGAACCTATTTAACCCATTTCTGATAAGAATATGCATATAATTATTTTTCTACATGGGGATTATGGGTGGAATATGGATTATAAATATACATAGGAACCTTTTTAACCCATTTCTGATAAGAATATGCATATAATTATTTTTCTACATGGGGATTATGGGTGGAATGATGTTTATAAATATACATAGGATCCTATTTAACCCATTTCTGATAGGAATATGCATATAATTATTTTTCTATATGGGGATTATCGGTTGTATATTGTTGATATCTATACATAGGAAGAGATTTAACCCATTTCTGATTAGAATATGAATGTACTTATTTTCCACATGGGGATTATGGGTGGAATATTGTTTATAAATATAGATAGGAACCTATTTATCCCATTTCTGTTATGAATATGCATATAATTATTTTTCTATATGGGGATTATGGGTGGAATATTGTTTATAAATATACATAGGAACCTATTTAACCCATTTCTGATAAGAATATGCCTATAATTATTTTTCTACATTGGGATTATGGGTGGAATGTGGATAATAAATATACATAGGAACCTATTTAACCCATTTCTGATAAGAATATGCATATAATTATTTTTCTACATGGGGATTATGGGTGGAATGTGGATTATAAATATACATAGGAACCTATTTAACCCATTTCTGATAAGAATATGCATACAATTCTTTTTCTACATGGGATTTATGGGTGGATTGATGTTCATAAATATACATAATTACCTATTTAACCATTTTCTGATAAGAATATGCATATAATTATTTTTCTATATGGGATTTATGGGTGGATTGATGTTCATAAATATACATAGTGACCTATTTAACCCATTTCTGAAAGAATATGCATATAATTATTTTTCTATATGGGGATTATGGGTGGAATATATCTATACATAGGAACATATTTAACGCATTTCTGATAAGAATATGCATATAATTATTTTTCCACATGGGGATTATGTGTTGAATATTGTTAATAAATATTTAACCCAATTCTGATAAGAGTATGCATACAATTATTTTTCTATATGGGAATTATGGGTGGAATATTGTTTATAATTATACATAGTAACCTCTTTTACCCATTTCTGATAAGAATATGCATATAAATATTTTTCTGTATTGGGATTGTGGGTGGAATATTGTTTATAAATATACATAGGAACCTATTTACCCCCATTTCTGATAAGAATATGCATATAATTCGTTTTCTACATTTGGATTATGGGTGGAATATTGTTTATAAATATACATAGGTACCTATTTAAACCATTTCTGATTAGAATATGAATGTACTTATTTTTCTACATGGGGATTATGGGTGGAATACTGTTTATAAATATACATGGAACCTATATAACCCATTTCTGATAAGAATATGCATATAATTATTTTTTTACATGGGGATTATGGGATGAATAGTGTTTATAAATATACATTGTAACCTATTTAACCCATTTCTGATAATAATATACCAATATTTATTTTTCTACATGGGCAATATGGGAGGAATATTGTTTATAAATATACATAAGAATCTATTTCACCCATTTCTGATAAGAATATGCCTATAATTATTTTTCTACATGGGGATTATGAGTGGAATGTGGATTATAAATATGCAGAGGAACCTATTTAACCAATTTCTGATAAGAATATGCATATAATTATTTTTCTACATGGGGATTATGGGTGGAATGTGGATTGTAAATATACATAGGAACCTATTTAACCCATTTCTGATAAGAATATGCATATAATTATTTTTCTACATGGGGATTATAGGTGGATTGATGTTCATAAATATACATAGGGACCTATTTAACCCATTTCTGATAAGAATATGCATATAATTATTTTTCTATACGGGGATTATGTTTGAAATATTGTTTATAAATATACATAAGGATCCTATTTAACCCATTTCTGATAAGAATATGCATATAATTATTTTTCTATATGGGGATTATGGGTGGAATATATCTATACATAGGAACATATTTAACCCATTTCTGATAAGAATATGCATATAATTATTTTTCTACATGGGGATTATGTGTTGAATATTGTTAATAAATATTTAACCCATTTCTGATAAGAATATGCATGTAATTATTTTTCTACATGGGGATTATGGGTGGAATGATGTTTATAAATATACATAGGATCCTATTTAACCCATTTCTGATAGGAATATGCATATAATTATTTTTCTATATGGGGATTATGGGTTGTATATTGTTGATATCTATACATAGGAACAGATTTAACCCATTTCTGATTAGAATATGAATGTACTTATTTTCCACATGGGGTGGAATATTGTTTATAAATATAGATAGGAACCTATTTATCCCATTTCTGTTATGAATATGCATATAATTATTTTTCTATATGGGGATTATGGGTGGAATATTGTTTATAAATATACATAGGAACCTATTTAACCCATTTCTGATAAGAATATGCCTATAATTATTTTTCTACATGGGGATTATGAGTGGAATGTGGATTATAAATATACATAGGAACCTATTTAACCAATTTCTGATAAGAATATACATATAATTATTTTTCTACATGGGGATTATGGGTGGAATGTGGATTATAAATATACATAGGAACCTATTTAACCCATTTCTGATAAGAATATGCATATAATTCTTTTTCTACATGGGGATTATGGGTGGATTGATGTTCATAAATATACATAGGGACCTATTTAACCCATTTCTGATAAGAATATGAATATAATTATTTTTCTATATTGGGGATTATGTTTGGAATATTGTTTATAAATATACATAAGGATCCTATTTAACCCATTTCTGATAAGAATATGCATATAACTTTTTTTCTATATGGGAATTATGGGTGGAATATATCTATACATAGGAACATATTTAACCCATTTCTGATAAGAATATGCATATAATTATTTTTCTACATGGGGATTATGTGTTGAATATTGTTAATAAATATTTAACCCAATTCTGATAAGAGTATGCATAGAATTATTTTTCTATATGGGAATTATGGGTGGAATATTGTTTATAATTATACATAGTAACCTCTTTTACCCATTTCTGATAAGAATATGCATATAAATATTTTTCTGTATTGGGATTGTGGGTGGAATATTGTTTATAAATATACATAGGAACCTATTTACCCCCATTTCTGATAAGAATATGCATATAATTTGTTTTCTACATGGGGAATTTTGGGTGGAATATTGTTTATAAATATACATGGGAACCTATTTAACCCATTTCTGATTAGAATATGAATGTAATTATTTTTCTACATGGGGATTATGGGTGGAATACTGTTTATAAATATACATGGAACCTATTTAACCCATTTCTGATAAGAATATGCATATAATTATTTTTTTACATGGGGATTATGGGATGAATAGTGTTTATAAATATACATTGTAACCTATTTAACCCATTTCTGATAATAATATACAAATATTTATTTTTCTACATGGGCAATATGGGAGGAATATTGTTTATAAATATACATAAGAATCTATTTAACCCATTTCTGATAAGAATATGCATATAATTATTTTTCTACATGAGGATTATGGGTGGAATACCGTTTATAAATGAACATAGGAACCTATTTACCCCATGTCTGATAAGAATATGCATATAATTATTTTTCTACATGGGGATTGTGGGTGGAATATTGTAGTTAAACATACATAGGAATATATTAAACCTATTTCTGCTATGAATATGCATATAATTATGTTTCTATATGTTGATTATGGGTGGAATATTTTTTATAAATATACATAGGAACCTATTTAACCCATTTCTGATAAGAATATGCATATAATTATTTTTCTACATGGGGATTATGGGTGGAATATGGATTATAAATATACATAGGAACCTTTTTAACCCATTTCTGATAAGAATATGCATATAATTATTTTTCTACATGGGGATTATGGGTGGAATGATGTTTATAAATATACATAGGATACTATTTAACCCATTTCTGATAGTAGTATGCATATAGTTATTTTTCTATATGGGAATAATGGCTGTATATTGTTGATATCTATACATAGGAACAGCTTTAACCCATTTCTGATTAGAATATGAATGTACTTATTTTCCACATGGGGATTATGGGTGGAATATTGTTTATAAATATAGATAGGAACCTATTTATCCCATTTCTGATATGAATATGCATATAATTATTTTTCTATATGGGGATTATGGGTGGAATATTGTTTATAAATATACATAGGAACCTATTTAACCCATTTCTGATAAGAATATGCCTATAATTATTTTTCTACATGGGGATTATGAGTGGAATGTGGATTATAAATATGCAGAGGAACCTATTTAACCAATTTCTGATAAGAATATGCATATAATTATTTTTCTACATGGGGATTATGGGTGGAATGTGGATTGTAAATATACATAGGAACCTATTTAACCCATTTCTGATAAGAATATGCATATAATTATTTTTCTACATGGGGATTATAGGTGGATTGATGTTCATAAATATACATAGGGACCTATTTAACCCATTTCTGATAAGAATATGCATATAATTATTTTTCTATACTGGGATTATGTTTGAAATATTGTTTATAAATATACATAAGGATCCTATTTAACCCATTTCTGATAAGAATATGCATATAACTTTTTTTCTATATGGGAATTATGGGTGGAATATATCTATACATAGGAACATATTTAACCCATTTCTGATAAGAATATGCATATAATTATTTTTCTACATGGGGATTATGTGTTGAATATTGTTAATAAATATTTAACCCAATTCTGATAAGAGTATGCATAGAATTATTTTTCTATATGGGAATTATGGGTGGAATATTGTTTATAATTATACATAGTAACCTCTTTTACCCATTTCTGATAAGAATATGCATATAAATATTTTTCTGTATTGGGATTGTGGGTGGAATATTGTTTATAAATATACATAGGAACCTATTTACCCCCATTTCTGATAAGAATATGCATATAATTTGTTTTCTACATGGGGAATTTTGGGTGGAATATTGTTTATAAATATACATGGGAACCTATTTAACCCATTTCTGATTAGAATATGAATGTAATTATTTTTCTACATGGGGATTATGGGTGGAATACTGTTTATAAATATACATGGAACCTATTTAACCCATTTCTGATAAGAATATGCATATAATTATTTTTTTACATGGGGATTATGGGATGAATAGTGTTTATAAATATACATTGTAACCTATTTAACCCATTTCTGATAATAATATACAAATATTTATTTTTCTACATGGGCAATATGGGAGGAATATTGTTTATAAATATACATAAGAATCTATTTAACCCATTTCTGATAAGAATATGCATATAATTATTTTTCTACATGGGGATTGTGGGTGGAATATTGTAGTTAAACATACATAGGAATATATTAAACCTATTTCTGCTATGAATATGCATATAATTATGTTTCTATATGTTGATTATGGGTGGAATATTTTTTATAAATATACATAGGAACCTATTTAACCCATTTCTGATAAGAATATGCATATAATTATTTTTCTACATGGGGATTATGGGTGGAATATGGATTATAAATATACATAGGAACCTTTTTAACCCATTTCTGATAAGAATATGCATATAATTATTTTTCTACATGGGGATTATGGGTGGAATGATGTTTATAAATATACATAGGATCCTATTTAACCCATTTCTGATAGTAGTATGCATATAGTTATTTTTCTATATGGGAATAATGGCTGTATATTGTTGATATCTATACATAGGAACAGCTTTAACCCATTTCTGATTAGAATATGAATGTCCTTATTTTCCACATGGGGATTATGGGTGGAATATTGTTTATAAATATAGATAGGAACCTATTTATCCAATTTCTGATATGAATATGCATATAATTATTTTTCTATATGGGGATTATGGGTGGAATATTGTTTATAAATATACATAGGAACCTATTTAACCCATTTCTGATAAGAATATGCCTATAATTATTTTTCTACATGGGGATTATGAGTGGAATGTGGATTATAAATATGCAGAGGAACCTATTTAACCAATTTCTGATAAGAATATGCATATAATTATTTTTCTACATGGGGATTATGGGTGGAATGTGGATTGTAAATATACATAGGAACCTATTTAACCCATTTCTGATAAGAATATGCATATAATTATTTTTCTACATGGGGATTATAGGTGGATTGATGTTCATAAATATACATAGGGACCTATTTAACCCATTTCTGATAAGAATATGCATATAATTATTTTTCTATACGGGGATTATGTTTGCAATATTGTTTATAAATATACATAAGGATCCTATTTAACCCATTTCTGATAAGAATATGCATATAACTTTTTTTCTATATGGGAATTATGGGTGAAATATATCTATACATAGGAACATATTTAACCCATTTCTGATAAGAATATGCATATAATTATTTTTCTACATGGGGATTATGTGTTGAATATTGTTAATAAATATTTAACCCAATTCTGATAAGAGTATGCATAGAATTATTTTTCTATATGGGAATTATGGGTGGAATATTGTTTATAATTATACATAGTAACCTCTTTTACCCATTTCTGATAAGAATATGCATATAAATATTTTTCTGTATTGGGATTGTGGGTGGAATATTGTTTATAAATATACATAGGAACCTATTTACCCCCATTTCTGATAAGAATATGCATATAATTTGTTTTCTACATGGGGAATTTTGGGTGGAATATTGTTTATAAATATACATGGGAACCTATTTAACCCATTTCTGATTAGAATATGAATGTAATTATTTTTCTACATGGGGATTATGGGTGGAATACTGTTTATAAATATACATGGAACCTATTTAACCCATTTCTGATAAGAATATGCATATAATTATTTTTTTACATGGGGATTATGGGATGAATAGTGTTTATAAATATACATTGTAACCTATTTAACCCATTTCTGATAATAATATACAAATATTTATTTTTCTACATGGGCAATATGGGAGGAATATTGTTTATAAATATACATAAGAATCTATTTAACCCATTTCTGATAAGAATATGCATATAATTATTTTTCTACATGAGGATGATGGGTGGAATACTGTTTATAAATGAACATAGGAACCTATTTACCCCATGTCTGATAAGAATATGCATATAATTATTTTTCTACATGGGGATTGTGGGTGGAATATTGTAGTTAAACATACATAGGAATATATTAAACCTATTTCTGCTATGAATATGCATATAATTATGTTTCTATATGTTGATTATGTGTGGAATATTTTTTATAAATATACATAGGAACCTATTTAACCCATTTCTGATAAGAATATGCATATAATTATTTTTCTACATGGGGATTATGGGTGGAATATGGATTATAAATATACATAGGAACCTTTTTAACCCATTTCTGATAAGAATATGCATATAATTATTTTTCTACATGGGGATTATGGGTGGAATGATGTTTATAAATATACATAGGATCCTATTTAACCCATTTCTGATAGTAGTATGCATATAGTTATTTTTCTATATGGGAATAATGGTTGTATATTGTTGATATCTATACATAGGAACAGCTTTAACCCATTTCTGATTAGAATATGAATGTACTTATTTTCCACATGGGGATTATGGGTGGAATATTGTTTATAAATATAGATAGGAACCTATTTATCCCATTTCTGATATGAATATGCATATAATTATTTTTCTATATGGGGATTATGGGTGGAATATTGTTTATAAATATACATAGGAACCTATTTAACCCATTTCTGATAAGAATATGCCTATAATTATTTTTCTACATGGGGATTATGAGTGGAATGTGGATTATAAATATGCAGAGGAACCTATTTAACCAATTTCTGATAAGAATATGCATATAATTATTTTTCTACATGGGGATTATGGGTGGAATGTGGATTGTAAATATACATAGGAACCTATTTAACCCATTTCTGATAAGAATATGCATATAATTATTTTTCTACATGGGGATTATAGGTGGATTGATGTTCATAAATATACATAGGGACCTATTTAACCCATTTCTGATAAGAATATGCATATAATTATTTTTCTATACGGGGATTATGTTTGAAATATTGTTTATAAATATACATAAGGATCCTATTTAACCCATTTCTGATAAGAATATGCATATAATTATTTTTCTATATGGGGATTATGGGTGGAATATATCTATACATAGGAACATATTTAACCCATTTCTGATAAGAATATGCATATAATTATTTTTCTACATGGGGATTATGTGTTGAATATTGTTAATAAATATTTAACCCATTTCTGATAAGAATATGCATGTAATTATTTTTCTACATGGGGATTATGGGTGGAATGATGTTTATAAATATACATAGGATCCTATTTAACCCATTTCTGATAGGAATATGCATATAATTATTTTTCTATATGGGGATTATGGGTTGTATATTGTTGATATCTATACATAGGAACAGATTTAACCCATTTCTGATTAGAATATGAATGTACTTATTTTCCACATGGGGTGGAATATTGTTTATAAATATAGATAGGAACCTATTTATCCCATTTCTGTTATGAATATGCATATAATTATTTTTCTATATGGGGATTATGGGTGGAATATTGTTTATAAATATACATAGGAACCTATTTAACCCATTTCTGATAAGAATATGCCTATAATTATTTTTCTACATGGGGATTATGAGTGGAATGTGGATTATAAATATACATAGGAACCTATTTAACCAATTTCTGATAAGAATATACATATAATTATTTTTCTACATGGGGATTATGGGTGGAATGTGGATTATAAATATACATAGGAACCTATTTAACCCATTTCTGATAAGAATATGCATATAATTCTTTTTCTACATGGGGATTATGGGTGGATTGATGTTCATAAATATACATAGGGACCTATTTAACCCATTTCTGATAAGAATATGAATATAATTATTTTTCTATATTGGGGATTATGTTTGGAATATTGTTTATAAATATACATAAGGATCCTATTTAACCCATTTCTGATAAGAATATGCATATAACTTTTTTTCTATATGGGAATTATGGGTGGAATATATCTATACATAGGAACATATTTAACCCATTTCTGATAAGAATATGCATATAATTATTTTTCTACATGGGGATTATGTGTTGAATATTGTTAATAAATATTTAACCCAATTCTGATAAGAGTATGCATAGAATTATTTTTCTATATGGGAATTATGGGTGGAATATTGTTTATAATTATACATAGTAACCTCTTTTACCCATTTCTGATAAGAATATGCATATAAATATTTTTCTGTATTGGGATTGTGGGTGGAATATTGTTTATAAATATACATAGGAACCTATTTACCCCCATTTCTGATAAGAATATGCATATAATTTGTTTTCTACATGGGGAATTTTGGGTGGAATATTGTTTATAAATATACATGGGAACCTATTTAACCCATTTCTGATTAGAATATGAATGTAATTATTTTTCTACATGGGGATTATGGGTGGAATACTGTTTATAAATATACATGGAACCTATTTAACCCATTTCTGATAAGAATATGCATATAATTATTTTTTTACATGGGGATTATGGGATGAATAGTGTTTATAAATATACATTGTAACCTATTTAACCCATTTCTGATAATAATATACAAATATTTATTTTTCTACATGGGCAATATGGGAGGAATATTGTTTATAAATATACATAAGAATCTATTTAACCCATTTCTGATAAGAATATGCATATAATTATTTTTCTACATGAGGATTATGGGTGGAATACCGTTTATAAATGAACATAGGAACCTATTTACCCCATGTCTGATAAGAATATGCATATAATTATTTTTCTACATGGGGATTGTGGGTGGAATATTGTAGGTAAACATACATAGGAATATATTAAACCTATTTCTGCTATGAATATGCATATAATTATGTTTCTATATGTTGATTATGGGTGGAATATTTTTTATAAATATACATAGGAACCTATTTAACCCATTTCTGATAAGAATATGCATATAATTATTTTTCTACATGGGGATTATGGGTGGAATATGGATTATAAATATACATAGGAACCTTTTTAACCCATTTCTGATAAGAATATGCATATAATTATTTTTCTACATGGGGATTATGGGTGGAATGATGTTTATAAATATACATAGGATACTATTTAACCCATTTCTGATAGTAGTATGCATATAGTTATTTTTCTATATGGGAATAATGGCTGTATATTGTTGATATCTATACATAGGAACAGCTTTAACCCATTTCTGATTAGAATATGAATGTACTTATTTTCCACATGGGGATTATGGGTGGAATATTGTTTATAAATATAGATAGGAACCTATTTATCCCATTTCTGATATGAATATGCATATAATTATTTTTCTATATGGGGATTATGGGTGGAATATTGTTTATAAATATACATAGGAACCTATTTAACCCATTTCTGATAAGAATATGCCTATAATTATTTTTCTACATGGGGATTATGAGTGGAATGTGGATTATAAATATGCAGAGGAACCTATTTAACCAATTTCTGATAAGAATATGCATATAATTATTTTTCTACATGGGGATTTTGGGAGGAATGTGGATTGTAAATATACATAGGAACCTATTTAACCCATTTCTGATAAGAATATGCATATAATTATTTTTCTACATGGGGATTATAGGTGGATTGATGTTCATAAATATACATAGGGACCTATTTAACCCATTTCTGATAAGAATATGCATATAATTATTTTTCTATACTGGGATTATGTTTGAAATATTGTTTATAAATATACATAAGGATCCTATTTAACCCATTTCTGATAAGAATATGCATATAACTTTTTTTCTATATGGGAATTATGGGTGGAATATATCTATACATAGGAACATATTTAACCCATTTCTGATAAGAATATGCATATAATTATTTTTCTACATGGGGATTATGTGTTGAATATTGTTAATAAATATTTAACCCAATTCTGATAAGAGTATGCATAGAATTATTTTTCTATATGGGAATTATGGGTGGAATATTGTTTATAATTATACATAGTAACCTCTTTTACCCATTTCTGATAAGAATATGCATATAAATATTTTTCTGTATTGGGATTGTGGGTGGAATATTGTTTATAAATATACATAGGAACCTATTTACCCCCATTTCTGATAAGAATATGCATATAATTTGTTTTCTACATGGGGAATTTTGGGTGGAATATTGTTTATAAATATACATGGGAACCTATTTAACCCATTTCTGATTAGAATATGAATGTAATTATTTTTCTACATGGGGATTATGGGTGGAATACTGTTTATAAATATACATGGAACCTATTTAACCCATTTCTGATAAGAATATGCATATAATTATTTTTTTACATGGGGATTATGGGATGAATAGTGTTTATAAATATACATTGTAACCTATTTAACCCATTTCTGATAATAATATACAAATATTTATTTTTCTACATGGGCAATATGGGAGGAATATTGTTTATAAATATACATAAGAATCTATTTAACCCATTTCTGATAAGAATATGCATATAATTATTTTTCTACATGGGGATTGTGGGTGGAATATTGTAGTTAAACATACATAGGAATATATTAAACCTATTTCTGCTATGAATATGCATATAATTATGTTTCTATATGTTGATTATGGGTGGAATATTTTTTATAAATATACATAGGAACCTATTTAACCCATTTCTGATAAGAATATGCATATAATTATTTTTCTACATGGGGATTATGGGTGGAATATGGATTATAAATATACATAGGAACCTTTTTAACCCATTTCTGATAAGAATATGCATATAATTATTTTTCTACATGGGGATTATGGGTGGAATGATGTTTATAAATATACATAGGATCCTATTTAACCCATTTCTGATAGTAGTATGCATATAGTTATTTTTCTATATGGGAATAATGGCTGTATATTGTTGATATCTATACATAGGAACAGCTTTAACCCATTTCTGATTAGAATATGAATGTCCTTATTTTCCACATGGGGATTATGGGTGGAATATTGTTTATAAATATAGATAGGAACCTATTTATCCAATTTCTGATATGAATATGCATATAATTATTTTTCTATATGGGGATTATGGGTGGAATATTGTTTATAAATATACATAGGAACCTATTTAACCCATTTCTGATAAGAATATGCCTATAATTATTTTTCTACATGGGGATTATGAGTGGAATGTGGATTATAAATATGCAGAGGAACCTATTTAACCAATTTCTGATAAGAATATGCATATAATTATTTTTCTACATGGGGATTATGGGTGGAATGTGGATTGTAAATATACATAGGAACCTATTTAACCCATTTCTGATAAGAATATGCATATAATTATTTTTCTACATGGGGATTATAGGTGGATTGATGTTCATAAATATACATAGGGACCTATTTAACCCATTTCTGATAAGAATATGCATATAATTATTTTTCTATACGGGGATTATGTTTGAAATATTGTTTATAAATATACATAAGGATCCTATTTAACCCATTTCTGATAAGAATATGCATATAACTTTTTTTCTATATGGGAATTATGGGTGAAATATATCTATACATAGGAACATATTTAACCCATTTCTGATAAGAATATGCATATAATTATTTTTCTACATGGGGATTATGTGTTGAATATTGTTAATAAATATTTAACCCAATTCTGATAAGAGTATGCATAGAATTATTTTTCTATATGGGAATTATGGGTGGAATATTGTTTATAATTATACATAGTAACCTCTTTTACCCATTTCTGATAAGAATATGCATATAAATATTTTTCTGTATTGGGATTGTGGGTGGAATATTGTTTATAAATATACATAGGAACCTATTTACCCCCATTTCTGATAAGAATATGCATATAATTTGTTTTCTACATGGGGAATTTTGGGTGGAATATTGTTTATAAATATACATGGGAACCTATTTAACCCATTTCTGATTAGAATATGAATGTAATTATTTTTCTACATGGGGATTATGGGTGGAATACTGTTTATAAATATACATGGAACCTATTTAACCCATTTCTGATAAGAATATGCATATAATTATTTTTTTACATGGGGATTATGGGATGAATAGTGTTTATAAATATACATTGTAACCTATTTAACCCATTTCTGATAATAATATACAAATATTTATTTTTCTACATGGGCAATATGGGAGGAATATTGTTTATAAATATACATAAGAATCTATTTAACCCATTTCTGATAAGAATATGCATATAATTATTTTTCTACATGAGGATGATGGGTGGAATACTGTTTATAAATGAACATAGGAACCTATTTACCCCATGTCTGATAAGAATATGCATATAATTATTTTTCTACATGGGGATTGTGGGTGGAATATTGTAGTTAAACATACATAGGAATATATTAAACCTATTTCTGCTATGAATATGCATATAATTATGTTTCTATATGTTGATTATGTGTGGAATATTTTTTATAAATATACATAGGAACCTATTTAACCCATTTCTGATAAGAATATGCATATAATTATTTTTCTACATGGGGATTATGGGTGGAATATGGATTATAAATATACATAGGAACCTTTTTAACCCATTTCTGATAAGAATATGCATATAATTATTTTTCTACATGGGGATTATGGGTGGAATGATGTTTATAAATATACATAGGATCCTATTTAACCCATTTCTGATAGGAATATGCATATAATTATTTTTCTATATGGGGATTATCGGTTGTATATTGTTGATATCTATACATAGGAAGAGATTTAACCCATTTCTGATTAGAATATGAATGTACTTATTTTCCACATGGGGATTATGGGTGGAATATTGTTTATAAATATAGATAGGAACCTATTTATCCCATTTCTGTTATGAATATGCATATAATTATTTTTCTATATGGGGATTATGGGTGGAATATTGTTTATAAATATACATAGGAACCTATTTAACCCATTTCTGATAAGAATATGCCTATAATTATTTTTCTACATTGGGATTATGGGTGGAATGTGGATAATAAATATACATAGGAACCTATTTAACCCATTTCTGATAAGAATATGCATATAATTATTTTTCTACATGGGGATTATGGGTGGAATGTGGATTATAAATATACATAGGAACCTATTTAACCCATTTCTGATAAGAATATGCATACAATTCTTTTTCTACATGGGATTTATGGGTGGATTGATGTTCATAAATATACATAATTACCTATTTAACCATTTTCTGATAAGAATATGCATATAATTATTTTTCTATATGGGATTTATGGGTGGATTGATGTTCATAAATATACATAGTGACCTATTTAACCCATTTCTGAAAGAATATGCATATAATTATTTTTCTATATGGGGATTATGGGTGGAATATATCTATACATAGGAACATATTTAACCCATTTCTGATAAGAATATGCATATAATTATTTTTCCACATGGGGATTATGTGTTGAATATTGTTAATAAATATTTAACCCAATTCTGATAAGAGTATGCATACAATTATTTTTCTATATGGGAATTATGGGTGGAATATTGTTTATAATTATACATAGTAACCTCTTTTACCCATTTCTGATAAGAATATGCATATAAATATTTTTCTGTATTGGGATTGTGGGTGGAATATTGTTTATAAATATACATAGGAACCTATTTACCCCCATTTCTGATAAGAATATGCATATAATTCGTTTTCTACATTTGGATTATGGGTGGAATATTGTTTATAAATATACATAGGTACCTATTTAAACCATTTCTGATTAGAATATGAATGTACTTATTTTTCTACATGGGGATTATGGGTGGAATACTGTTTATAAATATACATGGAACCTATATAACCCATTTCTGATAAGAATATGCATATAATTATTTTTTTACATGGGGATTATGGGATGAATAGTGTTTATAAATATACATTGTAACCTATTTAACCCATTTCTGATAATAATATACCAATATTTATTTTTCTACATGGGCAATATGGCAGGAATATTGTTTATAAATATACATAAGAATCTATTTCACCCATTTCTGATAAGAATATGCCTATAATTATTTTTCTACATGGGGATTATGAGTGGAATGTGGATTATAAATATGCAGAGGAACCTATTTAACCAATTTCTGATAAGAATATGCATATAATTATTTTTCTACATGGGGATTATGGGTGGAATGTGGATTGTAAATATACATAGGAACCTATTTAACCCATTTCTGATAAGAATATGCATATAATTATTTTTCTACATGGGGATTATAGGTGGATTGATGTTCATAAATATACATAGGGACCTATTTAACCCATTTCTGATAAGAATATGCATATAATTATTTTTCTATACGGGGATTATGTTTGAAATATTGTTTATAAATATACATAAGGATCCTATTTAACCCATTTCTGATAAGAATATGCATATAATTATTTTTCTATATGGGGATTATGGGTGGAATATATCTATACATAGGAACATATTTAACCCATTTCTGATAAGAATATGCATATAATTATTTTTCTACATGGGGATTATGTGTTGAATATTGTTAATAAATATTTAACCCATTTCTGATAAGAATATGCATGTAATTATTTTTCTACATGGGGATTATGGGTGGAATGATGTTTATAAATATACATAGGATCCTATTTAACCCATTTCTGATAGGAATATGCATATAATTATTTTTCTATATGGGGATTATGGGTTGTATATTGTTGATATCTATACATAGGAACAGATTTAACCCATTTCTGATTAGAATATGAATGTACTTATTTTCCACATGGGGTGGAATATTGTTTATAAATATAGATAGGAACCTATTTATCCCATTTCTGTTATGAATATGCATATAATTATTTTTCTATATGGGGATTATGGGTGGAATATTGTTTATAAATATACATAGGAACCTATTTAACCCATTTCTGATAAGAATATGCCTATAATTATTTTTCTACATGGGGATTATGAGTGGAATGTGGATTATAAATATACATAGGAACCTATTTAACCAATTTCTGATAAGAATATACATATAATTATTTTTCTACATGGGGATTATGGGTGGAATGTGGATTATAAATATACATAGGAACCTATTTAACCCATTTCTGATAAGAATATGCATATAATTCTTTTTCTACATGGGGATTATGGGTGGATTGATGTTCATAAATATACATAGGGACCTATTTAACCCATTTCTGATAAGAATATGAATATAATTATTTTTCTATATTGGGGATTATGTTTGGAATATTGTTTATAAATATACATAAGGATCCTATTTAACCCATTTCTGATAAGAATATGCATATAACTTTTTTTCTATATGGGAATTATGGGTGGAATATATCTATACATAGGAACATATTTAACCCATTTCTGATAAGAATATGCATATAATTATTTTTCTACATGGGGATTATGTGTTGAATATTGTTAATAAATATTTAACCCAATTCTGATAAGAGTATGCATAGAATTATTTTTCTATATGGGAATTATGGGTGGAATATTGTTTATAATTATACATAGTAACCTCTTTTACCCATTTCTGATAAGAATATGCATATAAATATTTTTCTGTATTGGGATTGTGGGTGGAATATTGTTTATAAATATACATAGGAACCTATTTACCCCCATTTCTGATAAGAATATGCATATAATTTGTTTTCTACATGGGGAATTTTGGGTGGAATATTGTTTATAAATATACATGGGAACCTATTTAACCCATTTCTGATTAGAATATGAATGTAATTATTTTTCTACATGGGGATTATGGGTGGAATACTGTTTATAAATATACATGGAACCTATTTAACCCATTTCTGATAAGAATATGCATATAATTATTTTTTTACATGGGGATTATGGGATGAATAGTGTTTATAAATATACATTGTAACCTATTTAACCCATTTCTGATAATAATATACAAATATTTATTTTTCTACATGGGCAATATGGGAGGAATATTGTTTATAAATATACATAAGAATCTATTTAACCCATTTCTGATAAGAATATGCATATAATTATTTTTCTACATGAGGATTATGGGTGGAATACCGTTTATAAATGAACATAGGAACCTATTTACCCCATGTCTGATAAGAATATGCATATAATTATTTTTCTACATGGGGATTGTGGGTGGAATATTGTAGTTAAACATACATAGGAATATATTAAACCTATTTCTGCTATGAATATGCATATAATTATGTTTCTATATGTTGATTATGGGTGGAATATTTTTTATAAATATACATAGGAACCTATTTAACCCATTTCTGATAAGAATATGCATATAATTATTTTTCTAAATGGGGATTATGGGTGGAATATGGATTATAAATATACATAGGAACCTTTTTAACCCATTTCTGATAAGAATATGCATATAATTATTTTTCTACATGGGGATTATGGGTGGAATGATGTTTATAAATATACATAGGATACTATTTAACCCATTTCTGATAGTAGTATGCATATAGTTATTTTTCTATATGGGAATAATGGCTGTATATTGTTGATATCTATACATAGGAACAGCTTTAACCCATTTCTGATTAGAATATGGATGTACTTATTTTCCACATGGGGATTATGGGTGGAATATTGTTTATAAATATAGATAGGAACCTATTTATCCCATTTCTGATATGAATATGCATATAATTATTTTTCTATATGGGGATTATGGGTGGAATATTGTTTATAAATATACATAGGAACCTATTTAACCCATTTCTGATAAGAATATGCCTATAATTATTTTTCTACATGGGGATTATGAGTGGAATGTGGATTATAAATATGCAGAGGAACCTATTTAACCAATTTCTGATAAGAATATGCATATAATTATTTTTCTACATGGGGATTATGGGTGGAATGTGGATTGTAAATATACATAGGAACCTATTTAACCCATTTCTGATAAGAATATGCATATAATTATTTTTCTACATGGGGATTATAGGTGGATTGATGTTCATAAATATACATAGGGACCTATTTAACCCATTTCTGATAAGAATATGCATATAATTATTTTTCTATACTGGGATTATGTTTGAAATATTGTTTATAAATATACATAAGGATCCTATTTAACCCATTTCTGATAAGAATATGCATATAACTTTTTTTCTATATGGGAATTATGGGTGGAATATATCTATACATAGGAACATATTTAACCCATTTCTGATAAGAATATGCATATAATTATTTTTCTACATGGGGATTATGTGTTGAATATTGTTAATAAATATTTAACCCAATTCTGATAAGAGTATGCATAGAATTATTTTTCTATATGGGAATTATGGGTGGAATATTGTTTATAATTATACATAGTAACCTCTTTTACCCATTTCTGATAAGAATATGCATATAAATATTTTTCTGTATTGGGATTGTGGGTGGAATATTGTTTATAAATATACATAGGAACCTATTTACCCCCATTTCTGATAAGAATATGCATATAATTTGTTTTCTACATGGGGAATTTTGGGTGGAATATTGTTTATAAATATACATGGGAACCTATTTAACCCATTTCTGATTAGAATATGAATGTAATTATTTTTCTACATGGGGATTATGGGTGGAATACTGTTTATAAATATACATGGAACCTATTTAACCCATTTCTGATAAGAATATGCATATAATTATTTTTTTACATGGGGATTATGGGATGAATAGTGTTTATAAATATACATTGTAACCTATTTAACCCATTTCTGATAATAATATACAAATATTTATTTTTCTACATGGGCAATATGGGAGGAATATTGTTTATAAATATACATAAAAATCTATTTAACCCATTTCTGATAAGAATATGCATATAATTATTTTTCTACATGGGGATTGTGGGTGGAATATTGTAGTTAAACATACATAGGAATATATTAAACCTATTTCTGCTATGAATATGCATATAATTATGTTTCTATATGTTGATTATGGGTGGAATATTTTTTATAAATATACATAGGAACCTATTTAACCCATTTCTGATAAGAATATGCATATAATTATTTTTCTACATGGGGATTATGGGTGGAATATGGATTATAAATATACATAGGAACCTTTTTAACCCATTTCTGATAAGAATATGCATATAATTATTTTTCTACATGGGGATTATGGGTGGAATGATGTTTATAAATATACATAGGATCCTATTTAACCCATTTCTGATAGTAGTATGCATATAGTTATTTTTCTATATGGGAATAATGGCTGTATATTGTTGATATCTATACATAGGAACAGCTTTAACCCATTTCTGATTAGAATATGAATGTCCTTATTTTCCACATGGGGATTATGGGTGGAATATTGTTTATAAATATAGATAGGAACCTATTTATCCAATTTCTGATATGAATATGCATATAATTATTTTTCTATATGGGGATTATGGGTGGAATATTGTTTATAAATATACATAGGAACCTATTTAACCCATTTCTGATAAGAATATGCCTATAATTATTTTTCTACATGGGGATTATGAGTGGAATGTGGATTATAAATATGCAGAGGAACCTATTTAACCAATTTCTGATAAGAATATGCATATAATTATTTTTCTACATGGGGATTATGGGTGGAATGTGGATTGTAAATATACATAGGAACCTATTTAACCCATTTCTGATAAGAATATGCATATAATTATTTTTCTACATGAGGATTATGTTTGAAATATTGTTTATAAATATACATAAGGATCCTATTTAACCCATTTCTGATAAGAATATGCATATAACTTTTTTTCTATATGGGAATTATGGGTGAAATATATCTATACATAGGAACATATTTAACCCATTTCTGATAAGAATATGCATATAATTATTTTTCTACATGGGGATTATGTGTTGAATATTGTTAATAAATATTTAACCCAATTCTGATAAGAGTATGCATAGAATTATTTTTCTATATGGGAATTATGGGTGGAATATTGTTTATAATTATACATAGTAACCTCTTTTACCCATTTCTGATAAGAATATGCATATAAATATTTTTCTGTATTGGGATTGTGGGTGGAATATTGTTTATAAATATACATAGGAACCTATTTACCCCCATTTCTGATAAGAATATGCATATAATTTGTTTTCTACATGGGGAATTTTGGGTGGAATATTGTTTATAAATATACATGGGAACCTATTTAACCCATTTCTGATTAGAATATGAATGTAATTATTTTTCTACATGGGGATTATGGGTGGAATACTGTTTATAAATATACATGGAACCTATTTAACCCATTTCTGATAAGAATATGCATATAATTATTTTTTTACATGGGGATTATGGGATGAATAGTGTTTATAAATATACATTGTAACCTATTTAACCCATTTCTGATAATAATATACAAATATTTATTTTTCTACATGGGCAATATGGGAGGAATATTGTTTATAAATATACATAAGAATCTATTTAACCCATTTCTGATAAGAATATGCATATAATTATTTTTCTACATGAGGATGATGGGTGGAATACTGTTTATAAATGAACATAGGAACCTATTTACCCCATGTCTGATAAGAATATGCATATAATTATTTTTCTACATGGGGATTGTGGGTGGAATATTGTAGTTAAACATACATAGGAATATATTAAACCTATTTCTGCTATGAATATGCATATAATTATGTTTCTATATGTTGATTATGTGTGGAATATTTTTTATAAATATACATAGGAACCTATTTAACCCATTTCTGATAAGAATATGCATATAATTATTTTTCTACATGGGGATTATGGGTGGAATATGGATTATAAATATACATAGGAACCTTTTTAACCCATTTCTGATAAGAATATGCATATAATTATTTTTCTACATGGGGATTATGGGTGGAATGATGTTTATAAATATACATAGGATCCTATTTAACCCATTTCTGATAGGAATATGCATATAATTATTTTTCTATATGGGGATTATCGGTTGTATATTGTTGATATCTATACATAGGAAGAGATTTAACCCATTTCTGATTAGAATATGAATGTACTTATTTTCCACATGGGGATTATGGGTGGAATATTGTTTATAAATATAGATAGGAACCTATTTATCCCATTTCTGTTATGAATATGCATATAATTATTTTTCTATATGGGGATTATGGGTGGAATATTGTTTATAAATATACATAGGAACCTATTTAACCCATTTCTGATAAGAATATGCCTATAATTATTTTTCTACATTGGGATTATGGGTGGAATGTGGATAATAAATATACATAGGAACCTATTTAACCCATTTCTGATAAGAATATGCATATAATTATTTTTCTACATGGGGATTATGGGTGGAATGTGGATTATAAATATACATAGGAACCTATTTAACCCATTTCTGATAAGAATATGCATACAATTCTTTTTCTACATGGGATTTATGGGTGGATTGATGTTCATAAATATACATAATTACCTATTTAACCATTTTCTGATAAGAATATGCATATAATTATTTTTCTATATGGGATTTATGGGTGGATTGATGTTCATAAATATACATAGTGACCTATTTAACCCATTTCTGAAAGAATATGCATATAATTATTTTTCTATATGGGGATTATGGGTGGAATATATCTATACATAGGAACATATTTAACCCATTTCTGATAAGAATATGCATATAATTATTTTTCCACATGGGGATTATGTGTTGAATATTGTTAATAAATATTTAACCCAATTCTGATAAGAGTATGCATACAATTATTTTTCTATATGGGAATTATGGGTGGAATATTGTTTATAATTATACATAGTAACCTCTTTTACCCATTTCTGATAAGAATATGCATATAAATATTTTTCTGTATTGGGATTGTGGGTGGAATATTGTTTATAAATATACATAGGAACCTATTTACCCCCATTTCTGATAAGAATATGCATATAATTCGTTTTCTACATTTGGATTATGGGTGGAATATTGTTTATAAATATACATAGGTACCTATTTAAACCATTTCTGATTAGAATATGAATGTACTTATTTTTCTACATGGGGATTATGGGTGGAATACTGTTTATAAATATACATGGAACCTATTTAACCCATTTCTGATAAGAATATGCATATAATTATTTTTTTACATGGGGATTATGGGATGAATAGTGTTTATAAATATACATTGTAACCTATTTAACCCATTTCTGATAATAATATACCAATATTTATTTTTCTACATGGGCAATATGGGAGGAATATTGTTTATAAATATACATAAGAATCTATTTCACCCATTTCTGATAAGAATATGCATATAATTATTTTTCTACATGAGGATTATGGGTGGAATACTGTTTATAAATGAACATAGTAACCTATTTACCCCATTTCTGATAAGAATATGCATAAAATTATTTTTCTACATGGAGATTGTGGGTGGAATATTGTAGTTAAACATACATAGGAATATATTAAACCTATTTCTGCTATGAATATGCATATAATTATGTTTCTATATGTTGATTATGGGTGGAATATTTTTTATAAATATACATAGGAACCTATTTAACCCATTTCTGATAAGAATATGCACATAATTATATTTCTACATGGGGATTATGGGTGGAATGATGTTTATAAATATACATAGGATCCTATTAACCCATTTCTGATAGGAATATGCATATAATTATTTTTCTATATGGGGATTATGGGTTGTATATTGTTGATATCTATACATAGGAACAGATTTAACCCATTTCTGATTAGAATATGAATGTACTTATTTTCCACATAGGGTGGAATATTGTTTATAAATATAGATAGGAACCTATTTATCCCATTTCTGTTATGAATATGCATATAATTATTTTTCTATATGGGGATTATGGGTGGAATATTGTTTATAAATATACATAGGAACCTATTTAACCCATTTCTGATAAGAATATGCCTATAATTATTTTTCTACATGGGGATTATGAGTGGAATGTGGATTATAAATATACATAGGAACCTATTTACCCCCATTTCTGATAAGAATATGCATATAATTATTTTTCTACATGGGGATTATGGGTGGAATGTGGATTATAAATATACATAGGAACCTATTTAACCCATTTCTGATAAGAATATGCATATAATTCTTTTTCTACATGGGGATTATGGGTGGATTGATGTTCATAAATATACATAGGGACCTATTTAACCCATTTCTGATAAGAATATGAATATAATTATTTTTCTATATTGGGGATTATGTTTGGAATATTGTTTATAAATATACATAAGGATCCTATTTACCCCCATTTCTGATAAGAGTATGCATATAATTTGTTTTCTACATGGGGATTATGGGTGGAATATTGTTTATAAATATATATAGGTACCTATTTAACCAATTTCTGATTAGAATATGAATGTAATTATTTTTCTACATGGGGATTATGGGTGGAATACTGTTTATAAATATACATGGAACCTATTTAACCCATTTCTGATAAGAATATGCATATAATTTATTTTTTACATGGGGATTATGGGATGAATAGTGTTTATAAATATACATTGTAACCTATTTAACCCATTTCTGATAATAATATACCAATATTTATTTTTCTACATGGGCAATATGGGAGGAATATTGTTTATAAATATACATAAGAATCTATTTAACCCATTTCTGATAAGAATATTCATATAATTATTTTTCTACATGAGGATTATGGGTGGAATACTGTTTATAAATGAACATAGGAACCTACTTACCCCATTTCTGATAAGAATATGCATATAATTATTTTTCTACATGGGGATTGTGGGTGGAATATTGTAGTTAAACATACATAGGAATATATTAAACCTATTTCTGCTATGAATATGCATTTAATTATGTTTCTATATGTTGATTATGGGTGGAATATTTTTTATAAATATACATAGGAACCTATTTAACCCATTTCTGATAAGAATATGCATATAATTATTTTTCTACATGGGGATTATGGGTGGAATATGGATTATAAATATACATAGGAACCTTTTTAACCCATTTCTGATAAGAATATGCATATAATTATTTTTCTACATGGGGATTATGGGTGGAATGATGTTTATAAATATACATAGGATCCTATTTAACCCATTTGTGATAAGAATATGCATATAATTCATTTTCTATATGGGGATTATGGGTTGTATATTGTTGATATCTATACATAGGAACAGATTTAACCCATTTCTGATTAGAATATGAATGTACTTATTTTCCACATGGGGATTATGGGTGGAATATTGTTTATAAATATAGATAGGAACCTATTTATCCCATTTCTGATATGAATATGCATATAATTATTTTTCTATATGGGGATTATGGGTGGAATATTGTTTATAAATATACATAGGAACCTATTTAACCCATTTCTGATAAGAATATGCCTATAATTATTTTTCTACATGGGGATTATGAGTGGAATGTGGATTATAAATATACATAGGAACCTATTTAACCAATTTCTGATAAGAATATGCATATAATTCTTTTTCTACATGGGGATTATGGGTGGAATGTGGATTATAAATATACATAGGAACCTATTTAACCCATTTCTGATAAGAATATGCATATAATTCTTTTTCTACATGGGGATTATGGGTGGATTGATGTTCATAAATATACATAGGGACCTATTTAACCCATTTCTGATAAGAATATGAATATAATTATTTTTCTATATTGGGGATTATGTTTGGAATATTGTTTATAAATATACATAAGGATCCTATTTAACCCATTTCTGATAAGAATATGCATATAACTTTTTTTCTATATGGGAATTATGGGTGGAATATATCTATACATAGGAACATATTTAACCCATTTCTGATAAGAATATGCATATAATTATTTTTCTACATGGGGATTATGTGTTGAATATTGTTAATAAATATTTAACCCAATTCTGATAAGAGTATGCATAGAATTATTTTTCTATATGGGAATTATGGGTGGAATATTGTTTATAATTATACATAGTAACCTCTTTTACCCATTTCTGATAAGAATATGCATATAAATATTTTTCTGTATTGGGATTGTGGGTGGAATATTGTTTATAAATATACATAGGAACCTATTTACCCCCATTTCTGATAAGAATATGCATATAATTTGTTTTCTACATGGGGAATTTTGGGTGGAATATTGTTTATAAATATACATGGGAACCTATTTAACCCATTTCTGATTAGAATATGAATGTAATTATTTTTCTACATGGGGATTATGGGTGGAATACTGTTTATAAATATACATGGAACCTATTTAACCCATTTCTGATAAGAATATGCATATAATTATTTTTTTACATGGGGATTATGGGATGAATAGTGTTTATAAATATACATTGTAACCTATTTAACCCATTTCTGATAATAATATACAAATATTTATTTTTCTACATGGGCAATATGGGAGGAATATTGTTTATAAATATACATAAGAATCTATTTAACCCATTTCTGATAAGAATATGCATATAATTATTTTTCTACATGAGGATTATGGGTGGAATACCGTTTATAAATGAACATAGGAACCTATTTACCCCATGTCTGATAAGAATATGCATATAATTATTTTTCTACATGGGGATTGTGGGTGGAATATTGTAGTTAAACATACATAGGAATATATTAAACCTATTTCTGCTATGAATATGCATATAATTATGTTTCTATATGTTGATTATGGGTGGAATATTTTTTATAAATATACATAGGAACCTATTTAACCCATTTCTGATAAGAATATGCATATAATTATTTTTCTACATGGGGATTATGGGTGGAATATGGATTATAAATATACATAGGAACCTTTTTAACCCATTTCTGATAAGAATATGCATATAATTATTTTTCTACATGGGGATTATGGGTGGAATGATGTTTATAAATATACATAGGATACTATTTAACCCATTTCTGATAGTAGTATGCATATAGTTATTTTTCTATATGGGAATAATGGCTGTATATTGTTGATATCTATACATAGGAACAGCTTTAACCCATTTCTGATTAGAATATGAATGTACTTATTTTCCACATGGGGATTATGGGTGGAATATTGTTTATAAATATAGATAGGAACCTATTTATCCCATTTCTGATATGAATATGCATATAATTATTTTTCTATATGGGGATTATGGGTGGAATATTGTTTATAAATATACATAGGAACCTATTTAACCCATTTCTGATAAGAATATGCCTATAATTATTTTTCTACATGGGGATTATGAGTGGAATGTGGATTATAAATATGCAGAGGAACCTATTTAACCAATTTCTGATAAGAATATGCATATAATTATTTTTCTACATGGGGATTATGGGTGGAATGTGGATTGTAAATATACATAGGAACCTATTTAACCCATTTCTGATAAGAATATGCATATAATTATTTTTCTACATGGGGATTATAGGTGGATTGATGTTCATAAATATACATAGGGACCTATTTAACCCATTTCTGATAAGAATATGCATATAATTATTTTTCTATACTGGGATTATGTTTGAAATATTGTTTATAAATATACATAAGGATCCTATTTAACCCATTTCTGATAAGAATATGCATATAACTTTTTTTCTATATGGGAATTATGGGTGGAATATATCTATACATAGGAACATATTTAACCCATTTCTGATAAGAATATGCATATAATTATTTTTCTACATGGGGATTATGTGTTGAATATTGTTAATAAATATTTAACCCAATTCTGATAAGAGTATGCATAGAATTATTTTTCTATATGGGAATTATGGGTGGAATATTGTTTATAATTATACATAGTAACCTCTTTTACCCATTTCTGATAAGAATATGCATATAAATATTTTTCTGTATTGGGATTGTGGGTGGAATATTGTTTATAAATATACATAGGAACCTATTTACCCCCATTTCTGATAAGAATATGCATATAATTTGTTTTCTACATGGGGAATTTTGGGTGGAATATTGTTTATAAATATACATGGGAACCTATTTAACCCATTTCTGATTAGAATATGAATGTAATTATTTTTCTACATGGGGATTATGGGTGGAATACTGTTTATAAATATACATGGAACCTATTTAACCCATTTCTGATAAGAATATGCATATAATTATTTTTTTACATGGGGATTATGGGATGAATAGTGTTTATAAATATACATTGTAACCTATTTAACCCATTTCTGATAATAATATACAAATATTTATTTTTCTACATGGGCAATATGGGAGGAATATTGTTTATAAATATACATAAGAATCTATTTAACCCATTTCTGATAAGAATATGCATATAATTATTTTTCTACATGGGGATTGTGGGTGGAATATTGTAGTTAAACATACATAGGAATATATTAAACCTATTTCTGCTATGAATATGCATATAATTATGTTTCTATATGTTGATTATGGGTGGAATATTTTTTATAAATATACATAGGAACCTATTTAACCCATTTCTGATAAGAATATGCATATAATTATTTTTCTACATGGGGATTATGGGTGGAATATGGATTATAAATATACATAGGAACCTTTTTAACCCATTTCTGATAAGAATATGCATATAATTATTTTTCTACATGGGGATTATGGGTGGAATGATGTTTATAAATATACATAGGATCCTATTTAACCCATTTCTGATAGTAGTATGCATATAGTTATTTTTCTATATGGGAATAATGGCTGTATATTGTTGATATCTATACATAGGAACAGCTTTAACCCATTTCTGATTAGAATATGAATGTCCTTATTTTCCACATGGGGATTATGGGTGGAATATTGTTTATAAATATAGATAGGAACCTATTTATCCAATTTCTGATATGAATATGCATATAATTATTTTTCTATATGGGGATTATGGGTGGAATATTGTTTATAAATATACATAGGAACCTATTTAACCCATTTCTGATAAGAATATGCCTATAATTATTTTTCTACATGGGGATTATGAGTGGAATGTGGATTATAAATATGCAGAGGAACCTATTTAACCAATTTCTGATAAGAATATGCATATAATTATTTTTCTACATGGGGATTATGGGTGGAATGTGGATTGTAAATATACATAGGAACCTATTTAACCCATTTCTGATAAGAATATGCATATAATTATTTTTCTACATGGGGATTATAGGTGGATTGATGTTCATAAATATACATAGGGACCTATTTAACCCATTTCTGATAAGAATATGCATATAATTATTTTTCTATACGGGGATTATGTTTGAAATATTGTTTATAAATATACATAAGGATCCTATTTAACCCATTTCTGATAAGAATATGCATATAACTTTTTTTCTATATGGGAATTATGGGTGAAATATATCTATACATAGGAACATATTTAACCCATTTCTGATAAGAATATGCATATAATTATTTTTCTACATGGGGATTATGTGTTGAATATTGTTAATAAATATTTAACCCAATTCTGATAAGAGTATGCATAGAATTATTTTTCTATATGGGAATTATGGGTGGAATATTGTTTATAATTATACATAGTAACCTCTTTTACCCATTTCTGATAAGAATATGCATATAAATATTTTTCTGTATTGGGATTGTGGGTGGAATATTGTTTATAAATATACATAGGAACCTATTTACCCCCATTTCTGATAAGAATATGCATATAATTTGTTTTCTACATGGGGAATTTTGGGTGGAATATTGTTTATAAATATACATGGGAACCTATTTAACCCATTTCTGATTAGAATATGAATGTAATTATTTTTCTACATGGGGATTATGGGTGGAATACTGTTTATAAATATACATGGAACCTCTTTAACCCATTTCTGATAAGAATATGCATATAATTATTTTTTTACATGGGGATTATGGGATGAATAGTGTTTATAAATATACATTGTAACCTATTTAACCCATTTCTGATAATAATATACAAATATTTATTTTTCTACATGGGCAATATGGGAGGAATATTGTTTATAAATATACATAAGAATCTATTTAACCCATTTCTGATAAGAATATGCATATAATTATTTTTCTACATGAGGATGATGGGTGGAATACTGTTTATAAATGAACATAGGAACCTATTTACCCCATGTCTGATAAGAATATGCATATAATTATTTTTCTACATGGGGATTGTGGGTGGAATATTGTAGTTAAACATACATAGGAATATATTAAACCTATTTCTGCTATGAATATGCATATAATTATGTTTCTATATGTTGATTATGTGTGGAATATTTTTTATAAATATACATAGGAACCTATTTAACCCATTTCTGATAAGAATATGCATATAATTATTTTTCTACATGGGGATTATGGGTGGAATATGGATTATAAATATACATAGGAACCTTTTTAACCCATTTCTGATAAGAATATGCATATAATTATTTTTCTACATGGGGATTATGGGTGGAATGATGTTTATAAATATACATAGGATCCTATTTAACCCATTTCTGATAGGAATATGCATATAATTATTTTTCTATATGGGGATTATCGGTTGTATATTGTTGATATCTATACATAGGAAGAGATTTAACCCATTTCTGATTAGAATATGAATGTACTTATTTTCCACATGGGGATTATGGGTGGAATATTGTTTATAAATATAGATAGGAACCTATTTATCCCATTTCTGTTATGAATATGCATATAATTATTTTTCTATATGGGGATTATGGGTGGAATATTGTTTATAAATATACATAGGAACCTATTTAACCCATTTCTGATAAGAATATGCCTATAATTATTTTTCTACATTGGGATTATGGGTGGAATGTGGATAATAAATATACATAGGAACCTATTTAACCCATTTCTGATAAGAATATGCATATAATTATTTTTCTACATGGGGATTATGGGTGGAATGTGGATTATAAATATACATAGGAACCTATTTAACCCATTTCTGATAAGAATATGCATACAATTCTTTTTCTACATGGGATTTATGGGTGGATTGATGTTCATAAATATACATAATTACCTATTTAACCATTTTCTGATAAGAATATGCATATAATTATTTTTCTATATGGGATTTATGGGTGGATTGATGTTCATAAATATACATAGTGACCTATTTAACCCATTTCTGAAAGAATATGCATATAATTATTTTTCTATATGGGGATTATGGGTGGAATATATCTATACATAGGAACATATTTAACCCATTTCTGATAAGAATATGCATATAATTATTTTTCCACATGGGGATTATGTGTTGAATATTGTTAATAAATATTTAACCCAATTCTGATAAGAGTATGCATACAATTATTTTTCTATATGGGAATTATGGGTGGAATATTGTTTATAATTATACATAGTAACCTCTTTTACCCATTTCTGATAAGAATATGCATATAAATATTTTTCTGTATTGGGATTGTGGGTGGAATATTGTTTATAAATATACATAGGAACCTATTTACCCCCATTTCTGATAAGAATATGCATATAATTCGTTTTCTACATTTGGATTATGGGTGGAATATTGTTTATAAATATACATAGGTACCTATTTAAACCATTTCTGATTAGAATATGAATGTACTTATTTTTCTACATGGGGATTATGGGTGGAATACTGTTTATAAATATACATGGAACCTATTTAACCCATTTCTGATAAGAATATGCATATAATTATTTTTTTACATGGGGATTATGGGATGAATAGTGTTTATAAATATACATTGTAACCTATTTAACCCATTTCTGATAATAATATACCAATATTTATTTTTCTACATGGGCAATATGGGAGGAATATTGTTTATAAATATACATAAGAATCTATTTCACCCATTTCTGATAAGAATATGCATATAATTATTTTTCTACATGAGGATTATGGGTGGAATACTGTTTATAAATGAACATAGTAACCTATTTACCCCATTTCTGATAAGAATATGCATAAAATTATTTTTCTACATGGAGATTGTGGGTGGAATATTGTAGTTAAACATACATAGGAATATATTAAACCTATTTCTGCTATGAATATGCATATAATTATGTTTCTATATGTTGATTATGGGTGGAATATTTTTTATAAATATACATAGGAACCTATTTAACCCATTTCTGATAAGAATATGCACATAATTATATTTCTACATGGGGATTATGGGTGGAATGATGTTTATAAATATACATAGGATCCTATTAACCCATTTCTGATAGGAATATGCATATAATTATTTTTCTATATGGGGATTATGGGTTGTATATTGTTGATATCTATACATAGGAACAGATTTAACCCATTTCTGATTAGAATATGAATGTACTTATTTTCCACATAGGGTGGAATATTGTTTATAAATATAGATAGGAACCTATTTATCCCATTTCTGTTATGAATATGCATATAATTATTTTTCTATATGGGGATTATGGGTGGAATATTGTTTATAAATATACATAGGAACCTATTTAACCCATTTCTGATAAGAATATGCCTATAATTATTTTTCTACATGGGGATTATGAGTGGAATGTGGATTATAAATATACATAGGAACCTATTTACCCCCATTTCTGATAAGAATATGCATATAATTATTTTTCTACATGGGGATTATGGGTGGAATGTGGATTATAAATATACATAGGAACCTATTTAACCCATTTCTGATAAGAATATGCATATAATTCTTTTTCTACATGGGGATTATGGGTGGATTGATGTTCATAAATATACATAGGGACCTATTTAACCCATTTCTGATAAGAATATGAATATAATTATTTTTCTATATTGGGGATTATGTTTGGAATATTGTTTATAAATATACATAAGGATCCTATTTACCCCCATTTCTGATAAGAGTATGCATATAATTTGTTTTCTACATGGGGATTATGGGTGGAATATTGTTTATAAATATATATAGGTACCTATTTAACCAATTTCTGATTAGAATATGAATGTAATTATTTTTCTACATGGGGATTATGGGTGGAATACTGTTTATAAATATACATGGAACCTATTTAACCCATTTCTGATAAGAATATGCATATAATTTATTTTTTACATCGGGATTATGGGATGAATAGTGTTTATAAATATACATTGTAACCTATTTAACCCATTTCTGATAATAATATACCAATATTTATTTTTCTACATGGGCAATATGGGAGGAATATTGTTTATAAATATACATAAGAATCTATTTAACCCATTTCTGATAAGAATATTCATATAATTATTTTTCTACATGGGGATTGTGGGTGGAATATTGTAGTTAAACATACATAGGAATATATTAAACCTATTTCTGCTATGAATATGCATTTAATTATGTTTCTATATGTTGATTATGGGTGGAATATTTTTTATAAATATACATAGGAACCTATTTAACCCATTTCTGATAAGAATATGCATATAATTATTTTTCTACATGGGGATTATGGGTGGAATATGGATTATAAATATACATAGGAACCTTTTTAACCCATTTCTGATAAGAATATACATATAATTATTTTTCTACATGGGGATTATGGGTGGAATGATGTTTATAAATATACATAGGATCCTATTTAACCCATTTGTGATAAGAATATGCATATAATTCATTTTCTATATGGGGATTATGGGTTGTATATTGTTGATATCTATACATAGGAACAGATTTAACCCATTTCTGATTAGAATATGAATGTACTTATTTTCCACATGGGGATTATGGGTGGAATATTGTTTATAAATATAGATAGGAACCTATTTATCCCATTTCTGATATGAATATGCATATAATTATTTTTCTATATGGGGATTATGGGTGGAATATTGTTTATAAATATACATAGGAACCTATTTAACCCATTTCTGATAAGAATATGCCTATAATTATTTTTCTACATGGGGATTATGAGTGGAATGTGGATTATAAATATACATAGGAACCTATTTAACCAATTTCTGATAAGAATATGCATATAATTATTTTTCTACATGGGGATTGTGGGTGGAATATTGTAGTTAAACATACATAGGGATATATTAAACCTATTTCTGCTATGAATATGCATATAATTATGTTTCTATATGTTGATTATGGGTGGAATATTTTTATAAATATACATAGGAACCTATTTAACCCATTTCTGATAAGAATATGCATATAATTATTTTTCTACATGGGGATTATGGGTGGAATATGGATTATAAATATACATAGGAACCTTTTTAACCCATTTCTGATAAGAATATGCATATAATTATTTTTCTACATGGGGATTATGGGTGGAATGATGTTTATAAATATACATAGGATCCTATTTAACCCATTTGTGATAAGAATATGCATATAATTCATTTTCTATATGGGGATTATGGGTTGTATATTGTTGATATCTATACATAGGAACAGATTTAACCCATTTCTGATTAGAATATGAATGTACTTATTTTCCACATGGGGATTATGGGTGGAATATTGTTTATAAATATAGATAGGAACCTATTTATCCCATTTCTGATATGAATATGCATATAATTATTTTTCTATATGGGGATTATGGGTGGAATATTGTTTATAAATATACATAGGAACCTATTTAACCCATTTCTGATAAGAATATGCCTATAATTATTTTTCTACATGGGGATTATGAGTGGAATGTGGATTATAAATATACATAGGAACCTATTTAACCAATTTCTGATAAGAATATGCATATAATTATTTTTCTACATGGGGATTGTGGGTGGAATATTGTAGTTAAACATACATAGGAATATATTTGTGATAAGAATATGCATATAATTCATTTTCTATATGGGGATTATGGGTTGTATATTGTTGATATCTATACATAGGAACAGATTTAACCCATTTCTGATTAGAATATGAATGTACTTATTTTCCACATGGGGATTATGGGTGGAATATTGTTTATAAATATAGATAGGAACCTATTTTACCCATTTCTGATAAGAATATGCATATAAATATTTTTCTATATGGGGATTATGGGTGGAATATTGTTTATAAATATACATAGGAACCTATTTAACTCATTTCTGATAAGAGTATGCATATAATTCGTTTTCTACATGGGGATTATGGGTGGAATATTGTTTATAAATATACATTGTAACCTATTTAACCCATTTCTGATAATAATATACCAATATTTATTTTTCTACATGGGCAATATGGGAGGAATATTGTTTATAAATATACATAAGAATCTATTTAACCCATTTCTGATAAGAATATTCATGTAATTATTTTTCTACATTAGGATTATGGGTGGAATACTGTTTATAAATGAACATAGGAACCTACTTACCCCATTTCTGATAAGAATATGCATATAATTATTTTTCTACATGGGGATTGTGGGTTGTATATTGTTGATATCTATACATAGGAACAGATTTAACCCATTTCTGATTAGAATATGAATGTACTTATTTTCCACATGGGGTGGAATATTGTTTATAAATATAGATAGGAACCTATTTATCCCATTTCTGTTATGAATATGCATATAATTATTTTTCTATATGGGGATTATGGGTGGAATATTGTTTATAAATATAGATAGGAACCTATTTAACCCATTTCTGATAAGAATATGCCTATAATTATTTTTCTACATGGGGATTATGAGTGGAATGTGGATTATAAATATACATAGGAACCTATTTACCCCCATTTCTGATAAGAATATGCATATAATTATTTTTCTACATGGGGACTATAGTGGAAAATTGTTTATAAATATACATAGGAACCTATTTAACCCATTTCTGATAAGAATATACATATAATTATTTTTCTACATGGGGATTATGGGTGGAATATTGTTTATAAATATACATAGGAATGTATGTAACCTATTTCTGATAAGAATATGCATATGTTTATTTTTCTGAATAGGGATTATGGGTGGAATACTGTTTTAAAATCTACATAGTAACCCATTTAACCCATTTCTCATAAGAATATGCATATAATTATTTTTTTACATGGGGATTATGGATGGAATATTGTTTAAAAATTTACATAGCAACATATTAAACCTATTTCTGATATGAATATGCATACACCAATGGTCACTAATGGGTTACTAATCTTTCCACTGACACTAATGATGGGTCACAGTTAGAGAACTGGCACCAATGATTATTCCTTCCATTGAGAACCAACAACGCTGATGAGTCATTATTCCTTCCACAAATGATGATTTAAATATTCCTTCCACTGACACCAACAACAACACCAATCACACTGCCATGTTTAGTTCCTTTACTGACACCAATGATGTCCTCCCACTCACACCAACAATGGGGTACTATTTCTCTCACTGGTTTAGTGTTGAGGTTTACATCGGTTTAGGAATAGTCGCATTAACGTAATGAGTGTGTTGCACAACTAGTCAGGATAACATTGAGCCAGTATATATTCTTTGCGATAAAGTTACATATATATACTGTTGGAGACATAGTTGCCAATACCCAAATTAAGACAGAATGTCGGAATTGCAAAGAGAAATAGAAAAACACAAATAGAGCACAATATCGGTATAGGCTTGAGATGGTTTCTATTCGTTTGTAATATCGTTACTCAGCCATTAAAATATTGTCCAATATTAATATTGGTATTTTGAACATAATTCAATTATATTAACTAAGCTATGAAAACTCTCAAGTAAGCTATGAAAACACTTAAAGTCTTCTATCTTACAAGTAAGTGAAAAAATCGGGCTTACCTCACTTTGCTAATTTAAGAATTATTCAACTAGTTCGAATCCAATTCAAACCGTCTGACATGTGGGGCTTGTCTCACTGCTGAATAATTCTTATTTAAGAATTATTCGAATCCAAGTCAAATCGTTTTACATAGCTATGCTATGCTTAAACACCGTAATGTCTAACATCTAAGGTAAACCGTATTTCTGTTTTTTTTTACTCTTTTAATGCAATATAGTCACTTAATTTATATCAGCTATCTCAGTGCTAATCCTGATCCTGATTTTGATAGTGCAACATAACCTGAAATTACCGTGCAACAGCTATCTTCTCGTCTTACTATATTTAGCATGAATGCAACCTTATCGTATATTTAATGTAAGATATACTAAAAATTAGCTTGAAACAAAACAAACTCACGGTGTGCTAAAGTGTGCTCTATTTTGTGTTATGCAGAAATCATCTCATCACATTACCGACTTTCTGTTGTAATAATTTTGGAATTTATTTGGAAAAAGATCTCACTAGCGCAACTAGCAACTAGCGCTTAAACCTGTCTCTCAGCAAGTGTTAATGCAAATTCACATTTAGGTGTCCGTTTATGAAGCAGTGAAATCTATTCACTGCTTCGTTTTTCGGCCGTTACTGTGTCATTCAATGAGGATTCTCCATGTGTAGAGATAATCGGCGGGAGAACAAGTTCAAACATGTTCTCCCCCATTATTACTGCTTCATTATTCGGTGCTACCAGTGCTATCTTAATGCAGCAATTTGATCTCATTGCTATTCCGAGATTCTATCTTAAATCTATCTCTATCTTATTCTATCTCTCAAAAATATAAAAATGCGCACTGGTTTTCTAAATTCCTGCTAAATATTGTGTGACTTTATCTTACACACTACTACTATTCATTCATCACTATTCCTCCAACTGATGGGTACTTTTTCGCTCACTGGCTGAGAATTTGTTGCATTACTCTAAATCTGGCACATCTTCCTCGGATACATCTTCTCCTTCTCTGCTTGCTCAATCTCATTAACGTAATTCTAAATGCATTATCATAAATCAGGATAACAGCGAACATTGAGATAAAGTTGCAGCTCTCACGTTTATATTGTCGGACAAATAGTTACCAATACCTTAATTAAGACGAAATGCAATGCTCACTCTGATAGTTACAATTGCAATACCTTGTTCAACAGCTTATCTTCTCTTATTGCTATATTGCGACTTATCTTACATGTCCAATGTCATTGTCCAATGACAATTTGCTTGTGAAATACAGATTGGAACGATCTCTATAAACCGACTCACGGCTTTGATTACAATCTGCTCTATTTTGTGTTTATCTTTATCTCAACAAATATCAATGTCTTTGTACTCTAATGCAACTATCTCTAAAGCACTAATAGGCTACTGCTTAATAATTTGGTTAAAGAAACCGATTTAAATTGTCAAGGAGTAATACGTGTTGTCTCACTGCTATATTTGATATGTTTAAAGAAAATGCATCCTAATGTGATAACACTCTTAACATGTCTCGCAACCAACTCTCTTTTATCAGGGCTTTTATATATATTGTGTATCCTGACGTTTTCATCAACCATGTAAAACGTCTCACTGATATTTTGCTGTGTACCAGTGGATACGGATCGTGTAATGCAAATTCACTATCTTGACAAATGTTACATTTACAGTGTTTAAGCAATTTCCCAGTCTTCTAAAACTGTCCAAGTAAGGTGATGTAACCTGACGTTTTCCTCAACCATGTACAAGGTCTCACTGATATTTTGCTGTGGACCAGTGGACCATCAATTATTAAACAATCTGATCTCATTGCTATTCCCCCGACATTCCTTCTTAATTGCATTTGCAACGATCTCTCGAAATTATAAAAATGCGCACTGGTTTTCTAAAGCCCATTATCTGACACCAAGTTCATACTATTCATTCATTCATTCATCACTATTTCTCCTTCTGACACTCATTAAGTCTCACTGTTCCTTCCACACATAGGCTGAGAATTTTTTGTTTTATTCTAAATCTAGTACATCTCCGGATAGCACTGATATTAATTGAGTGATCATTGCCAATAAAAGAGTAATATAAATAAACAGAAATACGGATTACCAGATATTGTGGAGTTCACACCTGTCAGACGGTTTGACTTGGATTCGAACTAGTTAAATAATTCTTACATAAGCACAGCAGTGATCGTTGGTACAATGCAAAATATCAGCATAGCCTTATTGTTTTACTTTCCCACTAACTATCTCTCAGCCAGTGTAATCCATATGTTTTAAGAAAATGCATCTAACAAATCCTAATGTATACCGTGTCACACTCAACATCTCATCTTAACGTTTTGTTGGTAAACTCAAACCTTATTCCTTGACTATTCCTCCCACTGACATAATGATGGCTCACTATTTCTTCCACTGAAACGAACAAGGCGGTACTATTTTTCGAACTCATCCCACAATGATCCTCATTTATTCCACTGACACGTGGGTCACGATGTCTCCCACTGACACTAATGATGGGTCACTATTCTTCCTACTGACACCAAAAATGGGGTACTATTTCTCACACTGACACAAATAAAATTACACCAATGATACACCTATTCCTTGAGCTGATTCAGTGCGCATGTACAGCGCTATACAAATCATTCATTCATTTATTCATTTATATTCCTTCCACCGACACCAATAACGTATCTCATACTGACACCAATGATGTTTCACTGTTCCTTCCACTGACACCAATGATAGTTGACTATTCCTCCCACCGATACCAATGATAGATGACTATACCTCCCAATGATGGCTCACTATTATTATACAATGACACCAAAAATGCAGTACTATTTCTCCCAGTGACACCAACTATTTGTGTCTTTCCACTGACACAAATCATGGGTGACTATTTGTCCCACTAACACATATACATATAATTATTTTTCTACATGGGAATTATGGGTAGAATTTTTTATAAAAAGATAGATAGCAACATATTAAACCTATTTCTGATAAAAATAAGCATTTAATTATTTTTCTACATGTGAATAATCAGTGGACTATTGTTTATAAATATACTATGTAATATGAACCTATTTAAGCCATTTCTTATAAGAATATGCATATAATTATTTTTCTACAATGGGATTAAGGGTGGAATATTGTTTATAAATATACATAGGAACCTATTTAAGCCATTTCTTATAAGAATATGCATATAATTATTTTTCTACATGGGGATTAAGGGTGGAATATTGTTTATAAATATACATAGGAACCTATTTAACACATTTTTGATAAGAATATGAATATAATCATTATTTTTATACATGTTAATTATGGGTGCATAATTGTTTATCCTTATGTATAAGGAACCTATTTAAACCATCTCTGATAAGAATATGCATATAATTATTTTCTATATTGGGATTATGGGTGGAATATTGTTTCCATGTAGAACCTACTATCTCACAAACAATTTAGTTTGAATTGTTTTAAGAAAATTCATCTCACAATCCTAAAATGTCTTGCAACCAACTGACTATTATCAGGGACTTTTCGCTAATATATTTAGTCTTACTTAACCATGTAAAATGACTCACTGACATCATGACATTTTGTTGTGGACCAGTGGATACGATTGTGTAATTCAAATTCACATTCATATCAGCCACCTCAGTACTAGCCCGACAAATATTATATTTACAGTATTTAGGCAAGTCACCAGACTTCAAAAACTGTCCAAGTTAGGTAATGCAGCAATTATCAAACAATGTAATCTCATTGCTATTCTGGCGTAAAGTTAAAAATGCGCACTGGTTTTCTCTAAAGCCCTGCTAAAATATTGTCTGACACCAAGCAAGAGTCCTAGTCGTCAAACAGACACCAGTAATGGGTAACTGTTTCTCCCACTAACAAAAATGATGGCCCACTATTTACTATACACAGAGGGAGCTCTGACACCAAAAATGTGTTATTATTTTCACACTGAAACCAATTATGGGTCCCTGTTCCTCCCACTTACACCGATGTATTCCCACAGACACCAATGATTATTCAAATATTTCTTAAACTGACACAATGATGAGGACTAATCCTTCCACTGATACCAACAACGCGGTAGTAGAATGGGTCACTGTTCCTTCCACTGACACCAACAATGCGGTACTATTATTTCACTGGTTTAGAATTTGTTGCAATCTAGCACATTTCCGAATAGCACTGAGATGGCTGATATTAAATAAAGTGATCGTTGGTAATTGCAAAATATCAGCATAAGACTGTTTACATCGTTTAAGAGATAGACATTACTCTTAATAGTCGCAGAATGGGTGGGCATTTAAACGGTTTTCGTGTTTGCATTATATATCAAAAAAGTCCTGATAACAATAATTGTGAGACAGTTTATATTAAGATGTAAGATTTAGGTTTATATCGGTTTACGAATAGTCGCATTAACGTAATTCTTCATGAGTATGTTGCTAAAGTCATAACTAAAGTCAGGATAACATTGAACCAGTTTGAGATAAAGTTGCAGGGCTCACGGTTTATATTGTCGGAGTTGCCAACACCCTAATTAAGCTTGAATGTTGGAATAGCAAAGAGAAATAGAAATACACGAATATCAGCATAGGCTTGAGTCGGTTTCTATTCGTTTTTAATATCGTTACTCAGCCATTGAAATCTGGCCCTATATTTATATTGGTACTTTGAACATAATAAAATTATATTATATTATATTATAAGTAAGCTATGAAAACTCTAAAGTTTCCTATCTCAAAAGTAAGTATCTGACAAGTATCTGGCTTGTCTCACTGTGCTAAGAATTAGGAATTATTCAACTAGTTCGAATCCAATTCAAACCGTCTTACAGATGTGCTGGGGCTTTTCTCAATGCTATTATTTTAAATAATTCGAATCCAAGTCAAACCGTCTGACATAGCTATGCTTAAATTCCGCAATATTTGACATCTAAGTTAAACCGTATTTCTGATTTTTAATACTCAAATAATATCAGCTACTCAGTTGTAAGTCTGACAACTTTCGATAATTAGTTAGCAAGTGCAATAACCGTCCAACAGCTCTCTTCTCTATATTTAGCGTAAAGGCACGGCTTTGATTTACAGTGTGCTCTGTAAAATATATTATGCAGGAATGATCTCATCACACTTCTTTGACAACCAATGTAAACAACTCACTTTTATCAGGGCTTTTTCGCTTTTATATCTAATGTTTCCTGACATTTTCCTGATATAGCTAAACCAGGGGAAACTGAGATATCAAGATATCAGTGCTATTTTGACAAATTTACAATATTTCAGAAATTCCCCAGTCTTCGCTAACTGTCCAATTAAACTCTGCTGCTGCTTGAGTCTTACAGGTGATTCAGCAATTATCAAAACAATCTGATCTCAATGCTATTCCAACACTGTAATCTATCTCTATCTTAGTCTATATCTCTCAAAATATACAAAATGCGCACGTTTGTTCCTTCTATTCATTCAGAACTATTCCTCCGACACCAGTTTTTTTTTTTTGTTCCATACACCATTCTACCATTGATGGTAAACTATTCCTCCCACTGACACTGGGGTAGTATTTCTCTTACTGACTGAGAATTTGTTGCATTACACTATATCAGGCACATCTCCATCTTCTCTTTCTCTGCTTTTGCAGTTGAGTCTACTCGCCAAACAGCCAATTAGGTGATCTTTGGCAATAGAGGTGATATCCTGAGCCAAACAGCCAATTATAAGTGATCGTTGGTAGAAAGCAATACAGGTGTTACTAGATATTACTTTTAATAGTCGCAGAGTGTCAAGTTAGCAAGTTAGACCGTATATTTGGTTGCATTACCCTAAATATAGCAAAAAAGTCCTGATAACAAAGAGTCGCTTTACATTGGTCTAAAGACGGTTAAGATGTAAAGATTGAAGTTTATATCGGTTTAGTCGCATTAACGTAATTCTACTCATGCATTATCATAAATACAGGCAGGATAACATCGAGCATTTACATATATATATATATATATATATAGAGCTACATTTAAAATATAAAAATATTTCTACATTTAGCATTTACATTTTCATGCACTCGGCCATTTATATCTGGTCCAATATTGATATTGGTATTTTGACCATAATTTAATTATCTATTAAAAAGTATACTGTGTAACTCCTATATTAGATACGCTATGAAAACTCTTACTCTTTCTTTACGTAAGCTATGAAGCTCTTAAAGACTCCTATCTTAAAAGAAAGTAATGGTAATTGTCTCACTGCTCTCTTTTTTGGAATTACTCAACTAGTTCGAATCAAATTCAAACCGTGCTGACACTAAATCTGACATCATTTCTCTTTTTAATTGCAATACCATTTATAATTTCTCCCACTAACACCAATGCCATTGACACCAATGATGGGACACTATATTTCTCTCACTGATCTCACTATTGCTCCCGCTGAACCAAACAATAATTTTTCTCCCATTTACATGAATAATGGGTCACCAATTTTTCCACTGACATCAGCAATGGCACCTAAAAAAAGGATCACTATATCTATACCTTTTTTTTAGGTATGAATCTTTTTTTTAGGTTTTTTAGGTTTTTTTTAGGTTGACACCTATTCTTTATGGTTACTATTCCCCTCCTTTTTTAGGAATAATTCAACTAGTTCGAATCAAATTCAAACCGTGCCGAAACTCTATCTGACATCATTTCTCTTTTAATTGCAATACCCTGTCCAACAGCTTATCTTCTCGCTATATTTAGCGTAAATGCAATCTTAAATCTAATGAAAATTTGCATGTTTAATACAGATGGTAAACTCTATAAACCTAATCACGGTCACTGTTCCTTCCGCTGACACCAATTATTGCCCCCACCTTTACCAATATTGGTTTACAATTCTTTCCAATGACAAAAATTATGGGTTACCTTTTTTCCACTGACTCAAAAAACTTGATCATCTACTACTATTTCTATGATTGAAACCAATGATTTGTCAATTCCACCAAAGATAGGTCAATATTTATTCCACTGACTATCTAACAATGCATTCACATACATGAATCACTATTTGACTCTTCGAAGGAACACGAATGAGCGGACTACTCCTTCCACTAACAGCAACAATACGGTACTATTTCTTCCATAGAAATTTCTTCCACTTCTATTTCGGTGTTCCTTCCACTTTACAGAAATGAGGGCTCACAATTCCTTCCACTGACACACCAATGTATTGTCACTATTTCGACCACTTAACATAGCAACATATTAAAAATATTTCTGATATGCATATAATTATTTTTCTAAATGGGGATTATGGGTGGAATATTGTTTATAATTATAAATACCAACATATTAAACCATTTTTTGATATAAATATGCATATAATTATTTTTCTGTATGGGGATTATTGGGTGGAATATTGTTTATGAGGGTTTATGGGGATTATGGGTGGAATATTGTTTATAAATGTACATAGGAACCTATTTAACCCATTACATAAGAATATGCATATAATTATTTTTCTACATGGGGATTATGGGTGGAATATTGTTTATAAATAGACATAGGACGCTATTTAACCCATTTCTGATACGAATGTGCATAGAATTATTTTTCTATATGGGGAGTATGGTAGAAAATTGTTTATAAATATACATAGGAACCATTTTAACCCATTGCTCATAAGAATATTAATATAATTATTTGTAACCTATTTAAGCCCTTTCTGATAAGAATATGCATATAAATATTTATCAGTATGGGGATTATAGGTGGAATATTGTTTATAAATATACATAGGACCCTATTTAACCAATTTCTGGTAAGAATATGCATATAATTATTTTTCTACATGGGGATTATTGGTTGAATATTGTTTTTTAAAATATACATAGGAACCTATTTAACCAATTTCTGATAAAAATATGCATATAATTATTTTTCTATAAGGGGATTATGCTGGAATATTGTTTATAAATATACATAGGAACAAATTTAACCCATTTCTGATAATAATATGAATATAAATATTTGTCTATATGGGGATTATCGGTGGAATATTGTTTATAAATATACATAGGAACCTATTTAACCCATTTCTGATAAGAATATACATATAATTATTTTTTTACATGGAGATTATGGGTGGAATATTGTTTCTAAATATACATAGGAAAGTATTTAACCTATTTCTGATAAGAATATGCATATAATTATTTTTCTGTATAGGGATTATGGTGGGAACATTTTTATAATTATACATAGGAACCTATTTAACCCATTTCTGATAAGAATATGCATATAATTATTTCTCTATATGGGGTTATGGGTGGAATATTGTATATAAATATACATAGGAACCTAATTAAAGCATTTCTGATAAGAATATGCATATAATTATTTTTCTACATGGGGATTATGGGTGGAATATTGTTTATAAATATACATAGTAACCTATTTAACCCATTTCTAATAAGAATGTACATATAATTATTTTTTTACATGGGGATTATGGGTGGAGTATTGTAGTTAAACATACATAGGAATATATTTAACCAATTTCTCATAAGAATATGCATATAATTATTTTTCTACATGGGAATTATGGGTGGAATATTGTTTATAAATATGCATAGCAATATATTTAACCCATTTCTGATAAAAATATGCATATAATTATTTTTCTACATGGGGATTATTGGTGGAATATTGTTTATAAATGTACATAGGACCCTATTTAACCAATTTCTGATAAGAATATGTATATAATTATTTTTCTATATGGGGATTATAGTGGGAAATTGTTTATAAATATACATAGGAACCTACTTAACCCATTTCTGATAAGAATATGCATATAATTATTTTTCTATAAGGGGTTATGGGTGGAATATTGTTTCTAAATATACATAGTAACCTATTTAACCCATTTCTGATAAGAATATGCATATAATTATTTTTCTATATAGGGATTATGGTGCAAAAATGTTTATAATTATACACAGGAACCTACTTAACCCATTTCTGATAAGAATATGCATATAATTATTTTTCTATAAGGGGTTATGGGTGGAATATTGTATATAAATATACATAGGAACCTAATTAAAGCATTTCTGATAAGAATATGCATATAATTATTTTTCTACATAGGGATTATTGGTGGAATATTGTTTATAAATATACATAGTAACCTATTTAACCAATTGCTCATGAGAATATTAATATAATTATTTGTCTATATATGGATTATGGGTGGAATATTGTTTATAAATATACATAGGAACATATTTAACCCATTTCTGATAAGAATATGCATATAATTATTTTTCTATATGGATTATGGGTGGAATATTGTTTCTAAATATACATAGTAACCTATTTAACCCATTTCTGATAAGAATATGCATATAATTATTTTTCTATATAGGGATTATGGTGGAAAAATGTTTATAATTATACATAGGAACCAATTTAACCCATTTCTGATAAGAATATGCATATAATTATTTTTCTATATGGGGTTATGCGTGGAATATTGTTTCTAAATATACATAGTAACCTATTTAACCCATTTCTGATAAGAATATGCATATAATTATTTTTCTACATGGAGATTATGGGTGGAATATTGTTTCTAAATATACATAGGAACGTATTTAACCTATTTCTGATAAGAATATGCATATAATTATTTTTCTATATAGGGATTATGGTGGGAAAATGTTTATAATTATACATAGGAACCTATTTAACCCATTTCTGATATGAATATGCCTATAATTATTTCTCTATATGGGGTTATGGGTGGAATATTGTATATAAATATACATAGGAACCTAATTAAAGCATTTCTGATAAGAATATGCATATAATTATTTTTCTACATAGGGATTATTGGTGGAATATTGTTTATAAATATACATAGTAACCTATTTAACCCATTTCTGATAAGAATATGCATATAATTATTTTTCTTTATGGTGCTAACTGTGGAATATTGTTTATAAATATACATAGGAACCTAATTAAAGCATATCTGATAAGAATATGCATATCATTATTTGTCTACATGGGAATTATGGGTGGACTATTGTTTATAAATATACATAGTAACCTATTTAACCCCTTTCTGATAATAATATGCATATAAATATTTTTCAGTATGGGGATTATAGGTGGAATATTGTTTATAAATATACATAGCAACATATTTAACCCATTTCTGATAAAAATATGCATATAATTATTTTTCTACATGGGGATTATTGGTGGAATATTGTTTATAAATGCACATAGGAACCTATTTAACCAATTTCTGATAAGAATATGCATATAATTATTTTCTATATTGGGATTATGGTAGAAAATTGTTTATAAATATACAAAGGAACCTAATTAAATCATTTATGATAAGAATATGCATATAATTATTTTTCTACATGGGAATTATGGGTGGAATATTGTTTATAAATATACATAGGAACCTATTTAACCAATTTCTGATAAGAATATGCATATAATTATTTTTCTATATGGGGTTATGGGTTTAATATTGTGTATAAATATACATAGGACCCTATTTAAACAATTTCTGATAAGAATATGTATATAATTATTTTTCTATATGGGGATTATAGTGGAAAATTGTTTATAAATATACATAGGAACGTAATTAAAGTATTTCTGATAAAAATATGCATATAATTATATTTCTACATGGGGATTATGGGTGGAATATTGTTTCTAAATATACATAGTAACCTATTTACCCCATTTCTGATAAGAATATGCATATAATTATTTTTCTACATGGAGAATATGGGTGGAATATTGTTTCTAAATATACATAGGAACCTATTGAACCCATTTCTGATAAGAATATGCATATAATTCTTTTTCTATATGGGGATTATGGTGGAAAATTGTTTATAAATATACATAGGAACCTATTTAACCCATTTCTGATAAGAATATGCATATAATTATTTTTCTACATGGGGATTATGGGTGGAATATTGTTTATAAATATACATAGTAACCTATTTAACCCATTTCTAATAAGAATATACATATAATTATTTTTCTACATGGGGATTATGGGTGGAGTATTGTAGTTAAACATACATAGGAATATATTTAACCAATTTCTCATAAGAATATGCATATAATTATTTTTCTACATGGGAATTATGGGTGTAATATTGTTTATAAATATGCATAGCAATATATTTAACCCATTTCTGATAAAAATATGCATATAATTATTTTCTATATGGGGATTATGGTAGAAAATTGTTTATAAATATACATAGGAACCTAATTAAAGCATTTCTGATAAGAATATGCATATAATTATTTTTCTACATGGGAATTATGGGTGGAATATTGTTTATAAATATACATAGGAAACTATTTAACCAATTTCTGATAAGAATATGCATATAATTATTTTTCTATATGGGGTTATGGGTTTAATATTGTGTATAAATATACATAGGACCCTATTTAACCAATTTCTGATAAGAATATGTATATAATTATTTTTCTATATGGAGATTATAGTGGAAAATTGTTTATAAATATACATAGGAACCTAATTAAAGTATTTCTGATAAAAATATGCATATAATTATATTTCTACATGGGGATTATGGGTGGAATATTGTTTCTAAATATACATAGTAACCTATTTAACCCATTTCTGATAAGAATATGCATATAATTATTTTTCTATATAGGGATTATGGTGGGAAAATGTTTATAATTATACATAGGAACCTATTTAACCCATTTCTGATAAGAATATGCATATAATTATTTTTCAATATTGGGTTATGGGTGGAATATTGTATATAAATATACATAGGTACCTAATTAAAGCATTTCTGATAAGAATATGCATATAATTATTTTTCTACATGGGGACTATAGTGGAAAATTGTTTATAAATATACATATGAACCTATTTAACCCATTTCTGATAAGAATATGTATATAATTATTTTTCTACATGGGGATTATGGGTGTAATATTGTTTATAAATATACATAGTAACCTATTTAACCCATTTCTGATAAGAATATACATATAATTGTTTTTCTACATGGGGATTATGGGTGGAATATTGTTTATAAATATACATAGGACGCTATTTAACCCATTTCTGATACGAATATGCATAGAATTATTTTTCTATATGGGGAGTATGGTGGAAAATTGTTTATAAATATACATAAGGAACCATTTTAACCCATTGCTCATAAGAATATTAATATAATTATTTGTAACCTATTTAACCCCTTTCTGATAAGAATATGCATATAAATATTTATCAGTATGGGGATTATGGGTGGAATATTGTAGATAAACATACATAGTAATATATTTAACCAATTTCTCATAAGAATATGCATATAATTATTTTTCTACATGGGGATTATGGGTGGAATATTGTTTATAAATATACATAGCAACATATTTAACCCATTTCTGATAAAAAATATGCATATAATTATTTGTCTACATGGGGATTATTGCTTGAATATTGTTTTTTAAATATACATAGGAACCTATTTAACCAATTTCTGATAAAAATATGCATATAATTATTTTTCTATAAGGGGATTATGGTGGAATATTGTTTATAAATATACATAGGAACCAATTTAACCCATTTCTGATAATAATATGAATATAATTATTTGTCTATATGGGGATTATCGGTGGAATATTGTTTATAAATATACATAGGAACCTATTTAACCCATTTCTGATAAGAATATGCATATAATTATTTTTCTATATGGGGTTATGGGTGGAATATTGTTTATAAATATACATAGGAACCTAATTAAAGCATTTCTGATAAGAATATGCATATAATTATTTTTCTACATGGGGACTATAGTGGAAAATTGTTTATAAATATACATAGGAACCTATTTAACCCATTTCTGATAAGAATATGCATATAATTATTTTTCTACATAGGGATTATTGGTGGAATATTGTTTATAAATATACATAGTAACCTATTTAACCCATTGCTCATAAGAATATTAATATAATTATTTGTCTATATATGGATTATGGGTGGAATATTGTTTATAAATATACATAGGAACATATTTAACCCATTTCTGATAAGAATATGCATATAATTATTTTTCTATATGGGGTTATGGGTGGAATATTGTTTATAAATATACATAGGAACCTAGGTAAAGCATTACTGATAAGAATATGCATATAATTATTTTTCTATATGGGGACTATAGTGGAATTTTTTTTATAAATATACATAGGAACCTATTTAACCCCATTCTGATAAGAATATGCATATAAATATTTATCAGTATGGGGATTATGGGTGGAATATTGTAGATAAACATACATAGTAATATATTTAACCAATTTCTCATAAGAATATGCATATAATTATTTTTCTACATGGGGATTATGGGTGGAATATTGTTTATAAATATACATAGCAACATATTTAACCCATTTCTGATAAAAAATATGCATATAATTATTTGTCTACATGGGGATTATTGCTTGAATATTGTTTTTTAAATATACATAGGAACCTATTTAACCAATTTCTGATAAAAATATGCATATAATTATTTTTCTATAAGGGGATTATGGTGGAATATTGTTTATAAATATACATAGGAACCAATTTAACCCATTTCTGATAATAATATGAATATAATTATTTGTCTATATGGGGATTATCGGTGGAATATTGTTTATAAATATACATAGGAACCTATTTAACCCATTTCTGATAAGAATATGCATATAATTATTTTTCTATATGGGGTTATGGGTGGAATATTGTTTATAAATATACATAGGAACCTAATTAAAGCATTTCTGATAAGAATATGCATATAATTATTTTTCTACATGGGGACTATAGTGGAAAATTGTTTATAAATATACATAGGAACCTATTTAACCCATTTCTGATAAGAATATGCATATAATTATTTTTCTACATAGGGATTATTGGTGGAATATTGTTTATAAATATACATAGTAACCTATTTAACCCATTGCTCATAAGAATATTAATATAATTATTTGTCTATATATGGATTATGGGTGGAATATTGTTTATAAATATACATAGGAACATATTTAACCCATTTCTGATAAGAATATGCATATAATTATTTTTCTATATGGGGTTATGGGTGGAATATTGTTTATAAATATACATAGGAACCTAGGTAAAGCATTACTGATAAGAATATGCATATAATTATTTTTCTATATGGGGACTATAGTGGAATTTTTTTTATAAATATACATAGGAACCTATTTAACCAATTTCTGATAAGAATATGCATATAATTATTTTTCTATATGGGGTTATGGGTTTAGTATTGTGTATAAATATACATAGGACCCTATTTAAACAATTTCTGATAAGAATATGTATATAATTATTTTTCTATATGGGGATTATAGTGGAAAATTGTTTATAAATATACATAGGAACGTAATTAAAGTATTTCTGATAAAAATATGCATATAATTATATTTCTACATGGGGATTATGGGTGGAATATTGTTTCTAAATATACATAGTAACCTATTTACCCCATTTCTGATAAGAATATGCATATAATTATTTTTCTACATGGAGAATATGGGTGGAATATTGTTTCTAAATATACATAGGAACCTATTGAACCCATTTCTGATAAGAATATGCATATAATTCTTTTTCTATATGGGGATTATGGTGGAAAATTGTTTATAAATATACATAGGAACCTATTTAACCCATTTCTGATAAGAATATGCATATAATTATTTTTCTACATGGGGATTATGGGTGGAATATTGTTTATAAATATACATAGTAACCTATTTAACCCATTTCTAATAAGAATATACATATAATTATTTTTCTACATGGGGATTATGGGTGGAGTATTGTAGTTAAACATACATAGGAATATATTTAACCAATTTCTCATAAGAATATGCATATAATTATTTTTCTACATGGGAATTATGGGTGTAATATTGTTTATAAATATGCATAGCAATATATTTAACCCATTTCTGATAAAAATATGCATATAATTATTTTCTATATGGGGATTATGGTAGAAAATTGTTTATAAATATACATAGGAACCTAATTAAAGCATTTCTGATAAGAATATGCATATAATTATTTTTCTACATGGGAATTATGGGTGGAATATTGTTTATAAATATACATAGGAAACTATTTAACCAATTTCTGATAAGAATATGCATATAATTATTTTTCTATATGGGGTTATGGGTTTAATATTGTGTATAAATATACATAGGACCCTATTTAACCAATTTCTGATAAGAATATGTATATAATTATTTTTCTATATGGGGATTATAGTGGAAAATTGTTTATAAATATACATAGGAACCTAATTAAAGTATTTCTGATAAAAATATGCATATAATTATATTTCTACATGGGGATTATGGGTGGAATATTGTTTCTAAATATACATAGTAACCTATTTAACCCATTTCTGATAAGAATATGCATATAATTATTTTTCTATATAGGGATTATGGTGGGAAAATGTTTATAATTATACATAGGAACCTATTTAACCCATTTCTGATAAGAATATGCATATAATTATTTTTCAATATTGGGTTATGGGTGGAATATTGTATATAAATATACATAGGTACCTAATTAAAGCATTTCTGATAAGAATATGCATATAATTATTTTTCTACATGGGGACTATAGTGGAAAATTGTTTATAAATATACATATGAACCTATTTAACCCATTTCTGATAAGAATATGTATATAATTATTTTTCTACATGGGGATTATGGGTGTAATATTGTTTATAAATATACATAGTAACCTATTTAACCCATTTCTGATAAGAATATACATATAATTGTTTTTCTACATGGGGATTATGGGTGGAATATTGTTTATAAATATACATAGGACGCTATTTAACCCATTTCTGATACGAATATGCATAGAATTATTTTTCTATATGGGGAGTATGGTGGAAAATTGTTTATAAATATACATAAGGAACCATTTTAACCCATTGCTCATAAGAATATTAATATAATTATTTGTAACCTATTTAACCCCTTTCTGATAAGAATATGCATATAAATATTTATCAGTATGGGGATTATGGGTGGAATATTGTAGATAAACATACATAGTAATATATTTAACCAATTTCTCATAAGAATATGCATATAATTATTTTTCTACATGGGGATTATGGGTGGAATATTGTTTATAAATATACATAGCAACATATTTAACCCATTTCTGATAAAAAATATGCATATAATTATTTGTCTACATGGGGATTATTGCTTGAATATTGTTTTTTAAATATACATAGGAACCTATTTAACCAATTTCTGATAAAAATATGCATATAATTATTTTTCTATAAGGGGATTATGGTGGAATATTGTTTATAAATATACATAGGAACCAATTTAACCCATTTCTGATAATAATATGAATATAATTATTTGTCTATATGGGGATTATCGGTGGAATATTGTTTATAAATATACATAGGAACCTATTTAACCCATTTCTGATAAGAATATGCATATAATTATTTTTCTATATGGGGTTATGGGTGGAATATTGTTTATAAATATACATAGGAACCTAATTAAAGCATTTCTGATAAGAATATGCATATAATTATTTTTCTACATGGGGACTATAGTGGAAAATTGTTTATAAATATACATAGGAACCTATTTAACCCATTTCTGATAAGAATATGCATATAATTATTTTTCTACATAGGGATTATTGGTGGAATATTGTTTATAAATATACATAGTAACCTATTTAACCCATTGCTCATAAGAATATTAATATAATTATTTGTCTATATATGGATTATGGGTGGAATATTGTTTATAAATATACATAGGAACATATTTAACCCATTTCTGATAAGAATATGCATATAATTATTTTTCTATATGGGGTTATGGGTGGAATATTGTTTATAAATATACATAGGAACCTAGGTAAAGCATTACTGATAAGAATATGCATATAATTATTTTTCTATATGGGGACTATAGTGGAATTTTTTTTATAAATATACATAGGAACCTATTTAACCCCTTTCTGATAAGAATATGCATATAAATATTTATCAGTATGGGGATTATGGGTGGAATATTGTAGATAAACATACATAGTAATATATTTAACCAATTTCTCATAAGAATATGCATATAATTATTTTTCTACATGGGGATTATGGGTGGAATATTGTTTATAAATATACATAGCAACATATTTAACCCATTTCTGATAAAAAATATGCATATAATTATTTGTCTACATGGGGATTATTGCTTGAATATTGTTTTTTAAATATACATAGGAACCTATTTAACCAATTTCTGATAAAAATATGCATATAATTATTTTTCTATAAGGGGATTATGGTGGAATATTGTTTATAAATATACATAGGAACCAATTTAACCCATTTCTGATAATAATATGAATATAATTATTTGTCTATATGGGGATTATCGGTGGAATATTGTTTATAAATATACATAGGAACCTATTTAACCCATTTCTGATAAGAATATGCATATAATTATTTTTCTATATGGGGTTATGGGTGGAATATTGTTTATAAATATACATAGGAACCTAATTAAAGCATTTCTGATAAGAATATGCATATAATTATTTTTCTACATGGGGACTATAGTGGAAAATTGTTTATAAATATACATAGGAACCTATTTAACCCATTTCTGATAAGAATATGCATATAATTATTTTTCTACATAGGGATTATTGGTGGAATATTGTTTATAAATATACATAGTAACCTATTTAACCCATTGCTCATAAGAATATTAATATAATTATTTGTCTATATATGGATTATGGGTGGAATATTGTTTATAAATATACATAGGAACATATTTAACCCATTTCTGATAAGAATATGCATATAATTATTTTTCTATATGGGGTTATGGGTTGAATATTGTTTATAAATATACATAGGAACCTAGGTAAAGCATTACTGATAAGAATATGCATATAATTATTTTTCTATATGGGGACTATAGTGGAATTTTTTTTATAAATATACATAGGAACCTATTTAACCAATTTCTGATAAGAATATGCATATAATTATTTTTCTATATGGGGTTATGGGTTTAGTATTGTGTATAAATATACATAGGACCCTATTTAACCAATTTCGGATAAGAATATGTATATAATTATTTTTCTATATGGGGATTATAGTGGAAAATTGTTTATAAATATACATAGGAACCTAATTAAAGTATTTCTGATAAAAATATGCATATAATTATATTTCTACATGGGGATTATGGGTGGAATATTGTTTCTAAATATACATAGTAACCTATTTAACCCATTTCTGATAAGAATATGCATATAATTATTTTTCTATATAGGGATTATGGTGGAAAAATGTTTATAATTATACATAGGAACCAATTTAACCCATTTCTGATAAGAATATGCATATAATTATTTTTCTATATGGGGTTATGCGTGGAATATTGTTTCTAAATATACATAGTAACCTATTTAACCCATTTCTGATAAGAATATGCATATAATTATTTTTCTACATAGGGATTATTGGTGGAATATTGTTTATAAATATACATAGTAACCTATTTAACCCATTTCTGATAAGAATATGCATATGATTATTTTTCTTTATGGTGCTAACTGTGGAATATTGTTTATAAATATACATAGGAACCTAATTAAAGTATTTCTGATAAAAATATGCATATAATTATATTTCTACATGGGGATTATGCGTGGAATATTGTTTCTAAATATACATAGGAACGTATTTAACCTATTTCTGATAAGAATATGCATATAATTATTTTTCTATATAGGGATTATGGTGGGAAAATGTTTATAATTATACATAGGAACCTATTTAACCCATTTCTGATATGAATATGCCTATAATTATTTCTCTATATGGGGTTATGGGTGGAATATTGTATATAAATATACATAGGAACCTAATTAAAGCATTTCTGATAAGAATATGCATATAATTATTTTTCTACATAGGGATTATTGGTGGAATATTGTTTATAAATATACATAGTAACCTATTTAACCCATTTCTGATAAGAATATGCATATAATTATTTTTCTTTATGGTGCTAACTGTGGAATATTGTTTATAAATATACATAGGAACCTAATTAAAGCATATCTGATAAGAATATGCATATCATTATTTGTCTACATGGGAATTATGGGTGGACTATTGTTTATAAATATACATAGTAACCTATTTAACCCCTTTCTGATAATAATATGCATATAAATATTTTTCAGTATGGGGATTATAGGTGGAATATTGTTTATAAATATACATAGCAACATATTTAACCCATTTCTGATAAAAATATGCATATAATTATTTTTCTACATGGGGATTATTGGTGGAATATTGTTTATAAATGTACATAGGAACCTATTTAACCAATTTCTGATAAGAATATGCATATAATTATTTTCTATATTGGGATTATGGTAGAAAATTGTTTATAAATATACAAAGGAACCTAATTAAATCATTTATGATAAGAATATGCATATAATTATTTTTCTACATGGGAATTATGGGTGGAATATTGTTTATAAATATACATAGGAACCTATTTAACCAATTTCTGATAAGAATATGCATATAATTATTTTTCTATATGGGGTTATGGGTTTAATATTGTGTATAAATATACATAGGACCCTATTTAAACAATTTCTGATAAGAATATGTATATAATTATTTTTCTATATGGGGATTATAGTGGAAAATTGTTTATAAATATACATAGGAACGTAATTAAAGTATTTCTGATAAAAATATGCATATAATTATATTTCTACATGGGGATTATGGGTGGAATATTGTTTCTAAATATACATAGTAACCTATTTACCCCATTTCTGATAAGAATATGCATATAATTATTTTTCTACATGGAGAATATGGGTGGAATATTGTTTCTAAATATACATAGGAACCTATTGAACCCATTTCTGATAAGAATATGCATATAATTATTTTTCTATATGGGGTTATGGGTGGAATATTGTTTATAAATATACATAGGACGCGATTTAACCCATTTCTGATACGAATATGCATATAATTATTTTTCTATATGGGGCTAATTGTGGATTATTGTTTATAAATATACATAGGAACCTAATTAAAGCATTTCTGATAAGAATATGCATATAATTATTTTTCTACATGGCAATTATGGGTGGAATCTTGTTTATAAATATACATAGTAACCTAATTAAAGCATTTCTGATAAGAATATACATAGAATTATTTTTCTACATGGGGATTATGGGTGGAATATTGTAGTTAAACATGCATAGGAATATATTTAACCAATTTCTCATAAGAATATGCATATAATTATTTTTTTACATGGGGAATTTTGGTGGAATATTGTTTATCAACATACATAGGACCCTATTTAACCAATTTCTGATAAGAATATGTATATAATTCTATATGGGGATTATAGTGGAAAATTGTTTATAAATATACATAGGAACCGAATTAAAGTATTTCTGATAAGAATATGCATATAATTATTTTTCTACATGGGGATTATGGGTGGAATATTGTTTATAAATATACATAGGAAACTATTTAACCAATTTCTGATAAGAATATGCATATAATTATTTTTCTATATGGGGTTATGGGTTTAATATTGTGTATAAATATACATAGGACCCTATTTAACCAATTTCTGATAAGAATATGTATATAATTATTTTTCTATATGGGGATTATAGTGGAAAATTGTTTATAAATATACATAGGAACCTAATTAAAGTATTTCTGATAAAAATATGCATATAATTATATTTCTACATGGGGATTATGGGTGGAATATTGTTTCTAAATATACATAGTAACCTATTTAACCCATTTCTGATAAGAATATGCATATAATTATTTTTCTATATAGGGATTATGGTGGGAAAATGTTTATAATTATACATAGGAACCTATTTAACCCATTTCTGATAAGAATATGCATATAATTATTTTTCAATATTGGGTTATGGGTGGAATATTGTATATAAATATACATAGGTACCTAATTAAAGCATTTCTGATAAGAATATGCATATAATTATTTTTCTACATGGGGACTATAGTGGAAAATTGTTTATAAATATACATATGAACCTATTTAACCCATTTCTGATAAGAATATGTATATAATTATTTTTCTACATGGGGATTATGGGTGTAATATTGTTTATAAATATACATAGTAACCTATTTAACCCATTTCTGATAAGAATATACATATAATTGTTTTTCTACATGGGGATTATGGGTGGAATATTGTTTATAAATATACATAGGACGCTATTTAACCCATTTCTGATACGAATATGCATAGAATTATTTTTCTATATGGGGAGTATGGTGTAAAATTGTTTATAAATATACATAAGGAACCATTTTAACCCATTGCTCATAAGAATATTAATATAATTATTTGTAACCTATTTAACCCCTTTCTGATAAGAATATGCATATAAATATTTATCAGTATGGGGATTATGGGTGGAATATTGTAGATAAACATACATAGTAATATATTTAACCAATTTCTCATAAGAATATGCATATAATTATTTTTCTACATGGGGATTATGGGTGGAATATTGTTTATAAATATACATAGCAACATATTTAACCCATTTCTGATAAAAAATATGCATATAATTATTTGTCTACATGGGGATTATTGCTTGAATATTGTTTTTTAAATATACATAGGAACCTATTTAACCAATTTCTGATAAAAATATGCATATAATTATTTTTCTATAAGGGGATTATGGTGGAATATTGTTTATAAATATACATAGGAACCAATTTAACCCATTTCTGATAATAATATGAATATAATTATTTGTCTATATGGGGATTATCGGTGGAATATTGTTTATAAATATACATAGGAACCTATTTAACCCATTTCTGATAAGAATATGCATATAATTATTTTTCTATATGGGGTTATGGGTGGAATATTGTTTATAAATATACATAGGAACCTAATTAAAGCATTTCTGATAAGAATATGCATATAATTATTTTTCTACATGGGGACTATAGTGGAAAATTGTTTATAAATATACATAGGAACCTATATAACCCATTTCTGATAAGAATATGCATATAATTATTTTTCTACATAGGGATTATTGGTGGAATATTGTTTATAAATATACATAGTAACCTATTTAACCCATTGCTCATAAGAATATTAATATAATTATTTGTCTATATATGGATTATGGGTGGAATATTGTTTATAAATATACATAGGAACATATTTAACCCATTTCTGATAAGAATATGCATATAATTATTTTTCTATATGGGGTTATGGGTGGAATATTGTTTATAAATATACATAGGAACCTAGGTAAAGCATTACTGATAAGAATATGCATATAATTATTTTTCTATATGGGGACTATAGTGGAATTTTTTTTATAAATATACATAGGAACCTATTTAACCCCTTTCTGATAAGAATATGCATATAAATATTTATCAGTATGGGGATTATGGGTGGAATATTGTAGATAAACATACATAGTAATATATTTAACCAATTTCTCATAAGAATATGCATATAATTATTTTTCTACATGGGGATTATGGGTGGAATATTGTTTATAAATATACATAGCAACATATTTAACCCATTTCTGATAAAAAATATGCATATAATTATTTGTCTACATGGGGATTATTGCTTGAATATTGTTTTTTAAATATACATAGGAACCTATTTAACCAATTTCTGATAAAAATATGCATATAATTATTTTTCTATAAGGGGATTATGGTGGAATATTGTTTATAAATATACATAGGAACCAATTTAACCCATTTCTGATAATAATATGAATATAATTATTTGTCTATATGGGGATTATCGGTGGAATATTGTTTATAAATATACATAGGAACCTATTTAACCCATTTCTGATAAGAATATGCATATAATTATTTTTCTATATGGGGTTATGGGTGGAATATTGTTTATAAATATACATAGGAACCTAATTAAAGCATTTCTGATAAGAATATGCATATAATTATTTTTCTACATGGGGACTATAGTGGAAAATTGTTTATAAATATACATAGGAACCTATTTAACCCATTTCTGATAAGAATATGCATATAATTATTTTTCTACATAGGGATTATTGGTGGAATATTGTTTATAAATATACATAGTAACCTATTTAACCCATTGCTCATAAGAATATTAATATAATTATTTGTCTATATATGGATTATGGGTGGAATATTGTTTATAAATATACATAGGAACATATTTAACCCATTTCTGATAAGAATATGCATATAATTATTTTTCTATATGGGGTTATGGGTGGAATATTGTTTATAAATATACATAGGAACCTAGGTAAAGCATTACTGATAAGAATATGCATATAATTATTTTTCTATATGGGGACTATAGTGGAATTTTTTTTATAAATATACATAGGAACCTATTTAACCAATTTCTGATAAGAATATGCATATAATTATTTTTCTATATGGGGTTATGGGTTTAGTATTGTGTATAAATATACATAGGACCCTATTTAACCAATTTCGGATAAGAATATGTATATAATTATTTTTCTATATGGGGATTATAGTGGAAAATTGTTTATAAATATACATAGGAACCTAATTAAAGTATTTCTGATAAAAATATGCATATAATTATATTTCTACATGGGGATTATGGGTGGAATATTGTTTCTAAATATACATAGTAACCTATTTAACCCATTTCTGATAAGAATATGCATATAATTATTTTTCTATATAGGGATTATGGTGGAAAAATGTTTATAATTATACATAGGAACCAATTTAACCCATTTCTGATAAGAATATGCATATAATTATTTTTCTATATGGGGTTATGCGTGGAATATTGTTTCTAAATATACATAGTAACCTATTTAACCCATTTCTGATAAGAATATGCATATAATTATTTTTCTACATAGGGATTATTGGTGGAATATTGTTTATAAATATACATAGTAACCTATTTAACCCATTTCTGATAAGAATATGCATATGATTATTTTTCTTTATGGTGCTAACTGTGGAATATTGTTTATAAATATACATAGGAACCTAATTAAAGTATTTCTGATAAAAATATGCATATAATTATATTTCTACATGGGGATTATGCGTGGAATATTGTTTCTAAATATACATAGGAACGTATTTAACCTATTTCTGATAAGAATATGCATATAATTATTTTTCTATATAGGGATTATGGTGGGAAAATGTTTATAATTATACATAGGAACCTATTTAACCCATTTCTGATATGAATATGCCTATAATTATTTCTCTATATGGGGTTATGGGTGGAATATTGTATATAAATATACATAGGAACCTAATTAAAGCATTTCTGATAAGAATATGCATATAATTATTTTTCTACATAGGGATTATTGGTGGAATATTGTTTATAAATATACATAGTAACCTATTTAACCCATTTCTGATAAGAATATGCATATAATTATTTTTCTTTATGGTGCTAACTGTGGAATATTGTTTATAAATATACATAGGAACCTAATTAAAGCATATCTGATAAGAATATGCATATCATTATTTGTCTACATGGGAATTATGGGTGGACTATTGTTTATAAATATACATAGTAACCTATTTAACCCCTTTCTGATAATAATATGCATATAAATATTTTTCAGTATGGGGATTATAGGTGGAATATTGTTTATAAATATACATAGCAACATATTTAACCCATTTCTGATAAAAATATGCATATAATTATTTTTCTACATGGGGATTATTGGTGGAATATTGTTTATAAATGTACATAGGAACCTATTTAACCAATTTCTGATAAGAATATGCATATAATTATTTTCTATATTGGGATTATGGTAGAAAATTGTTTATAAATATACAAAGGAACCTAATTAAATCATTTATGATAAGAATATGCATATAATTATTTTTCTACATGGGAATTATGGGTGGAATATTGTTTATAAATATACATAGGAACCTATTTAACCAATTTCTGATAAGAATATGCATATAATTATTTTTCTATATGGGGTTATGGGTTTAATATTGTGTATAAATATACATAGGACCCTATTTAAACAATTTCTGATAAGAATATGTATATAATTATTTTTCTATATGGGGATTATAGTGGAAAATTGTTTATAAATATACATAGGAACGTAATTAAAGTATTTCTGATAAAAATATGCATATAATTATATTTCTACATGGGGATTATGGGTGGAATATTGTTTCTAAATATACATAGTAACCTATTTACCCCATTTCTGATAAGAATATGCATATAATTATTTTTCTACATGGAGAATATGGGTGGAATATTGTTTCTAAATATACATAGGAACCTATTGAACCCATTTCTGATAAGAATATGCATATAATTCTTTTTCTATATGGGGATTATGGTGGAAAATTGTTTATAAATATACATAGGAACCTATTTAACCCATTTCTGATAAGAATATGCATATAATTATTTTTCTACATGGGGATTATGGGTGGAATATTGTTTATAAATATACATAGTAACCTATTTAACCCATTTCTAATAAGAATATACATATAATTATTTTTCTACATGGGGATTATGGGTGGAGTATTGTAGTTAAACATACATAGGAATATATTTAACCAATTTCTCATAAGAATATGCATATAATTATTTTTCTACATGGGAATTATGGGTGTAATATTGTTTATAAATATGCATAGCAATATATTTAACCCATTTCTGATAAAAATATGCATATAATTATTTTCTATATGGGAATTATGGTAGAAAATTGTTTATAAATATACATAGGAACCTAATTAAAGCATTTCTGATAAGAATATGCATATAATTATTTTTCTACATGGGAATTATGGGTGGAATATTGTTTATAAATATACATAGGAAACTATTTAACCAATTTCTGATAAGAATATGCATATAATTATTTTTCTATATGGGGTTATGGGTTTAATATTGTGTATAAATATACATAGGACCCTATTTAACCAATTTCTGATAAGAATATGTATATAATTATTTTTCTATATGGGGATTATAGTGGAAAATTGTTTATAAATATACATAGGAACCTAATTAAAGTATTTCTGATAAAAATATGCATATAATTATATTTCTACATGGGGATTATGGGTGGAATATTGTTTCTAAATATACATAGTAACCTATTTAACCCATTTCTGATAAGAATATGCATATAATTATTTTTCTATATAGGGATTATGGTGGGAAAATGTTTATAATTATACATAGGAACCTATTTAACCCATTTCTGATAAGAATATGCATATAATTATTTTTCAATATTGGGTTATGGGTGGAATATTGTATATAAATATACATAGGTACCTAATTAAAGCATTTCTGATAAGAATATGCATATAATTATTTTTCTACATGGGGACTATAGTGGAAAATTGTTTATAAATATACATATGAACCTATTTAACCCATTTCTGATAAGAATATGTATATAATTATTTTTCTACATGGGGATTATGGGTGTAATATTGTTTATAAATATACATAGTAACCTATTTAACCCATTTCTGATAAGAATATACATATAATTGTTTTTCTACATGGGGATTATGGGTGGAATATTGTTTATAAATATACATAGGACGCTATTTAACCCATTTCTGATACGAATATGCATAGAATTATTTTTCTATATGGGGAGTATGGTGGAAAATTGTTTATAAATATACATAAGGAACCATTTTAACCCATTGCTCATAAGAATATTAATATAATTATTTGTAACCTATTTAACCCCTTTCTGATAAGAATATGCATATAAATATTTATCAGTATGGGGATTATGGGTGGAATATTGTAGATAAACATACATAGTAATATATTTAACCAATTTCTCATAAGAATATGCATATAATTATTTTTCTACATGGGGATTATGGGTGGAATATTGTTTATAAATATACATAGCAACATATTTAACCCATTTCTGATAAAAAATATGCATATAATTATTTGTCTACATGGGGATTATTGCTTGAATATTGTTTTTTAAATATACATAGGAACCTATTTAACCAATTTCTGATAAAAATATGCATATAATTATTTTTCTATAAGGGGATTATGGTGGAATATTGTTTATAAATATACATAGGAACCAATTTAACCCATTTCTGATAATAATATGAATATAATTATTTGTCTATATGGGGATTATCGGTGGAATATTGTTTATAAATATACATAGGAACCTATTTAACCCATTTCTGATAAGAATATGCATATAATTATTTTTCTATATGGGGTTATGGGTGGAATATTGTTTATAAATATACATAGGAACCTAATTAAAGCATTTCTGATAAGAATATGCATATAATTATTTTTCTACATGGGGACTATAGTGGAAAATTGTTTATAAATATACATAGGAACCTATTTAACCCATTTCTGATAAGAATATGCATATAATTATTTTTCTACATAGGGATTATTGGTGGAATATTGTTTATAAATATACATAGTAACCTATTTAACCCATTGCTCATAAGAATATTAATATAATTATTTGTCTATATATGGATTATGGGTGGAATATTGTTTATAAATATACATAGGAACATATTTAACCCATTTCTGATAAGAATATGCATATAATTATTTTTCTATATGGGGTTATGGGTGGAATATTGTTTATAAATATACATAGGAACCTAGGTAAAGCATTACTGATAAGAATATGCATATAATTATTTTTCTATATGGGGACTATAGTGGAATTTTTTTTATAAATATACATAGGAACCTATTTAACCCCTTTCTGATAAGAATATGCATATAAATATTTATCAGTATGGGGATTATGGGTGGAATATTGTAGATAAACATACATAGTAATATATTTAACCAATTTCTCATAAGAATATGCATATAATTATTTTTCTACATGGGGATTATGGGTGGAATATTGTTTATAAATATACATAGCAACATATTTAACCCATTTCTGATAAAAAATATGCATATAATTATTTGTCTACATGGGGATTATTGCTTGAATATTGTTTTTTAAATATACATAGGAACCTATTTAACCAATTTCTGATAAAAATATGCATATAATTATTTTTCTATAAGGGGATTATGGTGGAATATTGTTTATAAATATACATAGGAACCAATTTAACCCATTTCTGATAATAATATGAATATAATTATTTGTCTATATGGGGATTATCGGTGGAATATTGTTTATAAATATACATAGGAACCTATTTAACCCATTTCTGATAAGAATATGCATATAATTATTTTTCTATATGGGGTTATGGGTGGAATATTGTTTATAAATATACATAGGAACCTAATTAAAGCATTTCTGATAAGAATATGCATATAATTATTTTTCTACATGGGGACTATAGTGGAAAATTGTTTATAAATATACATAGGAACCTATTTAACCCATTTCTGATAAGAATATGCATATAATTATTTTTCTACATAGGGATTATTGGTGGAATATTGTTTATAAATATACATAGTAACCTATTTAACCCATTGCTCATAAGAATATTAATATAATTATTTGTCTATATATGGATTATGGGTGGAATATTGTTTATAAATATACATAGGAACATATTTAACCCATTTCTGATAAGAATATGCATATAATTATTTTTCTATATGGGGTTATGGGTGGAATATTGTTTATAAATATACATAGGAACCTAGGTAAAGCATTACTGATAAGAATATGCATATAATTATTTTTCTATATGGGGACTATAGTGGAATTTTTTTTATAAATATACATAGGAACCTATTTAACCAATTTCTGATAAGAATATGCATATAATTATTTTTCTATATGGGGTTATGGGTTTAGTATTGTGTATAAATATACATAGGACCCTATTTAACCAATTTCGGATAAGAATATGTATATAATTATTTTTCTATATGGGGATTATAGTGGAAAATTGTTTATAAATATACATAGGAACCTAATTAAAGTATTTCTGATAAAAATATGCATATAATTATATTTCTACATGGGGATTATGGGTGGAATATTGTTTCTAAATATACATAGTAACCTATTTAACCCATTTCTGATAAGAATATGCATATAATTATTTTTCTATATAGGGATTATGGTGGAAAAATGTTTATAATTATACATAGGAACCAATTTAACCCATTTCTGATAAGAATATGCATATAATTATTTTTCTATATGGGGTTATGCGTGGAATATTATTTCTAAATATACATAGTAACCTATTTAACCCATTTCTGATAAGAATATGCATATAATTATTTTTCTACATAGGGATTATTGGTGGAATATTGTTTATAAATATACATAGTAACCTATTTAACCCATTTCTGATAAGAATATGCATATGATTATTTTTCTACATGGGGATTATGAGTGGAATGTGGATTATAAATATACATAGGAACCTATTTTTCTACATGGGGATTATGGGTGGAATGTGGATTATAAATATACATGGGAACCTATTTAACCCATTTCTGATAAGAATATGCATATAATTCTTTTTCTACATGGGGATTATGGGTGGACTGATGTTCATAAATATACATAGGGACCTATTTAACCCATTTCTGATAAGAATATGAATATAATTATTTTTCTATATTGGGGATTATGTTTGGAATATTGTTTATAAATATACATAAGGATCCTATTTACCCCCATTTCTGATAAGAGTATGCATATAATTTGTTTTCTACATGGGGATTATGGGTGGAATATTGTTTATAAATATATATAGGTACCTATTTAACCAATTTCTGATTAGAATATGAATGTAATTATTTTTCTACATGGGGATTATGGGTGGAATACTGTTTATAAATATACATGGAACCTATTTAACCCATTTCTGATAAGAATATGCATATAATTTATTTTTTACATGGGGATTATGGGATGAATAGTGTTTATAAATATACATTGTAACCTATTTAACCCATTTCTGATAATAATATACCAATATTTATTTTTCTACATGGGCAATATGGGAGGAATATTGTTTATAAATATACATAAGAATCTATTTAACCCATTTCTGATAAGAATATTCATATAATTATTTTTCTACATGAGGATTATGGGTGGAATACTGTTTATATATGAACATAGGAACCTACTTACCCCATTTCTGATAAGAATATGCATATAATTATTTTTCTACATGGGGATTGTGGGTGGAATATTGTAGTTAAAGGAATATATTAAACCTATTTCTGCTATGAATATGCATTTAATTATGTTTCTATATGTTGATTATGGGTGGAATATTTTTTATAAATATACATAGGAACCTATTTAACCCATTTCTGATAAGAATATGCATATAATTATTTTTCTACATGGGGATTATGGGTGGAATATGGATTATAAATATACATAGGAACCTTTTTAACCCATTTCTGATAAGAATATGCATATAATTATTTTTCTACATGGGGATTGTGGGTGGAATATTGTAGTTAAACATACATAGGGATATATTAAACCTATTTCTGCTATGAATATGCATATAATTATGTTTCTATATGTTGATTATGGGTGGAATGTGGATTATAAATATACATAGGAACCTATTTAACCCATTTCTAATAAGAATATGCATATAATTCTTTTGCTACATGGGGATTATGGGTGGATTGATGTTCATAAATATACAAAGGGACCTATTTAACCATTTCTGATAAGAATATGCATATGATTATTTTTCTATATGGGGATTATGTTTGGAATATTGTTTAGAAATATACATTAGGATCCTATTTAACCCATTTCTGATAAGAATATGAATATAATTATTTTTCTATATGGGGATTATGGGTGGAATATATCTATACATAGGAACATATTTAACCCATTTCTGATAAGAATATGCATATAATTATTTTTCTACATGGGGATTATGTGTTGAATATTCTTAATAAATATTTAACCCAATTCTGATAAGAGTATGCATAGAATTATTTTTCTATATGGGAATTATGGGTGGAATATTGTTTATAATGATACATAGTAACCTCTTTTACCCATTTCTGATAAGAATATGCATATAAATATTTTTCTGTATTGGGATTGTGGGTGGAATATTGTTTATAAATATACATAGGAACCTATTTACCCCCATTTCTGATAAGAATATGCATATAATTCGTTTTCTACATGGGGAATTTTGGGTGGAATATTGTTTATAAATATACATAGGAACCTATTTAACCCATTTTTGATTAGAATATGAATGTAATTATTTTTCTACATGGGGATTATGGGTGGAATACTGTTTATAAATATACATGGAATCTATTTAACCCATTTCTGATAAGAATATGCATATAATTATTTTTTTACATGGGGATTATGGGATGAATAGTGTTTATAAATATACATTGTAACCTATTTAACCCATTTCTGATAATAATATACCAATATTTATTTTTCTACATGGGCAATATGGGAGGAATATTGTTTATAAATATACATAAGAATCTATTTAACCCATTTCTGATAAGAATATGCATATAATTATTTTTCTACATGGGGATTGTGGGTGGAATATTGTAGTTAAACATATATAGGAATATATTAAACCTATTTCTGCTATGAATATGCATATAATTATGTTTCTATATGTTGATTATGGGTGGAATATTTTTTATAAATATACATAGGAACCTATTTAACCCATTTCTGATAAGAATATGCATATAATTATTTTTCTACATGGGGATTATGGGTGGAATATGGATTATAAATATACATAGGAACCTTTTTAACCCATTTCTGATAAGAATATGCATATAATTATTTTTCTACATGGGGATTATGGGTGGAATGATGTTTATAAATATACATAGGATCCTATTTAACCCATTTCTGATAGTAATATGCATATAGTTATTTTTCTATATGGGAATAATGGTTGTATATTGTTGATATCTATACATAGGAACAGCTTTAACCCATTTCTGATTAGAATATGAATGTACTTATTTTCCACATGGGGATTATGGGTGGAATATTGTTTATAAATATAGATAGGAACCTATTTATCCCATTTCTGATATGAATATGCATATAATTATTTTTCTATATGGGGATTATGGCTGGAATATTGTTTATAAATATACATAGGAACCTATTTAACCCATTTCTGATAAGAATATGCCTATAATTATTTTTCTACATATGGATTATGAGTGGAATGTGGATTATAAATATACAGGGTAACCTATTTAACCAATTTCTGATAAGAATATGCATATAATTATTTTTCTACATGGGGATTATGGGTGGAATGTGGATTGTAAATATACATAGGAACCTATTTAACCCATTTCTGATAAGAATATGCATATAATTATTTTTCTACATGGGGATTATAGGTGGATTGATGTTCATAAATATACATAGGGACCTATTTAACCCATTTCTGATAAGAATATGCATATAATTATTTTTCTATACGGGGATTATGTTTGAAATATTGTTTATAAATATACATTAGGATCCTATTTAACCCATTTCTGATAAGAATATGAATATAATTATTTTTCTATATGGGGATTATGGGTGGAATATATCTATACATAGGAACATATTTAACCCATTTCTGATAAGAATATGCATATAATTATTTTTCTACATGGGGATTATGTGTTGAATATTCTTAATAAATATTTAACCCAATTCTGATAAGAGTATGCATAGAATTATTTTTCTATATGGGAATTATGGGTGGAATATTGTTTATAATGATACATAGTAACCTCTTTTACCCATTTCTGATAAGAATATGCATATAAATATTTTTCTGTATTGGGATTGTGGGTGGAATATTGTTTATAAATATACATAGGAACCTATTTACCCCCATTTCTGATAAGAATATGCATATAATTCGTTTTCTACATGGGGAATTTTGGGTGGAATATTGTTTATAAATATACATAGGAACCTATTTAACCCATTTTTGATTAGAATATGAATGTAATTATTTTTCTACATGGGGATTATGGGTGGAATACTGTTTATAAATATACATGGAACCTATTTAACCCATTTCTGATAAGAATATGCATATAATTATTTTTTTACATGGGGATTATGGGATGAATAGTGTTTATAAATATACATTGTAACCTATTTAACCCATTTCTGATAATAATATACCAATATTTATTTTTCTACATGGGCAATATGGGAGGAATATTGTTTATAAATATACATAAGAATCTATTTTACCCATTTCTGATAAGAATATGCATATAATTATTTTTCTACATGGGGATTGTGGGTGGAATATTGTAGTTAAACATACATAGGAATATATTAAACCTATTTCTGCTATGAATATGCATATAATTATGTTTCTATATGTTGATTATGGGTGGAATATTTTTTATAAATATACATAGGAACCTATTTAACCCATTTCTGATAAGAATATGCATATAATTATTTTTCTACATGGGGATTATGGGTGGAATATGGATTATAAATATACATAGGAACCTTTTTAACCCATTTCTGATAAGAATATGCATATAATTATTTTTCTACATGGGGATTATGGGTGGAATGATGTTTATAAATATACATAGGATCCTATTTAACCCATTTCTGATAGTAATATGCATATAGTTATTTTTCTATATGGGAATAATGGTTGTATATTGTTGATATCTATACATAGGAACAGCTTTAACCCATTTCTGATTAGAATATGAATGTACTTATTTTCCACATGGGGATTATGGGTGGAATATTGTTTATAAATATACAGAGGAACCTATTTAACCAATTTCTGATAAGAATATGCATATAATTATTTTTCTACATGGGGATTGTGGGTGGAATATTGTAGTTAAACATACATAGGAATATATTAAACCTATTTCTGCTATGAATATGCATTTAATTATGTTTCTATATGTTGATTATGGGTGGAATATTTTTTATAAATTATACATAGGAACCTATTTAACCCATTTCTGATAAGAATATGCATATAATTATTTTTCTACATGGGGATTATGGGTGGAATACTGTTTATAAATATACATGGAACCTATTTAACCCATTTCTGATAAGAATATGCATATAATTATTTTTTTACATGGGGATTATGGGATGAATAGTGTTTATAAATATACATTGTAACCTATTTAACCCATTTCTGATAATAATATACCAATATTTATTTTTCTACATGGGCAATATGGGAGGAATATTGTTTATAAATATACATAAGAATCTATTTTACCCATTTCTGATAAGAATATGCATATAATTATTTTTCTACATGGGGATTGTGGGTGGAATATTGTAGTTAAACATACATAGGAATATATTAAACCTATTTCTGCTATGAATATGCATATAATTATGTTTCTATATGTTGATTATGGGTGGAATATTTTTTATAAATATACATAGGAACCTATTTAACCCATTTCTGATAAGAATATGCATATAATTATTTTTCTACATGGGGATTATGGGTGGAATATGGATTATAAATATACATAGGAACCTTTTTAACCCATTTCTGATAAGAATATCATATAATTATTTTTCTACATGGGGATTATGGGTGGAATGATGTTTATAAATATACATAGGATCCTATTTAACCCATTTGTGATAAGAATATGCATATAATTCATTTTCTATATGGGGATTATGGGTTGTATATTGTTGATATATATACATAGGAACAGATTTAACCCATTTCTGATTAGAATATGAATGTACTTATTTTCCACATGGGGATTATGGGTGGAATATTGTTTATAAATATAGATAGGAACCTATTTATCCCATTTCTGATATGAATATGCATAGAATTATTTTTCTATATGGGGATTAATGGTGGAATATTGTTTATAAATATAGATAGGAACCTATTTAACCCATTTCTGATAAGAATATGCCTATAATTATTTTTCTACATGGGGATTATGAGTGGAATGTGGATTATAAATATACATAGGAACCTATTTAACCCATTTCTGATAAGAATATGCATATAATTATTTTTCTATATGGGGATTATGGGTGGAATATATCTATACATAGGAACCTATTTAACCCATTTCTGATAAGAATATGCATATAATTATTTTTCTACATGGGGATTATGGGTGGAATATGGATTATAAATATACATATGAACCTTTTTAACCCATTTCTGATAAGAATATGCATATAATTATTTTTCTACATGGGGATTATGGGTGGAATGATGTTTATAAATATACATAGGATCCTATTTAACCCATTTCTGATAGTAATATGCATATAGTTATTTTTCTATATGGGGATTATGGGTGGAATATATCTATACATAGGAACATATTTAACCCATTTCTGATAAGAATATGCATATAATTATTTTTCTACATGGGGATTATGTGTTGAATATTGTTAATAAATATTTAACCCAATTCTAATAAGAGTATGCATACAATTATTTTTCTATATGGGAATTATGGGTGGAATATTGTTTATAATTATACATAGCATCCTCTTTTACCCATTTCTGATAAGAATATGCATATAAATATTTTTCTACATGAGGATTATGGGTGGAATATTGTTTATAAATATACATAAGAATCTATTTTACCCATTTCTGATAAGAATATGCATATAATTATTTTTCTACATGGGGATTGTGGGTGGAATATTGTAGTTAAACATACATATTAATATATTAAACCTATTTCTGCTATGAATATGCATATAATTATGTTTCTATATGTTGATTATGGGTGGAATATTTTTTATAAATATACATAGGAACCTATTTAACCCATTTCTGATAAGAATATGCATATAATTATTTTTCTACATGGGGATTATGGGTGGAATATGGATTATAAATATACATAGGAACCTTTTTAACCCATTTCTGATAAGAATATCATATAATTAATTTTCTACATGGGGATTATGGGTGGAATGATGTTTATAAATATACATAGGATCCTATTTAACCCATTTGTGATATGAATATGCATATAATTCATTTTCTATATGGGGATTATGGGTTGTATATTGTTGATATCTATACATAGGAACAGATTTAACCCATTTCTGATTAGAATATGAATGTACTTATTTTCCACATGGGGATTATGGGTGGAATATTGTTTATAAATATAGATAGGAACCTATTTATCCCATTTCTGATATGAATATGCATAGAATTATTTTTCTATATGGGGATTAATGGTGGAATATTGTTTATAAATATACATAGGAACCTATTTAACCCATTTCTGATAAGAATATGCCTATAATTATTTTTCTACATGGGCAATATGGGAGTAATATTGTTTATAAATATACATAAGAATCTATTTAACCCATTTCTGATAAGAATATTCATGTAATTATTTTTCTACATTAGGATTATGGGTGGAATACTGTTTATAAATGAACATAGGAACCTACTTACCCCATTTCTGATAAGAATATGCATATAAATATTTTTCAGTATGGGGATTATAGGTGGAATATTGTTTATAAATATACATAGGAACCTATTTAACCCATTTCTGGTAAGAATATGCATATAATTATTATTCTACATAGGGATTATGGGTGGAATACTGTTTTAAAATATACATAGGAACCTATTTAACCAATTTCTGATAAGAATATGCATATAATTATTTTTCTATATGGGGATTATGGTGGAAAATTGTTTATAAATATACATAGGAACCTTATGAAAGCATTTCTGATAAGAATATGCATATAATTATATTTCTACATGGGGATTATGGGTGGAATATTGTTTTTAAATATACATAGTAACCTATTTAACCAATTTCTGATAAGAATATGCATATAATTATTTTTCTATATAGGGATTATGGTGGAAAAATATTTATAATTATACATAGGAACCTATTTAACCCATTTCTTATAAGAATATGCATATAATTATTTTTCTATATGGGGATATGGGTGGAATATTGTATATAAATATACATAGGAACCTAATTAAAGCATTTCTGATAAGAATATGCATATAATTATTTTTCTACAAAGGGATTATTGGTGGAATATTGTTTATAAATATACATAGTAACCTATTTAACCCATTTCTGATAAGAATATGCATATAATTATTTTTCTACATGGGAATTATGGGTGGAATATTGTTTATAAATATACATAGTAACCTATTTAACCCATTCATGATAAGAATATGAATATACTTATTTGTCTATATGGGGATTATGGGTGGAATATTGTTTATAAATATACATAGGAACCTATTTAACCCATTTTTGATAAGAATATGCATATAATTTTTTTTCTATATGGGGTTATGGGTGGAATATTGTGTATAAATATACATAGGAACCTAATTAAAGTATTTCTGATAAGAATATGCATATAATTCTTTTTCTACATGGGGACTATAGTGGAAAATTGTTTATAAATATACATAGTAACCTATTTAACCCATTGCTCATAAGAATATTAATACAATTATTTGTCTATATGGGGATTATGGGTGGAATATTGTTTATAAATATACATAGGAACATATTTAACCCATTTCTGATAAGAATATGCATATAATTATTTTTCTATATGGGGTTATGCGTGGAATATTGTTTATAAATATACATAGGAACCTAATTAAAGCATTTCTGATAAGAATATGCATATAATTATTTTTCTATATGGGGACTATAGTGGAATTTTTTTTATAAATATACATAGGAACCTATTTAACCAATTTGTGATAAGAATATGCATATAATTATTTTTCTATATGGGGTTATGGGTTTAATATTGTGTATAAATATACATAGGACCCTATTTAACCAATTTCTGATAAGAATATGTATATAATTATTTTTCTATATGGGGTTTATAGTGGAAAATTGTTTATAAATATACAAAGGAACCTAATTAAAGTATTTCTGATAAAAATATGCATATAATTATATTTCTACATGGGGATTATGGGTGGAATATTGATTCTAAATATACATAGTAACCTATTTAACCCATTTCTGATAAGAATATGCATATAATTATTTTTCTATATAGGGATTATGGTGGAAAATGTTTATAAATATACATAGGAACCAATTTAACCCATTTCTGATAAGAATATGCATATAATTATTTTTCTATATGGGGTTATGGGTGGAATATTGTTTCTAAATATACATAGTAACCTATTTAACACATTTCTGATAAGAATATGCATATAATTATTTTTCTACATGGGGACTATAGTGGAAAATTGTTTATAAATATACATAGGAGCCTATTTAACCCATTTCTGATAAGAATATGCATATCATTATTTTTCTATATGGGGATTATAGTGGAAAATTGTTTATAAATATACATAGGAACCTATTTAACCCATTTCTGATAAGAATATGCATATAATAATTTTTCTACATGGTGATTATGGGTGGAATATTGTTTATAAATATACATAGCAACATATTTAACCCATTTCTGATAAAAATATGCATATAATTATTTTTCTACATGGGGATTATTGGTGGAATATATTTTATAAATGTACATAGGAACCTATTTAACCAATTTCTGATAAGAATATGCATATAATTATTTTTTATATTGGGATTATGGTAGAAAATTGTTTATAAATATACATAGGAACCTAATTAAAGCATTTCTGATAAGAATATGCATATAATTATTTTTCTACATGGGAATTATGGGTGGAATATTGTTTATAAATATACATAGGAACCTATTTAACCAATTTCTGATAAGAATATGCATATAATTATTTTTTATATTGGGATTATGGTAGAAAATTGTTTATAAATATACATAGGAACCTAATTAAAGTATTTCTGATAGAAATATGCATATAATTATATTTCTACATGGGGATTATGGGTGGAATATTGTTTCTAAATATACATAGTAACCTATTTACCCCATTTCTGATAAGAATAGGCATATAATTATTTTTCTATATGGGGTTATGGGTGGAATATTGTTTATAAATATACATAGGACGCGATTTAACCCATTTCTGATACGAATATGCATATAATTATTTTTCTATATGGGGCTAATTGTGGAATATTGTTTATAAATATACATAGGAACCTAATTAAAGCATTTCTGATAAGAATATGCATATAATTATTTTTCTACATGGCAATTATGGGTGGAATCTTGTTTATAAATATACATAGTAACCTATTTAACTCATTTCTGATTAGAATAGGCATATAATTACTTTTCTACATGGGAATTATGGGTGGAATATTGTTTATAAATATACATAGTAACCTATTTAACCCCTTTCTGATAAGAATATGCATATAAATATGTTTCAGTATGGGGATTATAGGTGGAATATTGTTTATAAATATACATAGGAACCTATTTAACCCATTTCTGGTAAGAATATGCATATAATTATGTTTCTACATAGGGATTATGGGTGGAATACTGTTTTAAAATCTACATAGTAACCTATTTAACCCATTTCTCATAAGAATATGCATATAATAATTTTTCTACATGGGGCTTATGGATGGAATATTGTAGTTAAACATACATAGGAATATATTTAACCCATGTCTGATAAGAATATGCATATAATTATTTTTCTACATGGGGATTATGGGTGGAATATTGTTTATAAATATATATATAGGAACCTATTTATCCCATTTCTGATAAGAATATGAATATAATTATTTTTTTACATGGGGATTATGGATGGAATATTGTTTAAAAATGTACATAGCAACATATTAAACCTATTTCTGATATGAATATGCATATAATTATATTGCTAAATAGGGATTATGTGTTGAATATTGTTTATAAATATACATAGGAACGTATTTAACCCATTTCTGATAAGAATATGCATATAATTTTTTTCTATATGGGGTTATGGGTGGAATATTGCTTATAAATATACATAGGAACCTAATTAAAGCATTTCTGATAAAAATATGCATATAATTATTTTTCTACATGGGAATTATGGGTGGAATATTGTTTATAAATATACATAGTAACCTATTTAACCCATTCATGATAAGAATATGAATATACCTATTTGTCTATATGGGGATTATGGGTGGAATATTATTTATAAATATACATAGGAACGTATTTAACCCATTTCTGATAAGAATATGCATATAATTTTTTTCTATATGGGGTTATGGGTGGAATATTGCTTATAAATATAATCTTGCTTATAAATATAAATATGCATATATGCATATAATTATTTTTCTACATAGGGATTATTGGTGGAATATGTTTATAAATATACATAGGAACCTATCTAACCAATTTCTGATAGGAATATGCATATAATTATTTTTCTATATGGTGATTATGGTGGAATATTGTTTATAAATATACATAGGAACCAATTTAACCCATTTCTGATAAGAATATGAATATATTTATTTGTCTATATGGGGATTATGGGTGGAATATTGTTTATAAATATACATAGGAACCTATTTAACCCATTTCTGATAAGAAAATGCATATAATTATTTTTCTATATGGGGTTATGGGTGGAATATTGTTTATAAATATACATAGGACCTAATTAAAGTATTTCTGATAAGAATATGCATATAATTCTTTTTCTACATGGGGATTATGGGTGGAATATTGTTTATAAATATACATGGGACCCTATTTAACCTATTTCTGATAAGAATATGCATATAATTATATTTCTATATGGGGTTATGGGTGGAATATTGTTAATAAATATACATAGGAACCTAATTAAAGCATTTCTGAAAAGAATATGCATATAATTATTTTTCTACATGGGGACTATAGTGGAAAATTGTTTATAAATATACATAGGAACCTATTTAACCCATTTCTGATAAGAATATGCATATAATTATTTTTCTACATTGGGATTATGGGTGGAATATTGTAGTTAAACATACATAGGAATATATTTAACCAATTTCTCATAAGAATATGCATATAATTGTTTTTTTACATGGGGAATTTTGGTGGAATATTGTTTATAAACATACATAGGACCCTATTTAACCAATTTCTGATAAGAATATGTATATAATTATTTTTCTATATGGGGATTATAGTGGAAATTGTTTATAAATATACATAGGAACCTAATTAAAGTATTTCTGATAAGAATATACATAGAATTATTTTTCTACATGGGGATTATGGGTGGAATATTGTAGTTAAACATACATAGGAATATATTTAACCAATTTCTCATGAGAATATGCATATAATTATTTTTTTACATGGGGAATTTTGGTGGAATATTGTTTATAAACATACATAGGACCCTATTTAACCAATTTCTGATAAGAATGGGGATTATAGTGGAAAATTGTTTATAAATATACATAGGAACCTAATTAAAGTATTTCTGATAAGAATATGCATATAATTATTTTTCTACATGGGGATTATGGGTGGAATGTTGTTTCTTAATATACATAGTAACCTATTTCACCCATTTCTGATAAGAATATGCATATAATTATTTTTCTACATGGGGGTTATGGGTGGAATTTTGTTTATAAATATACATAGGAACGTATGTAACCTATTTCTGATAAGAATATGCATATAGTTAGTTTTCTATATAAAGATTGTGGTGGAAAAATGTTTATAATTATACATAGGAACCTATTTAACCCCTTTCTGATAAGAATATGCATATAAATATGTTTCAGTATGGGGATTATCGGTGGAATATTGTTTATAAATATACATAGTAACCTATTTAACCCATTTCTCATAAGAATATGCATATAATTATTTTTCTACATGGGGATTATGGATAGAATATTGTAGTTAAACATACATAGGAATATATTTAACCCATGTCTGATAAGAATATGCATATAATTATTTTTCTACATGGGGATTATGGGTGGAATATTGTTTATAAATATACATTGGAACGTATTTAACCCATTTCTGATAAGAATATGCATATAATTATTTTTCTATATGGGGTTATAGGTGGAATATTGCTTATAAATATACATAGGAAACTAATTAACCCATTTCTGATAAAAATATGCATATAATTATTTTTCTACATGGGGATTATGGATAGAATATTGTAGTTAAACATACATAGGAACATATTTAACCAATTTCTGATGCATATAATTATTTTTCTATTTGGGGATTATGGTCGAATATTGTTTATAAATATAAATAGGAACCAATTTAACCCATTTCTGAAAAGAATATGCATATAATTATTTTTCTACATTGGGATTATGGGTGGAATATTGTTTCTAAATATACATAGTAACCCATTTCACCCATTTCTGATAAGAATATGCATATAATTATTTTTCTACATGGGGATTATGGGTGGAATATTGTTTATAAATATACATAGGAACGTATGTAACCTATTTCTGATAAGAATATGCATATAATTATTAGTGGAAAAATGTTTATAATTATACATAGGAACCTATTTAACCATTTTCTGTTAAGCATATGCATATAATTATTTTTCTACATAGGGATTATGGATGGAATGTTGTTTATACATATACATAGGAACCTATTTAACCCATTTCTGGTAAGAATATGCATATAATTATTTTTCTACATAGGGATTATGGGTGGAATACTGTTTTAAAATCTACATAGTAACCTATTTAACCCATTTCTCATAAGAATATGCATATAATTATTTTTCTACATGGGGATTATGGATGGAATATTGTAGTTAAACATACATAGGAATATATTTAACCCATGTCTGATAAGAATATGCATATAATTATTTTTCTACATGGGGATTTATTGGTGGAATATGTTTATAAAGATACATAGGAACATATTAAACCTATTTCTGATAGGAATATGCATATAATTATTTTTCTATTAGGGGATTATGGATGGAATATTGTAGTTAAACATACATAGGAATATATTTAACCCATGTCTGATAAGAATATAGATATAATTATATTGCTATATAGGGATTATGTGTTGAATATTGTTTATAAATATACATTGGAACGTATTTAACCCATTTCTGATAAGAATATGCATATAATTATTTTTCTATATGGGGTTATGGGTGGAATATTGCTTATAAATATACATAGGAAACTAATTAACCCATTTCTGATAAAAATATGCATATAATTATTTTTCTACATTGGGATTATAGTGGAAAAATGTTTATAATTATATATAGGAACCTATTTAACCAATTTCTGATAAGCATATGCATATAATTATTTTTCTACATGGGGATTATGGATGGAATGTTGTTTATACATATACATAGCAACTTATTTAACCCATTTCTGATAAGAATATGCATATATTTTTTTACATGGGGATTATGGGTGGAATATTGGTTATAAATATACATAGGAACCTATTTAACCCATTTCTGATACCATTGATCAATTATTATTACACTGACAGCAAAAATGTGGGTTTATATCTCACACTGACACCAATGATGGGTAACTTTTTCTCCAACTGACACCAATGATGGGTCCCTGTTCCTCCCACTGACACTAGTGATGGGTCACTATTTCTCCCTCTGACACCAATGAATGGGTAACTGTTCCTTCCACTCACACCAATGATGGGTTCACTATTTCTACCACTGACACTAACAAACGGTTACTATTTCTCCCAATGACACCAATGGTCAATAATGGGTTACTAATCTTTGAACTGACACTAATGATGGGTCACAGTTAGAGAACTGGCACCAATGATTATTCCTTCCACGCTGATGAGTCATTATTCCTTCCACAAATGATGATTTAAATATTCCTTCCACTGACACCAACAACAACACCAATCACACTGACATCTTTAGTTCCTTTACTGACACCAATGATGTCCTCCCAATCACACCAACAATGGGGTACTATTTCTCTCACTGGTTTAGAAAAGCCCTGATAAAAATATGTGTGTCAGATACTTACTTTTAAGATAGGAAACTTTAAGAGTTTTCATAGCTTACTTGAGAGTTTACATAGCTTAGTTAATATAATTTTATTTGTTCAATGTACCAATATAAATATTGGGCCAGATTTCAATGAGTAACGATATTAGAAACGAATAGAAACCGACTCAAGCCTTTGCTGATATTCGTGTATTTCTATTTCTCTTTGCTATTCCAACATTCAGTCTTAATTAGGGTGTTGGCAACTATCTCTCCGATAATATAAATGCAAATTTATCTCATACTGGCTCAATGTTATCCTGACTTTAGTTATGATAATGCAACATACTCATGAAGTATTACGTCAATGCGACTATTCGTAAACCGATATAAACCTAAATCTTACATCTTAATATAAACTGTCTCACAATTATTGTTATCAGGACTTTTTTGATATATAATGCAAACACGAAAACCGTTTAAATGCCCACCTGACATTCTGCGACTATTAAGAGTAATGTCTATCTCTTAAACGATGTAAACAGTCTTATGCTTATTGCTATTCGGAAATGTGCTAGATTGCAACAAATTCTAAACCAGTGAAATAATAGTACCGCATTGTTGGTGTGAGTGGGAGGAATAGTTTACCCATCACTGGTGTCAGTGCAAGGAACAGTGACACATTCTACTACCGTCAAACGATATTTTAGCAGGGCTTTAGAGAAAACCAGTGCGCATTTTTAACTTTACGCCAGAATAGCAATGAGATTAGATTGTTTGATAATTGCTGCATTACCTCACTTGGACAGTTTTCGAAGTCTGGGGACTTGCCTAAATACTGCAAATATAATATTTGTCAAGCTAGTACTGAGGTGGCTGATATGAATGTGAATTTGCATTACACAATCGTATCCACTGGTCCACAACAAAATATGATGTCAGTGAGTCATTTTACATGGTTGAGTAGGACTAAATATATTAGCGAAAAGTCCCTGATAATAGTCAGTTGGTTGCAAGATATTTTAGGATTGTGAGATGCATTTTCTTAAAACAATTCAAACTAAATTGTTTGTGAGATAGTAGGTTCTACATGGAAACAATATTCCACCCATAATCCCAATATAGAAAATAATTATATGCATATTATTATCAGAAATGGTCTAAATTAGCTTCCTTATGTATCTTATAAACAATTATCCACCCATAATCCACATGTATAAAAATAATAATTATATGCATATTCTTATCAGAAAGTGGTTAAATAGGTTCCTAGGTATATTTGTAAACAATATTCCAACAATAATCCCCATGTAGAAATATTTTTTTTTTTTCTTATAAGAAATTGCTTAAATAGGTTCCTATGTATATTTATAAACAATAGTCCACTGATTAATTCCCATGTAGAAAAATAATTATATGCATATTTATATCAGAAATAGATTTAATATGTCGCTATGTATATTTATTAACAATGTTCCATCCATAATCCCCATGTGGAAAATGGGTCAAAAAGGATCCTATGTATATTTATAAACAATATTCCGCTTATAATCCCCATGTTGAAATGTTTTTTTTATGCATATTGATATCAGAAATAGGTTTTAATAGATTGCTATGTATGTTTAACTACAATATTCCACCCATAATCGCCATGTAGAAAAATAATATATATATGTGGGACACCCATGATTTAGGTCAGTGGAAAGAATAGTGTCCCATCATTGGTGTCACTGGGAGAAATAGTAGTGCATTTTTGGTGTTATTGTTAATAATAGTGAGCCATCTTTGGGAGGTATAGTCACCTATCATTGGTATCGGTGGGAGGAATAGTCAGCTATAATTAGTGTCAGTGGAAGGAACAGTGAAAATTCATTGGTGTCAGTATGAGATACTACCACGTTGAATAAATGAATGAATGATTTGTATAGCGCTGCACATGCGAACTGAATCACCTCAAGGAATAGGTGTATCATTGGTGTAATTTTATTGGTGTCAGTGTGAAAAATAGTACCCCATTTTTGGTGTCAGTGGAGAAATCGTGACCCACGTGTCAGTGGGTCAAATGAGGATCATTGTGGAATAAGTTCGAAAAATAGTACCGCCTTGTTCGTTTCAGTGGGAGAAATAGTCAAGGTTTGAGTTTACCAACAAAACGTTAAGATGAGATGTTGAGTGTGACACGGTATACATTAGGATTTGTTAGATGCATTTTTCTTAAAACATATGGATTAACACTGGCTGAGAGATAGAAACAATATAGTAACAAGATAGTAAACAATAAGGCTATGCATTCTACCAACGATCACTGCTGTGCTTATGTAAGAATTATTTAACTTAACTGGCAATGATCACTCAATAATAATATCAGTGCTATCCGGAGATTTAGAGTAAAACAAAAAATTCTCAGCCTATGTGTGGAAGGAACAGTGAAACATAATGAGTGTCAGTTGGAGAAATAGTGATGAATGAATGCATAGTATGAACTTGGGCTTTAGAAAACCAGTGCACATTTTTATAATTTCGAGAGATCGTTGCAATTAAGAAGGAATGTCGGGCAATGAGATCAGATTGTTTGATAACCACAGCAAAATATCAGTGCAAGGTATTGCAATTGTAACTATCAGAGTGAGAATTGCATTTCGTCTTAATTAAGGTATTGGTAACTATTTGTCCGACAATATATACGTGACGGCTGCAACTTTATCTCAATGTTCGGTGTTATCCTGACTTTATTTATGATAATGCATTTAGAATTACGTTAATGAGATTGAGCAAGCAGAGAAGGAGAAGATGTATCCGGAGATGTGCCAGATTTAAAGTAATGCAACAAATTCTCAGCCAGTGAGCGAAAAATACCCATCATTTGGTGTCAGTTGGAAGAATAGTGATAAATGAATAGTAGTGTGTCAGATAAAGTCACACAATATTTAGCAGGAATTTAGAAAACCAGTGCGCATTTTTATATTTTTGAGAGCTAGAATAAGATAGAGATATATTTTTATAGAATCTCGGAAAAGCAATGAAATCAAATTGCTGCATTAAGATAGCACTGATAGCACCTAAGGTGTCTGTTTATGAAGCAGTGATCAGCGGTGATCCCGAGGATCGCCGCTGATCAAATTCCATAAACAGTTTATGAAACAGTAATAATGGGGGAGAACATGTTTGTAAAGTCCCACGAGAATTCCAGTATCAGGGGCCGTTCTCCACTGTTTGAAGCATTTGTAGATCTCTTCACTCCTCCAAAGGTTTTATGAAAAACTGGCACACAGAGAGAAAGATCTTCACTGTGAATGCCGGAGAACGAAGCAGTGAAAAGATTTCACTGCTTCATTAAACGGACATCTAAATGTGAATTTACATTACACAATCCGTTTTCCCTGGTTTAGCAAATCAGCAAAATATCACTGTATATTATATTATATTATATATTGTATAGCGAAAAAGTCCTTATAATAGTGAGTGGTTTGCGAGACATGTCAAGGAGGTTGACACGGTATACATTAGGCTTATTTGATGTGGATGTTAAATAGATGCATAAAACATATCAAGTATAGCAGTGAGATCACTGCTGAAAGACAGGTTTAAGCGCTAGTTGCTAGTTGTTAGTTGCGCTAGTGAGATATTTGTCCAAATAAATTCCAAATTCTGCATAACAAAAAAGAGAGCTCACTTTAGCACACCGTGAGTTTGTTTTGTTTCAAGCAAATTTTTAGTATATCTTACATTAAATATACGATAAGGTTGCATTCATGCTAAATATAGTAAGACGAGAAGATAGCTGTTGTACGGTAATTTCAGGTTATGTTGCACTATCAAAATCAGGATCAGGATTAGCACTGAGATAGCTGATATAAATTAAGTGACTATATTGCATTAAAAGAGTAAAAAAAAAAAAACAGAAATACGGTTACCTTAGATGTCAGACATTACGGTGTTTAAGAATAGCATAGCTATGTAAAACGGTTTGACTTGGATTCGAATAATTCTTAAATAAGAACAGCAGTGAGACAAGCCCCACATGTCAGACGGTTTGAATTGGATTCGAAATAGTTGAATTCTTAAGAATTCTTAAGAATTAGCACAAGTGAGGCCTGCCCGATTTTTTCACTTACTTGTAAGATAGAAGACTTTAAGTGTTTTCATAGCTTACTTGACAGTTTTCATAGCTTAGTTAATATAATTGTATTATGTTCAAAATACCAATAGTAATATTCGACAATAGTTTAATGGCTGAGTAACGGTATTACAAACGAATAGAAACCATCTCAAGCCTATACCGATATTGTGCTCTATTTGTGTTTTTCTCTTTCTCTTTGCTATTCCGACATTCTGTCTTCATTTGAGTATTGGCAACTATGTCTCCAACAGTATAAACCGTGAACCCTGTAACTTTATCGCAAAGAATATATACTGGCTCAATGTTATCCTGACTTTAGTTGTGCAACACACTCATTACGTTAATGCGACTATTCCTAAACCGATGTAAACCTCAATCTTACATCTTTATCTGGCTTGTCTCACTGTGCTAAGAATTAGGAATTATTCAACTAGTTCGAATCTAATTCAAACCGTCTTACATATGTGCTGGGCCTTTTCTCAATGCTATTCTTATTTAAGAATTCGAATCCAAGTCAAACCGTCTGACATAGCTATGCTTAAACTCCGCAATATTTGACATCTAAAGTTAAACCGTATTTCTGATTTTTAATACAAGTAATAACTCAGCTACTCAGTTTCGATAATTAGTTAGCAAGTCCAATAACCGTCCAACAGCTATCTTCTCTATATTTAGCGTAAAGGCACGGCTTTGATTTACAGTGTGCTCTGTAAAATATGTTATGCAGGAATAATCTTATCACACTTCTTTGACATGTCTCGCAACAAATGTAAACATCTCACTTTTATCAGGGCTTTTTCGCTCTATATCTAGTGTTTCCTGACATTTTGCTGACATAGCCTAAACCAGGGGAAACGGAGATATCAAGATATCAGTGCTATTTTGACAAATTTACATTTACAATATTTCAGCAATTCCCCTTTCTTCGCTAACTGTCCAATTAAACACTGCTGCTGCTTGAGTCTTACAGGTGATTCAGCAATTATCGAAACAATCTGATCTCAATGCTATTCCGACATTGTATCTATCTCTATCTTATTCTATATCTCTCAAAAATATACAAAATGCGCACGTTTGTTCATTCTATTCATTCATAACTATTCCTCCGACACCAATGATTTTTTTTTTTGTTCCATACACTATTCCACCATTGATGGTAAACTATTCCTCCCACTGACACTGGTGTAGTATTTCTCTCACTGACTGATAATTTGTTGCATATCAGGCACATCACCGTCTTCTCTTTCTCTGCTTTTGCAGTTGAGTCTACTCGCACTCCTAAGCCAAATACAGCCAATTAGGTGATCGTTGGCAATACAGGTGATATCAGGTGAGTAACCAATTTCATCGCTTTCTGATAAGAATATGCATATAATTATGCATTATCATAAATACAGGCAGGATAACATCGAGCATTTACATAAAGTTTCAGAGCTCACGTTTATATTGTCGGAGAAATAGTTGCCAACTAATTAAGACGAAATCTCCAAATCAATGGGGCTTGTCTCTAATTTAAGAATAATTCAACAAGTTCGAATCCAAGTCAAACCGTCTATGCTATGCTTGCACTCCGCAATACCTGACATAAAAGGTAAACCGTATTTCTGCTTTTTATTACTCTTTTAAAACAATGATCACTCAATTAATATCAGCTATCTCAGTGCTAATCCTGACATATTTTGATAGTTACAAGTGCAATAACAGAATAACAGTGCAATGATTTCTGATGGATTGACTTGGATTTGAACTAGTTGAATAATTCTTAAATAAGCACAGCAGTGATCGTTGGTAAAAGGCCTTATTGTTTACTTACCTTTAAGAGATTACTCTTAGTGTGAGTTTGAGGTTTACATCGGTTTAGGTATAGTCGCATTAATTCTACATATATATATGTAAGAATAGCTAAGATATGGGTAGGTTTAATAACACGAAATAGAGCTTGAGTTGGTTTCTATTCGTTTCTATTTTTTTCTAATATCGTTAATATCGTCAAGCAAACAATATGTATAGCAGTGAACCAGTTTGATTTAGATGTAAGATAGTTGCATTAATTCTAGCAGATATTTGGCACAGGATATGTTTAGCATGGTTCAGTTAAGTTGATTAAACTTTGCAATTCCTCTTGTGGAGGTTTACATAAATAAAATAAATAAATGAATATATAGCTACATTTAAAATATAAAAATATTTCTACGCTATGAAAACTCTTACTCTTTCTTTACGTAAGCTATGAAGCTCTTAAAGACTCCTATCTTAAAAGTAAGTAATGGTAATTGTCTCACTGCTCTCTTTTTTGGAATTACTCCACTAGTTCGAATCAAATTCAAACCGTGCTGAAACTAAATCTGACATCATTTCTCTTTTAATTGCAATACCATGTATAATTTCTCCCACTAACACCAATGCCATTGACACCAATGCTGGGACACTACATTTCTCTCACTGACTCTCACTATTGCTCCCACTGAACCAAACAATAATTTTTCTCCCATTTACATGAATAATGGGTTACCATTCTTTCCTCTGACATCAGCAATGGCACCTAAAAAAAGGATCACTATATCTATACCTTTTTTTAGGTATGACCCATTTTTTTTAGGTTTTTTAGGTTTTTTTTAGGTTGACACCTATTCTTTATGGTTACTATTCCCCTCCTTTTTTAGGAATAATTCAACTAGTTCGAATCAAATTCAAACCGTGCCGAAACTCTATCTGACATCATTTCTCTTTTAATTGCAATATCCTGTCCAACAGTTATTTTCTCTTCTTGCTATATTTCGCGTAAATGCAATCTTAAATCTAATGAAAATTTGCTTGTTTAATACAGACCGTGACCGTGACCGAATCATGGTCACTGTTCCTTCCGCTGACATCAATTAATGCCCCCACCTTTACCAATATTGGTTTACAATTCTTTCCAATCACAAAAATTATGGGTTACCTTTTTCCACTGACTCAAAAAACTTGATCATCTACTACTATTTCTAAAACTGAAACCAATGATTTGTCAATTCCACCAAAGATAGGTCAATATTTATTCCACTGACACCACCAACAATAAAAACTATATCTACAACTCATCTCAACAATGTTCCTTATTCTTTCCACAGACACAAATCATGGGTCACGGTTTTCCTACAACTATTCTTTCTACCGATGCAGTCACTATCTAACAATGCAGTCACTTACATGAATCACTATTTGACTCTTCGAAGGACTACTCCTTCCACTAACAGCTACAATACGGTACTATTTCTTCCATAGAAATTTCTTCCACTTCTATTTCGGTGTTCCTTCCACTTTACAGAAATGAGGGCTCACAATTCCTTCCACTGACACACCAATGAATTGTCACTATTTCGACCACTTAACATAGCAACATATTAAACCTATTTCTGATATGCATATAATTATTTTTCTAAATGGGGATTATGGGTGGAATATTGTTTATAATTATAAATACCAACATATTAAACCATTTTTTGATATAAATATACATATAATTATTTTTCTATATGGGGATTATGGGTGGAATATTGTTTATGAGGGTTTATGGGGATTATGGGTGGAATATTGTTTATAAATGTAAATAGGTACCTATTTAACCCATTAGATAAGAATATGCATATAATTATTTTTCTACATGGGGATTATGGGTGGAATATTGTTTATAAATAGACATAGGACGCTATTTAACCCATTTCTGATACGAATATGCATAGAATTATTTTTCTATGCATATAGAGTATGGTGGAAAATTGTTTATAAATATACATAAGGAACCATTTTAACCCATTGCTCATAAGAATAATAATATAATTATTTGTAACCTATTTAACCCCTTTCTGATAAGAATATGCATATAAATATTGATAAGTATGGGGATTATGGGTGGAATATTGTAGTTAAACATACATAGTAATATATTTAACCAATTTCTCATAAGAATATGCATATAATTATTTTTCTACATGGGGATTATGGGTGGAATATTGTTTATAAATATACATAGCAACATATTTAACCCATTTCTGATAAAAAAATATGCATATAATTATTTGTCTACATGGGGATTATTGGTTGAATATTGTTTTTTAAATATACATAGGAACCTATTTAACCAATTTCTGATAAAAATATGCATATAATTATTTTTCTATAATGGGATTATGGTGGAATATTGTTTATAAATATACATAGGAACCCATTTAACCCATTTCTGATAATAATATGAATATAATTATTTGTCTATATGGGGATTATCGGTGGAATATTGTTTATAAATATACATAGGAACCTATTTAACCAATTTCTGATAAGAATATGCACATAATTATTTTTCTATATGTGGTTATGGGTTTAATATTGTGTATAAATATACATAGGACCCTATTTAACCAATTTCGGATAAGAATATGTATATAATTATTTTTCTATATGGGGATTATAGTGGAAAATTGTTTATAAATATACATAGGAACCTAATTAAAGTATTTCTGATAAGAATATGCATATAATTATTTTTCTATATGGGTTTATGGGTGGAATATTGTATATAAATATACATAGGAACCTAATTAAAGCATTTCTGATAAGAATATGCATATAATTATTTTTCTACATGGGGACTATAGTGGAAAATTGTTTATAAATATACATAGGAACCAATTTAACCCATTTCTGATAAGAATATGCATATAATTATTTTTTTACATTGGAATTATGGGTGGAATATTGTTTATAAATATACATAGGAAAATATTTAACCAATTTCTGATAAGAATATGTATATAATTATTTTTCTATATGGGGATTATAGTGGAAAATTGTTTATAAATATACATAGGAACCTAATTAAAGTATTTCTGATAAAAATATGCATATAATTATATTTCTACATGGGGATTATGGGTGGAATATTGTTTCTAAATATACATAGTAACCTATTTAGCCCATTTCTGATAAGAATATGCATATAATTATTTTTCTATATAGGGATTATGGTGGAAAAATGTTTATAATTATACATAGGAACCAATTTAACCCATTTCTGATAAGAATATGCATATAATTATTTTTCTACATGGAGATTATGGGTGGAATATTGTTTCTAAATATACATAGGAACGTATTTAACCTATTTCTGATAAGAATATTAATATAATTAATTTTATATATAGGGATTATGGTAGGAAAATGTTTATAATTATACATAGGAACCTATTTAACCCATTTCTGATAAGAATATGCCTATAATTATTTCTCTATATGGGGTTATGGGTGGAATATTGTATATAAATATACATAGGAACCTAATTTAAGCATTTCTGATAAGAATATGCATTTAATTATTTTTCTACATAGGGATTATTGGTGGAATATTGTTTATAAATATACATAGTAACCTATTTAACCCATTTCTGATAAGAATATGCATATAAATATTTTTCAGTATGGGGATTATAGGTGGAATATTGTATATAAATATAATTAGGAACCTAATTTAAGCATTTCTGATAAGAATATGCATATAATTATTTTTCTACATAGGGATTATTGGTGGAATATTGTTTATAAATATACATAGTAACCTATTTAACCCATTTCTGATAAGAATATGCATATAAATATTTTTCAGTATGGGGATTATAGGTGGAATATTGTTTATAAATATACATAGGAACCTATTTAACCCATTTCTGGTAAGAATATGCATATAATTATTTTTCTACATAGGGATTATGGGTGGAATACTGTTTTAAAATATACATAGGAACCTATTTAACCAATTTCTGATAAGAATATGCATATAATTATTTTTCTATATGTGGTTATGGGTTTAATATTGTGTATAAATATACATAGGACCCTATTTAACCAATTTCGGATAAGAATATGTATATAATTATTTTTCTATATGGGGATTATAGTGGAAAATTGTTTATAAATATACATAGGAACCTAATTAAAGTATTTCAGATAAAAAATATGCATATAATTATATTTCTACATGGGGATTATAGGTGGAATATTGTTTCTAAATATACATAGTAACCTATTTAACCCATTTCTGATAAGAATATGCATATAATTATTTTTCTATATAGGGATTATGATGGAAAAATGTTTATAATTATACATAGGAACCAATTTAACCCATTTCTGATAAGAATATGCATATAATTATTTTTCTACATGGAGATTATGGGTGGAATATTGTTTCTAAATATACATAGGAACGTATTTAACCTATTTCTGATAAGAATATGTATATAATTAATTTTATATATAGGGATTATGGTAGGAAAATGTTTATAATTATACATAGGAACCTATTTAACCCATTTCTGATAAGAATATGCCTATAATTATTTCTCTATATGGGGTTATGGGTGGAATATTGTATATAAATATACATAGGAACCTAATTTAAGCATTTCTGATAAGAATATGCATATAATTATTTTTCTACATAGGGATTATTGGTGGAATATTGTTTATAAATATACATAGTAACCTATTTAACCCATTTCTGATAAGAATATGCATATAAATATTTTTCAGTATGGGGATTATAGGTGGAATATTGTTTATTAATATACATAGGAACCTATTTAACCCTTTTCTGATAAGAATATGCATATAATTATTTTTCTACATGGGGATTATGGGTGGAATATTGTTTATAAATATACATAGTAAACTATTTAACCCATTTCTAATAAGAATATACATATAATTATTTTTCTACATGGGGATTATGGGTGGAGTATTGTTATTAAACATACATAGGAAACTATTTAACCAATTTCTGATAAGAATATGCATATAATTATTTTTCTATATGGGGTTATGGGTTTAATATTGTGTATAAATATACATAGGACCCTATTTAACCAATTTCTGATAAGAATATGTATATAATTATTTTTCTATATGGGGATTATAGTGGAAAATTGTTTATAAATATACATAGGAACTTAATTAAAGTATTTCTGATAAAAATATGCATATAATTATATTTCTACATGGGGATTATGGGCGGAATATTGTTTCTAAATATACATATTAACCTATTTAGCCCATTTCTGATAAGAATATGCATATAATTATTTTTCTATATAGGGATTATGGTGGGAAAATGTTTATAATTATACATAGGAACCTATTTAACCCATTTCTGATAAGAATATGCATATAATTATTTTTCTATATGGGTTTATGGGTGGAATATTGTATATAAATATACATATGAACCTAATTAAAGCATTTCTGATAAGAATATGCATATAATTATTTTTCTACATGGGGACTATAGTGGAAAATTGTTTATAAATATACATAGGAACCTATTTAACCCATTTCTGTTAAGAATATGCATATAATTATTTTTCTACATTGGAATTATGGGTGGAATATTGTTTATAAATATACATAGCAAACTATTTAACCAATTTCTGAAAAGAATATGCATATAATTATTTTTCTATATGGGGTTATGGGTTTAATATTGTGTATAAATATACATAGGACCCTATTTAACCAATTTCTGATAAGAATATGTATATAATTATTTTTCTATATGGGGATTATAGTGGAAAATTGTTTATAAATGTACATAGGAACCTAATTAAAGTATTTCTGATAAAAATATGCATATAATTATATTTCTACATAGGGATTATGGGTGGAATATTGTTTCTAAATATACATAGTAACCTATTTAGCCCATTTCTGATAAGAATATGCATATAATTATTTTTCTATATAGGGATTATGGGTGGAATATTGTATATAAATATACATAGGAACCTAATTAAAGCATTTCTGATAAGAATATGCATATAATTATTTTTCTACATGGGGACTATAGTGGAAAATTGTTTATAAATATACATAGGAACCTATTTAACCCATTTCTGATAAGAATATGCATATAATTATTTTTCTACATCGGGATTATGGGTCTAATATTGTTTATAAATATACATAGTAACCTATTTAACCCATTTCTGATAAGAATATACATATTATTATTTTTCTACATGGGAATTATGGGTGGAATATTGTTTATAAATATACATAGGAGCCTATTTAACCCATTTCTGATAAGAATATGCATATAATTATTTTTCTATATGGGGTTTTGGGTGGAATATTATTTATAAATATACATAGGAACCTAATTAAAGCATTTCTGATAAGAATATGCATATAATTATTTTTCTATATGGGGTTATGGGTGGAATATTGTATATAAATATACATAGGAACCTAATTAAAGCATTTCTGATAAGAATATGCATATAATTATTTTTCTACATGGGGTTATGGGTGGAATATTGTATATAAAGATACATAGGAACCTATTTAACCCATTTCTGATAAGAATATGCATATAATTATTTTTCTACATGGGGATTATGGGTGTAATATTGTTTATAAATATACATAGTAACCTATTTAACCCATTTCTGATAAGAATATACATATAATTATTTTTCTACATGGGGATTATGGGTGGAATATTGTTTATAAATATACATAGGAGCCTATTTAACCCATTTCTGATAAGAATATGCATATAATTATTTTTCTATATGGGGTTTTGGGTGGAATATTATTTATAAATATACATAGGAACCTAATTAAAGCATTTCTGATAAGAATATGCATATAATTATGTTTCTACATGGGAATTATAGGTGGACTATTGTTTATAAATATACATAGGAGCCTATTTAACCCATTTCTGATAAGCAAATGCATATAATTATTTTTCTATATGGGGTTATGGGTGGAATATTGTGTATAAATATACATAGGACCCTATTTAACCAATTTCTGATAAGAATATGTATATAATTATTTTTCTATATGGGGATTATAGTGGAAAATTGTTTATAAATATACATAGGAACCTAATTAAAGTATTTCTGATAAAAATATGCATATAATTATATTTCTACATGGGGATTATGGGTGGAATATTGTTTCTAAATATACATAGTAACCTATTTAGCCCATTTCTGATAAGAATATGCATATAATTATTTTTCTATATAGGGATTATGGTGGGAAAATGTTTATAATTATACATAGGAACCTATTTAACCCATTTCTGATAAGAATATGCATATAATTATTTTTCTATATGGGGTTTTGGGTGGAATATTATTTATAAATATACATAGGAACCTAATTAAAGCATTTCTGATAAGAATATGCATATAATTATTTTTCTATATGGGGTTATGGGTGGAATATTGTATATAAATATACATAGGAACCTAATTAAAGCATTTCTGATAAGAATATGCATATAATTATTTTTCTACATGGGGTTATGGGTGGAATATTGTATATAAAGATACATAGGAACCTATTTAACCCATTTCTGATAAGAATATGCATATAATTATTTTTCTACATGGGGATTATGGGTGTAATATTGTTTATAAATATACATAGTAACCTATTTAACCCATTTCTGATAAGAATATACATATAATTATTTTTCTACATGGGGATTATGGGTGGAATATTGTTTATAAATATACATAGGAGCCTATTTAACCCATTTCTGATAAGAATATGCATATAATTATTTTTCTATATGGGGTTTTGGGTGGAATATTATTTATAAATATACATAGGAACCTAATTAAAGCATTTCTGATAAGAATATGCATATAATTATGTTTCTACATGGGAATTATAGGTGGACTATTGTTTATAAATATACATAGGAGCCTATTTAACCCATTTCTGATAAGCAAATGCATATAATTATTTTTCTATATGGGGTTATGGGTGGAATATTGTGTATAAATATACATAGGACCCTATTTAACCAATTTCTGATAAGAATATGTATATAATTATTTTTCTATATGGGGATTATAGTGGAAAATTGTTTATAAATATACATAGGAACCTAATTAAAGTATTTCTGATAAAAATATGCATATAATTATATTTCTACATGGGGATTATGGGTGGAATATTGTTTCTAAATATACATAGTAACCTATTTAGCCCATTTCTGATAAGAATATGCATATAATTATTTTTCTATATAGGGATTATGGTGGGAAAATGTTTATAATTATACATAGGAACCTATTTAACCCATTTCTGATAAGAATATGCATATAATTATTTTTCTATATGGGGTTATGGGTGGAATATTGTATATAAATATACATAGGAACCTAATTAAAGCATTTCTGATAAGAATATGCATATAATTATTTTTCTACATGGGGACTATAGTGGAAAATTGTTTATAAATATACATAGGAACCTATTTAACCCATTTCTGATAAGAATATGCATATAATTATTTTTCTACATTGGAATTATGGGTGGAATATTGTTTATAAATATACATAGGAAACTATTTAACCAATTTCTGAAAAGAATATGCATATAATTATTTTTCTATATGGGGTTATGGGTTTAACATTGTGTATAAATATACATAGGACCCTATATAACCAATTTCTGATAAGAATATGTATATAATTATTTTTCTATATGGGGATTATAGTGGAAAATTGTTTATAAATATAGATAGGAACCTAATTAAAGTATTTCTGATAAAAATATGCATATAATTATATTTCTACATGGGGATTATGGGTGAAATATTGTTTCTAAATATACATAGTAACCTATTTAGCCCATTTCTGATAAGAATATGCATATAATTATTTTTCTATATAGGGATTATGGTGGGAAAATGTTTATAATTATACATAGGAACCTAGTTAACCCATTTCTGATAAGAATATGCATATAATTATTTTTCTATATGGGGTTATGGGTGGAATATTGTATATAAATATACATAGGAACCTAATTAAAGCATTTCTGATAAGAATATGCATATAATTATTTTTCTACATGGGGACTATAGTGGAAAATTGTTTATAAATATACATAGGAACCTATTTAACCCATTTCTGATAAGAATATGCATATAATTATTTTTCTACATGGGGATTATGGGTGTAATATTGTTTATAAATATACATAGTAACCTATTTAACCCATTTCTGATAAGAATATACATATAATTATTTTTCTACATGGGAATTATGGGTGGAATATTGTTTATAAATATACATAGGAGCCTATTTAACCCATTTCTGATAAGCATATGCATATAATTATTTTTCTATATGGGGTTATGGGTGGAATATTATTTATAAATATACATAGGAACCTAATTAAAGCATTTCTGATAAGAATATGCATATAATTATTTTTCTACATGGGAATTATGGGTGGAATATTGTTTATAAATATACATAGTAACCTATTTAACCCATTTCAGATAAGAATATGCATATTATTATTTTTCTACATGGGAATTATGGGTGGAATATTGTTTATAAATATACATAGTAACCTATTTAACCCCTTTCTGATAAGAGTATGCATATAATAATTTTTCTATATGGGGTTATGGGTGGAATATTGTTTCTAAATATACCTAGTAACCTATTTAACCCATTTCTGATAAGAATATGCATATAATTATTTTTCTACGTGGAGATTATGGGTGGAATATTGTTTCTAAATATACATAGGAACGTATTTAACCTATTTCTGATAAGAATATGCATATAATTATTTTTCTATATAGGGATTATGGTGGGAAAATGTTTATAATTATACATAGGAACCTATTTAACCCATTTCTGATAAGAATATGCATATAATTATTTCTCTATATGGGGTTATGGGTGGAATATTGTATATAAATATACATAGGAACCTAATTAAAGCATTTCTGATAAGAATATGCATATAATTATTTTTCTACATAGGGATTATTGGTGGAATATTGTTTATAAATATACATAGTAACCTATTTAACCCATTTCTGATAAGAATATGCATATAATTATTTTTCTTTATGGTGCTAATTGTGGAATATTGTTTATAAATATACATAGGAACCTAATTAAAGCATATCTGATAAGAATATGCATATCTTTATTTGTCTACATGGGAATTATGGGTGGACTATTGTTTATAAATATACATAGTAACCTATTTAACCCCTTTCTGATAATAATATGCATATAAATATTTTTCAGTATGGGGATTATAGGTGGAATATTGTTTATAAATATACATAGGAACCTATTTAACCCATTTCTGGTAAGAATATGCATATAATTATTTTTCTACATAGGGATTATGGGTGGAATACTGTTTTAAAATATACATAGGAACCTATTTAACCAATTTCTGATAAGAATATGCATATAATTATTTTTCTATATCGGGATTATGGTGGAAAATTGTTTATAAATAAACATAGGAACCTAATTAAAGCATTTCTGATAAGAATATGCATATAATTATTATTCTATATGGGGACTATAGTGGAAATTCTTTTATAAATATACATAGGAACCTATTTAACCCATTTCTGATAAGAATATGCATATAATTATTTTTCTACATGGGTATTATGGGTGGAATATTGTTTATAAATATATATAGTAACCTATTTAACCCATTTCTAATAAGAATATACATATAATTATTTTTCTACATGGGGATTATGGGTGGAGTATTGTAGTTAAACATACATAGTAATATATTTAACAAATTTCTCATAAGAATATGCCTATAATTATTTTTCTACATGGGAATTATGGGTGGAATATTGTTTATAAATATGCATAGCAATATATTGAACCAATTTCTGATAAAAATATGCATATAATTATTTTTCTACATGGGGATTATTGGTGGAATTTTGTTTATAAATGTACATAGGAACATATTTAACCAATTTCTGATAAGAATATGCATATAATTATTTTCTATATGGGGATTATAGTAGAAAATTGTTTATAAATATACATAGGAACCTAATTAAAGCATTTCTGATAAGAATATGCCTATAATTATTTTTCTACATGGGAATTATGGGTGGAATATTGTTTATAAATATACATAGGAACCTATTTAACCAATTTCTGATAAGAATATGCATATAATTATTTTTCTATATGGGGTTATGGGTTTAATATTGTGCATAAATATACATAGGACCCTATTTAACCAATTTCTGATAAGAATATGTATATAATTATTTTTCTATATGGGGATTATAGTGGAAAATTGTTTATAAATATACATAGGAACCTAATTAAAGTATTTCTGATAAAAATATGCATATAATTATATTTCTACATGGGGATTATGGGTGGAATATTGTTTCTAAATATACATAGTAACCTATTTAACCCATTTCTGATAAAAATATGCATATAATTATTTTTATATATGGGAATTGTCGGTGGAATATTGTTTATAAATATACATAGTAACCTATTTAACCCATTCATGATAAGAATATGCATATAATTATTTTTCTACATGGGAATTATGGGTGGAATATTGTTTATAAATATACATAGTAACCTATTTAACCCCCTTCTGATAAGAATATGCATATAATTATTTTTCTACATGGGAATTATGGGTGGAATATTGTTTATAAATATACATATTAACCTATTTAACCCTTTTCTGATAAGAATATGCATATAATTATTTTTCTACATGGGGACTATAGTGGAAAATTGTTTATAAATATACATAGGAACCTATTTAACCCATTTCTGATAAGAATATGCATATAATTATTTTTCTACATGGGGATTATGGGTGTAATATTGTTTATAAATATACATAGTAACCTATTTAACCAATTTCTGATAAGAATATACATATAATTATTTTTCTACATGGGGATAATGGGTGGAATATTGTTTATAAATATACATAGGAGCCTATTTAACCCATTTCTGATAAGAATATGCATATAATTATTTTTCTATATGGGGTTTTGGGTGGAATATTATTTATAAATATACATAGGAACCTAATTAAAGCATTTCTGATAAGAATATGCATATAATTATTTTTCTACATGGGAATTATGGGTGGAATATTGTTTATAAATATATATAGTAACCTATTTAACCCATTTCTGATAAGAATATGCATATAATTATTTTTCTACATGGGGATTATGGGTGGAATATTGTTTATAAATATATATAGTAACCTATTTAACCCATTTCTAATAAGAATATACATATAATTATTTTTCTATATGGGGTTATGGGTGGAATATTGTATATAAATATACATAGGAACCTAATTAAAGCATTTCTGATAAGAATATGCATATAATTATTTTTCTACATGGGAACTATAGTGGAAAATTGTTTATAAATATACATAAGAACCTATTTAACCCATTTCTGATAAGAATATGCATATAATTATTTTTCTACATGGGGATTATGGGTGTAATATTGTTTATAAATATACATAGTAACCTATTTAACCCATTTCTGATAAGAATATACATATAATTATTTTTCTACATGGGAATTATGGGTGGAATATTGTTTATAAATATACATAGGAGCCTATTTAACCCATTTCTGATAAGAATATGCATATAATTATTTTTCTATATGGGGTTTTGGGTGGAATATTATTTATAAATATATATAGGAACCTAATTAAAGCATTTCTGATAAGAATATGCATATAATTACTTTTCTACATGGGGATTATGGGTGTAATATTGTTTATAAATATACATAGTAACCTATTTAACCCATTTCTGATAAGAATATGCATATAATTATTTTTCTACATGGGGATTATGGGTGGAATATTGTTTATAAATATACATAGTAAACTATTTAACCCATTTCTAATAAGAATATACATATAATTATTTTTCTACATGGGGATTATGGGTGGAGTATTGTTATTAAACATACATAGGAATATATTTAACAAATTTCTCATAAGAATATGCATATAATTATTTTTCTACATGGTAATTATGGGTGGAATATTGTTCATAAATATGCATAGCAATATATTTAACCCATTTCTGATAAAAATATGCATATAATTATTTTCTATATGAGGATTATGGTAGAAAATTGTTTATAAATATACATAGGAACCTAATTAAAGCATTTCTGATAAGAATATGCATATAATTATTTTTCTACATGGGAATTATGGGTGGAATATTGTTTATAAATATACATAGGAAACTATTTAACCAATTTCTGATAAGAATATGCATATAATTATTTTTCTATATGGAGTTATGGGTTTAATATTGTGTATAAATATACATAGGACCCTATTTAACCAATTTCTGATAAGAATATGTATATAATTATTTTTCTATATGGGGATTATAGTGGAAAATTGTTTATAAATATACATAGGAACCTAATTAAAGTATTTCTGATAAAAATATGCATATAATTATATTTCTACATGGGGATTATGGGTGGAATATTGTTTCTAAATATACATAGTAACCTATTTAACCCATTTCTGATAAGAATATGCATATAATTATTTTTCTATATAGGGATTATGGTGGGAAAATGTTTGTAATTATACATAGGAACCTACTTAACCCATTTCTGATAAGAATATGCATATAATTATTTTTCTATATGGGGTTATGGGTGGAATATTGTATATAAATATACATAGGAACCTAATTAAAGCATTTCTGATAAGAATATGCATATAATTATTTTTCTACATGTGGACTATAGTGGAAAATTGTTTATAAATATACATATGAACCTATTTAACCCATTTCTGATAAGAATATGCATATAATTATTTTTCTACATGGGGATTATGGGTGTAATATTGTTTATAAATATAAATAGTAACCTATTTAACCCATTTCTGATAAGAATATACATATAATTATTTTTCTACATGGGGATTATGGGTGGAATATTATTTATAAATATACATAGGAACCTAATTAAAGCATTTCTGATAAGAATATGCATATAATTATTTTTTTATATGGGGTTATGGGTGGAATAGTGTATATACATATACATAGGAACCTAATTAAAGCATTTCTGATAAGAATATGCATATAATTATTTTTCTACATGGGGATTATGGGTGGAATATTGTATATAAATATACATAGGAGCCTATTTAACCCATTTCTGATAATAATAATATGGATATAATTATTTTTCTACATAGGGATTATGGGTGGAATACTGTTTTAAAATATACATAGGAACCTATTTAACCAATTTCTGATAAGAATATGCATATAATTATTTTTCTATATGGGGATTATGGTGGAAAATTGTTTATAAATATACATAGGAACCTATTTAACCCATTTCTGATAAGAATATGCATATAATTATTTTTCTACATGGGGATTATGGGTGGAATATTGTGTATAAATATATATAGTAACCTATTTAACCCATTTCTAATAAGACTATACATATAATTATTTTTCTACATGGGGATTATGGGTGGAGTATTGTAGTTAAACATACATAGGAATATATTTAACCAATTTCTCATAAGAATATGCATATAATTATTTTTCTACATGGGAATTATGGGTAGAATATTGTTTATAAATATGCATAGCAATATATTTAACCCATTTCTGATAAAAATATGCATATAATTATTATCTATATGGGGATTATGGTAGAAAATTGTTTATAAATATACATAGGAACCTAATTAAAGCATTTCTAATAAGAATATGCATATAATTATTTTTCTACATTGGAATTATGGGTGGAATATTGTTTATAAATATACATAGGAAACTATTTAACCAATTTCTGAAAAGAATATGCATATAATTATTTTTCTATATGGGGTTATGGGTGGAATATTGTATATAAAAATACATAGGAACCTAATTAAAGCATTTCTGATAAGAATATGCATATAATTATTTTTCTACATGGGGACTATAGTGGAAAATTGTTTATAAATATACATAGGAACCTATTTAACCCATTTCTGATAAGAATATGCATATAATTATTTTTCTACATTGGAATTATGGGTGGAATATTGTTTATAAATATACATAGGAAACTATTTAACCAATTTCTGAAAAGAATATGCATATAATTATTTTTCTATATGGGGTTATGGGTTTAAAATTGTGTATAAATATACATAGGACCCTATTTAACCAATTTCTGATAAGAATATGTATATAATTATTTTTCTATATGGGGATTATAGTGGAAAATTGTTTATAAATATACTTAGGAACCTAATTAAAGTATTTCTGATAAAAATATGCATATAATTATATTTCTACATGGGGATTATGGGTGGAATATTGTTTCTAAATATACATAGTAACCTATTTAGCCCATTTCTGATAAGAATATGCATATAATTATTTTTCTATATAGGGATTATGGTGGGAAAATGTTTATAATTATACATAGGAACCTAGTTAACCCATTTCTGATAAGAATATGCATATAATTATTTTTCTATATGGGGTTATGGGTGGAATATTGTATATAAATATACATAGGAACCTAATTAAAGCATTTCTGATAAGAATATGCATATAATTATTTTTCTACATGGGGACTATAGTGGAAAATTGTTTATAAATATACATAGGAACCTATTTAACCCATTTCTGATAAGAATATGCATATAATTATTTTTCAACATGGGGATTATGGGTGTAATATTGTTTATAAATATACATAGTAACCTATTTAACCCATTTCTGATAAGAATATACATATAATTATTTTTCTACATGGGAATTATGGGTGGAATATTGTTTATAAATATACATAGGAGCCTATTTAACCAATTTCTGATAAGAATATGCATATAATTATTTTTCTATATGGGGTTTTGGGTGGAATATTATTTATAAATATACATAGGAACCTAATTAAAGCATTTCTGATAAGAATATGCATATAATTATTTTTCTATATGGGGTTATGGGTGGAATATTGTATATAAACATACATAGGAACCTAATAAAAGCATTTCTGATAAGAATATGCATATAATTATTTTTCTACATGGGGACTATAGTGGAAAATTGTTTATAAATATACATAGGAACCTATTTTTTTTTTTTGTATAATCTTTATTTTGAGAACATTTCAGTGAAAACAGAAACATTACATAGAGTAAGCATTAATAGTGCGGCCCAAGGAGGGTTTACAGCGATACAGGTTTTTGCAACCATAACTATCACAAGTAATATTAGATCACAATTTTTGTGGCTTTAAACTTCCTATTGATTCCTTACACCCCCGGGGAGCGAGCCCCGTCCGGTGACGGCCCCTCCCCACCCAGGATGCAAGTTATTCAGGTGGGTATATGGAGCGCCCCCCCCATGACCGCCCGAGGAGAGGGGGGCCTTCTGCCTCCGACAACCTCCCCCGGGCCGCCACCCCGGCGGGAGCACCCCCCCCACATCTATACTCTGGGGTGCGAGGCGCGGCCCCCCCGCCCCAACAGGGCCTAGAGGAGCCGGGCCCACACACCCGTGTTTGGCCACTATTGCTGTGTTGCTCGCTGTTGCAGAGTATTTACCCAGTTAGTATCCCGTCCATGGGTATAGGAAGATTGCTTACTCTATAAATCATAGTTAATTATAGAAAATAGGTGAAAGAGGGGGAGAAAGAATAGATAAGGAGTTGGGGTAAGGGAAGGGTATGGGTAGGTGGGCAGAGTGGGGAAGGTAGGAGAGGAGCATACCTTGTGTTTAAAGAAGTCACAGGAATCCGTGCCGAACGGGCCCCGACCACCGCACGTCTTTCAACATTCAATATGGGTCTTATTCTTTATGAGGTATTGTTGACATTTAGGCGAGATCTCAGGGAAGGTTCTGCTAACTCTAGCAGGGCTATGTCTAAGCTGGAGTTTTCATGGTCAGGTTCTGTCATGTAATCATTCCAGGGGGTCCATATAATTTCGAATCTTTCTATTTTCCCCTTACACATAGGAACCTATTTAACCCATTTCTGATAAGAATATGCATATAATTATTTTTCTACATGGGGATTATGGGTGTAATATTGTTTATAAATATACATAGTAACCCATTTAACCCATTTCTGATAAGAATATACATATAATTATTTTTCTACATGGGAATTATGGGTGGAATATTGTTTATAAATATACATAGGAGCCTATTTAACCCATTTCTGATAAGAATATGCATATAATTATTTTTCTATATGGGGTTTTGGGTGGAATATTATTTATAAATATACATAGGAACCTAATTAAAGCATTTCTGATAAGAATATGCATATAATTATGTTTCTACATGGGAATTATGGGTGGACTATTGTTTATAAATATACATAGGAGCCTATTTAACCCATTTCTGATAAGCATATGCATATAATTATTTTTCTATATGGGGTTATGGGTGGAATATTATTTATAAATATACATAGGAACCCATTTAACCCATTTCTGATAAGAATATACATATAATTATTTTTCTACATGGGAATTATGGGTGGAATATTGTTTATAAATATACATAGGAGCCTATTTAACCCATTTCTGATAAGAATATGCATATAATTATTTTTCTATATGGGGTTTTGGGTGGAATATTATTTATAAATATACATAGGAACCTAATTAAAGCATTTCTGATAAGAATATGCATATAATTATGTTTCTACATGGGAATTATGGGTGGACTATTGTTTATAAATATACATAGGAGCCTATTTAACCCATTTCTGATAAGCATATGCATATAATTATTTTTCTATATGGGGTTATGGGTGGAATATTATTTATAAATATACATAGGAACCTAATTAAAGCATTTCTGATAAGAATATGCATAAAATTATTTTTCTACATGGGAATTATGGGTGGACTATTGTTTATAAATATACATAGGAGCCTATTTAACCCATTTCTGATAAGCATATGCATATAATTATTTTTCTATATGGGGTTATGGGTGGAATATTATTTATAAATATACATAGGAACCTAATTAAAGCATTTCTGATAAGAATATGCATATAATTATTTTTCTACATGGGAATTATGGGTGGAATATTGTTTATAAATATACATAGTAACCTATTTAACCCATTTCAGATAAGAATATGCATATTATTATTTTTCTACATGGGAATTATGGGTGGAATATTGTTTATAAATATACATAGTAACCTATTTAACCCCTTTCTGATAAGAATATGCATATAATTATTTTTCTACATGGGGACTATAGTGGAAAATTGTTTATAAATATACATAGGAGCCTATTTAACCCATTTCTGATAAGAATATGCATATCATTATTTTTCTATATGGGGATTGTAGTGGAAAATTGTTTATAAATATACATAGGAACCTATTTAACCCATTTCTGATAAGAATATGCATATAATAATTTTTCTATATGGGGTTATGGGTGGAATATTGTTTCTAAATATACATAGTAACCTATTTAACCCATTTCTGATAAGAATATGCATATAATTATTTTTCTACATGGGGATTATGGGTGGAATATTGTTTCTAAATATACATAGTAACCTATTTAACCCATTTCTGATAAGAATATGCATATAATTATTTTTCTATATAGGGATTAGGGTGGGAAAATGTTTATAATTATACATAGGAACCTATTTAACCCATTTCTGATAAGAATATGCATATAATTATTTTTCTATATGGGGTTATGGGTGGAATATTGTATATAAATATACATAGGAACCTAATTAAAGCATTTCTGATAAGAATATGCATATAATTATTTTTCTACATGGGGACTATAGTGGAAAATTGTTTATAAATATACATATGAACCTATTTAACCCATTTCTGATAAGAATATGCATATAATTATTTTTCTACATGGGGATTATGGGTGTAATATTGTTTATAAATATACATAGTAACCTATTTAACCCATTTCTGATAAGAATATACATATAATTATTTTTCTACATGGGGATTATGGGTGGAATATTGTTTATAAATATACATAGGAGCCTATTTAACCCATTTCTGATAAGAATATGCATATAATTATTTTTCTATATGGGGTTTTGGGTGGAATATTATTTATAAATATACATAGGAACCTAATTAAAGCATTTCTGATAAGAATATGCATATAATTATTTTTTATATGGGGTTATGGGTGGAATATTGTATATAAATATACATAGGAACCTAATTAAAGCATTTCTGATAAGAATATGCATATAATTATTTTTCTACATGGGGACTATAGTGGAAAATTGTTTATAAATATACATAGGAACCTATTTAACCCATTTCTGATAAGAATATGCATATAATTATTTTTCTACATGGGGATTATGGGTGTAATATTGTTTATAAATATACATAGTAACCTATTTAACCCATTTCTGATAAGGATATGCATATAATTATTTTTCTACATGGGGACTATAGTGGAAAATTGTTTATAAATATACATAGGAACCTATTTAACCCATTTCTGATAAGAATATGCATATAAATATTTTTCAGTATGGGGATTATAGGTGGAATATTGTTTATAAATATACATAGGAACCTATTTAACCCATTTCTGGTAAGAATATGCATATAATTATTTTTCTACATAGGGATTATGGGTGGAATACTGTTTTAAAATATACATAGGAACCTATTTAACCAATTTCTGATAAGAATATGCATATAATTATTTTACTATATGGGGATTATGGTGGAAAATTGTTTATAAATATACATAGGAACCTATTTAACCCATTTCTGATAAGAATATGCATATAATTATTTTTCTACATGGGGATTATGGGTGGAATATTGTTTATAAATATATATAGTAACCTATTTAACCCATTTCTAATAAGAATATACATATAATTATTTTTCTACATGGGGATTATGGGTGGAGTATTGTAGTTAAACATACATAGGAATATATTTAACCAATTTCTCATAAGAATATGCATATCATTTTTTTTCTACATGGGAATTATGGGTGGAATATTGTTTATAAATATGCATAGCAATATATTTAACCCATTTCTGATAAAAAATATGCATATAATTATTTTCTATATGGGGATTATGGTAGAAAATTGTTTATAAATATACATAGGAACCTAATTAAAGCATTTCTGATAAGAATATGCATATAATTATTTTTCTACATGGGAATTATGGGTGAAATATTGTTTATAAATATACATAGGAAACTATTTAACCAATTTCTGATAAGAATATGCATATAATTATTTTTCTATATGGGGTTATGGGTTTAATATTGTGTATAAATATACATAGGACCCTATTTAACCAATTTCTGATAAGAATATGTATATAATTATTTTTCTATATGGGGATTATAGTGGAAAATTGTTTATAAATATACATAGGAACCTAATTAAAGTATTTCTGATAAAAATATGCATATAATTATATTTCTACATGGGGATTATGGGTGGAATATTGTTTCTAAATATACATAGTAACCTATTTAACCCATTTCTGATAAGAATATGCATATAATTATTTTTCTATATAGGGATTATGGTGGGAAAATGTTTATAATTATACATAGGAACCTATTTAACCCATTTCTGATAAGAATATGCATATAATTATTTTTCTTTATGGGGTTATGGGTGGAATATTGTATATAAATATGCATAGGAACCTAATTAAAGCATTTCTGATAAGAATATGCATATAATTATTTTTCTACATGGGGACTATAGTGGAAAATTGTTTATAAATATACATAGTAACCTATTTAACCCATTTCTGATAAGAATATACATATAATTATTTTTCTACATGGGAATTATGGGTGGAATATTGTAGTTAAACATACATAGGAATATATTTAACCAATTTCTCATAAGAATATGCATATAATTATTTTTTTACATGGGGAATTTTGGTGGAATATTGTTTATAAACATACATAGGACCCTATTTAACAAATTTCTGATAAGAATATGTATATAATTATTTTTCTATATAGGGATTATAGTGGAAAATTGTTTATAAATATACATAGGAACCTAATTAAAGTATTTCTGATAAGAATATGCATATAATTATTTTTCTACATGGGGATTATGGGTGGAATATTGTTTATAAATATACATATGAACGTATGTAACCTATTTCTGATAAGAATATGCATATAATTATTTTTCTATATAGGGATTATGGTGGGAAAATGTTTATAATTATACATAGGAACCTATTTAACCCATTTCTGATAAGAATATGCATATAATTATTTTTCTATATGGGGTTATGGGTGGAATATTGTTTATAAATATACATAGGACGCTATTTAACCCATTTCTGATACGAATATGCATATAATTATTTTTCTATATTGGGCTAATTGTGGAATATTGTTTATAAATATACATAGGAACCTAATTAAAGCATTTCTGATAGGAATATGCATATAATTATTTTTCTACATGGGAATTATGGGTGGAATATTGTTTATAAATATACATAGTAACCTATTTAACCCATTTCTGATAAGAATATGCATATAATTATTTTTCTACATGGAAATTATGGGTGGAATATTGTTTATAAATATACATAGTAACCTATTTAACCCCTTTCTGATAAGAATATGCATATAAATATTTTTCAGTATGGGGATTATAGGTGGAATATTGTATATAAATATACATAGGAACCAATTTAACCCATTTCTGATAAGAATATGCATATAATTATTTTTCTACATGGGGACTATAGTGGAAAATTGTTTATAAATATACATAGGAACTTATTTAACCCATTTCTGATAAGAATATGCATATAATTATTTTTCTACATGGGGATTATGGGTGGAATATTGTTTATAAATATACATAGGAGCCTATTTAACCCATTTCTGATAAGAATATGCATCTAATTATTTTTCTATATGGGGTTATGGGTGGAATATTATTTATAAATATACATAGTAACCTATTTAACCTATTTCTAATAAGAATATGCATATAATTATTTTTCCACATGGTGATTATGGGTGGAATATTGTTTATAAATATACTTAGTAATCTATTTAACCCATTTCTGATAAGAATATGCATATAATTATTTTTCTACATGGGAATTATGGGTGGAATATTGTTTATAAATATACATAGTAACCTATTTAACCCCTTTCTGATAAGAATATGCATATAAATATGTTTCAGTATGGGGATTATCGGTGGAATATTGTTTATAAATATACATAGGAACCTATTTAACCCATTTCTGGTAAGAATATGCATATAATTATTTTTCTACATAGGGATTATGGGTGAAATACTGTTTTAAAATCTACATAGTAACCTATTTAACCCATTTCTCATAAGAATATGCATATAATTATTTTTCTACATGGGGATTATGGATGGAATATTGTAGTTAAACATACATAGGAATATATTTAACCCATGTCTGATACGAATATGCATATAATTATTTTTCTACATGGGGATTATGGGTGGAATATTGTTTATAAATATACATAGGAACCTATTTAACCCATTTCTGATAAGAATGCGCATATAATTATTTTTCTACATGGGGATTATTGGTGGAATGTGTTTATAAAGATACATAGGAACATATTAAACCTATTTCTGATAAGAATATGCATATAATTATTTTCTATATGGGGATTATGGTAGAAAATTGTTTATAAATATACATAGTAACCTAATTAAAGCATTTCTGATAAGAATATGTCTATAATTATTTTTCTACATGGGAATTATGGGTGGAATATTGTTTATAAATATACATAGGAACCTATTTAACCAATTTCTGATAAGAATATGCATATAATTATTTTTCTATATGGGGTTATGGGTTTAATATTGTGTATAAATATACATAGGACCCTATTTAACCAATTTCTGATAAGAATATGTATATAATTATTTTTCTATATGGGGATTATAGTGGAAAATTGTTTATAAATATACATAGGAACCTAATTAAAGTATTTCTGATAAAAATATGCATATAATTATATTTCTATATGGGGATTATGGGTGGAATATTGTTTCTAAATATACATAGTAACCTATTTAACCCATTTCTGATAAGAATATGCATATAATTATTTTTCTATATATGGATTATGGTGGAAAAATGTTTATAATTATACATAGGAACCTATTTAACCCATTTCTGATAAGAATATGCATATAATTATTTTTCTATATTGGGTTATGGGTGGAATATTGTATATAAATATACATAGGAACCTAATTAAAGCATTTCTGATAAGAATATGCATATAATTATTTTTCTACATAGGGATTATTGGTGGAATATTGTTTATAAATATACATAGTAACCTATTTAACCCATTTCTGATAAGAATATGCATATAATTATTTTTCTACATGGGAATTATGGGTGGAATATTGTTTATAAATATACATAGTAACCTATTTAACCCATTCATGATAAGAATATGCATATAATTATTTTTCTACATGGCAATTATGGGTGGAATATTGTTTATAAATATACATAGTAACCTATTTAACCCCCTTCTGAGAAGAATATGCATATAATTATTTTTCTACATGGGAATTACGGGTGAAATATTGTTTATAAATATACATATTAACCTATTTAACCCCTTTCTGATAAGAATATGCATATAATTATTTTTCTACATGGGGACTATAGTGGAAAATTGTTTATAAATATACATAGGAACCTATTTAACCCATTTCTGATAAGAATATGCATATTATTATTTTTCTACATGGGGATTATGGGTGTAATATTGTTTATAAATATACATAGTAACCTATTTAACCAATTTCTGATAAGAATATACATATAATTATTTTTCTACATGGGGATTATGGGTGGAATATTGTTTATAAATATACATAGGAGCCTATTAAACCCATTTCTGATAAGCATATGCATATAATTATTTTTCTATATGGGGTTTTGGGTGGAATATTATTTATAAATATGCATAGGAACCTAATTAAAGCATTTCTGATAAGAATATGCATATAATTATTTTTCTACATGGGGACTATAGTGGAAAATTGTTTATAAATATACATAGGAACTTATTTAACCCCTTTCTGATAAGAATATGCATATAATTATTTTTTTACATTGGGACTATAGTGGAAAATTGTTTATAAATATACATAGGAACCCATTTAACCCATTTCTGATAAGAATATGCATATAATTATATTTCTACATGGGGATTATGGGTGGAATATTGTTTCTAAATATACATAGTAACCTATTTAACCCATTTCTGATAAGAATATGCATATAATTATTTTTCTATATAGGGATTAGGGTGGGAAAATGTTTATAATTATACATAGGAACCTATTTAACCCATTTCTGATAAGAGTATGCATATAATTATTTTTCTATATGGGGTTATGGGTGGAATATTGTATATAAATATACATAGGAACCTAATTAAAGCATTTCTGATAAGAATATGCATATAATTATTTTTCTACATGGGGACTATAGTGGAAAATTGTTTATAAATATACATATGAACCTATTTAACCCATTTCTGATAAGAATATGCATATAATTATTTTTCTACATGGGGATTATGGGTGTAATATTGTTTATAAATATACATAGTAACCTATTTAACCCATTTCTGATAAGAATATACATATAATTATTTTTCTACATGGGAATTATGGGTGGAATATTGTTTATAAATATACATAGGAGCCTATTTAACCCATTTCTGATAAGAATATGCATATAATATTTTTTCTATATGGGGTTTTGGGTGGAATATTATTTATAAATATACATAGGAACCTAATTAAAGCATTTCTGATAAGAATATGCATATAATTATTTTTCTACATAGGGATTATTGGTGGAATATTGTTTATAAATATACATAGTAACCTATTTAACCCATTTCTGATAAGAATATGCATATAATTATTTTTCTACATGGGAATTATGGGTGGAATATTGTTTATAAATATACATAGTAACCTATTTAACCCATTCATGATAAGAATATGCATATAATTATTTTTCTACATGGCAATTATGGGTGGAATATTGTTTATAAATATACATAGTAACCTATTTAACCAATTTCTGATAAAAATATACATATAATTATTTTTCTACATGGGGATTATGGGTGGAATATTGTTTATAAATATACATAGGAGCCTATTTAACCCATTTCTGATAAGCATATGCATATAATTATTTTTCTATATGGGGTTTTGGGTGGAATATTATTTATAAATATACATAGGAACCTAATTAAAGCATTTCTGATAAGAATATGCATATAATTATTTTTCTACATGGGGACTATAGTGGAAAATTGTTTATAAATATACATAGGAACCTATTTAACCCCTTTCTGATAAGAATATGCATATAATTATTTTTCTACATTGGGACTATAGTGGAAAATTGTTTATAAATATACATAGGAACCTATTTAACCCATTTCTGATAAGAATATGCATATAATTATATTTCTACATGGGGATTATGGGTGGAATATTGTTTCTAAATATACATAGTAACCTATTTAACCCATTTCTGATAAGAATATGCATATAATTATTTTTCTATATAGGGATTAGGGTGGGAAAATGTTTATAATTATACATAGGAACCTATTTAACCCATTTCTGATAAGAATATGCATATAATTATTTTTCTATATGGGGTTATGGGTGGAATATTGTATATAAATATACATAGGAACCTAATTAAAGCATTTCTGATAAGAATATGCATATAATTATTTTTCTACATGGGGACTATAGTGGAAAATTGTTTATAAATATACATATGAACCTATTTAACCCATTTCTGATAAGAATATGCATATAATTATTTTTCTACATGGGGATTATGGGTGTAATATTGTTTATAAATATACATAGTAACCTATTTAACCCATTTCTGATAAGTATATACATATAATTATTTTTCTACATGGGGATTATGGGTGGAATATTGTTTATAAATATACATAGGAGCCTATTTAACCCATTTCTGATAAGAATATGCATATAATATTTTTTCTATATGGGGTTTTGGGTGGAATATTATTTATAAATATACATAGGAACCTAATTAAAGCATTTCTGATAAGAATATGCATATAATTATTTTTTTATATGGGGTTATGGGTGGAATATTGTATATAAATATACATAGGAACCTAATTAAAGCATTTCTGATAAGAATATGCATATAATTATTTTTCTACATGGGGACTATAGTGGAAAATTGTTTATAAATATACATAGGAACCTATTTAACCCATTGCTGATAAGAATATGCATATAATTATTTTTCTACATGGGGATGATGGGTGTAATATTGTTTATAAATATACATAGTAACCTATTTAACCCATTTCTGATAAGAATATGCATATAATTATTTTTCTACATGGGGACTATAGTGGAAAATTGTTTATAAATATACATAGGAACCTATTTAACCCATTTCTGATAAGAATATGCATATAAATATTTTTCAGTATGGGGATTATAGGTGGAATATTGTTTATAAATATACATAGGAACCTATTTAACCCATTTCTGGTAAGAATATGCATATAATTATTTTTCTACATAGGGATTATGGGTGGAATACTGTTTTAAAATATACATAGGAACCTATTTAACCAATTTCTGATAAGCATATGCATATAATTATTTTTCTATATGGGGATTATGGTGGAAAATTGTTTATAAATATACATAGGAACCTATTTAACCCATTTCTGATAAGAATATGCATATAATTATTTTTCTACATGGGGATTATGGGTGGAATATTGTTTATAAATATATATAGTAACCTATTTAACCCATTTCTAATAAGAATATACATATAATTATTTTTCTACATGGGGATTATGGGTGGAGTATTGTAGTTAAACATACATAGGAATATATTTAACCAATTTCTCATAAGAATATGCATATAATTTTTTTTCTACATGGGAATTATGGGTGGAATATTGTTTATAAATATGCATAGCAATATATTTAACCCATTTCTGATAAAAAATATGCATATAATTATTTTCTATATGGGGATTATGGTAGAAAATTGTTTATAAATATACATAGGAACCTAATTAAAGCATTTCTGATAAGAATATGCATATAATTATTTTTCTACATGGGAATTATGGGTGAAATATTGTTTATAAATATACATAGGAAACTATTTAACCAATTTCTGATAAGAATATGCATATAATTATTTTTCTATATGGGGTTATGGGTTTAATATTGTGTTTAAATATACATAGGACCCTATTTAAAGCATTTCTGATAAGAATATGCATATAATTATTTTTCTACATGGGGACTATAGTGGAAAATTGTTTATAAATATACATATGAACCTATTTAACCCATTTCTGATAAGAATATGCATATAATTATTTTTCTACATAGGGATTATGGGTGTAATATTGTTTATAAATATACATAGGAACCTATTTAACCCATTTCTGATAAGAATATGCATATAATTATTTTTCTACATGGGGACTATAGTGGAAAATTGTTTATAAATATACATAGGAACCTATTTAACCCATTTCTGATAAGAATATGCATATAAATATTTTTCAGTATGGGGATTATAGGTGGAATATTGTTTATAAATATACATAGGAACCTATTTAACCCATTTCTGGTAAGAATATGCATATAATTATTTTTCTACATAGGGATTATGGGTGGAATACTGTTTTAAAATATACATAGGAACCTATTTAACCAATTTCTGATAAGAATATGCATATAATTATTTTTCTATATGGGGATTATGGTGGAAAATTGTTTATAAATATACATAGGAACCTATTTAACCCATTTCTGATAAGAATATGCATATAATTATTTTTCTACATGGGGATTATGGGTGGAATATTGTTTATAAATATATATAGTAACCTATTTAACCCATTTCTAATAAGAATATACATATAATTATTTTTCTACATGGGGATTATGGGTGGAGTATTGTAGTTAAACATACATAGGAATATATTTAACCAATTTCTCATAAGAATATGCATATAATTTTTTTACTACATGGGAATTATGGGTGGAATATTGTTTATAAATATGCATAGCAATATATTTAACCCATTTCTGATAAAAAATATGCATATAATTATTTTCTATATGGGGATTATGGTAGAAAATTGTTTATAAATATACATAGGAACCTAATTAAAGCATTTCTGATAAGAATATGCATATAATTATTTTTCTACATGGGAATTATGGGTGAAATATTGTTTATAAATATACATAGGAAACTATTTAACCAATTTCTGATAAGAATATGCATATAATTATTTTTCTATATGGGATTATGGGTTTAATATTGTGTATAAATATACATAGGACCCTATTTAACCAATTTCTGATAAGAATATGTATATAATTATTTTTCTATATGGGGATTATAGTGGAAAATTGTTTATAAATATACATAGGAACTTAGATACTTAGGTAAATATACATAGGAACTTAGGTAAGTATTTCTGATAAAAATATGCATATAATTATATTTCTACATGGGGATTATGGGTGGAATATTGTTTCTAAATATACATAGTAACCTATTTAACCCATTTCTGATAAGAATATGCATATAATTATTTTTCTATATAGGGATTATGGTGGGAAAATGTTTATAATTATACATAGGAACCTATTTAACCCATTTCTGATAAGAATATGCATATAATTATTTTTCTTTATGGGGTTATGGGTGGAATATTGTATATAAATATACATAGGAACCTAATTAAAGCATTTCTGATAAGAATATGCATATAATTATTTTTCTACATGGGGACTATAGTGGAAAATTGTTTATAAATATACATAGTAACCTATTTAACCCATTTCTGATAAGAATATACATATAATTATTTTTCTACATGGGAATTATGGGTGGAATATTGTTTATAAATATACATAGGAGCCTATTTAACCCATTTCTGATAAGAATATGCATATAATTATTTTTCTATATGGGGTTTTGGGTGGAATATTATTTATAAATATACATAGGAACCTAATTAAAGCATTTCTGATAAGAATATGCATATAATTATTTTTTATATGGGGTTATGGGTGGAATATTGTATATAAATATACATAGGAACCTAATTAAAGCATTTCTGATAAGAATATGCATATAATTATTTTTCTACATGGGGACTATAGTGGAAAATTGTTTATAAATATACATAGGAACCTATTTAACCCATTTCTGATAAGAATATGCATATAATTATTTTTCTACATGGGGATTATGGGTGTAATATTGTTTATAAATATACATAGTAACCTATTTAACCCATTTCTGATAAGGATATGCATATAATTATTTTTCTACATGGGGACTATAGTGGAAAATTGTTTATAAATATACATAGGAACCTATTTAACCCATTTCTGATAAGAATATGCATATAAATATTTTTCAGTATGGGGATTATAGGTGGAATATTGTTTATAAATATACATAGGAACCTATTTAACCCATTTCTGGTAAGAATATGCATATAATTATTTTTCTACATAGGGATTATGGGTGGAATACTGTTTTAAAATATACATAGGAACCTATTTAACCAATTTCTGATAAGAATATGCATATAATTATTTTACTATATGGGGATTATGGTGGAAAATTGTTTATAAATATACATAGGAACCTATTTAACCCATTTCTGATAAGAATATGCATATAATTATTTTTCTACATGGGGATTATGGGTGGAATATTGTTTATAAATATATATAGTAACCTATTTAACCCATTTCTAATAAGAATATACATATAATTATTTTTCTACATGGGGATTATGGGTGGAGTATTGTAGTTAAACATACATAGGAATATATTTAACCAATTTCTCATAAGAATATGCATATCATTTTTTTTCTACATGGGAATTATGGGTGGAATATTGTTTATAAATATGCATAGCAATATATTTAACCCATTTCTGATAAAAAATATGCATATAATTATTTTCTATATGGGGATTATGGTAGAAAATTGTTTATAAATATACATAGGAACCTAATTAAAGCATTTCTGATAAGAATATGCATATAATTATTTTTCTACATGGGAATTATGGGTGAAATATTGTTTATAAATATACATAGGAAACTATTTAACCAATTTCTGATAAGAATATGCATATAATTATTTTTCTATATGGGGTTATGGGTTTAATATTGTGTATAAATATACATAGGACCCTATTTAACCAATTTCTGATAAGAATATGTATATAATTATTTTTCTATATGGGGATTATAGTGGAAAATTGTTTATAAATATACATAGGAACCTAATTAAAGTATTTCTGATAAAAATATGCATATAATTATATTTCTACATGGGGATTATGGGTGGAATATTGTTTCTAAATATACATAGTAACCTATTTAACCCATTTCTGATAAGAATATGCATATAATTATTTTTCTATATAGGGATTATGGTGGGAAAATGTTTATAATTATACATAGGAACCTATTTAACCCATTTCTGATAAGAATATGCATATAATTATTTTTCTTTATGGGGTTATGGGTGGAATATTGTATATAAATATGCATAGGAACCTAATTAAAGCATTTCTGATAAGAATATGCATATAATTATTTTTCTACATGGGGACTATAGTGGAAAATTGTTTATAAATATACATAGTAACCTATTTAACCCATTTCTGATAAGAATATACATATAATTATTTTTCTACATGGGAATTATGGGTGGAATATTGTAGTTAAACATACATAGGAATATATTTAACCAATTTCTCATAAGAATATGCATATAATTATTTTTTTACATGGGGAATTTTGGTGGAATATTGTTTATAAACATACATAGGACCCTATTTAACAAATTTCTGATAAGAATATGTATATAATTATTTTTCTATATAGGGATTATAGTGGAAAATTGTTTATAAATATACATAGGAACCTAATTAAAGTATTTCTGATAAGAATATGCATATAATTATTTTTCTACATGGGGATTATGGGTGGAATATTGTTTATAAATATACATAGGAACGTATGTAACCTATTTCTGATAAGAATATGCATATAATTATTTTTCTATATAGGGATTATGGTGGGAAAATGTTTATAATTATACATAGGAACCTATTTAACCCATTTCTGATAAGAATATGCATATAATTATTTTTCTATATGGGGTTATGGGTGGAATATTGTTTATAAATATACATAGGACGCTATTTAACCCATTTCTGATACGAATATGCATATAATTATTTTTCTATATTGGGCTAATTGTGGAATATTGTTTATAAATATACATAGGAACCTAATTAAAGCATTTCTGATAGGAATATGCATATAATTATTTTTCTACATGGGAATTATGGGTGGAATATTGTTTATAAATATACATAGAAACCTATTTAACCCATTTCTGATAAGAATATGCATATAATTATTTTTCTACATGGAAATTATGGGTGGAATATTGTTTATAAATATACATAGTAACCTATTTAACCCCTTTCTGATAAGAATATGCATATAAATATTTTTCAGTATGGGGATTATAGGTGGAATATTGTATATAAATATACATAGGAACCAATTTAACCCATTTCTGATAAGAATATGCATATAATTATTTTTCTACATGGGGACTATAGTGGAAAATTGTTTATAAATATACATAGGAACTTATTTAACCCATTTCTGATAAGAATATGCATATAATTATTTTTCTACATGGGGATTATGGGTGGAATATTGTTTATAAATATACATAGGAACCCATTTAACCCATTTCTGATAATAATATGAATATAATTATTTGTCTATATGGGGATTATCGGTGGAATATTGTTTATAAATATACATAGGAACCTATTTAACCCATTTCTGATAAGAATATGCATATAATTATTTTTCTATATGGTGTTATGGGTGGAATATTGTTTTAAAATATACATAGGAACCTATTTAACCAATTTCTGATAAGAATATGCATATAATTATTTTTCTATATGTGGTTATGGGTTTAATATTGTGTATAAATATACATAGGACCCTATTTAACCAATTTCGGATAAGAATATGTATATAATTATTTTTCTATATGGGGATTATAGTGGAAAATTGTTTATAAATATACATAGGAACCTAATTAAAGTATTTCTGATAAGAATATGCATATAATTATTTTTCTATATGGGTTTATGGGTGGAATATTGTATATAAATATACATAGGAACCTAATTAAAGCATTTCTGATAAGAATATGCATATAATTATTTTTCTACATGGGGACTATAGTGGAAAATTGTTTATAAATATACATAGGAACCAATTTAACCCATTTCTGATAAGAATATGCATATAATTATTTTTTTACATTGGAATTATGGGTGGAATATTGTTTATAAATATACATAGGAAAATATTTAACCAATTTCTGAAAAGAATATGCATATAATTATTTTTCTATATGGGGTTATGGGTTTAATATTGTGTATAAATATACATAGGACCCTATTTAACCAATTTCTGATAAGAATATGTATATAATTATTTTTCTATATGGGGATTATAGTGGAAAATTGTTTATAAATATACATAGGAACCTAATTAAAGTATTTCTGATAAAAATATGCATATAATTATATTTCTACATGGGGATTATGGGTGGAATATTGTTTCTAAATATACATAGTAACCTATTTAGCCCATTTCTGATAAGAATATGCATATAATTATTTTTCTATATAGGGATTATGGTGGAAAAATGTTTATAATTATACATAGGAACCAATTTAACCCATTTCTGATAAGAATATGCATATAATTATTTTTCTACATGGAGATTATGGGTGGAATATTGTTTCTAAATATACATAGGAACGTATTTAACCTATTTCTGATAAGAATATGAATATAATTAATTTTATATATAGGGATTATGGTAGGAAAATGTTTATAATTATACATAGGAACCTATTTAACCCATTTCTGATAAGAATATGCCTATAATTATTTCTCTATATGGGGTTATGGGTGGAATATTGTATATAAATATACATAGGAACCTAATTTAAGCATTTCTGATAAGAATATGCATTTAATTATTTTTCTACATAGGGATTATTGGTGGAATATTGTTTATAAATATACATAGTAACCTATTTAACCCATTTCTGATAAGAATATGCATATAAATATTTTTCAGTATGGGGATTATAGGTGGAATATTGTATATAAATATAATTAGGAACCTAATTTAAGCATTTCTGATAAGAATATGCATATAATTATTTTTCTACATAGGGATTATTGGTGGAATATTGTTTATAAATATACATAGTAACCTATTTAACCCATTTCTGATAAGAATATGCATATAAATATTTTTCAGTATGGGGATTATAGGTGGAATATTGTTTATAAATATACATAGGAACCTATTTAACCCATTTCTGGTAAGAATATGCATATAATTATTTTTCTACATAGGGATTATGGGTGGAATACTGTTTTAAAATATACATAGGAACCTATTTAACCAATTTCTGATAAGAATATGCATATAATTATTTTTCTATATGTGGTTATGGGTTTAATATTGTGTATAAATATACATAGGACCCTATTTAACCAATTTCGGATAAGAATATGTATATAATTATTTTTCTATATGGGGATTATAGTGGAAAATTGTTTATAAATATACATAGGAACCTAATTAAAGTATTTCAGATAAAAAATATGCATATAATTATATTTCTACATGGGGATTATAGGTGGAATATTGTTTCTAAATATACATAGTAACCTATTTAACCCATTTCTGATAAGAATATGCATATAATTATTTTTCTATATAGGGATTATGGTGGAAAAATGTTTATAATTATACATAGGAACCAATTTAACCCATTTCTGATAAGAATATGCATATAATTATTTTTCTACATGGAGATTATGGGTGGAATATTGTTTCTAAATATACATAGGAACGTATTTAACCTATTTCTGATAAGAATATGTATATAATTAATTTTATATATAGGGATTATGGTAGGAAAATGTTTATAATTATACATAGGAACCTATTTAACCCATTTCTGATAAGAATATGCCTATAATTATTTCTCTATATGGGGTTATGGGTGGAATATTGTATATAAATATACATAGGAACCTAATTTAAGCATTTCTGATAAGAATATGCATATAATTATTTTTCTACATAGGGATTATTGGTGGAATATTGTTTATAAATATACATAGTAACCTATTTAACCCATTTCTGATAAGAATATGCATATAAATATTTTTCAGTATGGGGATTATAGGTGGAATATTGTTTATTAATATACATAGGAACCTATTTAACCCTTTTCTGATAAGAATATGCATATAATTATTTTTCTACATGGGGATTATGGGTGGAATATTGTTTATAAATATACATAGTAAACTATTTAACCCATTTCTAATAAGAATATACATATAATTATTTTTCTACATGGGGATTATGGGTGGAGTATTGTTATTAAACATACATAGGAAACTATTTAACCAATTTCTGATAAGAATATGCATATAATTATTTTTCTATATGGGGTTATGGGTTTAATATTGTGTATAAATATACATAGGACCCTATTTAACCAATTTCTGATAAGAATATGTATATAATTATTTTTCTATATGGGGATTATAGTGGAAAATTGTTTATAAATATACATAGGAACCTAATTAAAGTATTTCTGATAAAAATATGCATATAATTATATTTCTACATGGGGATTATGGGCGGAATATTGTTTCTAAATATACATATTAACCTATTTAGCCCATTTCTGATAAGAATATGCATATAATTATTTTTCTATATAGGGATTATGGTGGGAAAATGTTTATAATTATACATAGGAACCTATTTAACCCATTTCTGATAAGAATATGCATATAATTATTTTTCTATATGGGTTTATGGGTGGAATATTGTATATAAATATACATATGAACCTAATTAAAGCATTTCTGATAAGAATATGCATATAATTATTTTTCTACATGGGGACTATAGTGGAAAATTGTTTATAAATATACATAGGAACCTATTTAACCCATTTCTGTTAAGAATATGCATATAATTATTTTTCTACATTGGAATTATGGGTGGAATATTGTTTATAAATATACATAGCAAACTATTTAACCAATTTCTGAAAAGAATATGCATATAATTATTTTTCTATATGGGGTTATGGGTTTAATATTGTGTATAAATATACATAGGACCCTATTTAACCAATTTCTGATAAGAATATGTATATAATTATTTTTCTATATGGGGATTATAGTGGAAAATTGTTTATAAATGTACATAGGAACCTAATTAAAGTATTTCTGATAAAAATATGCATATAATTATATTTCTACATAGGGATTATGGGTGGAATATTGTTTCTAAATATACATAGTAACCTATTTAGCCCATTTCTGATAAGAATATGCATATAATTATTTTTCTATATAGGGATTATGGGTGGAATATTGTATATAAATATACATAGGAACCTAATTAAAGCATTTCTGATAAGAATATGCATATAATTATTTTTCTACATGGGGACTATAGTGGAAAATTGTTTATAAATATACATAGGAACCTATTTAACCCATTTCTGATAAGAATATGCATATAATTATTTTTCTACATCGGGATTATGGGTCTAATATTGTTTATAAATATACATAGTAACCTATTTAACCCATTTCTGATAAGAATATACATATTATTATTTTTCTACATGGGAATTATGGGTGGAATATTGTTTATAAATATACATAGGAGCCTATTTAACCCATTTCTGATAAGAATATGCATATAATTATTTTTCTATATGGGGTTTTGGGTGGAATATTATTTATAAATATACATAGGAACCTAATTAAAGCATTTCTGATAAGAATATGCATATAATTATTTTTCTATATGGGGTTATGGGTGGAATATTGTATATAAATATACATAGGAACCTAATTAAAGCATTTCTGATAAGAATATGCATATAATTATTTTTCTACATGGGGTTATGGGTGGAATATTGTATATAAATATACATAGGAACCTATTTAACCCATTTCTGATAAGAATATGCATATAATTATTTTTCTACATGGGGATTATGGGTGTAATATTGTTTATAAATATACATAGTAACCTATTTAACCCATTTCTGATAAGAATATACATATAATTATTTTTCTACATGGGGATTATGGGTGGAATATTGTTTATAAATATACATAGGAGCCTATTTAACCCATTTCTGATAAGAATATGCATATAATTATTTTTCTATATGGGGTTTTGGGTGGAATATTATTTATAAATATACATAGGAACCTAATTAAAGCATTTCTGATAAGAATATGCATATAATTATGTTTCTACATGGGAATTATAGGTGGACTATTGTTTATAAATATACATAGGAGCCTATTTAACCCATTTCTGATAAGCAAATGCATATAATTATTTTTCTATATGGGGTTATGGGTGGAATATTGTGTATAAATATACATAGGACCCTATTTAACCAATTTCTGATAAGAATATGTATATAATTATTTTTCTATATGGGGATTATAGTGGAAAATTGTTTATAAATATACATAGGAACCTAATTAAAGTATTTCTGATAAAAATATGCATATAATTATATTTCTACATGGGGATTATGGGTGGAATATTGTTTCTAAATATACATAGTAACCTATTTAGCCCATTTCTGATAAGAATATGCATATAATTATTTTTCTATATAGGGATTATGGTGGGAAAATGTTTATCATTATACATAGGAACCTATTTAACCCATTTCTGATAAGAATATGCATATAATTATTTTTCTATATGGGGTTATGGGTGGAATATTGTATATAAATATACATAGGAACCTAATTAAAGCATTTCTGGTAAGAATATGCATATAATTATTTTTCTACATAGGGATTATGGGTGGAATACTGTTTTAAAATATACATAGGAACCTATTTAACCAATTTCTGATAAGAATATGCATATAATTATTTTTCTATATGTGGTTATGGGTTTAATATTGTGTATAAATATACATAGGACCCTATTTAACCAATTTCGGATAAGAATATGTATATAATTATTTTTCTATATGGGGATTATAGTGGAAAATTGTTTATAAATATACATAGGAACCTAATTAAAGTATTTCAGATAAAAAATATGCATATAATTATATTTCTACATGGGGATTATAGGTGGAATATTGTTTCTAAATATACATAGTAACCTATTTAACCCATTTCTGATAAGAATATGCATATAATTATTTTTCTATATAGGGATTATGGTGGAAAAATGTTTATAATTATACATAGGAACCAATTTAACCCATTTCTGATAAGAATATGCATATAATTATTTTTCTACATGGAGATTATGGGTGGAATATTGTTTCTAAATATACATAGGAACGTATTTAACCTATTTCTGATAAGAATATGTATATAATTAATTTTATATATAGGGATTATGGTAGGAAAATGTTTATAATTATACATAGGAACCTATTTAACCCATTTCTGATAAGAATATGCCTATAATTATTTCTCTATATGGGGTTATGGGTGGAATATTGTATATAAATATACATAGGAACCTAATTTAAGCATTTCTGATAAGAATATGCATATAATTATTTTTCTACATAGGGATTATTGGTGGAATATTGTTTATAAATATACATAGTAACCTATTTAACCCATTTCTGATAAGAATATGCATATAAATATTTTTCAGTATGGGGATTATAGGTGGAATATTGTTTATTAATATACATAGGAACCTATTTAACCCTTTTCTGATAAGAATATGCATATAATTATTTTTCTACATGGGGATTATGGGTGGAATATTGTTTATAAATATACATAGTAAACTATTTAACCCATTTCTAATAAGAATATACATATAATTATTTTTCTACATGGGGATTATGGGTGGAGTATTGTTATTAAACATACATAGGAAACTATTTAACCAATTTCTGATAAGAATATGCATATAATTATTTTTCTATATGGGGTTATGGGTTTAATATTGTGTATAAATATACATAGGACCCTATTTAACCAATTTCTGATAAGAATATGTATATAATTATTTTTCTATATGGGGATTATAGTGGAAAATTGTTTATAAATATACATAGGAACCTAATTAAAGTATTTCTGATAAAAATATGCATATAATTATATTTCTACATGGGGATTATGGGCGGAATATTGTTTCTAAATATACATATTAACCTATTTAGCCCATTTCTGATAAGAATATGCATATAATTATTTTTCTATATAGGGATTATGGTGGGAAAATGTTTATAATTATACATAGGAACCTATTTAACCCATTTCTGATAAGAATATGCATATAATTATTTTTCTATATGGGTTTATGGGTGGAATATTGTATATAAATATACATATGAACCTAATTAAAGCATTTCTGATAAGAATATGCATATAATTATTTTTCTACATGGGGACTATAGTGGAAAATTGTTTATAAATATACATAGGAACCTATTTAACCCATTTCTGTTAAGAATATGCATATAATTATTTTTCTACATTGGAATTATGGGTGGAATATTGTTTATAAATATACATAGCAAACTATTTAACCAATTTCTGAAAAGAATATGCATATAATTATTTTTCTATATGGGGTTATGGGTTTAATATTGTGTATAAATATACATAGGACCCTATTTAACCAATTTCTGATAAGAATATGTATATAATTATTTTTCTATATGGGGATTATAGTGGAAAATTGTTTATAAATGTACATAGGAACCTAATTAAAGTATTTCTGATAAAAATATGCATATAATTATATTTCTACATAGGGATTATGGGTGGAATATTGTTTCTAAATATACATAGTAACCTATTTAGCCCATTTCTGATAAGAATATGCATATAATTATTTTTCTATATAGGGATTATGGGTGGAATATTGTATATAAATATACATAGGAACCTAATTAAAGCATTTCTGATAAGAATATGCATATAATTATTTTTCTACATGGGGACTATAGTGGAAAATTGTTTATAAATATACATAGGAACCTATTTAACCCATTTCTGATAAGAATATGCATATAATTATTTTTCTACATCGGGATTATGGGTCTAATATTGTTTATAAATATACATAGTAACCTATTTAACCCATTTCTGATAAGAATATACATATTATTATTTTTCTACATGGGAATTATGGGTGGAATATTGTTTATAAATATACGTAGGAGCCTATTTAACCCATTTCTGATAAGAATATGCATATAATTATTTTTCTATATGGGGTTTTGGGTGGAATATTATTTATAAATATACATAGGAACCTAATTAAAGCATTTCTGATAAGAATATGCATATAATTATTTTTCTATATGGGGTTATGGGTGGAATATTGTATATAAATATACATAGGAACCTAATTAAAGCATTTCTGATAAGAATATGCATATAATTATTTTTCTACATGGGGTTATGGGTGGAATATTGTATATAAATATACATAGGAACCTATTTAACCCATTTCTGATAAGAATATGCATATAATTATTTTTCTACATGGGGATTATGGGTGTAATATTGTTTATAAATATACATAGTAACCTATTTAACCCATTTCTGATAAGAATATACATATAATTATTTTTCTACATGGGGATTATGGGTGGAATATTGTTTATAAATATACATAGGAGCCTATTTAACCCATTTCTGATAAGAATATGCATATAATTATTTTTCTATATGGGGTTTTGGGTGGAATATTATTTATAAATATACATAGGAACCTAATTAAAGCATTTCTGATAAGAATATGCATATAATTATGTTTCTACATGGGAATTATAGGTGGACTATTGTTTATAAATATACATAGGAGCCTATTTAACCCATTTCTGATAAGCAAATGCATATAATTATTTTTCTATATGGGGTTATGGGTGGAATATTGTGTATAAATATACATAGGACCCTATTTAACCAATTTCTGATAAGAATATGTATATAATTATTTTTCTATATGGGGATTATAGTGGAAAATTGTTTATAAATATACATAGGAACTGTCAGAGTCCTGGATGTGAGGCCGAATTGCAGAGGGGGCGCCCCTTGCGGCTAAGTGCAGCGTAACCCTGGGAGTGAGACAGGGAGTACGGTGCCCAAAGGTGCACGGGTTGCCAGATCGCAGTTGCTGAGTAGCAGATAGCAGGGAGCTGCTAGGGTGCGCTGGTAAGGTTGAAGGGCAACCGTGCAAGGAGGGATTCCAGGTATGGAGCCGTGGAGCAACCAGGAGCGGAGTCAGAGCCAGGCCAATGGTCATTCAGCACAGGAATCAGTCCAAGGTGAGGTACAGCAGGATAATCAGGAACAGAGAAGGTAGCCGAGCCGGGGGTCAAACACAGGAGGACGATCAAGGTACAAATGCGGAGCCGAAGAATAGTCAGATACAAGCCGGGGTCAATGCAGGCGGAATACTGGAGCAGTCAGGCAAGCCGAGTAGTAACAGGAAGCAGATATCACAACAGGAACCAGGAACACAGGAACAAGGAAAACAGGAAGCTGATGATAATCCAGCAACCAGCATGAACCAGCAGCAGGCTTAAATAGGCAGAAGGGCGCCACCATGAGGAATACTGGCAGAATTACCCGTCCTACGGTTATCACCCTGACAGTGCCCCCCCCCTAGGGGCAGCCTCCGGATGCCCAATCTGGCCCATTTTTCAGGGTATCGGGCTTGAAACCTCTGCAACAGTCTAGGGGCATGAATGTTATCTGCTGGTTCCCAAGAATTATCTTCTACAGAGTAACCTTTCCATTTAACAAGAAATTGAACAGTCCTACCTCTCCGACGGCAGTCCAGAATGGCTTCTACTTCGTATTCTGTTTCATTGTCCACCAAGATTGGAGGGGGCGGAGCTTCTTCTCTCCCTGGAAAAGGACTGGAGACAACAGATTTTAATAAAGAAACATGGAACACTGGGTGAATTTTATAGGAACTTGGTAAAGACAATTCAAATGCCACTGGGTTAATTTCCTTCTTAATTGTGAATGGACCGATAAACCTTGGTCCTAACTTCCGGGAGGGGCAAGGCAGCTTAAGATTTGTTGAGGAAAGCCACACTCTATCTCCAACCTTAAAGACGGGATCTCTCCTCCCCTTGTCATAATGTTTCTTATAATTCTCTTGGGCTTTCTGCATAGTTGCCTGGAGAGTTAGGAAATTAGCCTGAATGGCGTTTATCCTGTCCTGGACTGCGGGGACTGAGGTCTCTGGTATAACATTAGGCAAGAATGAGGGATGGAAACCGTAGTTGGCCCAGAAAGGTGACTGATTGGTGGAAGCGTGGATTGAGTTGTTGTATGCAAACTCCGCACACGGGAGTAGCAAGGACCAGTCATCCTGGGAGAAGGAGCAGAAGCAACGTAAGTACTGTTCTAAAGTTTGATTAGTTCTTTCGGTTTGGCCGTTGCTCTGAGGATGGTAAGCTGAAGATAGGCACACTCTAATGGAAAGCGTTTTGCAGAGCTCCTTCCAGAACTTAGAGGTGAATTGCACCCCTCTGTCGGACACAATGTTGCTCGGTATGCCGTGAAGTCTGACTATCTCCTTTATGAATATCTTCGCCGTGTCAGCAGCAGATGGTGTACCCATCATGGGCAAGAAATGCGCCATCTTGGACAGGCGGTCAACGACTACCAAGATGGTTGTAAATTTCTCCGAGGGTGGTAACTCTACTATGAAATCCATAGATATTTCTTTCCATGGTTGCTCCGGCACAGGCAATGGGCGTAGTAGACCCCAAGATCTGACGTTAGACCCCTTGTTACGTTGACAAATGGTGCAGGAACTGACATATTCCCTGCAGTCAGGCTTTAGAGTGGGCCACCAAAAAGATCGTTGAACAAGCTCCAAAGTCTTTCTTACCCCGAAGTGACCAGCAAGTTGGTGGTCATGTAAAGTCTTTAGGACCTGGGCTCTGGCTTGTTGCGGAACAAAAATTTTGTTCTGATACCAAAGAAAACCTTCCTGGTTTCTTAAAGACAGTGCTTCTGGTTCAGAGCATTGGGAGGAAGCTTGTTTCAGTGAGGAACTCAGGTCGGTCTGAATCATGAGAAAGTTCTGTGGAGATAATATAGTGCTAGGAGTAATTTCTTCGGGAGTGTCAGGAAACATCCGGGACAAGGCATCGGCCTTCCCGTTCTTAGACCCCGGGCGGAAGGATATATGAAAATTGAATCTGGCAAAAAACAAGGCCCATCGAGCTTGTCGGGGTCTCAATCGTTTAGCCGTGCGAAGATACTCCAGGTTTCTGTGATCCGTGAATATCATGATGGGATGCTGAGCACCTTCAAGGAGGTACCGCCATTCCTCCAGGGCAGTTTTAATAGCCAAGAGCTCTCGATCTCCCACATCATAATTCCTTTCAGACGGACTCATCTTCCGCGAGGAGAAGGCCACAGGATGGAGTAACGACTTAGAACCCTGACGTTGGGATAAGACTGCTCCTGTGGCAACTTCAGAGGCGTCAACCTCTAAGATGTAAGGGAGGGCCGGATCAGGATGTTGCAGGATAGGTGCGGAGGTAAAGAGGGATTTGAGCTTATCAAAAGCTGATTGGGCTTCTGAAGACCACAGGAACCGAGTATGTAAACGGGTAACTTGGGTGATTGGTGAGATGATGGAGGAAAAGTTCTTTATAAACCTCCTATAAAAGTTTGCAAACCCCACGAATCTTTGTACTCCCTTTTTATCCGATGGAGTTGGCCAGTCCAAGATTGCCTGTACCTTTTGCGGGTCCATGGCAACACCACCAGTTGAGATAATTAGCCCCAGGAATTGTATTGACTCTTTTTCAAAATCACACTTCTCTGCTTTTACATAGAGTTTGTGCTTACGTAGAGTGTGCAGAACTGTCCTTACATGTGTACGATGGAGCTCCAGGGTGGTTGAAAATATCAGGATATCATCCAGGTAGATGATGACGAAGTAATCCAGAAATTCTCGAAAGATATCGTTTACAAAATGTTGGAATGTGGCCGGGGCGTTGCACAATCCAAATGGCATCACTAAGTACTCGAAATGTCCAAAGCGAGTTCTAAATGCTGTCTTCCATTCGTCACCCTCTCGGATGCGAACGAGATTGTAGGCTCCTCGAAGGTCAAGCTTAGTAAATATTCGGGCAGTACGGAGTCTCTGGAAAAGTTCCGGAACTAGAGGAAGAGGGTAACGGTTTTTTATAGTGATTTTATTGAGCTCCCTGTAATCCACACATGGTCTTAGGGATTTGTCCCTTTTTTCGACAAAAAAGATTCCGGCTCCAGCAGGAGAAGAGGAGGAACGGATGAAGCCTTTCTCCAGGTTTTCATCAATGTATTGTCGCAATGTTCCTAGTTCCACCTCCGAGAGGGGGAATATGCGACCGAATGGGATTTCGGCTCCTGGGAGTAATTCAATTGGACAATCGTATGACCGGTGTGGTGGCAGGACATCAGCCTTTTTCTTGTCAAAGACATCTGCAAACTCCTGGTAGGCCGGTGGAATACTCTGGTTGTTGACAGGTACAGGTTGGACTGACAGGCAACTGGCTACATTACTGGTTTCAGGGGCAAGACAGTGCTGTAGGCAATAAGGTGAAGTGAATGAAATTTCTTTCCTGATCCAGTTGATCTGGGGGTTGTGGGCTTGGAGCCATGGGGTACCCAAGATGACAGGGAACATAGGTGAGCTTAGAATGTCGAAACGTATGAATTCCTGATGACCATCAGGAGTAGTAACCAAAAGAGGAGTGGTCTCTTGTGTCACAGGACCGGAACTAGGCAGGGTGCCATCAGCCAGGAGGACTTCCAATCTACGGTTCTTGGGAAGAAGGGCCAGACCGAGCTTTAGTGCTAAGTCCAAGTCCAAGAAACAACTGCATGCCCCGGAGTCGACTATGGCCTGAAGCTGAACCCCCTTGTCGGCCAACTGTAGCGTGATGGAAAGGATAAGGTGAGAAGTGGAAGTTCCGGACATCTGGAAGTACACTGGAGAGTTCTTGGGTACCTTGCTGGGCCTTATGGGGCAGTTGCTCAGGAAATGTCCTTTTCGGCCACAATAGAGACAGAGATTGGCTTGACGCCGACGCTGCTTTTCCTCGGGAGTCAGTGCGGATCGCACCAAACCAACAGGCATAGCGCCAATCTCTGGTCCCTGCACCTTGGGAGTCTGAGAACGTTCAGCCTGGCGCTCTCGAAGGCGTCTATCCAACTGGATGGATAGTTGAATGAGCCCCTCGAGGGTAGCAGGGATGCCGACCCTGGCCAACTCGTCCTTAAGGGATTCAGAAAGCCCCAGGCGAAACTGGTATTTCAACGCAGCCTCATTCCAGTCTGTATCGGCAGACCACCGGCGGAAGTCCACAGCATAGTCTTCCACCGGGCGCCGTTTCTGTTGAAGAGAATGCAGAGCGGCCTCAGCGGTGGCTGTACGCTGGGGGTCATCATACAATTGCGACAGGGCCGTAAAGAACGTTTCCACTGAACTAGTAGCTGGGTCCTTCTGTTCCCATAACCTGTGGGCCCATGCCTGGGGTTCATTGGTCAGCAGGGAGATAAGAAAGCCAACTTTGACAGTCTCAGTGGAAAAGGTACGGGGTTGCAGAGCCAGATATAACAGGCAGGCATTCTTGAAGGATCTGAATTTCTGCCGGTCTCCAGAGAAACGTTCAGGGGTAGGTACCCGCGGTTCTGGGGGCAAAGTCAGTACCGAAGAGGCCGTAGCAGGGAGATTGGTGGAGGAGGAACCAGGATCCAAAAAGGCAGATGGTAGCATAAAATGTTGGAGTTTTCCTTCTAATTGAAGGTATCTTTCCTGAAGAACTTGGACCACTCGTGTAAGGGTAGCGGCCTGTTGGCATAAAGTCTCTATTGGGGACGCACCTCTGCCGGCCTCAGTCATGGCTGGATTATACTGTCAGAGTCCTGGATGTGAGGCCGAATTGCAGAGGGGGCGCCCCTTGCGGCTAAGTGCAGCGTAACCCTGGGAGTGAGACAGGGAGTACGGTGCCCAAAGGTGCACGGGTTGCCAGATCGCAGTTGCTGAGTAGCAGATAGCAGGGAGCTGCTAGGGTGCGCTGGTAAGGTTGAAGGGCAACCGTGCAAGGAGGGATTCCAGGTATGGAGCCGTGGAGCAACCAGGAGCGGAGTCAGAGCCAGGCCAATGGTCATTCAGCACAGGAATCAGTCCAAGGTGAGGTACAGCAGGATAATCAGGAACAGAGAAGGTAGCCGAGCCGGGGGTCAAACACAGGAGGACGATCAAGGTACAAATGCGGAGCCGAAGAATAGTCAGATACAAGCCGGGGTCAATGCAGGCGGAATACTGGAGCAGTCAGGCAAGCCGAGTAGTAACAGGAAGCAGATATCACAACAGGAACCAGGAACACAGGAACAAGGAAAACAGGAAGCTGATGATAATCCAGCAACCAGCATGAACCAGCAGCAGGCTTAAATAGGCAGAAGGGCGCCACCATGAGGAATACTGGCAGAATTACCCGTCCTACGGTTATCACCCTGACAGGAACCTAATTAAAGTATTTCTGATAAAAATATGCATATAATTATATTTCTACATGGGGATTATGGGTGGAATATTGTTTCTAAATATACATAGTAACCTATTTAGCCCATTTCTGATAAGAATATGCATATAATTATTTTTCTATATAGGGATTATGGTGGGAAAATGTTTATCATTATACATAGGAACCTATTTAACCCATTTCTGATAAGAATATGCATATAATTATTTTTCTATATGGGGTTATGGGTGGAATATTGTATATAAATATACATAGGAACCTAATTAAAGCATTTCTGATAAGAATATGCATATAATTATTTTTCTACATGGGGACTATAGTGGAAAATTGTTTATAAATATACATAGGAACCTATTTAACCCATTTCTGATAAGAATATGCATATAATTATTTTTCTACATTGGAATTATGGGTGGAATATTGTTTATAAATATACATAGGAAACTATTTAACCAATTTCTGAAAAGAATATGCATATAATTATTTTTCTATATGGGGTTATGGGTTTAACATTGTGTATAAATATACATAGGACCCTATATAACCAATTTCTGATAAGAATATGTATATAATTATTTTTCTATATGGGGATTATAGTGGAAAATTGTTTATAAATATAGATAGGAACCTAATTAAAGTATTTCTGATAAAAATATGCATATAATTATATTTCTACATGGGGATTATGGGTGAAATATTGTTTCTAAATATACATAGTAACCTATTTAGCCCATTTCTGATAAGAATATGCATATAATTATTTTTCTATATAGGGATTATGGTGGGAAAATGTTTATAATTATACATAGGAACCTAGTTAACCCATTTCTGATAAGAATATGCATATAATTATTTTTCTATATGGGGTTATGGGTGGAATATTGTATATAAATATACATAGGAACCTAATTAAAGCATTTCTGATAAGAATATGCATATAATTATTTTTCTACATGGGGACTATAGTGGAAAATTGTTTATAAATATACATAGGAACCTATTTAACCCATTTCTGATAAGAATATGCATATAATTATTTTTCTACATGGGGATTATGGGTGTAATATTGTTTATAAATATACATAGTAACCTATTTAACCCATTTCTGATAAGAATATACATATAATTATTTTTCTACATGGGAATTATGGGTGGAATATTGTTTATAAATATACATAGGAGCCTATTTAACCCATTTCTGATAAGCATATGCATATAATTATTTTTCTATATGGGGTTATGGGTGGAATATTATTTATAAATATACATAGGAACCTAATTAAAGCATTTCTGATAAGAATATGCATATAATTATTTTTCTACATGGGAATTATGGGTGGAATATTGTTTATAAATATACATAGTAACCTATTTAACCCATTTCAGATAAGAATATGCATATTATTATTTTTCTACATGGGAATTATGGGTGGAATATTGTTTATAAATATACATAGTAACCTATTTAACCCCTTTCTGATAAGAGTATGCATATAATAATTTTTCTATATGGGGTTATGGGTGGAATATTGTTTCTAAATATACCTAGTAACCTATTTAACCCATTTCTGATAAGAATATGCATATAATTATTTTTCTACGTGGAGATTATGGGTGGAATATTGTTTCTAAATATACATAGGAACGTATTTAACCTATTTCTGATAAGAATATGCATATAATTATTTTTCTATATAGGGATTATGGTGGGAAAATGTTTATAATTATACATAGGAACCTATTTAACCCATTTCTGATAAGAATATGCATATAATTATTTCTCTATATGGGGTTATGGGTGGAATATTGTATATAAATATACATAGGAACCTAATTAAAGCATTTCTGATAAGAATATGCATATAATTATTTTTCTACATAGGGATTATTGGTGGAATATTGTTTATAAATATACATAGTAACCTATTTAACCCATTTCTGATAAGAATATGCATATAATTATTTTTCTTTATGGTGCTAATTGTGGAATATTGTTTATAAATATACATAGGAACCTAATTAAAGCATATCTGATAAGAATATGCATATCTTTATTTGTCTACATGGGAATTATGGGTGGACTATTGTTTATAAATATACATAGTAACCTATTTAACCCCTTTCTGATAATAATATGCATATAAATATTTTTCAGTATGGGGATTATAGGTGGAATATTGTTTATAAATATACATAGGAACCTATTTAACCCATTTCTGGTAAGAATATGCATATAATTATTTTTCTACATAGGGATTATGGGTGGAATACTGTTTTAAAATATACATAGGAACCTATTTAACCAATTTCTGATAAGAATATGCATATAATTATTTTTCTATATCGGGATTATGGTGGAAAATTGTTTATAAATAAACATAGGAACCTAATTAAAGCATTTCTGATAAGAATATGCATATAATTATTATTCTATATGGGGACTATAGTGGAAATTCTTTTATAAATATACATAGGAACCTATTTAACCCATTTCTGATAAGAATATGCATATAATTATTTTTCTACATGGGTATTATGGGTGGAATATTGTTTATAAATATATATAGTAACCTATTTAACCCATTTCTAATAAGAATATACATATAATTATTTTTCTACATGGGGATTATGGGTGGAGTATTGTAGTTAAACATACATAGTAATATATTTAACAAATTTCTCATAAGAATATGCCTATAATTATTTTTCTACATGGGAATTATGGGTGGAATATTGTTTATAAATATGCATAGCAATATATTGAACCAATTTCTGATAAAAATATGCATATAATTATTTTTCTACATGGGGATTATTGGTGGAATTTTGTTTATAAATGTACATAGGAACATATTTAACCAATTTCTGATAAGAATATGCATATAATTATTTTCTATATGGGGATTATAGTAGAAAATTGTTTATAAATATACATAGGAACCTAATTAAAGCATTTCTGATAAGAATATGCCTATAATTATTTTTCTACATGGGAATTATGGGTGGAATATTGTTTATAAATATACATAGGAACCTATTTAACCAATTTCTGATAAGAATATGCATATAATTATTTTTCTATATGGGGTTATGGGTTTAATATTGTGCATAAATATACATAGGACCCTATTTAACCAATTTCTGATAAGAATATGTATATAATTATTTTTCTATATGGGGATTATAGTGGAAAATTGTTTATAAATATACATAGGAACCTAATTAAAGTATTTCTGATAAAAATATGCATATAATTATATTTCTACATGGGGATTATGGGTGGAATATTGTTTCTAAATATACATAGTAACCTATTTAACCCATTTCTGATAAAAATATGCATATAATTATTTTTATATATGGGAATTGTCGGTGGAATATTGTTTATAAATATACATAGTAACCTATTTAACCCATTCATGATAAGAATATGCATATAATTATTTTTCTACATGGGAATTATGGGTGGAATATTGTTTATAAATATACATAGTAACCTATTTAACCCCCTTCTGATAAGAATATGCATATAATTATTTTTCTACATGGGAATTATGGGTGGAATATTGTTTATAAATATACATATTAACCTATTTAACCCTTTTCTGATAAGAATATGCATATAATTATTTTTCTACATGGGGACTATAGTGGAAAATTGTTTATAAATATACATAGGAACCTATTTAACCCATTTCTGATAAGAATATGCATATAATTATTTTTCTACATGGGGATTATGGGTGTAATATTGTTTATAAATATACATAGTAACCTATTTAACCCATTTCTGATAAGAATATACATATAATTATTTTTCTACATGGGAATTATGGGTGGAATATTGTTTATAAATATACATAGGAGCCTATTTAACCCATTTCTGATAAGAATATGCATATAATTATTTTTCTATATGGGGTTTTGGGTGGAATATTATTTATAAATATATATAGGAACCTAATTAAAGCATTTCTGATAAGAATATGCATATAATTACTTTTCTACATGGGGATTATGGGTGTAATATTGTTTATAAATATACATAGTAACCTATTTAACCCATTTCTGATAAGAATATGCATATAATTATTTTTCTACATGGGGATTATGGGTGGAATATTGTTTATAAATATACATAGTAAACTATTTAACCCATTTCTAATAAGAATATACATATAATTATTTTTCTACATGGGGATTATGGGTGGAGTATTGTTATTAAACATACATAGGAATATATTTAACAAATTTCTCATAAGAATATGCATATAATTATTTTTCTACATGGTAATTATGGGTGGAATATTGTTCATAAATATGCATAGCAATATATTTAACCCATTTCTGATAAAAATATGCATATAATTATTTTCTATATGAGGATTATGGTAGAAAATTGTTTATAAATATACATAGGAACCTAATTAAAGCATTTCTGATAAGAATATGCATATAATTATTTTTCTACATGGGAATTATGGGTGGAATATTGTTTATAAATATACATAGGAAACTATTTAACCAATTTCTGATAAGAATATGCATATAATTATTTTTCTATATGGAGTTATGGGTTTAATATTGTGTATAAATATACATAGGACCCTATTTAACCAATTTCTGATAAGAATATGTATATAATTATTGTTCTATATGGGGATTATAGTGGAAAATTGTTTATAAATATACATAGGAACCTAATTAAAGTATTTCTGATAAAAATATGCATATAATTATATTTCTACATGGGGATTATGGGTGGAATATTGTTTCTAAATATACATAGTAACCTATTTAACCCATTTCTGATAAGAATATGCATATAATTATTTTTCTATATAGGGATTATGGTGGGAAAATGTTTGTAATTATACATAGGAACCTAGTTAACCCATTTCTGATAAGAATATGCATATAATTATTTTTCTATATGGGGTTATGGGTGGAATATTGTATATAAATATACATAGGAACCTAATTAAAGCATTTCTGATAAGAATATGCATATAATTATTTTTCTACATGGGGACTATAGTGGAAAATTGTTTATAAATATACATATGAACCTATTTAACCCATTTCTGATAAGAATATGCATATAATTATTTTTCTACATGGGGATTATGGGTGTAATATTGTTTATAAATATAAATAGTAACCTATTTAACCCATTTCTGATAAGAATATACATATAATTATTTTTCTACATGGGGATTATGGGTGGAATATTATTTATAAATATACATAGGAACCTAATTAAAGCATTTCTGATAAGAATATGCATATAATTATTTTTTTATATGGGGTTATGGGTGGAATAGTGTATATACATATACATAGGAACCTAATTAAAGCATTTCTGATAAGAATATGCATATAATTATTTTTCTACATGGGGATTATGGGTGGAATATTGTATATAAATATACATAGGAGCCTATTTAACCCATTTCTGATAATAATAATATGGATATAATTATTTTTCTACATAGGGATTATGGGTGGAATACTGTTTTAAAATATACATAGGAACCTATTTAACCAATTTCTGATAAGAATATGCATATAATTATTTTTCTATATGGGGATTATGGTGGAAAATTGTTTATAAATATACATAGGAACCTATTTAACCCATTTCTGATAAGAATATGCATATAATTATTTTTCTACATGGGGATTATGGGTGGAATATTGTGTATAAATATATATAGTAACCTATTTAACCCATTTCTAATAAGACTATACATATAATTATTTTTCTACATGGGGATTATGGGTGGAGTATTGTAGTTAAACATACATAGGAATATATTTAACCAATTTCTCATAAGAATATGCATATAATTATTTTTCTACATGGGAATTATGGGTAGAATATTGTTTATAAATATGCATAGCAATATATTTAACCCATTTCTGATAAAAATATGCATATAATTATTTTCTATATGGGGATTATGGTAGAAAATTGTTTATAAATATACATAGGAACCTAATTAAAGCATTTCTAATAAGAATATGCATATAATTATTTTTCTACATTGGAATTATGGGTGGAATATTGTTTATAAATATACATAGGAAACTATTTAACCAATTTCTGATAAGAATATGCATATAATTATTTTTCTATATGGGGTTATGGGTTTAATATTGTGTATAAATATACATAGGACCCTATTTAACCAATTTCTGATAAGAATATGTATATAATTATTTTTCTATATGGGGATTATAGTGGAAAATTGTTTATAAATATACATAGGAACCTAATTAAAGTATTTCTGATAAAAATATGCATATAATTATATTTCTACATGGGGATTATGGGTGGAATATTGTTTCTAAATATACATAGTAACCTATTTAGCCCATTTCTGATAAGAATATGCATATAATTATTTTTCTATATAGGGATTATGGTGGGAAAATGTTTATAATTATACATAGGAACCTATTTAACCCATTTCTGATAACAATATGCATATAATTATTTTTCTATATGGGGTTATGGGTGGAATATTGTATATAAAAATACATAGGAACCTAATTAAAGCATTTCTGATAAGAATATGCATATAATTATTTTTCTACATGGGGTCTATAGTGGAAAATTGTTTATAAATATACATAGGAACCTATTTAACCCATTTCTGATAAGAATATGCATATAATTATTTTTCTACATTGGAATTATGGGTGGAATATTGTTTATAAATATACATAGGAAACTATTTAACCAATTTCTGAAAAGAATATGCATATAATTATTTTTCTATATGGGGTTATGGGTTTAAAATTGTGTATAAATATACATAGGACCCTATTTAACCAATTTCTGATAAGAATATGTATATAATTATTTTTCTATATGGGGATTATAGTGGAAAATTGTTTATAAATATACATAGGAACCTAATTAAAGTATTTCTGATAAAAATATGCATATAATTATATTTCTACATGGGGATTATGGGTGGAATATTGTTTCTAAATATACATAGTAACCTATTTAGCCCATTTCTGATAAGAATATGCATATAATTATTTTTCTATATAGGGATTATGGTGGGAAAATGTTTATAATTATACATAGGAACCTAGTTAACCCATTTCTGATAAGAATATGCATATAATTATTTTTCTATATGGGGTTATGGGTGGAATATTGTATATAAATATACATAGGAACCTAATTAAAGCATTTCTGATAAGAATATGCATATAATTATTTTTCTACATGGGGACTATAGTGGAAAATTGTTTATAAATATACATAGGAACCTATTTAACCCATTTCTGATAAGAATATGCATATAATTATTTTTCAACATGGGGATTATGGGTGTAATATTGTTTATAAATATACATAGTAACCTATTTAACCCATTTCTGATAAGAATATACATATAATTATTTTTCTACATGGGAATTATGGGTGGAATATTGTTTATAAATATACATAGGAGCCTATTTAACCAATTTCTGATAAGAATATGCATATAATTATTTTTCTATATGGGGTTTTGGGTGGAATATTATTTATAAATATACATAGGAACCTAATTAAAGCATTTCTGATAAGAATATGCATATAATTATTTTTCTATATGGGGTTATGGGTGGAATCTTGTATATAAACATACATAGGAACCTAATAAAAGCATTTCTGATAAGAATATGCATATAATTATTTTTCTACATGGGGACTATAGTGGAAAATTGTTTATAAATATACATAGGAACCTATTTTTTTTTTTTGTATAATCTTTATTTTGAGAACATTTCAGTGAAAACAGAAACATTACATAGAGTAAGCATTAATAGTGCGGCCCAAGGAGGGTTTACAGCGATACAGGTTTTTGCAACCATAACTATCACAAGTAATATTAGATCACAATTTTTGTGGCTTTAAACTTCCTATTGATTCCTTACACCCCCGGGGAGCGAGCCCCGTCCGGTGACGGCCCCTCCCCACCCAGGATGCAAGTTATTCAGGTGGGTATATGGAGCGCCCCCCCCCATGACCGCCCGAGGAGAGGGGGGCCTTCTGCCTCCGACAACCTCCCCCGGGCCGCCACCCCGGCGGGAGCACCCCCCCCACATCTATACTCTGGGGTGCGAGGCGCGGCCCCCCCGCCCCAACAGGGCCTAGAGGAGCCGGGCCCACACACCCGTGTTTGGCCACTATTGCTGTGTTGCTCGCTGTTGCAGAGTATTTACCCAGTTAGTATCCCGTCCATGGGTATAGGAAGATTGCTTACTCTATAAATCATAGTTAATGATAGAAAATAGGTGAAAGAGGGGGAGAAAGAATAGATAAGGAGTTGGGGTAAGGGAAGGGTATGGGTAGGTGGGCAGAGTGGGGAAGGTAGGAGAGGAGCATACCTTGTGTTTAAAGAAGTCACAGGAATCCGTGCCGAACGGGCCCCGACCACCGCACGTCTTTCAACATTCAATATGGGTCTTATTCTTTATGAGGTATTGTTGACATTTAGGCGAGATCTCAGGGAAGGTTCTGCTAACTCTAGCAGGGCTATGTCTAAGCTGGAGTTTTCATGGTCAGGTTCTGTCATGTAATCATTCCAGGGGGTCCATATAATTTCGAATCTTTCTATTTTCCCCTTACACATAGGAACCTATTTAACCCATTTCTGATAAGAATATGCATATAATTATTTTTCTACATGGGGATTATGGGTGTAATATTGTTTATAAATATACATAGTAACCCATTTAACCCATTTCTGATAAGAATATACATATAATTATTTTTCTACATGGGAATTATGGGTGGAATATTGTTTATAAATATACATAGGAGCCTATTTAACCCATTTCTGATAAGAATATGCATATAATTATTTTTCTATATGGGGTTTTGGGTGGAATATTATTTATAAATATACATAGGAACCTAATTAAAGCATTTCTGATAAGAATATGCATATAATTATGTTTCTACATGGGAATTATGGGTGGACTATTGTTTATAAATATACATAGGAGCCTATTTAACCCATTTCTGATAAGCATATGCATATAATTATTTTTCTATATGGGGTTATGGGTGGAATATTATTTATAAATATACATAGGAACCCATTTAACCCATTTCTGATAAGAATATACATATAATTATTTTTCTACATGGGAATTATGGGTGGAATATTGTTTATAAATATACATAGGAGCCTATTTAACCCATTTCTGATAAGAATATGCATATAATTATTTTTCTATATGGGGTTTTGGGTGGAATATTATTTATAAATATACATAGGAACCTAATTAAAGCATTTCTGATAAGAATATGCATATAATTATGTTTCTACATGGGAATTATGGGTGGACTATTGTTTATAAATATACATAGGAGCCTATTTAACCCATTTCTGATAAGCATATGCATATAATTATTTTTCTATATGGGGTTATGGGTGGAATATTATTTATAAATATACATAGGAACCTAATTAAAGCATTTCTGATAAGAATATGCATAAAATTATTTTTCTACATGGGAATTATGGGTGGACTATTGTTTATAAATATACATAGGAGCCTATTTAACCCATTTCTGATAAGCATATGCATATAATTATTTTTCTATATGGGGTTATGGGTGGAATATTATTTATAAATATACATAGGAACCTAATTAAAGCATTTCTGATAAGAATATGCATATAATTATTTTTCTACATGGGAATTATGGGTGGAATATTGTTTATAAATATACATAGTAACCTATTTAACCCATTTCAGATAAGAATATGCATATTATTATTTTTCTACATGGGAATTATGGGTGGAATATTGTTTATAAATATACATAGTAACCTATTTAACCCCTTTCTGATAAGAATATGCATATAATTATTTTTCTACATGGGGACTATAGTGGAAAATTGTTTATAAATATACATAGGAGCCTATTTAACCCATTTCTGATAAGAATATGCATATCATTATTTTTCTATATGGGGATTGTAGTGGAAAATTGTTTATAAATATACATAGGAACCTATTTAACCCATTTCTGATAAGAATATGCATATAATAATTTTTCTATATGGGGTTATGGGTGGAATATTGTTTCTAAATATACATAGTAACCTATTTAACCCATTTCTGATAAGAATATGCATATAATTATTTTTCTACATGGGGATTATGGGTGGAATATTGTTTCTAAATATACATAGTAACCTATTTAACCCATTTCTGATAAGAATATGCATATAATTATTTTTCTATATAGGGATTAGGGTGGGAAAATGTTTATAATTATACATAGGAACCTATTTAACCCATTTCTGATAAGAATATGCATATAATTATTTTTCTATATGGGGTTATGGGTGGAATATTGTATATAAATATACATAGGAACCTAATTAAAGCATTTCTGATAAGAATATGCATATAATTATTTTTCTACATGGGGACTATAGTGGAAAATTGTTTATAAATATACATATGAACCTATTTAACCCATTTCTGATAAGAATATGCATATAATTATTTTTCTACATGGGGATTATGGGTGTAATATTGTTTATAAATATACATAGTAACCTATTTAACCCATTTCTGATAAGAATATACATATAATTATTTTTCTACATGGGGATTATGGGTGGAATATTGTTTATAAATATACATAGGAGCCTATTTAACCCATTTCTGATAAGAATATGCATATAATTATTTTTCTATATGGGGTTTTGGGTGGAATATTATTTATAAATATACATAGGAACCTAATTAAAGCATTTCTGATAAGAATATGCATATAATTATTTTTTATATGGGGTTATGGGTGGAATATTGTATATAAATATACATAGGAACCTAATTAAAGCATTTCTGATAAGAATATGCATATAATTATTTTTCTACATGGGGACTATAGTGGAAAATTGTTTATAAATATACATAGGAACCTATTTAACCCATTTCTGATAAGAATATGCATATAATTATTTTTCTACATGGGGATTATGGGTGTAATATTGTTTATAAATATACATAGTAACCTATTTAACCCATTTCTGATAAGGATATGCATATAATTATTTTTCTACATGGGGACTATAGTGGAAAATTGTTTATAAATATACATAGGAACCTATTTAACCCATTTCTGATAAGAATATGCATATAAATATTTTTCAGTATGGGGATTATAGGTGGAATATTGTTTATAAATATACATAGGAACCTATTTAACCCATTTCTGGTAAGAATATGCATATAATTATTTTTCTACATAGGGATTATGGGTGGAATACTGTTTTAAAATATACATAGGAACCTATTTAACCAATTTCTGATAAGAATATGCATATAATTATTTTACTATATGGGGATTATGGTGGAAAATTGTTTATAAATATACATAGGAACCTATTTAACCCATTTCTGATAAGAATATGCATATAATTATTTTTCTACATGGGGATTATGGGTGGAATATTGTTTATAAATATATATAGTAACCTATTTAACCCATTTCTAATAAGAATATACATATAATTATTTTTCTACATGGGGATTATGGGTGGAGTATTGTAGTTAAACATACATAGGAATATATTTAACCAATTTCTCATAAGAATATGCATATCATTTTTTTTCTACATGGGAATTATGGGTGGAATATTGTTTATAAATATGCATAGCAATATATTTAACCCATTTCTGATAAAAAATATGCATATAATTATTTTCTATATGGGGATTATGGTAGAAAATTGTTTATAAATATACATAGGAACCTAATTAAAGCATTTCTGATAAGAATATGCATATAATTATTTTTCTACATGGGAATTATGGGTGAAATATTGTTTATAAATATACATAGGAAACTATTTAACCAATTTCTGATAAGAATATGCATATAATTATTTTTCTATATGGGGTTATGGGTTTAATATTGTGTATAAATATACATAGGACCCTATTTAACCAATTTCTGATAAGAATATGTATATAATTATTTTTCTATATGGGGATTATAGTGGAAAATTGTTTATAAATATACATAGGAACCTAATTAAAGTATTTCTGATAAAAATATGCATATAATTATATTTCTACATGGGGATTATGGGTGGAATATTGTTTCTAAATATACATAGTAACCTATTTAACCCATTTCTGATAAGAATATGCATATAATTATTTTTCTATATAGGGATTATGGTGGGAAAATGTTTATAATTATACATAGGAACCTATTTAACCCATTTCTGATAAGAATATGCATATAATTATTTTTCTTTATGGGGTTATGGGTGGAATATTGTATATAAATATGCATAGGAACCTAATTAAAGCATTTCTGATAAGAATATGCATATAATTATTTTTCTACATGGGGACTATAGTGGAAAATTGTTTATAAATATACATAGTAACCTATTTAACCCATTTCTGATAAGAATATACATATAATTATTTTTCTACATGGGAATTATGGGTGGAATATTGTAGTTAAACATACATAGGAATATATTTAACCAATTTCTCATAAGAATATGCATATAATTATTTTTTTACATGGGGAATTTTGGTGGAATATTGTTTATAAACATACATAGGACCCTATTTAACAAATTTCTGATAAGAATATGTATATAATTATTTTTCTATATAGGGATTATAGTGGAAAATTGTTTATAAATATACATAGGAACCTAATTAAAGTATTTCTGATAAGAATATGCATATAATTATTTTTCTACATGGGGATTATGGGTGGAATATTGTTTATAAATATACATATGAACGTATGTAACCTATTTCTGATAAGAATATGCATATAATTATTTTTCTATATAGGGATTATGGTGGGAAAATGTTTATAATTATACATAGGAACCTATTTAACCCATTTCTGATAAGAATATGCATATAATTATTTTTCTATATGGGGTTATGGGTGGAATATTGTTTATAAATATACATAGGACGCTATTTAACCCATTTCTGATACGAATATGCATATAATTATTTTTCTATATTGGGCTAATTGTGGAATATTGTTTATAAATATACATAGGAACCTAATTAAAGCATTTCTGATAGGAATATGCATATAATTATTTTTCTACATGGGAATTATGGGTGGAATATTGTTTATAAATATACATAGTAACCTATTTAACCCATTTCTGATAAGAATATGCATATAATTATTTTTCTACATGGAAATTATGGGTGGAATATTGTTTATAAATATACATAGTAACCTATTTAACCCCTTTCTGATAAGAATATGCATATAAATATTTTTCAGTATGGGGATTATAGGTGGAATATTGTATATAAATATACATAGGAACCAATTTAACCCATTTCTGATAAGAATATGCATATAATTATTTTTCTACATGGGGACTATAGTGGAAAATTGTTTATAAATATACATAGGAACTTATTTAACCCATTTCTGATAAGAATATGCATATAATTATTTTTCTACATGGGGATTATGGGTGGAATATTGTTTATAAATATACATAGGAGCCTATTTAACCCATTTCTGATAAGAATATGCATCTAATTATTTTTCTATATGGGGTTATGGGTGGAATATTATTTATAAATATACATAGTAACCTATTTAACCTATTTCTAATAAGAATATGCATATAATTATTTTTCCACATGGTGATTATGGGTGGAATATTGTTTATAAATATACTTAGTAATCTATTTAACCCATTTCTGATAAGAATATGCATATAATTATTTTTCTACATGGGAATTATGGGTGGAATATTGTTTATAAATATACATAGTAACCTATTTAACCCCTTTCTGATAAGAATATGCATATAAATATGTTTCAGTATGGGGATTATCGGTGGAATATTGTTTATAAATATACATAGGAACCTATTTAACCCATTTCTGGTAAGAATATGCATATAATTATTTTTCTACATAGGGATTATGGGTGAAATACTGTTTTAAAATCTACATAGTAACCTATTTAACCCATTTCTCATAAGAATATGCATATAATTATTTTTCTACATGGGGATTATGGATGGAATATTGTAGTTAAACATACATAGGAATATATTTAACCCATGTCTGATACGAATATGCATATAATTATTTTTCTACATGGGGATTATGGGTGGAATATTGTTTATAAATATACATAGGAACCTATTTAACCCATTTCTGATAAGAATGCGCATATAATTATTTTTCTACATGGGGATTATTGGTGGAATGTGTTTATAAAGATACATAGGAACATATTAAACCTATTTCTGATAAGAATATGCATATAATTATTTTCTATATGGGGATTATGGTAGAAAATTGTTTATAAATATACATAGTAACCTAATTAAAGCATTTCTGATAAGAATATGTCTATAATTATTTTTCTACATGGGAATTATGGGTGGAATATTGTTTATAAATATACATAGGAACCTATTTAACCAATTTCTGATAAGAATATGCATATAATTATTTTTCTATATGGGGTTATGGGTTTAATATTGTGTATAAATATACATAGGACCCTATTTAACCAATTTCTGATAAGAATATGTATATAATTATTTTTCTATATGGGGATTATAGTGGAAAATTGTTTATAAATATACATAGGAACCTAATTAAAGTATTTCTGATAAAAATATGCATATAATTATATTTCTATATGGGGATTATGGGTGGAATATTGTTTCTAAATATACATAGTAACCTATTTAACCCATTTCTGATAAGAATATGCATATAATTATTTTTCTATATATGGATTATGGTGGAAAAATGTTTATAATTATACATAGGAACCTATTTAACCCATTTCTGATAAGAATATGCATATAATTATTTTTCTATATTGGGTTATGGGTGGAATATTGTATATAAATATACATAGGAACCTAATTAAAGCATTTCTGATAAGAATATGCATATAATTATTTTTCTACATAGGGATTATTGGTGGAATATTGTTTATAAATATACATAGTAACCTATTTAACCCATTTCTGATAAGAATATGCATATAATTATTTTTCTACATGGGAATTATGGGTGGAATATTGTTTATAAATATACATAGTAACCTATTTAACCCATTCATGATAAGAATATGCATATAATTATTTTTCTACATGGCAATTATGGGTGGAATATTGTTTATAAATATACATAGTAACCTATTTAACCCCCTTCTGAGAAGAATATGCATATAATTATTTTTCTACATGGGAATTACGGGTGAAATATTGTTTATAAATATACATATTAACCTATTTAACCCCTTTCTGATAAGAATATGCATATAATTATTTTTCTACATGGGGACTATAGTGGAAAATTGTTTATAAATATACATAGGAACCTATTTAACCCATTTCTGATAAGAATATGCATATTATTATTTTTCTACATGGGGATTATGGGTGTAATATTGTTTATAAATATACATAGTAACCTATTTAACCAATTTCTGATAAGAATATACATATAATTATTTTTCTACATGGGGATTATGGGTGGAATATTGTTTATAAATATACATAGGAGCCTATTTAACCCATTTCTGATAAGCATATGCATATAATTATTTTTCTATATGGGGTTTTGGGTGGAATATTATTTATAAATATGCATAGGAACCTAATTAAAGCATTTCTGATAAGAATATGCATATAATTATTTTTCTACATGGGGACTATAGTGGAAAATTGTTTATAAATATACATAGGAACTTATTTAACCCCTTTCTGATAAGAATATGCATATAATTATTTTTTTACATTGGGACTATAGTGGAAAATTGTTTATAAATATACATAGGAACCCATTTAACCCATTTCTGATAAGAATATGCATATAATTATATTTCTACATGGGGATTATGGGTGGAATATTGTTTCTAAATATACATAGTAACCTATTTAACCCATTTCTGATAAGAATATGCATATAATTATTTTTCTATATAGGGATTAGGGTGGGAAAATGTTTATAATTATACATAGGAACCTATTTAACCCATTTCTGATAAGAGTATGCATATAATTATTTTTCTATATGGGGTTATGGGTGGAATATTGTATATAAATATACATAGGAACCTAATTAAAGCATTTCTGATAAGAATATGCATATAATTATTTTTCTACATGGGGACTATAGTGGAAAATTGTTTATAAATATACATATGAACCTATTTAACCCATTTCTGATAAGAATATGCATATAATTATTTTTCTACATGGGGATTATGGGTGTAATATTGTTTATAAATATACATAGTAACCTATTTAACCCATTTCTGATAAGAATATACATATAATTATTTTTCTACATGGGAATTATGGGTGGAATATTGTTTATAAATATACATAGGAGCCTATTTAACCCATTTCTGATAAGAATATGCATATAATATTTTTTCTATATGGGGTTTTGGGTGGAATATTATTTATAAATATACATAGGAACCTAATTAAAGCATTTCTGATAAGAATATGCATATAATTATTTTTCTACATAGGGATTATTGGTGGAATATTGTTTATAAATATACATAGTAACCTATTTAACCCATTTCTGATAAGAATATGCATATAATTATTTTTCTACATGGGAATTATGGGTGGAATATTGTTTATAAATATACATAGTAACCTATTTAACCCATTCATGATAAGAATATGCATATAATTATTTTTCTACATGGCAATTATGGGTGGAATATTGTTTATAAATATACATAGTAACCTATTTAACCAATTTCTGATAAAAATATACATATAATTATTTTTCTACATGGGGATTATGGGTGGAATATTGTTTATAAATATACATAGGAGCCTATTTAACCCATTTCTGATAAGCATATGCATATAATTATTTTTCTATATGGGGTTTTGGGTGGAATATTATTTATAAATATACATAGGAACCTAATTAAAGCATTTCTGATAAGAATATGCATATAATTATTTTTCTACATGGGGACTATAGTGGAAAATTGTTTATAAATATACATAGGAACCTATTTAACCCCTTTCTGATAAGAATATGCATATAATTATTTTTCTACATTGGGACTATAGTGGAAAATTGTTTATAAATATACATAGGAACCTATTTAACCCATTTCTGATAAGAATATGCATATAATTATATTTCTACATGGGGATTATGGGTGGAATATTGTTTCTAAATATACATAGTAACCTATTTAACCCATTTCTGATAAGAATATGCATATAATTATTTTTCTATATAGGGATTAGGGTGGGAAAATGTTTATAATTATACATAGGAACCTATTTAACCCATTTCTGATAAGAATATGCATATAATTATTTTTCTATATGGGGTTATGGGTGGAATATTGTATATAAATATACATAGGAACCTAATTAAAGCATTTCTGATAAGAATATGCATATAATTATTTTTCTACATGGGGACTATAGTGGAAAATTGTTTATAAATATACATATGAACCTATTTAACCCATTTCTGATAAGAATATGCATATAATTATTTTTCTACATGGGGATTATGGGTGTAATATTGTTTATAAATATACATAGTAACCTATTTAACCCATTTCTGATAAGTATATACATATAATTATTTTTCTACATGGGGATTATGGGTGGAATATTGTTTATAAATATACATAGGAGCCTATTTAACCCATTTCTGATAAGAATATGCATATAATATTTTTTCTATATGGGGTTTTGGGTGGAATATTATTTATAAATATACATAGGAACCTAATTAAAGCATTTCTGATAAGAATATGCATATAATTATTTTTTTATATGGGGTTATGGGTGGAATATTGTATATAAATATACATAGGAACCTAATTAAAGCATTTCTGATAAGAATATGCATATAATTATTTTTCTACATGGGGACTATAGTGGAAAATTGTTTATAAATATACATAGGAACCTATTTAACCCATTGCTGATAAGAATATGCATATAATTATTTTTCTACATGGGGATTATGGGTGTAATATTGTTTATAAATATACATAGTAACCTATTTAACCCATTTCTGATAAGAATATGCATATAATTATTTTTCTACATGGGGACTATAGTGGAAAATTGTTTATAAATATACATAGGAACCTATTTAACCCATTTCTGATAAGAATATGCATATAAATATTTTTCAGTATGGGGATTATAGGTGGAATATTGTTTATAAATATACATAGGAACCTATTTAACCCATTTCTGGTAAGAATATGCATATAATTATTTTTCTACATAGGGATTATGGGTGGAATACTGTTTTAAAATATACATAGGAACCTATTTAACCAATTTCTGATAAGCATATGCATATAATTATTTTTCTATATGGGGATTATGGTGGAAAATTGTTTATAAATATACATAGGAACCTATTTAACCCATTTCTGATAAGAATATGCATATAATTATTTTTCTACATGGTGATTATGGGTGGAATATTGTTTATAAATATATATAGTAGCCTATTTAACCCATTTCTAATAAGAATATACATATAATTATTTTTCTACATGGGGATTATGGGTGGAGTATTGTAGTTAAACATACATAGGAATATATTTAACCAATTTCTCATAAGAATATGCATATAATTTTTTTTCTACATGGGAATTATGGGTGGAATATTGTTTATAAATATGCATAGCAATATATTTAACCCATTTCTGATAAAAAATATGCATATAATTATTTTCTATATGGGGATTATGGTAGAAAATTGTTTATAAATATACATAGGAACCTAATTAAAGCATTTCTGATAAGAATATGCATATAATTATTTTTCTACATGGGAATTATGGGTGAAATATTGTTTATAAATATACATAGGAAACTATTTAACCAATTTCTGATAAGAATATGCATATAATTATTTTTCTATATGGGGTTATGGGTTTAATATTGTGTTTAAATATACATAGGACCCTATTTAAAGCATTTCTGATAAGAATATGCATATAATTATTTTTCTACATGGGGACTATAGTGGAAAATTGTTTATAAATATACATATGAACCTATTTAACCCATTTCTGATAAGAATATGCATATAATTATTTTTCTACATAGGGATTATGGGTGTAATATTGTTTATAAATATACATAGGAACCTATTTAACCCATTTCTGATAAGAATATGCATATAATTATTTTTCTACATGGGGACTATAGTGGAAAATTGTTTATAAATATACATAGGAACCTATTTAACCCATTTCTGATAAGAATATGCATATAAATATTTTTCAGTATGGGGATTATAGGTGGAATATTGTTTATAAATATACATAGGAACCTATTTAACCCATTTCTGGTAAGAATATGCATATAATTATTTTTCTACATAGGGATTATGGGTGGAATACTGTTTTAAAATATACATAGGAACCTATTTAACCAATTTCTGATAAGAATATGCATATAATTATTTTTCTATATGGGGATTATGGTGGAAAATTGTTTATAAATATACATAGGAACCTATTTAACCCATTTCTGATAAGAATATGCATATAATTATTTTTCTACATGGGGATTATGGGTGGAATAATGTTTATAAATATATATAGTAACCTATTTAACCCATTTCTAATAAGAATATACATATAATTATTTTTCTACATGGGGATTATGGGTGGAGTATTGTAGTTAAACATACATAGGAATATATTTAACCAATTTCTCATAAGAATATGCATATAATTTTTTTACTACATGGGAATTATGGGTGGAATATTGTTTATAAATATGCATAGCAATATATTTAACCCATTTCTGATAAAAAATATGCATATAATTATTTTCTATATGGGGATTATGGTAGAAAATTGTTTATAAATATACATAGGAACCTAATTAAAGCATTTCTGATAAGAATATGCATATAATTATTTTTCTACATGGGAATTATGGGTGAAATATTGTTTATAAATATACATAGGAAACTATTTAACCAATTTCTGATAAGAATATGCATATAATTATTTTTCTATATGGGATTATGGGTTTAATATTGTGTATAAATATACATAGGACCCTATTTAACCAATTTCTGATAAGAATATGTATATAATTATTTTTCTATATGGGGATTATAGTGGAAAATTGTTTATAAATATACATAGGAACTTAGATACTTAGGTAAATATACATAGGAACTTAGGTAAGTATTTCTGATAAAAATATGCATATAATTATATTTCTACATGGGGATTATGGGTGGAATATTGTTTCTAAATATACATAGTAACCTATTTAACCCATTTCTGATAAGAATATGCATATAATTATTTTTCTATATAGGGATTATGGTGGGAAAATGTTTATAATTATACATAGGAACCTATTTAACCCATTTCTGATAAGAATATGCATATAATTATTTTTCTTTATGGGGTTATGGGTGGAATATTGTATATAAATATACATAGGAACCTAATTAAAGCATTTCTGATAAGAATATGCATATAATTATTTTTCTACATGGGGACTATAGTGGAAAATTGTTTATAAATATACATAGTAACCTATTTAACCCATTTCTGATAAGAATATACATATAATTATTTTTCTACATGGGAATTATGGGTGGAATATTGTTTATAAATATACATAGGAGCCTATTTAACCCATTTCTGATAAGAATATGCATATAATTATTTTTCTATATGGGGTTTTGGGTGGAATATTATTTATAAATATACATAGGAACCTAATTAAAGCATTTCTGATAAGAATATGCATATAATTATTTTTTATATGGGGTTATGGGTGGAATATTGTATATAAATATACATAGGAACCTAATTAAAGCATTTCTGATAAGAATATGCATATAATTATTTTTCTACATGGGGACTATAGTGGAAAATTGTTTATAAATATACATAGGAACCTATTTAACCCATTTCTGATAAGAATATGCATATAATTATTTTTCTACATGGGGATTATGGGTGTAATATTGTTTATAAATATACATAGTAACCTATTTAACCCATTTCTGATAAGGATATGCATATAATTATTTTTCTACATGGGGACTATAGTGGAAAATTGTTTATAAATATACATAGGAACCTATTTAACCCATTTCTGATAAGAATATGCATATAAATATTTTTCAGTATGGGGATTATAGGTGGAATATTGTTTATAAATATACATAGGAACCTATTTAACCCATTTCTGGTAAGAATATGCATATAATTATTTTTCTACATAGGGATTATGGGTGGAATACTGTTTTAAAATATACATAGGAACCTATTTAACCAATTTCTGATAAGAATATGCATATAATTATTTTACTATATGGGGATTATGGTGGAAAATTGTTTATAAATATACATAGGAACCTATTTAACCCATTTCTGATAAGAATATGCATATAATTATTTTTCTACATGGGGATTATGGGTGGAATATTGTTTATAAATATATATAGTAACCTATTTAACCCATTTCTAATAAGAATATACATATAATTATTTTTCTACATGGGGATTATGGGTGGAGTATTGTAGTTAAACATACATAGGAATATATTTAACCAATTTCTCATAAGAATATGCATATCATTTTTTTTCTACATGGGAATTATGGGTGGAATATTGTTTATAAATATGCATAGCAATATATTTAACCCATTTCTGATAAAAAATATGCATATAATTATTTTCTATATGGGGATTATGGTAGAAAATTGTTTATAAATATACATAGGAACCTAATTAAAGTATTTCTGATAAAAATATGCATATAATTATATTTCTACATGGGGATTATGGGTGGAATATTGTTTCTAAATATACATAGTAACCTATTTAACCCATTTCTGATAAGAATATGCATATAATTATTTTTCTATATAGGGATTATGGTGGGAAAATGTTTATAATTATACATAGGAACCTATTTAACCCATTTCTGATAAGAATATGCATATAATTATTTTTCTTTATGGGGTTATGGGTGGAATATTGTATATAAATATGCATAGGAACCTAATTAAAGCATTTCTGATAAGAATATGCATATAATTATTTTTCTACATGGGGACTATAGTGGAAAATTGTTTATAAATATACATAGTAACCTATTTAACCCATTTCTGATAAGAATATACATATAATTATTTTTCTACATGGGAATTATGGGTGGAATATTGTAGTTAAACATACATAGGAATATATTTAACCAATTTCTCATAAGAATATGCATATAATTATTTTTTTACATGGGGAATTTTGGTGGAATATTGTTTATAAACATACATAGGACCCTATTTAACAAATTTCTGATAAGAATATGTATATAATTATTTTTCTATATAGGGATTATGGGTGGAATACTGTTTTAAAATATACATAGGAACCTATTTAACCAATTTCTGATAAGAATATGCATATAATTATTTTACTATATGGGGATTATGGTGGAAAATTGTTTATAAATATACATAGGAACCTATTTAACCCATTTCTGATAAGAATATGCATATAATTATTTTTCTACATAGGGATTATGGGTGGAATACTGTTTTAAAATATACATAGGAACCTATTTAACCAATTTCTGATAAGAATATGCATATAATTATTTTACTATATGGGGATTATGGTGGAAAATTGTTTATAAATATACATAGGAACCTATTTAACCCATTTCTGATAAGAATATGCATATAATTATTTTTCTACATGGGGATTATGGGTGGAATATTGTTTATAAATATATATAGTAACCTATTTAACCCATTTCTAATAAGAATATACATATAATTATTTTTCTACATGGGGATTATGGGTGGAGTATTGTAGTTAAACATACATAGGAATATATTTAACCAATTTCTCATAAGAATATGCATATCATTTTTTTTCTACATGGGAATTATGGGTGGAATATTGTTTATAAATATGCATAGCAATATATTTAACCCATTTCTGATAAAAAATATGCATATAATTATTTTCTATATGGGGATTATGGTAGAAAATTGTTTATAAATATACATAGGAACCTAATTAAAGTATTTCTGATAAAAATATGCATATAATTATATTTCTACATGGGGATTATGGGTGGAATATTGTTTCTAAATATACATAGTAACCTATTTAACCCATTTCTGATAAGAATATGCATATAATTATTTTTCTATATAGGGATTATGGTGGGAAAATGTTTATAATTATACATAGGAACCTATTTAACCCATTTCTGATAAGAATATGCATATAATTATTTTTCTTTATGGGGTTATGGGTGGAATATTGTATATAAATATGCATAGGAACCTAATTAAAGCATTTCTGATAAGAATATGCATATAATTATTTTTCTACATGGGGACTATAGTGGAAAATTGTTTATAAATATACATAGTAACCTATTTAACCCATTTCTGATAAGAATATACATATAATTATTTTTCTACATGGGAATTATGGGTGGAATATTGTAGTTAAACATACATAGGAATATATTTAACCAATTTCTCATAAGAATATGCATATAATTATTTTTTTACATGGGGAATTTTGGTGGAATATTGTTTATAAACATACATAGGACCCTATTTAACAAATTTCTGATAAGAATATGTATATAATTATTTTTCTATATAGGGATTATAGTGGAAAATTGTTTATAAATATACATAGGAACCTAATTAAAGTATTTCTGATAAGAATATGCATATAATTATTTTTCTACATGGGGATTATGGGTGGAATATTGTTTATAAATATACATAGGAACGTATGTAACCTATTTCTGATAAGAATATGCATATAATTATTTTTCTATATAGGGATTATGGTGGGAAAATGTTTATAATTATACATAGGAACCTATTTAACCCATTTCTGATAAGAATATGCATATAATTATTTTTCTATATGGGGTTATGGGTGGAATATTGTTTATAAATATACATAGGACGCTATTTAACCCATTTCTGATACGAATATGCATATAATTATTTTTCTATATTGGGCTAATTGTGGAATATTGTTTATAAATATACATAGGAACCTAATTAAAGCATTTCTGATAGGAATATGCATATAATTATTTTTCTACATGGGAATTATGGGTGGAATATTGTTTATAAATATACATAGAAACCTATTTAACCCATTTCTGATAAGAATATGCATATAATTATTTTTCTACATGGAAATTATGGGTGGAATATTGTTTATAAATATACATAGTAACCTATTTAACCCCTTTCTGATAAGAATATGCATATAAATATTTTTCAGTATGGGGATTATAGGTGGAATATTGTATATAAATATACATAGGAACCAATTTAACCCATTTCTGATAAGAATATGCATATAATTATTTTTCTACATGGGGACTATAGTGGAAAATTGTTTATAAATATACATAGGAACTTATTTAACCCATTTCTGATAAGAATATGCATATAATTATTTTTCTACATGGGGATTATGGGTGGAATATTGTTTATAAATATACATAGGAGCCTATTTAACCCATTTCTGATAAGAATATGCATCTAATTATTTTTCTATATGGGGTTATGGGTGGAATATTATTTATAAATATACATAGTAACCTATTTAACCTATTTCTAATAAGAATATGCATATAATTATTTTTCCACATGGTGATTATGGGTGGAATATTGTTTATAAATATACTTAGTAATCTATTTAACCCATTTCTGATAAGAATATGCATATAATTATTTTTCTACATGGGAATTATGGGTGGAATATTGTTTATAAATATACATAGTAACCTATTTAACCCCTTTCTGATAAGAATATGCATATAAATATGTTTCAGTATGGGGATTATCGGTGGAATATTGTTTATAAATATACATAGGAACCTATTTAACCCATTTCTGGTAAGAATATGCATATAATTATTTTTCTACATAGGGATTATAGGTGAAATACTGTTTTAAAATCTACATAGTAACCTATTTAACCCATTTCTCATAAGAATATGCATATAATTATTTTTCTACATGGGGATTATGGATGGAATATTGTAGTTAAACATACATAGGAATATATTTAACCCATGTCTGATACGAATATGCATATAATTATTTTTCTACATGGGGATTATGGGTGGAATATTGTTTATAAATATACATAGGAACCTATTTAACCCATTTCTGATAAGAATGCGCATATAATTATTTTTCTACATGGGGATTATTGGTGGAATGTGTTTATAAAGATACATAGGAACATATTAAACCTATTTCTGATAAGAATATGCATATAATTATTTTCTATATGGGGATTATGGTAGAAAATTGTTTATAAATATACATAGTAACCTAATTAAAGCATTTCTGATAAGAATATGTCTATAATTATTTTTCTACATGGGAATTATGGGTGGAATATTGTTTATAAATATACATAGGAACCTATTTAACCAATTTCTGATAAGAATATGCATATAATTATTTTTCTATATGGGGTTATGGGTTTAATATTGTGTATAAATATACATAGGACCCTATTTAACCAATTTCTGATAAGAATATGTATATAATTATTTTTCTATATGGGGATTATAGTGGAAAATTGTTTATAAATATACATAGGAACCTAATTAAAGTATTTCTGATAAAAATATGCATATAATTATATTTCTATATGGGGATTATGGGTGGAATATTGTTTCTAAATATACATAGTAACCTATTTAACCCATTTCTGATAAGAATATGCATATAATTATTTTTCTATATATGGATTATGGTGGAAAAATGTTTATAATTATACATAGGAACCTATTTAACCCATTTCTGATAAGAATATGCATATAATTATTTTTCTATATTGGGTTATGGGTGGAATATTGTATATAAATATACATAGGAACCTAATTAAAGCATTTCTGATAAGAATATGCATATAATTATTTTTCTACATAGGGATTATTGGTGGAATATTGTTTATAAATATACATAGTAACCTATTTAACCCATTTCTGATAAGAATATGCATATAATTATTTTTCTACATGGGAATTATGGGTGGAATATTGTTTATAAATATACATAGTAACCTATTTAACCCATTCATGATAAGAATATGCATATAATTATTTTTCTACATGGCAATTATGGGTGGAATATTGTTTATAAATATACATAGTAACCTATTTAACCCCCTTCTGAGAAGAATATGCATATAATTATTTTTCTACATGGGAATTACGGGTGAAATATTGTTTATAAATATACATATTAACCTATTTAACCCCTTTCTGATAAGAATATGCATATAATTATTTTTCTACATGGGGACTATAGTGGAAAATTGTTTATAAATATACATAGGAACCTATTTAACCCATTTCTGATAAGAATATGCATATTATTATTTTTCTACATGGGGATTATGGGTGTAATATTGTTTATAAATATACATAGTAACCTATTTAACCAATTTCTGATAAGAATATACATATAATTATTTTTCTACATGGGGATTATGGGTGGAATATTGTTTATAAATATACATAGGAGCCTATTTAACCCATTTCTGATAAGCATATGCATATAATTATTTTTCTATATGGGGTTTTGGGTGGAATATTATTTATAAATATGCATAGGAACCTAATTAAAGCATTTCTGATAAGAATATGCATATAATTATTTTTCTACATGGGGACTACAGTGGAAAATTGTTTATAAATATACATAGGAACTTATTTAACCCCTTTCTGATAAGAATATGCATATAATTATTTTTTTACATTGGGACTATAGTGGAAAATTGTTTATAAATATACATAGGAACCCATTTAACCCATTTCTGATAAGAATATGCATATAATTATATTTCTACATGGGGATTATGGGTGGAATATTGTTTCTAAATATACATAGTAACCTATTTAACCCATTTCTGATAAGAATATGCATATAATTATTTTTCTATATAGGGATTAGGGTGGGAAAATGTTTATAATTATACATAGGAACCTATTTAACCCATTTCTGATAAGAGTATGCATATAATTATTTTTCTATATGGGGTTATGGGTGGAATATTGTATATAAATATACATAGGAACCTAATTAAAGCATTTCTGATAAGAATATGCATATAATTATTTTTCTACATGGGGACTATAGTGGAAAATTGTTTATAAATATACATATGAACCTATTTAACCCATTTCTGATAAGAATATGCATATAATTATTTTTCTACATGGGGATTATGGGTGTAATATTGTTTATAAATATACATAGTAACCTATTTAACCCATTTCTGATAAGAATATACATATAATTATTTTTCTACATGGGAATTATGGGTGGAATATTGTTTATAAATATACATAGGAGCCTATTTAACCCATTTCTGATAAGAATATGCATATAATATTTTTTCTATATGGGGTTTTGGGTGGAATATTATTTATAAATATACATAGGAACCTAATTAAAGCATTTCTGATAAGAATATGCATATAATTATTTTTCTACATAGGGATTATTGGTGGAATATTGTTTATAAATATACATAGTAACCTATTTAACCCATTTCTGATAAGAATATGCATATAATTATTTTTCTACATGGGAATTATGGGTGGAATATTGTTTATAAATATACATAGTAACCTATTTAACCCATTCATGATAAGAATATGCATATAATTATTTTTCTACATGGCAATTATGGGTGGAATATTGTTTATAAATATACATAGTAACCTATTTAACCAATTTCTGATAAAAATATACATATAATTATTTTTCTACATGGGGATTATGGGTGGAATATTGTTTATAAATATACATAGGAGCCTATTTAACCCATTTCTGATAAGCATATGCATATAATTATTTTTCTATATGGGGTTTTGGGTGGAATATTATTTATAAATATACATAGGAACCTAATTAAAGCATTTCTGATAAGAATATGCATATAATTATTTTTCTACATGGGGACTATAGTGGAAAATTGTTTATAAATATACATAGGAACCTATTTAACCCCTTTCTGATAAGAATATGCATATAATTATTTTTCTACATTGGGACTATAGTGGAAAATTGTTTATAAATATACATAGGAACCTATTTAACCCATTTCTGATAAGAATATGCATATAATTATATTTCTACATGGGGATTATGGGTGGAATATTGTTTCTAAATATACATAGTAACCTATTTAACCCATTTCTGATAAGAATATGCATATAATTATTTTTCTATATAGGGATTAGGGTGGGAAAATGTTTATAATTATACATAGGAACCTATTTAACCCATTTCTGATAAGAATATGCATATAATTATTTTTCTATATGGGGTTATGGGTGGAATATTGTATATAAATATACATAGGAACCTAATTAAAGCATTTCTGATAAGAATATGCATATAATTATTTTTCTACATGGGGACTATAGTGGAAAATTGTTTATAAATATACATATGAACCTATTTAACCCATTTCTGATAAGAATATGCATATAATTATTTTTCTACATGGGGATTATGGGTGTAATATTGTTTATAAATATACATAGTAACCTATTTAACCCATTTCTGATAAGTATATACATATAATTATTTTTCTACATGGGGATTATGGGTGGAATATTGTTTATAAATATACATAGGAGCCTATTTAACCCATTTCTGATAAGAATATGCATATAATATTTTTTCTATATGGGGTTTTGGGTGGAATATTATTTATAAATATACATAGGAACCTAATTAAAGCATTTCTGATAAGAATATGCATATAATTATTTTTTTATATGGGGTTATGGGTGGAATATTGTATATAAATATACATAGGAACCTAATTAAAGCATTTCTGATAAGAATATGCATATAATTATTTTTCTACATGGGGACTATAGTGGAAAATTGTTTATAAATATACATAGGAACCTATTTAACCCATTGCTGATAAGAATATGCATATAATTATTTTTCTACATGGGGATTATGGGTGTAATATTGTTTATAAATATACATAGTAACCTATTTAACCCATTTCTGATAAGAATATGCATATAATTATTTTTCTACATGGGGACTATAGTGGAAAATTGTTTATAAATATACATAGGAACCTATTTAACCCATTTCTGATAAGAATATGCATATAAATATTTTTCAGTATGGGGATTATAGGTGGAATATTGTTTATAAATATACATAGGAACCTATTTAACCCATTTCTGGTAAGAATATGCATATAATTATTTTTCTACATAGGGATTATGGGTGGAATACTGTTTTAAAATATACATAGGAACCTATTTAACCAATTTCTGATAAGCATATGCATATAATTATTTTTCTATATGGGGATTATGGTGGAAAATTGTTTATAAATATACATAGGAACCTATTTAACCCATTTCTGATAAGAATATGCATATAATTATTTTTCTACATGGGGATTATGGGTGGAATATTGTTTATAAATATATATAGTAACCTATTTAACCCATTTCTAATAAGAATATACATATAATTATTTTTCTACATGGGGATTATGGGTGGAGTATTGTAGTTAAACATACATAGGAATATATTTAACCAATTTCTCATAAGAATATGCATATAATTTTTTTTCTACATGGGAATTATGGGTGGAATATTGTTTATAAATATGCATAGCAATATATTTAACCCATTTCTGATAAAAAATATGCATATAATTATTTTCTATATGGGGATTATGGTAGAAAATTGTTTATAAATATACATAGGAACCTAATTAAAGCATTTCTGATAAGAATATGCATATAATTATTTTTCTACATGGGAATTATGGGTGAAATATTGTTTATAAATATACATAGGAAACTATTTAACCAATTTCTGATAAGAATATGCATATAATTATTTTTCTATATGGGGTTATGGGTTTAATATTGTGTATAAATATACATAGGACCCTATTTAAAGCATTTCTGATAAGAATATGCATATAATTATTTTTCTACATGGGGACTATAGTGGAAAATTGTTTATAAATATACATATGAACCTATTTAACCCATTTCTGATAAGAATATGCATATAATTATTTTTCTACATAGGGATTATGGGTGTAATATTGTTTATAAATATACATAGGAACCTATTTAACCCATTTCTGATAAGAATATGCATATAATTATTTTTCTACATGGGGACTATAGTGGAAAATTGTTTATAAATATACATAGGAACCTATTTAACCCATTTCTGATAAGAATATGCATATAAATATTTTTCAGTATGGGGATTATAGGTGGAATATTGTTTATAAATATACATAGGAACCTATTTAACCCATTTCTGGTAAGAATATGCATATAATTATTTTTCTACATAGGGATTATGGGTGGAATACTGTTTTAAAATATACATAGGAACCTATTTAACCAATTTCTGATAAGAATATGCATATAATTATTTTTCTATATGGGGATTATGGTGGAAAATTGTTTATAAATATACATAGGAACCTATTTAACCCATTTCTGATAAGAATATGCATATAATTATTTTTCTACATGGGGATTATGGGTGGAATATTGTTTATAAATATATATAGTAACCTATTTAACCCATTTCTAATAAGAATATACATATAATTATTTTTCTACATGGGGATTATGGGTGGAGTATTGTAGTTAAACATACATAGGAATATATTTAACCAATTTCTCATAAGAATATGCATATAATTTTTTTACTACATGGGAATTATGGGTGGAATATTGTTTATAAATATGCATAGCAATATATTTAACCCATTTCTGATAAAAAATATGCATATAATTATTTTCTATATGGGGATTATGGTAGAAAATTGTTTATAAATATACATAGGAACCTAATTAAAGCATTTCTGATAAGAATATGCATATAATTATTTTTCTACATGGGAATTATGGGTGAAATATTGTTTATAAATATACATAGGAAACTATTTAACCAATTTCTGATAAGAATATGCATATAATTATTTTTCTATATGGGATTATGGGTTTAATATTGTGTATAAATATACATAGGACCCTATTTAACCAATTTCTGATAAGAATATGTATATAATTATTTTTCTATATGGGGATTATAGTGGAAAATTGTTTATAAATATACATAGGAACTTAGATACTTAGGTAAATATACATAGGAACTTAGGTAAGTATTTCTGATAAAAATATGCATATAATTATATTTCTACATGGGGATTATGGGTGGAATATTGTTTCTAAATATACATAGTAACCTATTTAACCCATTTCTGATAAGAATATGCATATAATTATTTTTCTATATAGGGATTATGGTGGGAAAATGTTTATAATTATACATAGGAACCTATTTAACCCATTTCTGATAAGAATATGCATATAATTATTTTTCTTTATGGGGTTATGGGTGGAATATTGTATATAAATATACATAGGAACCTAATTAAAGCATTTCTGATAAGAATATGCATATAATTATTTTTCTACATGGGAATTATGGGTGGAATATTGTTTATAAATATACATAGTAACCTATTTAACCCATTCATGATAAGAATATGCATATAATTATTTTTCTACATGGCAATTATGGGTGGAATATTGTTTATAAATATACATAGTAACCTATTTAACCCCCTTCTGAGAAGAATATGCATATAATTATTTTTCTACATGGGAATTACGGGTGAAATATTGTTTATAAATATACATATTAACCTATTTAACCCCTTTCTGATAAGAATATGCATATAATTATTTTTCTACATGGGGACTATAGTGGAAAATTGTTTATAAATATACATAGGAACCTATTTAACCCATTTCTGATAAGAATATGCATATTATTATTTTTCTACATGGGGATTATGGGTGTAATATTGTTTATAAATATACATAGTAACCTATTTAACCAATTTCTGATAAGAATATACATATAATTATTTTTCTACATGGGGATTATGGGTGGAATATTGTTTATAAATATACATAGGAGCCTATTTAACCCATTTCTGATAAGCATATGCATATAATTATTTTTCTATATGGGGTTTTGGGTGGAATATTATTTATAAATATGCATAGGAACCTAATTAAAGCATTTCTGATAAGAATATGCATATAATTATTTTTCTACATGGGGACTATAGTGGAAAATTGTTTATAAATATACATAGGAACTTATTTAACCCCTTTCTGATAAGAATATGCATATAATTATTTTTTTACATTGGGACTATAGTGGAAAATTGTTTATAAATATACATAGGAACCCATTTAACCCATTTCTGATAAGAATATGCATATAATTATATTTCTACATGGGGATTATGGGTGGAATATTGTTTCTAAATATACATAGTAACCTATTTAACCCATTTCTGATAAGAATATGCATATAATTATTTTTCTATATAGGGATTAGGGTGGGAAAATGTTTATAATTATACATAGGAACCTATTTAACCCATTTCTGATAAGAGTATGCATATAATTATTTTTCTATATGGGGTTATGGGTGGAATATTGTATATAAATATACATAGGAACCTAATTAAAGCATTTCTGATAAGAATATGCATATAATTATTTTTCTACATGGGGACTATACTGGAAAATTGTTTATAAATATACATATGAACCTATTTAACCCATTTCTGATAAGAATATGCATATAATTATTTTTCTACATGGGGATTATGGGTGTAATATTGTTTATAAATATACATAGTAACCTATTTAACCCATTTCTGATAAGAATATACATATAATTATTTTTCTACATGGGAATTATGGGTGGAATATTGTTTATAAATATACATAGGAGCCTATTTAACCCATTTCTGATAAGAATATGCATATAATATTTTTTCTATATGGGGTTTTGGGTGGAATATTATTTATAAATATACATAGGAACCTAATTAAAGCATTTCTGATAAGAATATGCATATAATTATTTTTCTACATAGGGATTATTGGTGGAATATTGTTTATAAATATACATAGTAACCTATTTAACCCATTTCTGATAAGAATATGCATATAATTATTTTTCTACATGGGAATTATGGGTGGAATATTGTTTATAAATATACATAGTAACCTATTTAACCCATTCATGATAAGAATATGCATATAATTATTTTTCTACATGGCAATTATGGGTGGAATATTGTTTATAAATATACATAGTAACCTATTTAACCAATTTCTGATAAAAATATACATATAATTATTTTTCTACATGGGGATTATGGGTGGAATATTGTTTATAAATATACATAGGAGCCTATTTAACCCATTTCTGATAAGCATATGCATATAATTATTTTTCTATATGGGGTTTTGGGTGGAATATTATTTATAAATATACATAGGAACCTAATTAAAGCATTTCTGATAAGAATATGCATATAATTATTTTTCTACATGGGGACTATAGTGGAAAATTGTTTATAAATATACATAGGAACCTATTTAACCCCTTTCTGATAAGAATATGCATATAATTATTTTTCTACATTGGGACTATAGTGGAAAATTGTTTATAAATATACATAGGAACCTATTTAACCCATTTCTGATAAGAATATGCATATAATTATATTTCTACATGGGGATTATGGGTGGAATATTGTTTCTAAATATACATAGTAACCTATTTAACCCATTTCTGATAAGAATATGCATATAATTATTTTTCTATATAGGGATTAGGGTGGGAAAATGTTTATAATTATACATAGGAACCTATTTAACCCATTTCTGATAAGAATATGCATATAATTATTTTTCTATATGGGGTTATGGGTGGAATATTGTATATAAATATACATAGGAACCTAATTAAAGCATTTCTGATAAGAATATGCATATAATTATTTTTCTACATGGGGACTATAGTGGAAAATTGTTTATAAATATACATATGAACCTATTTAACCCATTTCTGATAAGAATATGCATATAATTATTTTTCTACATGGGGATTATGGGTGTAATATTGTTTATAAATATACATAGTAACCTATTTAACCCATTTCTGATAAGTATATACATATAATTATTTTTCTACATGGGGATTATGGGTGGAATATTGTTTATAAATATACATAGGAGCCTATTTAACCCATTTCTGATAAGAATATGCATATAATATTTTTTCTACATGGGAATTATGGGTGGAATATTGTTTATAAATATACATAGTAACCTATTTAACCCATTCATGATAAGAATATGCATATAATTATTTTTCTACATGGCAATTATGGGTGGAATATTGTTTATAAATATACATAGTAACCTATTTAACCAATTTCTGATAAAAATATACATATAATTATTTTTCTACATGGGGATTATGGGTGGAATATTGTTTATAAATATACATAGGAGCCTATTTAACCCATTTCTGATAAGCATATGCATATAATTATTTTTCTATATGGGGTTTTGGGTGGAATATTATTTATAAATATACATAGGAACCTAATTAAAGCATTTCTGATAAGAATATGCATATAATTATTTTTCTACATGGGGACTATAGTGGAAAATTGTTTATAAATATACATAGGAACCTATTTAACCCCTTTCTGATAAGAATATGCATATAATTATTTTTCTACATTGGGACTATAGTGGAAAATTGTTTATAAATATACATAGGAACCTATTTAACCCATTTCTGATAAGAATATGCATATAATTATATTTCTACATGGGGATTATGGGTGGAATATTGTTTCTAAATATACATAGTAACCTATTTAACCCATTTCTGATAAGAATATGCATATAATTATTTTTCTATATAGGGATTAGGGTGGGAAAATGTTTATAATTATACATAGGAACCTATTTAACCCATTTCTGATAAGAATATGCATATAATTATTTTTCTATATGGGGTTATGGGTGGAATATTGTATATAAATATACATAGGAACCTAATTAAAGCATTTCTGATAAGAATATGCATATAATTATTTTTCTACATGGGGACTATAGTGGAAAATTGTTTATAAATATACATATGAACCTATTTAACCCATTTCTGATAAGAATATGCATATAATTATTTTTCTACATGGGGATTATGGGTGTAATATTGTTTATAAATATACATAGTAACCTATTTAACCCATTTCTGATAAGTATATACATATAATTATTTTTCTACATGGGGATTATGGGTGGAATATTGTTTATAAATATACATAGGAGCCTATTTAACCCATTTCTGATAAGAATATGCATATAATATTTTTTCTATATGGGGTTTTGGGTGGAATATTATTTATAAATATACATAGGAACCTAATTAAAGCATTTCTGATAAGAATATGCATATAATTATTTTTTTATATGGGGTTATGGGTGGAATATTGTATATAAATATACATAGGAACCTAATTAAAGCATTTCTGATAAGAATATGCATATAATTATTTTTCTACATGGGGACTATAGTGGAAAATTGTTTATAAATATACATAGGAACCTATTTAACCCATTGCTGATAAGAATATGCATATAATTATTTTTCTACATGGGGATTATGGGTGTAATATTGTTTATAAATATACATAGTAACCTATTTAACCCATTTCTGATAAGAATATGCATATAATTATTTTTCTACATGGGGACTATAGTGGAAAATTGTTTATAAATATACATAGGAACCTATTTAACCCATTTCTGATAAGAATATGCATATAAATATTTTTCAGTATGGGGATTATAGGTGGAATATTGTTTATAAATATACATAGGAACCTATTTAACCCATTTCTGGTAAGAATATGCATATAATTATTTTTCTACATGGGGATTATGGGTGGAGTATTGTTGTTAAACATACATAGGAATATATTTAACCAATTTCTCATAAGAATATGCATATAATTTTTTTTCTACATGGGAATTATGGGTGGAATATTGTTTATAAATATGCATAGCAATATATTTAACCCATTTCTGATAAAAAATATGCATATAATTATTTTCTATATGGGGATTATGGTAGAAAATTGTTTATAAATATACATAGGAACCTAATTAAAGCATTTCTGATAAGAATATGCATATAATTATTTTTCTACATGGGAATTATGGGTGAAATATTGTTTATAAATATACATAGGAAACTATTTAACCAATTTCTGATAAGAATATGCATATAATTATTTTTCTATATGGGGTTATGGGTTTAATATTGTGTATAAATATACATAGGACCCTATTTAAAGCATTTCTGATAAGAATATGCATATAATTATTTTTCTACATGGGGACTATAGTGGAAAATTGTTTATAAATATACATATGAACCTATTTAACCCATTTCTGATAAGAATATGCATATAATTATTTTTCTACATAGGGATTATGGGTGTAATATTGTTTATAAATATACATAGGAACCTATTTAACCCATTTCTGATAAGAATATGCATATAATTATTTTTCTACATGGGGACTATAGTGGAAAATTGTTTATAAATATACATAGGAACCTATTTAACCCATTTCTGATAAGAATATGCATATAAATATTTTTCAGTATGGGGATTATAGGTGGAATATTGTTTATAAATATACATAGGAACCTATTTAACCCATTTCTGGTAAGAATATGCATATAATTATTTTTCTACATAGGGATTATGGGTGGAATACTGTTTTAAAATATACATAGGAACCTATTTAACCAATTTCTGATAAGAATATGCATATAATTATTTTTCTATATGGGGATTATGGTGGAAAATTGTTTATAAATATACATAGGAACCTATTTAACCCATTTCTGATAAGAATATGCATATAATTATTTTTCTACATGGGGATTATGGGTGGAATATTGTTTATAAATATATATAGTAACCTATTTAACCCATTTCTAATAAGAATATACATATAATTATTTTTCTACATGGGGATTATGGGTGGAGTATTGTAGTTAAACATACATAGGAATATATTTAACCAATTTCTCATAAGAATATGCATATAATTTTTTTACTACATGGGAATTATGGGTGGAATATTGTTTATAAATATGCATAGCAATATATTTAACCCATTTCTGATAAAAAATATGCATATAATTATTTTCTATATGGGGATTATGGTAGAAAATTGTTTATAAATATACATAGGAACCTAATTAAAGCATTTCTGATAAGAATATGCATATAATTATTTTTCTACATGGGAATTATGGGTGAAATATTGTTTATAAATATACATAGGAAACTATTTAACCAATTTCTGATAAGAATATGCATATAATTATTTTTCTATATGGGATTATGGGTTTAATATTGTGTATAAATATACATAGGACCCTATTTAACCAATTTCTGATAAGAATATGTATATAATTATTTTTCTATATGGGGATTATAGTGGAAAATTGTTTATAAATATACATAGGAACTTAGATACTTAGGTAAATATACATAGGAACTTAGGTAAGTATTTCTGATAAAAATATGCATATAATTATATTTCTACATGGGGATTATGGGTGGAATATTGTTTCTAAATATACATAGTAACCTATTTAACCCATTTCTGATAAGAATATGCATATAATTATTTTTCTATATAGGGATTATGGTGGGAAAATGTTTATAATTATACATAGGAACCTATTTAACCCATTTCTGATAAGAATATGCATATAATTATTTTTCTTTATGGGGTTATGGGTGGAATATTGTATATAAATATACATAGGAACCTAATTAAAGCATTTCTGATAAGAATATGCATATAATTATTTTTCTACATGGGGACTATAGTGGAAAATTGTTTATAAATATACATAGTAACCTATTTAACCCATTTCTGATAAGAATATACATATAATTATTTTTCTACATGGGAATTATGGGTGGAATATTGTTTATAAATATACATAGGAGCCTATTTAACCCATTTCTGATAAGAATATGCATATAATTATTTTTCTATATGGGGTTTTGGGTGGAATATTATTTATAAATATACATAGGAACCTAATTAAAGCATTTCTGATAAGAATATGCATATAATTATTTTTCTATATGGGGTTATTATTGGAATATTGTATATAAATATACATAGGAACCTAATTAAAGCATTTCTGATAAGAATATGCATATAATTATTTTTCTACATGGGGACTATAGTGGAAAATTGTTTATAAATATACATAGTAACCTATTTAACCCATTTCTGATAAGAATATACATATAATTATTTTTCTACATGGGGATTATGGGTGGAATATTGTAGTTAAACATACATAGGAATATATTTAACCAATTTCTCATAAGAATATGCATATAATTATTTTTTTACATGGGGAATTTTGGTGGAATATTGTTTATAAACATACATAGGACCCTATTTAACAAATTTCTGATAAGAATATGTATATAATTATTTTTCTATATAGGGATTATAGTGGGAAATTGTTTATAAATATACATAGGAACCTAATTAAAGTATTTCTGATAAGAATATGCATATAATTATTTTTCTACATGGGGATTATGGGTGGAATATTGTTTATAAATATACATAGGAACGTATGTAACCAATTACTGATAAGAATATGCATATAATTATTTTTCTATTTGGGGATTATGGTGGAATATTGTTTATAAATATAAATAGGAACCAATTTAACCCATTTCTGATAAGAATATGCATATAATTATTTTTCTACATTGGGATTATGGGTGGAATATTGTTTCTAAATATACATAGTAACCCATTTTACCCATTTCTAATAAGAATATGCATATAATTATTTTTCTACATGGGGATTATGGGTGGAATACTGTTTATAAATATACATACATAGGTATGTAACCTATTTCTGATAAGAATATGCATATAATTATTTTTCTATATAGGGATTATAGTGGAAAAATGTTTATAATTATACATAGGAACATATTAAACCTATTTCTGTTTGAATATGCATATAATTATTTTGCTATATGGGGATTATGGGTTGAATATTGTTTATAAATATACATAGGAACCTATTTAACTCATTTCTGATACCATTGATCAATTATTACTACACTGACAGCAAAAATGTGGGTTTATATCTCACACTGACACCAATGATGGGTAACTTTTTCTCCAACTGACACCAATGATGGGTCCCTGTTCCTCCCACTGGAGGGATTTCCGTGGTTCCCCCCGGGGGAGAAGACGGGAAGTCTGGGGGCGTGGGGACAAGACGGGAATATTAGATGCGGTAAGTTCGCCCCAAGTGGAGTTTTAATACCACTGACAGAGATGATCTTGAAATTTGGGGAGACAAGAATGGCAGAATGGAAATACCGTCAAATGACGAGCTTCCTTAAGAAAATAAAACCGTTAAAATACACTTACCGCATTTGAGAGGAAGTGTGCACAGACATCGGAAGATGGGCATACACTATCCTGGACGTACAGAATGATTCTAGGAGAACAAGAAAAGAAACCCCCATACTTCATGAAAGAATGGGAGAGGGAGCTAGGCCAAGTGTGGACAGATAAACAAATAAATAAAATGATATCGTTAACATTTACTACCTCCATAAGCACAAAGGTGCAAGAAATGGCATATAAATTCCTAGCGAGATGGTATAGGACACCAGTTAAAATGGCACAAATCTCTTCAGAAGCTAATGACAAATGCTGGAGGGGCTGTGGACAGAGGGGAACGTTTCTTCACCTATGGTGGACGTGTCCAATAATTAAGCGTTTTTGGGAATTAGTAGCCCCCTGGATTAAGAAAATGACGATGGAGCACATAGAGTTTGGGCCCATACAATATTTATTTCATGGAATGACTGGACCTATCAAAAAATATAGAGAAAGTATAACCCCACATTTGTTAAATGCAGCGAAAAAACTAATTCCAAAGTACTGGAGACAGGACCGGATCCCGTCAGTCATAGAGTGGAGAAACGAGGTTAATGTAATAAAGGAAGCAGAGAGATGGGTTCATGTGGTCAAAAACCAAAGAAAGAAATTTAAAACGACATGGGCAAACTGGGAACAATGTGCTGAGGAGATAATTTAACACTCTATAAACATAAGCACGATAAACACGGTGGGGTGGGTACCATTTTATTTTTTTTTATTTTTTTTTTTTTACCCTCGCATATGTAAATGTCGGCCACTGGGACAGGGGGGGAAACGGGGGTAGGTGATGTAGGATTTAATTTTTAAAAGAAAAAGCAGAAAAAAAAGAAAAAAAGAAATGAAGAAACGATCTTTATAAACTGGCCGTTACTGTGTCATTCAATGAGGACTCTCCATGTGTAGAGATAATCGGCGGGAGAACATTTCAAAACATGTTCTCCCCCATTATTACTGTTTCATAAACTGTTTATGGAATTTGATCAACGGCGATCCTCTGGATCACCGCTGATCACTGCTTCATAAACGGACACCTTAGGTGCTATCAGTGCTATCTTAATGCAGCAATTTGATTTCATTGCTATCCCGAGATTCTATCTTAAATCTATCTCTATCTTATTCTATCTCTCAAAAATATAAAAATGCGCACTGGTTTTCTAAATTCCTGCTAAATATTGTGTGACTTTATCTGACACACTACTACTATTCATTTATCACTATTCCTCCAACTGACACCAATGATGGGTACTTTTTCGCTCACTGGCTGATAATTTGTTGCATTACTTTAAATCTGGCACATCTCCGGATACATCTTCTTCTCTGCTTGCTCAATCTCATTAACGTAATTCTAAATGCATTATCATGAATAAAGTCAGGATAACACCGAACATTGAGATAAAGTTGCAGCTCTCACGTTTATATTGTCGGACAAATAGTTACCAATACCTTAATTAAGACGAAATGCAATGCTCACTCTGATAGTTACAATTGCAATACCTTGCACTGATATTTTGCTGTGGTTATCAAACAATCTGATCTCATTGCCCGACATTCCTTCTTAATTTGCATTTAGTTTGCATTTGCAACTATCTCTCGAAATTATAAAAATGCGCACTGGTTTTCTAAAGCCCAAGTTCATACTATTCATTCATTCATCACTATTTCTCCAACTGACACTCATTATGTTTCACTGTTCATTCCACACATAGGCTGAGAATTTTTTGTTTTACTCTAAATCCAGTACATCTCCGGATAGCACTGATATTAATTGAGTGATCATTGCCAATAAAAGTTAAATAATTCTTACATAAGCACAGCAGTGATCGTTGGTAGAATGCAAAATATCAGCATAGCCTTATTGTTTACTATCTTGTTACTATATTGTTTTTATCTCTCAGCCAGTGTAATCCATATGTTTTAAGAAAATGCATATAACAAATCCTAATGTATACCGTGTCACACTCAACATCTCATCTTAACGTTTTGTTGGTAAACTCAAACCGTATTCCTTGACTATTCCTCCCACTGACATAATGATGGCTCACTATTTCTCCCACTGAAACGAAGAAAGCGGTACTATTTTTCGAACTCATTCCACAATGATCCTCATTTGACCCACTGACACGTGGGTCACGATTTCTCCCACTGACACTAATGATGGGTCACTATTCTTCCTACTGACACCAAAAATTGGGTACTATTGCTCACACTGACACCAATAAAATTATACCAATGATACACCTATTGCTTGAGGTGATTCAGTTCGCATGTGTAGCGCTATACAAATCATTCATTCATTTATTCATTCACATTCCTTCCACCGACACCAATAACGTGGTAGTATCTCATACTGACACAAATGAATTTTCACTGTTCCTTGTACCAATGATAGGTGACTATACCTCCCAAAGATGGCTCACTATTATTAACAATGACACCAAAAATGCAGTACTATTTCTCCCAGTGACACAAATCATGGGTGACTATTTGTCCCACTAACACATATATAATTATTTTTCTACATGGGGATTATGGGTGTAATATTGTTTATACATATACATAGGAACCTATTTAACCCATTTCTGATAAGAATATGCATATAATTATTTTTCTACATGGGGATTATTGGTGGAATATTGTTTACAAATATACCTAGGAACCTATTTAACCAATTTCTGGTAAGAATATGCATATAATTATTATTTTTATACATGTGGATTATGGGTGGATAATTGTTTATAAGATACATAAGGAAGCTATTTAAACTATTTCTGATAAGAATATGCATTTTCTATATTGGGATTATGGGTGGAATATTGTTTCCATGTAGAACCTACTATCTCACAAACAATTTAGTTTGAATTGTTTTAAGAAAATGCATCTCACAATCCTAAAATGTCTTGCAACCAATTGACTATTATCAGGGACTTTTCGCTAATATATTTAGTCCTACTCAACCATGTAAAATGACTCACTGACATTTTGTTGTGGACCAGTGGATACGATTGTCACATTCATATCAGCCACCTCAGTACTAGCTTGACAAATATTATATTTGCAGTATTTAGGCAAGTTCCCAGACTTCGAAAACTGTTTAAGTGAGGTAATGCAGCAACAATCTAATCTCATTGCTATTCTGGCGTAAAGTTAAAAATGCGCACTGGTTTTCTCTAAAGCCCTGCTAAAATATTGTTTGACTTTATCTGACACCAAGCATGAGTCCTAGTCGTCAAACAGACACCAGTAATGGGTAACTATTCCTCCCACTAACAAAAATGATGGCCCACTATTTACTGTACACAGAGGGAGCTCTGACACCAAAGATGTGTTATTATTTTCACACTGAAACCAATTATGGGTCCCTGTTCCTCCCACTTACACCGATGTATTCCCACAGGCACCAATGATTATTCAAATATTCCTTAAACTGACACAATGATGAGGACTAATCCTTCCACTGATACCAACAACGCGGTAGTAGAATGGGTCACTGTTCCTTCCACTGACACCAGTGATGGGTAAACTATTCCTCCCACTCACACCAATAATGCGGTACTATTATTTCACTGGTTTAGAATTTGTTGCAATCTAGCACATTTCGGAATAGCACTGTGATGGCTGATATTAAATAAAGTGATCGTTGGTAATTGCAAAATATCAGTATAAGACTGTTTACATCGTTTAAGAGATAGACATTACTCTTAATTAGTCGCAGAATGTCAGGTGGGCATTTAAACGTTTTTCGTGTTTGCATTATATATCAAAAAAGTCCTGATAACAATAATTGTGAGACAGTTTGTGTGTAAACATCTCACTTTTATTAGGGCTTTTTCTAGTGTTTCCTGACATTTTGCTGACATAGCTAAACCAGGGAAAACTGAGATATCAAGATATCAGTGCTATTTTGACAAATTAACATTTACAATATTTCAGCAATTCCCCAGTCTTCGCTAACTGTCCAATTAAACACTGCTGCTGCTTGAGTCTTACAGGTGATTCAGCAATTATCAAAACAATCTGATCTCAATGCTATTCCGACATTGTATCTTAATCTATCTCTATATTTTATTCTATATCTCTCAAAAATATACAAAATGCGCACGTTTGTTCCTTCTATTCATTCATAACTATTCCTCCGACACCAATGATTTTTTTTGTTCCATACACCATTCCACCATTGATGGTAAACTATTCCTCCCACTGACACCGGGGTAGTATTTCTCTCACTGACTGAGAATTTGTTGCATTACAAATCATTATCAGGCACATCTCCGTCTTCTCTTTCTCTGCTTTTGCAGTTGAGTCTACTCGCACTCCTAAGCCAAATACAGCCAATTAGGTGATCGTTGGCAATACAGGTGATATCACGTGAGTAACCTATTTCATCGCTTTCTGATAAGAATATGCATATAATTATTTTTCTACATAGGAATTATGGATGGAATATTGTAGTTAAACATACATAGGAATATATTTAACCCATTTCTCATAAGAATATGCATAAAATTATTTTTCTACATGGGGATTATGGGTGGAATATTGTTTATAAATATACATAGCAAACTTATTTAACTCATCTCCGATAAAAAAATGCATATAATTATTTATCTACATGGAATTATTGGTGGAATATTGTTTATAAATGTACATAGGGACCTATTTAACCAATTTCTGATAAGAATATGCATATAATTATTTTCTATATGGGGATTATGGTAGAAAATTATTTATCAATATACATAGGAACCTAATTAAAGCATTTCTGAAAAGAATATGCATATAATTATTTTTCTACATGGGGATTATTGGGTGTATATGTTTATAAATATACATAGGAACAAATTTAATGCATTTCTGATAAGAATATGAATATAATTATTTGTCTATATGGGGATTACGGATGGAATATTGTTTAAAAATATACATAGGAACCTATTTAACACATTTCTGATAAGAATATGCATATAATTATTTTTCTATATGGGGTTATGGGTGGAATATTGTTTATAAATATACATAGGAACCTAATTAAAGTATTTCTGATAAGAATATGCATATAATTCTTTTTCTACATAGGGATTATTGGTGGAATATTGTTTATAAATATACATAGGACCCTATTTAACCTATTTCTGATAGGAATATGCATATAATTATTTTTCTATATGGGGATTATGGTGGAATATTGTTTATAAATATACATAGAAACTAATTTAATGCATTTCTGATAAGAATATGAATATAATTATTTGTCTATATGGGGATTACGGATGGAATATTGTTTATAAATATACATAGGAACCTATTTAACCCATTTCTGATAAGAATATGCATATAATTATTTTTCTATATGGGGTTATGGGTGGAATATTGTTTATAAATATACATAGGAACCTAATTAAAGTATTTCTGATAAGAATATGCATATAATTCTTTTTCTACATAGGGATTATTGGTGGAATATTGTTTATAAATATACATAGGACCCTATTTAACCTATTTCTGATAAGAAATTTCTGATAAGAATATGCTTATAATTATTTTTCTACATGGGGACTATAGTGGAAAATTGTTTATAAATATACATAGTAACCTATTTAACCCATTGCTCATAAGAATATTAATATAATTATTTGTCTATATGGGGATTATGGGTGGAATATTGTTTATAAATATACATAGGAACATATTTAACCCATTTCTGATAAGAATATGCATATAATTATTTTTCTATATGGGGTTATGGGTGGAATATTGTATATAAATATACATAGGAACCTAATTAAAGCATTTCTCATAAGAATATGCATATAATTATTTTTCTACATAGGGATTATGGGTGGAATGCTGTTTTAAGATATACATAGGAACCTATTTAATCAATTTCTGATAAGAATATGCATATAATTATTTTTCTATATGGGGATTATGGTGGAAAATTGTTTATAAATATACATAGGAACCTAATTAAAGCATTTCTGATAAGAATATGCATATCATTATTTGTCTACATGGGAATTATGGGTGGAATATTGTTTATAAATATACATAGTAACCTATTTAACCCCTTTCTGATAAGAATATGCATATAATTGTTTTTCTATATGGGGTTATGGGTGGAATATTGCTTATTAATATACATAGGAAACTAATTAACCCATTTCTGATAAAAATATGCATATAATTATTTTTTTACATGGGGATTATTGGGTGAATATTGTTTATAAATATACATAGGACCCTATTTAACCTATTTCTGATAAGAATATGCATATAATTATATTTCTATATGGGGTTATGGGTGGAATAGTGTTAATAAATATACATAGGAACCTAATTAAAGCATTTCTGATAAGAATATGCTTATAATTATTTTTCTACATGGGGACTATAGTGGAAAGTTGTTTATAAATATACATAGGTACCTATTTAACCCATTTCTGATAAGAATATGCATATAATTATTTTTCTACATGGAGATTATGGGTGGAATATTGTTTCTAAATATACATAGGAATGTATTTAACCTATTTCTGATAAGAATATGCATATAATTATTTTTCTATATAGGGATTATGGTGGGAAAATGTTTATAATTATACATAGGAACCTATTTAACCCATTTCTGATAAGAATATGCATATAATTATTTTTCTATATGGGGTTATGGGTGGAATATTGTATATAAATATACATAGGAACCTAATTAAAGCATTTCTCATAAGATTATTTTGCATATAATTATTTTTCTACATAGGGATTATGGGTGGAATGCTGTTTTAAAATATACATAGGAACCTATTTAACCAATTTCTGATAAGAATATGCATATAATTATTTTTCTATATGGGGATTATGGTGGAAAATTGTTTATAAATATACATAGGAACCTAATTAAAGCATTTCTGATAAGAATATGCATATCATTATTTGTCTACATGGGAGTTATGGGTGGAATATTGTTTATAAATATACATAGTAACCTATTTAACCCCTTTCTGATAAGAATATGCATACAATTATTTTTGTATATGGGGAGTATGGTGGAAAATTGTATATAAATATACATAGGAACCTATTTAACCAATTTCTGATAAGAATATGCATATAATTATTTTTCTATATGGGGGGTTTGGTGGAAAATTGTTTATAAATATACATAGGAACCTATTTAACCCATTGCTCATAAGAATATGCATATAATTGTTTTTCTATATGGGGTTATGGGTGGAATATTGTTTATAAATATACATAGGAAACTAATTAACCCATTTCTGATAAAAATATGCATATAATTATTTTTCTACATGGGGATTTTTGGGTGAATATGTTTATAAATATACATAGGAACCTATTTAACCAATTTCTGATAGGAATATGCATATAATTATTTTTCTATATGGGGATTATGGTGGAATATTGTTTATAAATATACATAGGAACCTATTTAACCCATTTCTGATAAGAATATGCATATAATTATTTTTCTATATCGGGTTATGGGTGGAATATTGTTTATAAATATACATAGGAACCTAATTAAAGTATTTCTTATAAGAATATGCATATAATTCTTTTTCTACATGGGGATTATTGGTGGAATATTGTTTATAAATATACATAGGAACCTATTTAACCCATTTCTGATAAGAATATGCATATAATTATGTTTCTACATGATGATTATGGGTGGAATATTGTTTCTAAATATACATAGGAATGTATTTAACCTATTTCTGATAAGAATATGCATATAATTATTTTTCTATATAGGGATTATGGTGGGAAAATGTTTATAATTATACATAGGAACCTATTTAACCCATTTCTGATAAGAATATGCATATAATTATTTTTCTATATGGGGTTATGGGTGGAATATTGTATATAAATATACATAGGAACCTAATTAAAGCATTTCTCATAAGAATATGCATATAATTATTTTTCTACATAGGGATTATTGGTGGAATATTGTTTATAAATATACATAGTAACCTATTTAACCCATTTCTGATAAGAATATGCATATAATTATTTTTCTATATGGGGCTAATTGTGGAATATTGTTTAAAAATATACATAGGAACCTAATTAAAGCATTTCTGATAAGAACATGCATATCATTATTTGTCTACATGGGAATTATGGGTGGAATATTGTTTATAAATATACATAGTAACCTATTTAACCCCTTTCTGATAAGAATATGCATATAAATATTTTTCAGTATGGGGATTATAGGTGGAATAATGTTTATAAATATACATAGGAACCTATTTAACCCATTTCTGGTAAGAATATGCATTTAATTATTTTTCTACATAGGGATTATGGGTGGAATGCTGTTTTAAAATATACATAGGAACCTATTTAACCAATTTCTGATAAGAATATGCATATAATTATTTTTCTATATGGGGATTATGGTGGAAAATTGTTTATAAATATACATAGGAACCTAATTAAAGTATTTCTGATAAGAATATTAATATAATTATTTGTCTATATGGGGATTATGGGTGGAATATTGTTTATAAATATACATAGAAACATATTTAACCCATTTCTGATAAGAATATGCATATAATTATTTTTCTATATGGGGTTATGGGTGGAATATTGCTTATAAATATACATAGGTAACTAATTAACCCATTTCTGATAAAAATATGCATATAATTATTTTTCTACATGGGGATTATTGGGTGAATATGTTTATAAATATACATAGGAACCTATTTAACCAATTTCTGATAGGAATATGCATATAATTATTTTTCTATATGGGGATTACGGATGGAATATTGTTTATAAATATACATAGGAACCTATTTAACCCATTTCTGATAAGAATATGCATATAATTATTTTTCTATATGGGGTTATGGGTGGAATAATGTTAATAAATATACATAGGAACCTAATTAAAGCATTTCTGATAAGAATATGCTTATAATTATTTTTCTACATGGGGACTATAGTGGAAAGTTGTTTATAAATATACATAGGAACCTATTTAACCCATTTCTGATAAGAATATGCATATAATTATGTTTGTACATGATGATTATGGGTGGAATATTGTTTCTAAATATACATAGGAATTTATTTAACCTATTTCTGATAAGAATATGCATATAATTATTTTTCTATATGGGATTATGGGTGGAATATTGTATATAAATATACATAGGAACCTAATTAAAGCATTTCTCATAAGAATATGCATATAATTATTTTTCTACATGGGGATTATTGGGTGAATATGTTTATAAATATACATAGGAACCTATTTAACCAATTTCTGATAGGAATATGCATATAATTATTTTTCTATATGGGGATTATGGTGGAATATTGTTTATAAATATACATAGGAACCTATTTAAACCATTTCTGATAAGAATATGCATATAATTATTTTTCTATATTGGGTTATGGGTGGAATATTGTTTATAAATATTCATAGTTACCTAATTAAAGTATTTCTTATAAGAATATGCATATAATTCTTTTTCTACATGGGAATTATTGGTGGAATATTGTTTATAAATATACATAGGACCCTATTTAACCTATTTCTGATAAGAATATGCATATAATTATATTTCTATATGGGGTTATGGGTTGAATAGTGTTAATAAATATACATAGGAACCTAATTAAAGCATTTCTGATAAAAATATGCTTATAATTATTTTTCTACATGGGGACTATAGTGGAAAGTTGTTTATAAATATACATAGGAACCTATTTAACCCATTTCTGATAAGAATATGCATATAATTATTTTTCTACATGGAGATTATGGGTGGAATATTGTTTCTAAATATACATAGGAATGTATTTAACCTATTTCTGATAAGAATATGCATATAATTATTTTTCTATATAGGGATTATGGTGGGAAAATGTTTATAATTATACATAGGAACCTATTTAACCCATTTCTGATAAGAATATGCATATAATTATTTTTCTATATGGGGTTATGGGTGGAATATTGTATATAAATATACATAGGAACCTAATTAAAGCATTTCTCATAAGAATATGCATATAATTATTTTTCTACATAGGGATTATGGGTGGAATGCTGTTTTAAAATATACATAGGAACCTATTTAACCAATTTCTGATAAGAATATGCATATAATTATTTTTCTATATGGGGATTATGGTGGAAAATTGTTTATAAATATACATAGGAACCTAATTAAAGCATTTCTGATAAGAATATGCATATCATTATTTGTCTACATGGGAATTATGGGTGGAATATTGTTTATAAATGTACATAGTAACCTAGTAACCTATTTAACCCCTTTCTGATAAGAATATGCATATAATTATTTTTGTATATGGGGAGTATGGTGGAAAATTGTTTATAAATATACATAGGAACCTATTTAACCAATTTCTGATAAGAATATGCATATAATTATTTTTCTATATTGGGAGTTTGGTGGAAAATTGTTTATAAATATACATAGGAACCTATTTAACCCATTGCTCATAAGAATATTAATATAATTATTTGTCTATATGGGGATTATGGGTGGAATATTGTTTATAAATATACATAGGAACATATTTAACCCATTTCTGATAAGAATATGCATATAATTGTTTTTCTATATGGGGTTATGGGTGGAATATTGCTTATAAATATACATAGGAAACTAATTAACCCATTTCTGATAAAAATATGCATATAATTATTTTTCTACATGGGGATTATTGGGTGAATATGTTTATAAATATACATAGGAACCTATTTAACCAATTTCTGATAGGAATATGCATATAATTATTTTTCTATATGGGGATTATGGTGGAATATTGTTTATAAATATACATAGGAACCTATTTAACCCATTTCTGATAAGAATATGCATATAATTATTTTTCTATATTGGGTTATGGGTGGAATATTGTTTATAAATATACATAGGAACCTAATTAAAGTATTTCTTATAAGAATATGCATATAATTATTTTTCTACATGGGGATTATTGGTGGAATATTGTTTATAAATATACATAGGACCCTATTTAACCTATTTCTGATAAGAATATGCATATAATTATATTTCTATATGGGGTTATGGGTGGAATAGTGTTAATAAATATACATAGGAACCTAATTAAAGCATTTCTGATAAGAATATGCTTATAATTATTTTTCTACATGGGGACTATAGTGGAAAGCTGTTTATAAATATACATAGCAACCTATTTAACCCATTTCTGATAAGAATATGCATATAATTATTTTTCTACATGGAGATTATGGGTGGAATATTGTTTCTAAATATACATAGGAATGTATTTAACCTATTTCTGATAAGAATATACATATAATTATTTTTCTATATAGGGATTATGGTGGGAAAATGTTTATAATTATACATAGGAACCTATTTAACCCATTTCTGATAAGAATATGCATATAATTATTTTTCTATATGGGGTTATGGGTGGAATATTGTATATAAATATACATAGGAACCTAATTAAAGCATTTCTCATAAAAATATGCATATAATTATTTTTCTACATAGGGATTATGGGTGGAATGCTGTTTTAAAATATACATAGGAACCTATTTAACCAATTTCTGATAAGAATATGCATATAATTATTTTTCTATATGGGGATTATGGTGGAAAATTGTTTATAAATATACATAGGAACCTAATTAAAGCATTTCTGATAAGAATATGCATATCATTATTTGTCTACATGGGAATTATGGGTGGAATATTGTTTATAAATATACATAGTAACCTATTTAACCCCTTTCTGATAAGAATATGCATATAATTATTTTTGTATATGGGGAGTATGGTGGAAAATTGTTTATAAATATACATAGGAACCTATTTAACCAATTTCTGATAAGAATATGCATATAATTATTTTTCTATATGGGGAGTTTGGTGGAAAATTGTTTATAAATATACATAGGAACCTATTTAACCCATTGCTCATAAGAATATTAATATAATTATTTGTCTATATGGGGATTATGGGTGGAATATTGTTTATAAATATACATAGGAATATATTTAACCCATTTCTGATAAGAATATGCATATAATTGTTTTTCTATATGGGGTTATGGGTGGAATATTGCTTATAAATATACATAGGAAACTAATTAACCCATTTCTGATAAAATATGCATATAATTATTTTTCTACATGGGGATTATTGGGTGAATATGTTTATAAATATACATAGGAACCTATTTAACCAATTTCTGATAGGAATATACATATAATTATTTTTCTATATGGGGATTATGGTGGAATATTGTTTATAAATATACATAGGAACCTATTTAACCCATTTCTGATAAGAATATGCATATAATTATTTTTCTATATAGGGATTATGGTGGGAAAATGTTTATAATTATACATAGGAACCTATTTAACCCATTTCTGATAAGAATATGCATATAATTATTTTTCTATATGGGATTATGGGTGGAATATTGTATATAAATATACATAGGAACCTAATTAAAGCATTTCTCATAAGAATATGCATATAATTATTTTTCTACATGGGGATTATTGGGTGAATATGTTTATAAATATACATAGGAACCTATTTAACCAATTTCTGATAGGAATATGCATATAATTATTTTTCTATATGGGGATTATGGTGGAATATTGTTTATAAATATACATAGGAACCTATTTAACCCATTTCTGATAAGAATATGCATATAATTATTTTTCTATATTGGGTTATGGGTGGAATATTGTTTATAAATATTCATAGTTACCTAATTAAAGTATTTCTTATAAGAATATGCATATAATTCTTTTTCTACATGGGGATTATTGGTGGAATATTGTTTATAAATATACATAGGACCCTATTTAACCTATTTCTGATAAGAATATGCATATAATTATATTTCTATATGGGGTTATGGGTGGAATAGTGTTAATAAATATACATAGGAACCTAATTAAAGCATTTCTGATAAAAATATGCTTATAATTATTTTTCTACATGGGGACTATAGTGGAAAGTTGTTTATAAATATACATAGGAACCTATTTAACCCATTTCTGATAAGAATATGCATATAATTATTTTTCTACATGGAGATTATGGGTGGAATATTGTTTCTAAATATACATAGGAATGTATTTAACCTATTTCTGATAAGAATATGCATATAATTATTTTTCTATATAGGGATTATGGTGGGAAAATGTTTATAATTATACATAGGAACCTATTTAACCCATTTCTGATAAGAATATGCATATAATTATTTTTCTATATGGGGTTATGGGTGGAATATTGTATATAAATATACATAGGAACCTAATTAAAGCATTTCTCATAAGAATATGCATATAATTATTTTTCTACATAGGGATTATGGGTGGAATGCTGTTTTAAAATATACATAGGAACCTATTTAACCAATTTCTGATAAGAATATGCATATAATTATTTTTCTATATGGGGATTATGGTGGAAAATTGTTTATAAATATACATAGGAACCTAATTAAAGCATTTCTGATAAGAATATGCATATCATTATTTGTCTACATGGGAATTATGGGTGGAATATTGTTTATAAATGTACATAGTAACCTATTTAACCCCTTTCTGATAAGAATATGCATATAATTATTTTTGTATATGGGGAGTATGGTGGAAAATTGTTTATAAATATACATAGGAACCTATTTAACCAATTTCTGATAAGAATATGCTTATAATTATTTTTCTATATTGGGAGTTTGGTGGAAAATTGTTTATAAATATACATAGGAACCTATTTAACCCATTGCTCATAAGAATATTAATATAATTATTTGTCTATATGGGGATTATGGGTGGAATATTGTTTATAAATATACATAGGAACATATTTAACCCATTTCTGATAAGAATATGCATATAATTGTTTTTCTATATGGGGTTATGGGTGGAATATTGCTTATAAATATACATAGGAAACGAATTAACCCATTTCTGATAAAAATATGCATATAATTATTTTTCTACATGGGGATTATTGGGTGAATATGTTTATAAATATACATAGGAACCTATTTAACCAATTTCTGATAGGAATATGCATATAATTATTTTTCTATATGGGGATTATGGTGGAATATTGTTTATAAATATACATAGGAACCTATTTAACCCATTTCTGATAAGAATATGCATATAATTATTTTTCTATATTGGGTTATGGGTGGAATATTGTTTATAAATATACATAGGAACCTAATTAAAGTATTTCTTATAAGAATATGCATATAATTATTTTTCTACATGGGGATTATTGGTGGAATATTGTTTATAAATATACATAGGACCCTATTTAACCTATTTCTGATAAGAATATGCATATAATTATATTTCTATATGGGGTTATGGGTGGAATAGTGTTAATAAATATACATAGGAACCTAATTAAAGCATTTCTGATAAGAATATGCTTATAATTATTTTTCTACATGGGGACTATAGTGGAAAGCTGTTTATAAATATACATAGCAACCTATTTAACCCATTTCTGATAAGAATATGCATATAATTATTTTTCTACATGGAGATTATGGGTGGAATATTGTTTCTAAATATACATAGGAATGTATTTAACCTATTTCTGATAAGAATATACATATAATTATTTTTCTATATAGGGATTATGGTGGGAAAATGTTTATAATTATACATAGGAACCTATTTAACCCATTTCTGATAAGAATATGCATATAATTATTTTTCTATATGGGGTTATGGGTGGAATATTGTATATAAATATACATAGGAACCTAATTAAAGCATTTCTCATAAAAATATGCATATAATTATTTTTCTACATAGGGATTATGGGTGGAATGCTGTTTTAAAATATACATAGGAACCTATTTAACCAATTTCTGATAAGAATATGCATATAATTATATTTCTATATGGGGTTATGGGTGGAATAGTGTTAATAAATATACATAGGAACCTAATTAAAGCATTTCTGATAAGAATATGCTTATAATTATTTTTCTACATGGGGACTATAGTGGAAAGTTGTTTATAAATATACATAGGAACCTATTTAACCCATTTCTGATAAGAATATGCATATAATTATTTTTCTATATGGGATTATGGGTGGAATATTGTATATAAATATACATAGGAACCTAATTAAAGCATTTCTCATAAGAATATGCATATAATTATTTTTCTACATGGGGATTATTGGGTGAATATGTTTATAAATATACATAGGAACCTATTTAACCAATTTCTGATAGGAATATGCATATAATTATTTTTCAATATGGGGATTATGGTGGAATATTGTTTATAAATATACATAGGAACCTATTTAACCCATTTCTGATAAGAATATGCATATAATTATTTTTCTATATGGGATTATGGGTGGAATATTGTATATAAATATACATAGGAACCTAATTAAAGCATTTCTCATAAGAATATGCATATAATTATTTTTCTACATGGGGATTATTGGGTGAATATGTTTATAAATATACATAGGAACCTATTTAACCAATTTCTGATAGGAATATGCATATAATTATTTTTCAATATGGGGATTATGGTGGAATATTGTTTATAAATATACATAGGAACCTATTTAACCCATTTCTGATAAGAATATGCATATAATTATTTTTCTATATTGGGTTATGGGTGGAATATTGTTTATAAATATTCATAGTTACCTAATTAAAGTATTTCTTATAAGAATATGCATATAATTCTTTTTCTACATGGGGATTATTGGTGGAATATTGTTTATAAATATACATAGGACCCTATTTAACCTATTTCTGATAAGAATATGCATATAATTATATTTCTATATGGGGTTATGGGTGGAATAGTGTTAATAAATATACATAGGAACCTAATTAAAGCATTTCTGATAAAAATATGCTTATAATTATTTTTCTACATGGGGACTATAGTGGAAAGTTGTTTATAAATATACATAGGAACCTATTTAACCCATTTCTGATAAGAATATGCATATAATTATTTTTCTACATGGAGATTATGGGTGGAATATTGTTTCTAAATATACATAGGAATGTATTTAACCTATTTCTGATAAGAATATGCATATAATTATTTTTCTATATAGGGATTATGGTGGGAAAATGTTTATAATTATACATAGGAACCTATTTAACCCATTTCTGATAAGAATATGCATATAATTATTTTTCTATATGGGGTTATGGGTGGAATATTGTATATAAATATACATAGGAACCTAATTAAAGCATTTCTCATAAGAATATGCATATAATTATTTTTCTACATAGGGATTATGGGTGGAATGCTGTTTTAAAATATACATAGGAACCTATTTAACCAATTTCTGATAAGAATATGCATATAATTATTTTTCTATATGGGGATTATGGTGGAAAATTGTTTATAAATATACATAGGAACCTAATTAAAGCATTTCTGATAAGAATATGCATATCATTATTTGTCTACATGGGAATTATGGGTGGAATATTGTTTATAAATGTACATAGTAACCTATTTAACCCCTTTCTGATAAGAATATGCATATAATTATTTTTGTATATGGGGAGTATGGTGGAAAATTGTTTATAAATATACATAGGAACCTATTTAACCAATTTCTGATAAGAATATGCATATAATTATTTTTCTATATTGGGAGTTTGGTGGAAAATTGTTTATAAATATACATAGGAACCTATTTAACCCATTGCTCATAAGAATATTAATATAATTATTTGTCTATATGGGGATTATGGGTGGAATATTGTTTATAAATATACATAGGAACATATTTAACCCATTTCTGATAAGAATATGCATATAATTGTTTTTCTATATGGGGTTATGGGTGGAATATTGCTTATAAATATACATAGGAAACGAATTAACCCATTTCTGATAAAAATATGCATATAATTATTTTTCTACATGGGGATTATTGGGTGAATATGTTTATAAATATACATAGGAACCTATTTAACCAATTTCTGATAGGAATATGCATATAATTATTTTTCTATATGGGGATTATGGTGGAATATTGTTTATAAATATACATAGGAACCTATTTAACCCATTTCTGATAAGAATATGCATATAATTATTTTTCTATATTGGGTTATGGGTGGAATATTCTTTATAAATATACATAGGAACCTAATTAAAGTATTTCTTATAAGAATATGCATATAATTATTTTTCTACATGGGGATTATTGGTGGAATATTGTTTATAAATATACATAGGACCCTATTTAACCTATTTCTGATAAGAATATGCATATTATTATATTTCTATATGGGGTTATGGGTGGAATAGTGTTAATAAATATACATAGGAACCTAATTAAAGCATTTCTGATAAGAATATGCTTATAATTATTTTTCTACATGGGGACTATAGTGGAAAGCTGTTTATAAATATACATAGCAACCTATTTAACCCATTTCTGATAAGAATATGCATATAATTATTTTTCTACATGGAGATTATGGGTGGAATATTGTTTCTAAATATACATAGGAATGTATTTAACCTATTTCTGATAAGAATATACATATAATTATTTTTCTATATAGGGATTATGGTGGGAAAATGTTTATAATTATACATAGGAACCTATTTAACCCATTTCTGATAAGAATATGCATATAATTATTTTTCTATATGGGGTTATGGGTGGAATATTGTATATAAATATACATAGGAACCTAATTAAAGCATTTCTCATAAAAATATGCATATAATTATTTTTCTACATAGGGATTATGGGTGGAATGCTGTTTTAAAATATACATAGGAACCTATTTAACCAATTTCTGATAAGAATATGCATATAATTATTTTTCTATATGGGGATTATGGTGGAAAATTGTTTATAAATATACATAGGAACCTAATTAAAGCATTTCTGATAAGAATATGCATATCATTATTTGTCTACATGGGAATTATGGGTGGAATATTGTTTATAAATATACATAGTAACCTATTTAACCCCTTTCTGATAAGAATATGCATATAATTATTTTTGTATATGGGGAGTATGGTGGAAAATTGTTTATAAATATACATAGGAACCTATTTAACCAATTTCTGATAAGAATATGCATATAATTATTTTTCTATATGGGGAGTTTGGTGGAAAATTGTTTATAAATATACATAGGAACCTATTTAACCCATTGCTCATAAGAATATTAATATAATTATTTGTCTATATGGGGATTATGGGTGGAATATTGTTTATAAATATACATAGGAATATATTTAACCCATTTCTGATAAGAATATGCATATAATTGTTTTTCTATATGGGGTTATGGGTGGAATATTGCTTATAAGTATACATAGGAAACTAATTAACCCATTTCTGATAAAATATGCATATAATTATTTTTCTACATGGGGATTATTGGGTGAATATGTTTATAAATATACATAGGAACCTATTTAACCAATTTCTGATAGGAATATACATATAATTATTTTTCTATATGGGGATTATGGTGGAATATTGTTTATAAATATACATAGGAACCTATTTAACCCATTTCTGATAAGAATATGCATATAATTATTTTTCTATATCGGGTTATGGGTGGAATATTGTTTATAAATATACATAGGAACCTAATTCAAGTATTTGTTATAAGAATATGCATATAATTCTTTTTCTACATGGGGATTATTGGTGGAATATTGTTTATAAATATACATAGGACCCTATTTAACCTATTTCTGATAAGAATATGCATATAATTATATTTCTATATGGGGTTATGGGTGGAATAGTGTTAATAAATATACATAGGAACCTAATTAAAGCATTTCTGATAAGAATATGCTTATAATTATTTTTCTACATGGGGACTATAGTGGAAAGTTGTTTATAAATATACATAGGAACCTATTTAACCCATTTCTGATAAGAATATGCATATAATTATTTTTCTACATGGAGATTATGGGTGGAATATTGTTTCTAAATATACATAGGAATGTATTTAACCTATTTCTGATAAGAATATGCATATAATTATTTTTCTATATAGGGATTATGGTGGAAAAATGTTTATAATTATACATAGGAACCTATTTAACCCATTTCTGATAAGAATATGCATATAATTATTTTTCTATATGGGGTTATGGGTGGAATATTGTATATAAATATACATAGGAACCTAATTAAAGCATTTCTCATAAGAATATGCATATAATTATTTTTCTACATAGGGATTATTGGTGGAATATTGTTTATAAATATACATAGTAACCTATTTAACCCATTTCTGATAAGAATATGCATATAATTATTTTTCTATATGGGGCTAATTGTGGAATATTGTTTAAAAATATACATAGGAACCTAATTAAAGCATTTCTGATAAGAACATGCATATCATTATTTGTCTACATGGGAATTATGGGTGGAATATTGTTTATAAATATACATAGTAACCTATTTAACCCCTTTCTGATAAGAATATGCATATAAATATTTTTCAGTATGGGGATTATAGGTGGAATAATGTTTATAAATATACATAGGAACCTATTTAACCCATTTCTGGTAAGAATATGCATTTAATTATTTTTCTACATAGGGATTATGGGTGGAATGCTGTTTTAAAATATACATAGGAACCTATTTAACCAATTTCTGATAAGAATATGCATATAATTATTTTTCTATATGGGGATTATGGTGGAAAATTGTTTATAAATATACATAGGAACCTAATTAAAGTATTTCTGATAAGAATATTAATATAATTATTTGTCTATATGGGGATTATGGGTGGAATATTGTTTATAAATATACATAGAAACATATTTAACCCATTTCTGATAAGAATATGCATATAATTATTTTTCTATATGGGGTTATGGGTGGAATATTGCTTATAAATATACATAGGTAACTAATTAACCCATTTCTGATAAAAATATGCATATAATTATTTTTCTACATGGGGATTATTGGGTGAATATGTTTATAAATATACATAGGAACATATTTAACCAATTTCTGATAGGAATATGCATATAATTAATTTTCTATATGTGGATTACGGATGGAATATTGTTTATAAATATACATAGGAACCTATTTAACCCATTTCTGATAAGAATATGCATATAATTATTTTTCTATATGGGGTTATGGGTGGAATAATGTTAATAAATATACATAGGAACCTAATTAAACCATTTCTGATAAGAATATGCTTATAATTATTTTTCTACATGGGGACTATAGTGGAAAGTTGTTTATAAATATACATAGGAACCTATTTAACCCATTTCTGATAAGAATATGCATATAATTATTTTTCTACATGGAGATTATGGGTGGAATATTGTTTCTAAATATACATAGGAATGTATTTAACCTATTTCTGATAAGGATATACATATAATTATTTTTCTATATAGGGATTATGGTGGAAAAATGTTTATAATTATACATAGGAACCTATTTAACCCATTTCTGATAAGAATATGCATATAATTATTTTTCTATATGGGGTTATGGGTGGAATATTGTATATAAATATACATAGGAACCTAATTAAAGCATTTCTGATAAGAATATGCATATAATTATTTTTCTACATAGGGATTATTGGTGGAATATTGTTTATAAATATATATAGTAACCTATTTAACCACTTAAAGACCAGCCTCGTTTTGGATTTTAGGTGTTTACAAGTTTAAAACAGGTTTTTTTGCTAGAAAATTACTTAGAACCCCCAAACATTATATATTGTTTTTTTCTAACATCCTAGAGAATACAATAGCGGTCATTGCAATACTTTTTTTTGCACCGTATTTGCGCAGCGTTCTTCTAAGCGCACTTTTTTTGGAAAAAATTCACTTTTTTGAAAAAAAAATAAGACAACAGTAAAGTTAGCCCAATTTTTTTTTATATTGTGAAATATAATGTTACGCCAAGTAAATTGATACCCAACATGTCACGCTTCAAAATTGCGCCCGCTCGTGGAATAGCGTCAAACTTTTACCCTTAAAAATCTCCATAGGCGACGTTTAAAAAATTCTACAGATTGCATGTTTTGCGTTACAGAGGAGGTCTAGGGCTAGAATTATTCCTCTCACTCTACCGGTCGCGGCGATACCTCACATGTGTGGTTTGACCACCGTTTTCATATGCGGGCGCTACTCACGTATGCGTTCGCTTCTGCGTGCGAGCTCGTTATTATTTATTTTATTTTATTTTATTTATTTTTTCACTGTTTTTTTAAAAAAAAAAAATTTGGATCACTTTTATTCCTATTACAAGGAATGTAAACATCCCTTGTAATAGAAAAAAGCATGACAGGTCCTCTTAAATATGAGATTTGGGGTCAAAAAGTCCTCAGATCTCATATTTAGACTAAAATGCAAAAAAAAAAAAAAAAAAGTCTTTTAAAAAAATGACACTAAAAAAATGTATGCCTTTAAGAGAGTGGGCGGAGCCGTCGAATGACGTCGCTCCGGCCGTCACATGGTATGGAGATGGGTGGGGGCCATCTTGGCCTCACTTGTCTCGATACCTCAGCAGGGAAAGGACCCGATCGCCTCCGCCGCTACCGACGGCTCCGGTAAGCGGCGGAAGGCGCGGGAGAGCGGCGGGAGGGGGGGTGGCACCTCTCCCGCTGCCGATAACGGTGATCTCGCGGCGAACCCGCCGCAGAGACCACCATTATCGTGTACAGAATCGCTCACTGTAAAGATGGATATCTCGGTTGTGGCAGCAGCTGCTGCTGTTACCGAGATATCCATCTCCAAAAAAATGACGTATATATACAGTGAGCGGGGCTTAAGTGGTTAACCCATTTCTGATAAGAATATGCATATAATTATTTTTCTATATGGGGATTATGGTGGAATATTGTTTATAATATACATAGGAACCAATTTAATGCATTTCTGATAAGAATATGAATATAATTATTTGTCTATATGGGGATTACGGATGGAATATTGTTTATAAATATACATAAGAACCTATTTAACCCAATGTCTGATAAGAATATGCATATAATTATTTTTCTATATGGGGTTATGGGTGGAATATTGTTTATAAATATACATAGGAACCTAATTAAAGTATTTCTGATAAGAATATGCATATAATTCTTTTTCTACATAGGGATTATTGGTGGAATATTGTTTATAAATATACATAGGACCCTATTTAACCTATTTCTGATAAGAATATGCATATAATTATATTTCTATATGGGTTTATGGGTGGAATAGTGTTAATAAATATACATAGGAACCTAATTAAAGCATTTCTGATAAGAATATGCTTATAATTATTTTTCTACATGGGGACTATAGTGGAAAATTGTTTATAAATATACATAGTAACCTATTTAACCCATTGCTCATAAGAATATTAATATAATTATTTGTCTATATGGGGATTATGGGTGGAATATTGTTTATAAATATACATAGGAACATATTTAACCCATTTCTGATAAGAATATGCATATAATTATTTTTCTATATGGGGTTATGGGTGGAATATTGTTTAAAAATATACATAGGAACCTAATTAAAGCATTTCTGATAAGAATGTGCATATAATTATTTTTCTATATGGGGACTATAGTGGAAATTTTTTTATAAATATACATAGGAACCTATTTAACCAATTTCTGATAAGAATATGTATATAATTATTTTTCTATATGGGGATTATAGTGGAAAATTGTTTATAAATATACATAGGAACCTAATTAAAGTATTTCTGATAAAAATATGCATATAATTATATTTCTACATGGGGATTATGGGTGGAATATTGTTTCTAAATATACATAGTAACCAATTTAACCCATTTCTGATAAGAATATGCATATAATTATTTTTCTATATGGGGTTATGGGTGGAATATTGTTTCTAAATATACATAGTAACCTATTTAACACATTTCTGATAAGAATATGCATATAATTATTTTTCTACATGGAGATTATGGGTGGAATATTGTTTCTAAATATACATAGGAACGTATTTAACCTATTTCTGATAAGAATATGTATATAATTATTTTTCTATATAAGGATTATGGTGGGAAAATGTTTATAATTATACATAGGAACCTATTTAACCCATTTCTGATAAGAATATGCATATAATTATTTTTCTATATGGGGTTATGGGTGGAATATTGTATATAAATATACATAGGAACTGTCACGTACCTGGTAGGAGTCTGAAATGACGAGGTCAGCCTCTCTTGTATCTCCAATCCAAGCCCCACTGGAGATGGAACAGATGGTGGCTAGGATCAGGAGGAACACGAGTGCCTGTGAATGCTGTGTGCAGAACTTGCTGGAAGTGTTGCAGACTGGGAAGTGCAGGCAGGGTTTCTGGTGAATAGCTGGAACCAGCACAGCTGAGAGGATGGACGGCCAGCACAGGTACTCGGAAACAGCGTGGAGCCAAACAGGAGACAGGAGCGAGGTCATCAGGTAAGCCGGGTTCAGTAACGGGCGGGCAGCGAGGTACCAAGGTATAAACAGGAGCAAGGTCAAACAGGAAGCCAGGATCATGAACCAGTAATCAGAATAATCAGAGTCCAGAAACAGGGTCAGGAAGGCCAGGGTTTCAGCAACAGGAAGTCAAGTCAAACAAACAGGGTTTCAGAATCTCAGGACACAGCTGAAGATCAAGCAGCACCTGTCAGAAATCAGAGCAACCCTTAAATAGGCTGTCAGGTGCCAATTGTGGTCAGATGTGTGTTCCTGCGCAAGGAAATCTGCTGATGCCCGTGAATGCGTGCATGCGCACGTGTGCGTGCCGGGCGCATCCTGACAGTTCTCTTACATTGCCCCCCCCTTAAGGGCAGCCTCCGGATGCCCTTCAAGTGTCTTTTCTCTGGGTGGCGTTGAAAAAAGGCTTGCACTAGTCTGGGAGCATGCACATCTGAAGCTGGTTCCCAGGAATTTTCTTCCGACCCATAGCCTTTCCATTTAATGAGGAACTGTGTTTGGTTATGCCTTCTTCTACAATCCAACACGGCTTCCACCTCAAATTCCTCATTCCCTTCGATGAGCAGCGGAGGAGGAATTTCAGAAACCCGATCTGGAAATGGATTTGGTACAGCTGGTTTCAACAAAGAGACATGGAATACAGGGTGGATCTTTAGATTCTTGGGTAACACCAACTCGAATGCCACTGCATTAATTTTCCTCTTGACTGGGAAGGGTCCCAAAAATTTTGGGCCAAGTTTTCTTGAAGGACAGCTCAGTTTCAAGTTTGTTGTGGAAAGCCAGACCTTGTCTCCAGGTTTAAGGTTCAGATTACCTCTCTTCTTCTTGTCGAAGAACTTTTTATTGCTTGCTTGAGTCTTGGAGATTGTATCTTGCAGTAATTGGTTATTAGTACTGAGGAAGTTTAATCTGTTTTGTACAGCAGGTACAGATGATTCAATGGCCAGCTCAGGTAAGAAAGAGGGGTGGTACCCATAATTGGCAAAAAAGGGTGATTGCTTGGTTGCAGAGTGGATGGAATTATTGTATGAAAATTCTGCCAGTGGGAGAAGTGATAGCCAGTCATCTTGTGCAAAAGAGGAAAAACACCGTAAGTACTGCTCAAGGGTTTGATTGGTTCTTTCAGTTTGTCCATTAGTTTGTGGATGGTAGGCTGTGGAGAGGCGGAGTTCAATGTTCAGTGCTTGGCATAATGCCCTCCAAAATCTAGACGTAAACTGCACCCCACGATCAGAGATGATGCTATCAGGGACACCATGTAATCTTACAATCTCCTTGATGAAAGCTGAGGCGGTCTCTGTGGCCGAAGGAGTTCCTTGTAAGGGTACAAAATGGGCCATCTTGGTCAAGCGATCCACCACAACAAACACGGTGGTGAAGTTTTCAGATGGAGGGAGTTCCACGATGAAATCCATGGAGATCATGCTCCATGGTTTCTCAGGTACAGGGAGTGGCTCAAGTAGGCCCCAAGTTTTGGCTCTGTCCGTCTTATTCCGAAGGCATGTCACACAAGAATTAACATATCTTTTGCAGTCTTGCATCAAGTTTGGCCACCAGAATGTACGAGAGATCAGATCGGCTGTTTTGCGAATTCCAAAGTGGCCCGCTAATGGGTGGTCATGACATCGCCTCAGGACAGCAACTCTGAATTGCTCAGGGATAAAGATTTGCTTCTTATGAAAGTACAGACCATCCCTCAATTGAAGAGCCAGATCTTTGGAAGGTGGTTGGTTTATCACATCTGCTTTTATCTGAGACATCAAATCCGCCTGAAGAAGCAAAAAATTTTTGGCTGGTAGAATAGTATCAGGTTCTGAGGATACCACTGGGTCGCTGAACATGCGGGACAAGGCATCCGGTTTACCATTCTTTGAGCCAGGACGATAAGTTATATGGAACATAAAACGAGAGAAGAAAAGTGCCCACCTTGCCTGCCGGGGTCTTAGTCGTCTAGCCGTCCTCAAGTATTCGAGATTTTTATGGTCCGTGAAGATGAGGATGGGGTGAGCTGCTCCTTCCAGGAGGTAGCGCCATTCTTCAAGTGCAGCCTTGATAGCCAGCAATTCTCGGTCTCCAACATCATAGTTCTTTTCAGAAGGATTTAATTTCTTAGAGAAAAAGGCCACAGGATGGAGCAAGGATTTGGGACCTTGGCGTTGAGACAAAATAGCGCCCAGTGCACTCTCAGAGGCATCCACCTCCAAAACGTAGGCTAAGGATGGATCAGGATGTTTCAAGATGGGAGCTGACGTGAATAAAGTTTTTAACTGTTCAAAAGCTGTTTGAGCTTCAGGGGTCCATCGGAAAGGAACATGCTGCTTTGTTAACTGAGTGATGGGAGTGATGATGCCAGAAAAGTTCTTGATAAATTTTCTGTAAAAGTTGGCGAATCCCACAAATCTCTGAACAGCTTTCCTGTCAACAGGGGCAGGCCATTCCAGGACGGAAGTGACTTTCTGTGGGTCCATGGAGATACCGTCAGCAGAGATAACAAGTCCCAGGAAATGTATGGTTGGTTTTTCAAAGTCACATTTCTCAGCCTTTGCGTAAAGGCGGTGTTCCCTCAGCCGACCCAGTACTTTCTTTACATGAGTCCTATGGGATTCTAGAGTTTCAGAGAATATAAGGATGTCATCCAGATACACGATGACGAATAAATCAAGGAAGTCCCGAAAAACGTCATTAACCAGATGTTGGAATGTGGCAGGGGCGTTGCAGAGTCCGAATGGCATGACTTGATATTCAAAATGCCCGAAGCGTGTTCGGAAGGCCGTCTTCCATTCATCTCCCTCCCTGATTCTGACAAGATTATAAGCACCTCTCAGATCCAATTTGGAGAACACTCGTGCCCCACGCAGCCTTTGAAAAAGTTCAGGGATCAGAGGCAGAGGGTACCGGTTTTTAACAGTGACCCTGTTAAGGTCACGATAGTCCACACAGGGCCTAAGGGTATGGTCTTTCTTTTCCACAAAGAAAATACCGGCCCCTGCTGGTGAAGTGGAGGGCCGGATGAACTGTTTTTCAAGGCTTTCATCTATATAAATCCGCAGGGCTTCTAGTTCAGGCTCAGAGAGAGGATAAATTCGCCCAAATGGGATCTCGGCCCCTGGTAAAAGTTCAATAGGACAATCATATGTTCTATGGGGAGGAAGAGTGTCCGCTCCTTTCTTGTTAAATACATCCAGATACTCGTGGTATGCAGCAGGGACCAGATTAGAGGTTTCATGGTCAGGGAGGATACCCAGGAGGGGTGTGGTATTGAAAGTCTTTTCAGGTAGGCAGTGAATTTGGCAGTAGTCAGAGGAGAAGGAGATGTCTCCGGTAAGCCAGTTAATGTGAGGATTATGTGCCTTCAACCATGGAATGCCAAGGATGACCGGGAACATGGGAGAAGCTATGATATCCAAACGGAGGAATTCATGGTGGCTGGAAGAAGTACGACAGGAAATAGGTAAAGTCTCTTGGGTAACTGGGCCTGATTTAATGCCGGAACCGTCAGCCAGATGAACATGGAATTCCTGCTTCTTGGCACATACAGGCAGCTAGTGGAGAGAAGCAAATGCAGAGTCCATAAAACAACTACAGGCCCCAGAGTCTATGATTGCAAGTACAGGAACAGTCTTTTCAGAAAACTGGAGCACAATGGAAAGAGAGACATGAGACTGGTACCTCCCTGAGAGATGCATCATGTGAGGCTGACGGGAGAAAGACCTGCGGGTCTTTGCAGGGCAAGTCTGTATAAAGTGACCCGCCTCCCCGCAATAGAGACACAGATTGTCCTGTAATCGATGAAGGCGTTCATCAGGAGAAAGGGGTGGTCTTCGAAAACTTCTATGAGGAGTCTTATGCAGTTCCCTCCTTCTGGGGGATGCAATGGATGAGGATGCAGGAATGTCAGACCTTGAAGCCACAGAAAGGGTTCCTTTGGACCTTTCGGATTGCCTTTCACGTAATCGCCGATCGATCTGAATGGTTAGATCGATCAGGTCTTCCAGGGATGCTGGAACTCCCACTCTGGCAAGCTCATCCTTTAAGGTGTCAGACAGTCCTAGTCGAAACTGGTGGCGAAGTGCGGAATGATTCCATTGGGTATCTGCACTCCATACACGGAAATCAGTTACATATTCCTCAGCAGGCCTTGGACCTTGCTGTAATTTGCCAAGCATGAATTCGGCAGTCTGCTGGTAGAAGGGGTCTGCATAAAGCTGAGCCATGGCTGAGAAGAAAGAATCCGTGGTTGTCAGGACAGGGTCATGTTGTTCCCGGAGATGATGAGCCCAGGAAAGTGGTTCATCCAATAGTAGTGTAATGATAAACCCCACCTTGATGCTTTCAGACGTGAAGGTCCGGGGTAACAGGGAGAAATATAGTTCACAGGAATTCCGGAATGTGCGAAACTTCTTGCGATTTCCGGAAAATCGCTCAGGCATAAGCACCCTGGGTTCAGGAGCAGAAGCAACCTCACGGAACAAGCCGGGCTCTGTTTGGGTATATGAATCAGAGACCAAAAGCGGAGCACAGGCCAATGCGACATTCTCATCGTGGGGAAATCGCTCTTCCATGCAACTCAGATTTTCTTGTAACTTCTGCACAATATTGGATAGCACAGAAATAGATCTGTAAATGTTCTTTGATGGAAAGGCCTCCCTTTCAGACTCCATTTGTGGCTGCTTGATACTGTCACGTACCTGGTAGGAGTCTGAAATGACGAGGTCAGCCTCTCTTGTATCTCCAATCCAAGCCCCACTGGAGATGGAACAGATGGTGGCTAGGATCAGGAGGAACACGAGTGCCTGTGAATGCTGTGTGCAGAACTTGCTGGAAGTGTTGCAGACTGGGAAGTGCAGGCAGGGTTTCTGGTGAATAGCTGGAACCAGCACAGCTGAGAGGATGGACGGCCAGCACAGGTACTCGGAAACAGCGTGGAGCCAAACAGGAGACAGGAGCGAGGTCATCAGGTAAGCCGGGTTCAGTAACGGGCGGGCAGCGAGGTACCAAGGTATAAACAGGAGCAAGGTCAAACAGGAAGCCAGGATCATGAACCAGTAATCAGAATAATCAGAGTCCAGAAACAGGGTCAGGAAGGCCAGGGTTTCAGCAACAGGAAGTCAAGTCAAACAAACAGGGTTTCAGAATCTCAGGACACAGCTGAAGATCAAGCAGCACCTGTCAGAAATCAGAGCAACCCTTAAATAGGCTGTCAGGTGCCAATTGTGGTCAGATGTGTGTTCCTGCGCAAGGAAATCTGCTGATGCCCGTGAATGCGTGCATGCGCACGTGTGCGTGCCGGGCGCATCCTGACAGTTCTCTTACAGGAACCTAATTAAAGCATTTCTGCTAAGAATATGCATATAATTATTTTTCTTCATAGGGATTATTGGTGGAATATTGTTTATAAATATACATAGTAACCTATTTAACCCATTTCTGATAAGAATATGCATATAATTATTTTTCTTTATGGGGCTAATTGTGGAATATTGTTTATAAATATACATAGGAACCTAATTAAAGCATATCTGATAAGAATATGCATATCATTATTTGTCTACATGGGAATTATGGGTGGACTATTGTTTATAAATATACATAGGAACCTTTTTAACCCATTGCTCATACGAATATTAATATAATTATTTGTCTATATGGGGATTATGGGTGGAATATTGTTTATAAATATACATAGGAACATATTTAACCCATTTCTGATAAGAATATGCATATAATTATTTTTCTACATGGGGATTATGAGTGGAATGTGGATTATAAATATGCAGAGGAACCTATTTAACCAATTTCTGATAAGAATATGCATATAATTATTTTTCTACATGGGGATTATGAGTGGAATTTTTTTATAAATATACATAGGAACCTATTTAACCCTTTTCTGGTAAGAATATGCATATAATTATTTTTCTACATAGGGATTATGGGTGAAATACTGTTTTAAAATATACATAGGAACCTATTTAACCCTTTTCTGGTAAGAATATGCATATAATTATTTTTCTACATAGGGATTATGGGTGAAATACTGTTTTAAAATATACATAGGAACCTATTTAACCAATTTCTGATAAGAATATGCATATAATTATTTTTCTATATGGGGATTATGGTGGAAAATTGTTTATAAATATACATAGGAACCTAATGAAAGCATTTCTGATAAGAATATGTATATAACTAGAAAATGCATTTCCTGGGGTAAATGCGTGGGAATGCTGAATTACTAAAATGGCCCCCAGCAAAATTGCCCCCATCATATTGCCATCAAAACTGTCCCATCATATTGCCACCATCAAAACTGCCCCATCAGAATTGCCCCATCAAAACTGCACCATCATATTGCCACCATCAAAACTGTCCCATCAGAATTGCCCTATCAAAATAGCCCCATCATATTGCCAAAAAAAAACGAATAACAATAGTGGGACTGCTAAAGCATTCCCACTAATAAATAAAATCGAATAACAATAGTGGGACTGCTAAAGCATTCCCACTAACTAGAAAATGCATTTCCTGGGGAAAATGCGTGGGAATGCTGAATTGCTAAAACGGCCCCCAGCAAAATTGCCCCCATCATATTGCCATCAAAACTGTCCCATCATATTGCCACCATCAAAACTGCCCCATCAGAATTGCCCTATCAAAACAGCCCCATCATATTGCCACCATCAAAACTGCCCCATCATATTGCCACCATCAAAACTGCCCCATCAGAATTACCCCATCAAAACTCCCCCATCATATTCCTCTATTATAAATCAGTACATGGTGTGTCTGTCCCCTCCCCCGGGCTCTGTAATCAAAGCTGAGATGCTCCAGCCACCTCCCCCCCTGTGTATAACAGAAGCTTTGGTAACCATGGCAACAAAACAAACACAGTACAGTCTGATTAATGGCTAAAATTTCCTGAAATTTCCTCTAAACAAAAAGCTTTTTCCCAAAAACTATAAATCCTACAGCGAAGATCTTTATATTGTGAGAATCACAAGACCCAGACCTAGATTTTGATGTATAGTATGTCTCTCAAATATTAAAATTGAAGGCACGGTCGCAGTTTAGAAATTGCCCTTCAAATTTGAAGGGGCTAGAGTGTAGTTTCAATGAATGTCAATGGACGGTGTGAGTTGCAAACAAATGGTCATATTGTGAAAACTGTCAGGACTATGGCTTAGCCGTGGACATGTTTAGTGGCCGCAGGGATAGCTGAACGTTTTGATATAAGATTTGTGTAGGTGGGCTTGAAAATGAGGGAGTGGCGGCAGTTTAGAAATCATGTTCTGATTTTTCAGCTTTTTTCCCCTCCCCCGGGCTCTGTAATCAGAGCTGAGATGCTCCAGCCACCTCCCCCCCTGTGTATAACAGAAGCTTTGGTACCATGGCAACAAAACACACACAGTACACTCTGATTAATGGCTAAAATTTCTTGAAATGACCTCTAAACAAAAAGCTTTTTCTCAAAAACTGTAAAAGATATCAAACTGAAAAGATATAGCCAGATAGCTGAATATTTTGTGAACATTTTAAAGTTTGTTTGGTGTCTCTAGGTGAAAGTATGAAGGAGCTGAAACTTTTGGGAGCGGAAGAAAAATTTAAGGATTTCAAGCATGCTCCCATTGACTTCAATGTTAAAAAAAGTGATAAAAAGCTTAATATTTTAAAAAGTATAAATGGAAGAAAAAGAGTTGAAAAAGAGCACACCTCAGCTAAAAGAGACGAACATTTTGATAGTTGAATGGTTTTAATAGCTGAAAGTATGCAGAAGTTACGCATTACCGAAAAACGTACGGAATAATAATAAGAAAAACTAGAAAATGCATTTCCTGGGGAAAATGCGTGGGAATGATGAATTGCTAAAACGGCCCCCAGCAAAATTGCCCCCATCATATTGCCATCAAAACTGTCCCATCATATTGCCCCATCAAAACTGCCCCATCAGAATTGCCCTATCAAAACAGCCCCATCATATTCCTCTATTATAAATCAGTACATGGTGTGTCTGTCCCCTCCCCCGGGCTCTGTAATCAGAGCTGAGATGCTCCAGCCACCTTCCCCCCTGTGTATAACAGAAGCTTTGGTAACCATGGCAACAAAACAAACAGTACACTCTGATTAATGGCTAAAATTTCCTGAAATGACCTCTAAACAAATGGCCGTATTTTAAAAACTGTACATCCTACAGCGAAGATCTTTATATTGTGAGAATCACAAGAACCAGACCTAGATTTTGATACATAGTATGTCTCTGTAATATTAAAATTGAAGGCACGGTCGCAGTTTAGAAATTGCCCTTCAAATTTGAAGGGGCTAGAGTGTAGTTTCAATGAATGTCAATGGACGGTGTGAGTTGCAAACAAATGGTCATATTGTGAAAACTGTCAGGACTATGGCTTAGCCGTGGACATGTTTAGTGGCCGCAGGGATAGCTGAACGTTTTGATATAAGATTTGTGTAGGTGGGCTTGAAAATGAGGGAGTGGCGGCAGTTTAGAAATCATGTTCTGATTTTTCAGCTTTTTTCCCCTCCCCCGGGCTCTGTAATCAGAGCTGAGATGCTCCAGCCACCTCCCCCCTGTGTATAACAGAAGCTTTGGTAACCATGGCAACAAAACACACACAGTACACTCTGATTAATGGCTAAAATTTCTTGAAATTACCTCTAAACAAAAAGCTTTTTCTCAAAAACTGTAAAAGATATCAAATTGAAAAGCTATAGCCAGATAGCTGAATATTTTGTGAACATTTTAAAGTTTGTTTGGTGTCTCTAGGTGAAAGTATGAAGGAGCTGAAACTTTTGGGAGCGGAAGAAAAATTTAAGGATTTCAAGCATGCTCCCATTGACTTCAATGTTAAAAAAAAGTGATAAAAAGCTTAATATTTTAAAAAGTATAAATGGTAGAAAAAAAGTTGAAAAAGAGCACACCTCAGCTAAAAGAGACGAACATTTTGATAGTTGAATGGTTTTAATAGCTGAAAGTATGCAGAAGTTACGCATTACCGAAAAACGTACGGAATAAGAAAAATAATAAAAAAACGAATAACAATAGTGGGACTGCTAAAGCATTCCCACTAATAAATAAAATCGAATAACAATAGTGGGACTGCTAAAGCATTCCCACTAACTAGAAAATGCATTTCCTGGGGAAAATGCGTGGGAATGCTGAATTGCTAAAACGGCCCCCAGCAAAATTGCCCCCATCATATTGCCATCAAAACTGTCCCATCATATTGCCACCATCAAAACTGCCCCATCAGAATTGCCCTATCAAAACAGCCCCATCATATTGCCACCATCAAAACTGCCCCATCATATTGCCACCATCAAAACTGCCCCATCAGAATTACCCCATCAAAACTGCCCCATCATATTCCTCTATTATAAATCAGTACATGGTGTGTCTGTCCCCTCCCCCGGGCTCTGTAATCAGAGCTGAGATGCTCCAGCCACCTCCCCCCCTGTGTATAACAGAAGCTTTGGTAACCATGGCAACAAAACAAACACAGTACACTCTGATTAATGGCTAAAATTTCCTGAAATAACCTCTAAACAAATGGCCGTATTTTAAAAACTATACATCCTACAGCGAAGATCTTTATATTGTGAGAATCACAAGACCCAGACCTAGATTTTTGATACATAGTATGTCTCTGAAATATTAAAATTGAAGGAACGGTCGCAGTTTAGAAATTGCCCTTCAAATTTGAAGGGGCTAGAGTGTAGTTTCAATGAATGTCAATGGACGGTGTGAGTTGCAAACAAATGGTCATATTGTGAAAACTATCAGGACTATGGCTTAGCCGTGGACATGTTTAGTGGCAGCAGGGATAGCTGAACGTTTTGATATAAGATTTGTGTAGGTGGGCTTGAAAATGAGGGAGTGGCGGCAGTTTAGAAATCATGTTCTGATTTTTCAGCTTTTGTCCCCTCCCCCGGGCTCTGTAATCAGAGCTGAGATGCTCCAGCCACCTCCCCCCCTGTGTATAACAGAAGCTTTGGTAACCATGGCAACAAAACACACACAGTACACTCTGATTAATGGCTAAAATTTCTTGAAATGACCTCTAAACAAAAAGCTTTTTCTCAAAAACTGTAAAAGATATCAAACTGAAAAGATATAGCCAGATAGCTGAATATTTTGTGAACATTTTAAAGTTTGTTTGGTGTCTCTAGGTGAAAGTATGAAGGAGCTGAAACTTTTGGGAGCGGAAGAAAAATTTAAGGATTTCAAGCATGCTCCCATTGACTTCAATGTTAAAAAAAAGTGATAAAAAGCTTAATATTTTAAAAAGTATAAATGGTAGAAAAAAAGTTGAAAAAGAGCACACCTCAGCTAAAAGAGACGAACATTTTGATAGTTGAATGGTTTTAATAGCTGAAAGTATGCAGAAGTTACGCATTACCGAAAAACGTACGGAATAAAATTATTACAATTAAGTTTAAAAATAAATAAAATCGAATAACAATAGTGGGACTGCTAAAGCATTCCCACTAATAAATAAAAAAACAAAAAATAAATAAAAAAACGAATTACAATAGTGGGACTGCTAAAGCATTCCCACTAATAACAATAGTGGGACTGCTAAAGCATTCCCACTAATTATTTTTCTACATGGGGATTATGGGTGGAATATTGTTTACAAATATACCTAGGAACCTATTTAACCAATTTCTGATAAGAATATGCATATCATTATTTTTCTATATGGGGAGTATGGTGGAAAATTGTTTATAAATATACATAGGAACCTATTTAACCCATTGCTCATAAGAATATTAATATAATTATTTGTCTATATGGGGATTATGGGTGGAATATTGTTTATAAATATACATAGGAACCAATTTAACCAATTTCTGATAAGAATATGCATATAATTATTTTTCTATATGGGGAGTTTGGTGGAAAATTGTTTATAAATATACATAGTAACCTATTTAACCCATTGCTCATAAGAATATTAATACAATTATTTGTCTATATGGGGATTATGGGTGGAATATTGTTTATAAATATACATAGTAAAAAAGAAAAACAGAAAAGTGATCTGTAAAGCAGTTCATCAACGAGGACCCGTTAACATATTGGTTATAATTCTTTATTAGTTATCAAAAAAAGTCAAACACATGTAGAAAGACAAACTATGTTCCAGATAACTCCTCCACATCAGAAAACAGCTACTATTAACATATAATTAAAAATAAGACTAACGTCTTAGGGGACTTGGGTGGCCACCATACCTGTTGTACACCTCTCACATTCACATCAGCCATACACATGCAGACAAAAATTTCCCGAGACCCGTATGGGATCTGTTTTTTAGATAGTCCAGAAAGACTCCAGTACAAACATGGTTTACAGCATCAATTGGGTATGCATAGTGGAATCATTTGCCTGCATGGAGTAATTGGTGGAGATGAATCAATGTTCCATTAACAAGTAAAAAGTTCCCGGCTGGATTTAAATGCAATGCAGTGCCAAACTTTGTAGCCAGACAGCAAAATAGTCCTCTAAGCTTCTGTATGTCCCCGGTGTAAAGTAGACAACACTGGTTACAATGTATTCGTTCCCCAAAAAAAGGATAAGAGATGTTTAAAGCTCACCCATAGAAGGTCACAGGATAGTAGATTTTCTCTCCCGTTGCAGACTACAGTCCATTTCACAATCTCCTCGCTCACTGAAAGACACTGCACTCGCGTCTGAGTTGTTTGGTTCAGCCTCACAGCCTACGGTGAGCAGCAGGGATCACATCCATCAACCAGGCAGTGTTCAGGAGCTGATACGGAGCATATTGTGGAGAGCAGTATCCGGATTCAAGGGTGGTTAGTAAGTGGGGAAGGTCCTTTCAACAGATGCTTCATGCTGTGCGGTTGCCGGCAGTTAAGCAATGCAAAATTTGATGGAGAGGGTTCTAGGTGTATGTGTACAGCCAGAGGTCCCTATCACCACAGGTACGGTGGTACGATGCTTACGCGTTTCGCCTGGTCACAGGCTTCCTCAGAGCATGCCGGGTCTTTGATCCTTCCTCCTTTTTGTTATGCCTTATAAATATACATAGTAACCTATTTCACCCATTTCTGATAAGAATATGCATATAATTATTTTTCTACATGGGGATTATGGGTGGAATATTGTTTCTAAATATACATAGGAATGTATGTAACCTATTTCTGATACGAATATGCATATAATTATTTTTCTATATAGGGATTATAGGTGGAATATTGTCTATAAATATACATAGGAACCTATTCAACCCAGTTCTGGTAAGAATATGCATAAAATTATTTTTCTACATAGGGATTATGGGTGGAATACTGTTTTAAAATCTACATAGTAACCTATTTAACCCATTTCTCATAAGAATATGCATATAATTATTTTCCTACATGGGGATTATGGATGGAATATTGTTTATAAATATACATAGGAGTCTATTTAACCCATTTCTGATAAGAATATGCATCTAATTATTTTTCTATATGGGGTTATGGGTGGAATATTATTTATAAATATACATAGTAACCTATTTAACCCATTTCTGATAAGAAGATGCATATAATTATTTCTCTACATGGGGATTATGAGTGAAATATTGTTTATAAATATACATAGGAACGTATTTAACCCATTTCTGATAAGAATATGCATATAATTCTTTTCTACATGGGGATTATGGGTGGAATATTGTTTCTAAATATACATAGGAATGTATGTAACCTATTTCTGATACGAATATGCATATAATTATTTTTCTATATAGGGATTATGGTGGAAAAATGTTTATAATTATACATAGGAACCTATTTAACCCATTTCTGATAAGAATATGCATATAATTATTTTTCTACATGGGGATTATTGGTGGAATATTGATTATAAATATACATAGGAGCCTATTTAACCCATTTCTGATAAGAATATGCATCTAATTATTTTTCTATATGGGGTTATGGGTGGAATATTATTTATAAATATACATAGTAACCTATTTAACCCATTTCTGATAAGAAGATGCATATAATTATTTCTCTACATGGGGATTATGGGTGAAATATTGTTTATAAATATACATAGGAACGTATTTAACCCATCTCTGATAAGAATATGCATATAATTCTTTTTCTACATGGGGATTATGGGTGGAATATTGTTTATAAATATACATAGAAACCTATTTAACCCATTTCTGATAAGAATATGCATATAATTATTTTTCTACATGGGAATTATGGGTGGAATATTGTTTATAAATATACATAGTAACCTATTTTAACCCCTTTCTGATAAGAATATGCATATAAATATGTTTCAGTATGGGGATTATAGGTGGAATATTGTCTATAAATATACATAGGAACCTATTCAACCCAGTTCTGGTAAGAATATGCATAAAATTATTTTTCTACATAGGGATTATGGGTGGAATACTGTTTTAAAATCTACATAGTAACCTATTTAACCCATTTCTCATAAGAATATGCATATAATTATTTTCCTACATGGGGATTATGGATGGAATATTGTAGTTAAACATACATAGGAATATATTTAACCCATGTCTGAAAGTATGCAGAAGTTACGCATTACCGAAAAACGTACGGAATAAGAAGAAAAATAATAAAAAAACGAATAACAATAGTGGGACTGCTAAAGCAGTCCCACTAATAATAAAAAAACGAATAACAATAGTGGGACTGCTAAAGCATTCCCACTAACTAGAAAATGCATTTCCTGGGGAAAATGCGTGGGAATGCTGAATAGCTAAATTTAGCTATTAGCTAATAGCTAAACTATTTCTGATATGAATATGCATATAATTATATTGCTATATAGGGATTATGTGTTGAATATTGTTTATAAATATACATAGGAACGTATTTAACCCATTTCTGATAAGAATATGCATATAATTATTTTTCTATATAGGGTTATGGGTGGACTATTGCCTATAAATATACATAGGAAACTAAATAACCCATTTCTGATAAAAAATATGCATATAATTATTTTTCTACATGGGGATTATTGGTGGAATATGTTTATAAATATACATAGGAACCTATTTAACCAATTTCTGATAGGAATATGCATATAATTATTTTTCTATATGGGGATTATGGTGGAATATTGTTTATAAATATACATAGGAACCAATTTAACCCATTTCTGACAAGAATATGAATATAATTATTTGTCTATATGGGGATTATGGGTGGAATATTGTTTCTAAATATACATAGTAACCTATTTCACCCATTTCTGATAAGAATATGCATATAATTATTTTTCTACATGGGGATTATGGGTGGAATATTGTTTCTAAATATACATAGGAATGTATGTAACCTATTTCTGATACGAATATGCATATAATTATTTTTCTATATAGGGATTATGGTGGAAAAATGTTTATAATTATACATAGGAACCTATTTAACCCATTTCTGATAAGAATATGCATATAATTATTTTTCTACATGGGGATTATTGGTGGAATATTGATTATAAATATACATAGGAGCCTATTTAACCCATTTCTGATAAGAATATGCATCTAATTATTTTTCTATATGGGGTTATGGGTGGAATATTATTTATAAATATACATAGTAACCTACTTAACCCATTTCTGATAAGAAGATGCATATAATTATTTCTCTACATGGGGATTATGGGTGAAATATTGTTTATAAATATACATAGGAACGTATTTAACCCATTTCTGATAAGAATATGCATATAATTCTTTTTCTACATGGGGATTATGGGTGGAATATTGTTTATAAATATACATAGAAACCTATTTAACCCATTTCTGATAAGAATATGCATATAATTATTTTTCTACATGGGGATTATGGGTGGAATATTGTTTCTAAATATACATAGGAATGTATGTAACCTATTTCTGATACGAATATGCATATAATTATTTTTCTATATAGGGATTATGGTGGAAAAATGTTTATAATTATACATAGGAACCTATTTAACCCATTTCTGATAAGAATATGCATATAATTATTTTTCTACATGGGGATTATTGGTGGAATATTGATTATAAATATACATAGGAGCCTATTTAACCCATTTCTGATAAGAATATGCATCTAATTATTTTTCTATATGGGGTTATGGGTGGAATATTATTTATAAATATACATAGTAACCTATTTAACCCATTTCTGATAAGAAGATGCATATAATTATTTCTCTACATGGGGATTATGGGTGAAATATTGTTTATAAATATACATAGGAACGTATTTAACCCATCTCTGATAAGAATATGCATATAATTCTTTTTCTACATGGGGATTATGGGTGGAATATTGTTTATAAATATACATAGAAACCTATTTAACCCATTTCTGATAAGAATATGCATATAATTATTTTTCTACATGGGAATTATGGGTGGAATATTGTTTATAAATATACATAGTAACCTATTTTAACCCCTTTCTGATAAGAATATGCATATAAATATGTTTCAGTATGGGGATTATAGGTGGAATATTGTCTATAAATATACATAGGAACCTATTCAACCCAGTTCTGGTAAGAATATGCATAAAATTATTTTTCTACATAGGGATTATGGGTGGAATACTGTTTTAAAATCTACATAGTAACCTATTTAACCCATTTCTCATAAGAATATGCATATAATTATATTGCTATATAGGGATTATGTGTTGAATATTGTTTATAAATATACATAGGAACGTATTTAACCCATTTCTGATAAGAATATGCATATAATTATTTTTCTATATAGGGTTATGGGTGGACTATTGCCTATAAATATACATAGGAAACTAATTAACCCATTTCTGATAAAAAATATGCATATAATTATTTTTCTACATGGGGATTATTGGTGGAATATGTTTATAAATATACATAGGAACCTATTTAACCAATTTCTGATAGGAATATGCATATAATTATTTTTCTATATGGGGATTATGGATGGAATATTGTAGTTAAACATACATAGGAATATATTTAACCCATGTCTGATAAGAATATGCATATAATTATTTTTCTACATGGGGATTATGGGTGGAATATTGTTTATAAATATACATAGGAACCTATTTAACCCATTTCTGATAAGAATATGATATGCATATAATTATTTTTTTACATGGGATTATGGATGGAATATTGTTTAAAAATGTACATAGCAACATATTAAACCTATTTCTGATATGAATATGCATATAATTATATTGCTATATAGGGATTATGTGTTGAATATTGTTTATAAATATACATAGGAACGTATTTAACCCATTTCTGATAAGAATATGCATATAATTATTTTTCTATATAGGGTTATGGGTGGACTATTGCCTATAAATATACATAGGAAACTAATTAACCCATTTCTGATAAAAAATATGCATATAATTATTTTTCTACATGGGGATTATTGGTGGAATATGTTTATAAATATACATAGGAACCTATTTAACCAATTTCTGATAGGAATATGCATATAATTATTTTTCTATATGGGGATTATGGTGAAAAATTGTTTATAAATATACATGGGAACCAATTTAACCCATTTCTGATAAGAATATGAATATAATTATATTTCTATATGGGTTTATGGGTGGAATATTGTTAATAAATATACATAGGAACCTAATTAAAGCATTTCTAATAAGAATATGCATATAATTCTTTTTCTACATGGGGATTATTGGTGGAATATTGTTTTTAAATATACATAGGACCCTATTTAACCTATTTCTGATAAGAATATGCATATAATTATATTTCTATATGGGGTTATGGGTGGAATAGTGTTAATAAATATACATAGGAACCTAATTAAAGCATTTCTGATAAGAATATGCTTATAATTATTTTTCTACATGGGGACTATAGTGGAAAGTTGTTTATAAATATACATAGGAACCTATTTAACCCATTTCTGATAAGAATATGCATATAATTATTTTTCTACATGGAGATTATGGGTGGAATATTGTTTCTAAATATACATAGGAATGTATTTAACCTATTTCTGATAAGAATATGCATATAATTATTTTTCTATATAGGGATTATGGTGGGAAAATGTTTATAATTATACATAGGAACCTATTTAACCCATTTCTGATAAGAATATGCATATAATTATTTTTCTATATGGGGTTATGGGTGGAATATTGTATATAAATATACATAGGAACCTAATTAAAGCATTTCTCATAAGATTATTTTGCATATAATTATTTTTCTACATAGGGATTATGGGTGGAATGCTGTTTTAAAATATACATAGGAACCTATTTAACCAATTTCTGATAAGAATATGCATATAATTATTTTTCTATATGGGGATTATGGTGGAAAATTGTTTATAAATATACATAGGAACCTAATTAAAGCATTTCTGATAAGAATATGCATATCATTATTTGTCTACATGGGAGTTATGGGTGGAATATTGTTTATAAATATACATAGTAACCTATTTAACCCCTTTCTGATAAGAATATGCATACAATTATTTTTGTATATGGGGAGTATGGTGGAAAATTGTATATAAATATACATAGGAACCTATTTAACCAATTTCTGATAAGAATATGCATATAATTATTTTTCTATATGGGGAGTTTGGTGGAAAATTGTTTATAAATATACATAGGAACCTATTTAACCCATTGCTCATAAGAATATGCATATAATTGTTTTTCTATATGGGGTTATGGGTGGAATATTGTTTATAAATATACATAGGAAACTAATTAACCCATTTCTGATAAAAATATGCATATAATTATTTTTCTACATGGGGATTTTTGGGTGAATATGTTTATAAATATACATAGGAACCTATTTAACCAATTTCTGATAGGAATATGCATATAATTATTTTTCTATATGGGGATTATGGTGGAATATTGTTTATAAATATACATAGGAACCTATTTAACCCATTTCTGATAAGAATATGCATATAATTATTTTTCTATATCGGGTTATGGGTGGAATATTGTTTATAAATATACATAGGAACCTAATTAAAGTATTTCTTATAAGAATATGCATATAATTATTTTTCTACATGGGGATTATTGGTGGAATATTGTTTATAAATATACATAGGACCCTATTTAACCTATTTCTGATAAGAATATGCATATAATTATATTTCTATATGGGGTTATGGGTGGAATAGTGTTAATAAATATACATAGGAACCTAATTAAAGCATTTCTGATAAGAATATGCTTATAATTATTTTTCTACATGGGGACTATAGTGGAAAGTTGTTTATAAATATACATAGGAACCTATTTAACCCATTTCTGATAAGAATATGCATATAATTATGTTTCTACATGATGATTATGGGTGGAATATTGTTTCTAAATATACATAGGAATGTATTTAACCTATTTCTGATAAGAATATGCATATAATTATTTTTCTATATAGGGATTATGGTGGGAAAATGTTTATAATTATACATAGGAACCTATTTAACCCATTTCTGATAAGAATATGCATATAATTATTTTTCTATATGGGGTTATGGGTGGAATATTGTATATAAATATACATAGGAACCTAATTAAAGCATTTCTCATAAGAATATGCATATAATTATTTTTCTACATGGGGATTATTGGGTGAATATGTTTATAAATATACATAGGAACCTATTTAACCAAATTCTGATAGGAATATGCATATAATTATTTTTCTATATGGGGATTATGGTGGAATATTGTTTATAAATATACATAGGAACCTATTTAACCCATTTCTGATAAGAATATGCATATAATTATTTTTCTATATCGGGTTATGGGTGGAATATTGTTTATAAATATTCATAGTTACCTAATTAAAGTATTTCTTATAAGAATATGCATATAATTCTTTTTCTACATGTGGATTATTGGTGGAATATTGTTTATAAATATACATAGGACCCTATTTAACCTATTTCTGATAAGAATATGCATATAATTATATTTCTATATGGGGTTATGGGTGGAATAGTGTTAATAAATATACATAGGAACCTAATTAAAGCATTTCTGATAAAAATATGCTTATAATTATTTTTCTACATTGGGACTATAGTGGAAAGTTGTTTATAAATATACATAGGAACCTATTTAACCCATTTCTGATAAGAATATGCATATAATTATTTTTCTACATGGAGATTATGGGTGGAATATTGTTTCTAAATATACATAGGAATGTATTTAACCTATTTCTGATAAGAATATGCATATAATTATTTTTCTATATAGGGATTATGGTGGGAAAATGTTTATAATTATACATAGGAACCTATTTAACCCATTTCTGATAAGAATATGCATATAATTATTTTTCTATATGGGGTTATGGGTGGAATATTGTATATAAATATACATAGGAACCTAATTAAAGCATTTCTCATAAGAATATGCATATAATTATTTTTCTACATAGGGATTATGGGTGGAATGCTGTTTTAAAATATACATAGGAACCTAATTAAAGCATTTCTGATAAGAATATGCATATCATTATTTGTCTACATGGGAATTATGGGTGGAATATTGTTTATAAATGTACATAGTAACCTATTTAACCCCTTTCTGATAAGAATATGCATATAATTATTTTTGTATATGGGGAGTATGGTGGAAAATTGTTTATAAATATACATAGGAACCTATTTAACCAATTTCTGATAAGAATATGCATATAATTATTTTTCTATATTGGGAGTTTGGTGGAAAATTGTTTATAAATATACATAGGAACCTATTTAACCCATTGCTCATAAGAATATTAATATAATTATTTGTCTATATGGGGATTATGGGTGGAATATTGTTTATAAATATACATGGAAACATATTTAACCCATTTCTGATAAGAATATGCATATAATTGTTTTTCTATATGGGGTTATGGGTGGAATATTGTTTATAAATATACATAGGAACCTAGGTAAAGCATTACTGATAAGAATATGCATATAATTATTTTTCTATATGGGGACTATAGTGGAATTTTTTTTATAAATATACATAGGAACCTATTTAACCAATTTCTGATAGGAATATGCATATAATTATTTTTCTATATGGGGATTACGGATGGAATATTGTTTATAAATATACATAGGAACCTATTTAACCCATTTCTGATAAGAATATGCATATAATTATTTTTCTATATGGGATTATGGGTGGAATAATGTTAATAAATATACATAGGAACCTAATTAAAGCATTTCTGATAAGAATATGCTTATAATTATTTTTCTACATGGGGACTATAGTGGAAAGTTGTTTATAAATATACATAGGAACCTATTTAACCCATTTCTGATAAGAATATGCATATAATTATTTTTCTACATGGAGATTATGGGTGGAATATTGTTTCTAAATATACATAGGAATGTATTTAACCTATTTCTGATAAGAATATGCATATAATTATTTTTCTATATAGGGATTATGGTGGGAAAATGTTTATAATTATACATAGGAACCTATTTAACCCATTTCTGATAAGAATATGCATATAATTATTTTTCTATATGGGGTTATGGGTGGAATATTGTATATAAATATACATAGGAACCTAATTAAAGCATTTCTCATAAGAATATGCATATAATTATTTTTCTACATAGGGATTATGGGTGGAATGCTGTTTTAAAATATACATAGGAACCTATTTAACCAATTTCTGATAAGAATATGCATATAATTATTTTTCTATATGGGGATTATGGTGGAAAATTGTTTATAAATATACATAGGAACCTAATTAAAGCATTTCTGATAAGAATATGCATATCATTATTTGTCTACATGGGAATTATGGGTGGAATATTGTTTATAAATGTACATAGTAACCTATTTAACCCCTTTCTGATAAGAATATGCATATAATTATTTTTGTATATGGGGAGTATGGTGGAAAATTGTTTATAAATATACATAGGAACCTATTTAACCAATTTCTGATAAGAATATGCATATCATTATTTTTCTATATTGGGAGTTTGGTGGAAAATTGTTTATAAATATACATAGGAACCTATTTAACCCATTGCTCATAAGAATATTAATATAATTATTTGTCTATATGGGGATTATGGGTGGAATATTGTTTATAAATATACATGGAAACATATTTAACCCATTTCTGATAAGAATATGCATATAATTGTTTTTCTATATGGGGTTATGGGTGGAATATTGTTTATAAATATACATAGGAACCTAGGTAAAGCATTACTGATAAGAATATGCATATAATTATTTTTCTATATGGGGACTATAGTGGAATTTTTTTTATAAATATACATAGGAACCTATTTAACCAATTTCTGATAGGAATATGCATATAATTATTTTTCTATATGGGGATTACGGATGGAATATTGTTTATAAATATACATAGGAACCTATTTAACCCATTTCTGATAAGAATATGCATATAATTATTTTTCTATATGGGATTATGGGTGGAATAATGTTAATAAATATACATAGGAACCTAATTAAAGCATTTCTGATAAGAATATGCTTATAATTATTTTTCTACATGGGGACTATAGTGGAAAGTTGTTTATAAATATACATAGGAACCTATTTAACCCATTTCTGATAAGAATATGCATATAATTATTTTTCTACATGGAGATTATGGGTGGAATATTGTTTCTAAATATACATAGGAATGTATTTAACCTATTTCTGATAAGAATATGCATATAATTATTTTTCTATATAGGGATTATGGTGGAAAAATGTTTAAGCTACGATACATTCAGGGGCCGTATATATATATATATATATATATATATATATATATATATATATATATATATATATATATATATATATATATATATATATATATATATATAGAGAGAGAGAGAGAAGAGTAACAGTAGACTGTTGTGAAGGGATATCTGCTAGATACGCTCAATGGGAGGGACGATCGAATGCAATGTTTACCCTGCATATTTTATTTTATTATTTTATTTGATTATGCTTGATTTCCTAAACTTCAACCTCGGGCTTATACTGTTTATGTTAGACAGTTGTAAGGTCTATATTTGACCTTTCTATGTTTTAAGTCATTTTTTCCATTTTTTCCAATTTATACCACATATGCAGTTGGGAAGTTCATGCTTGCCCACTCCAATATACATAAGAGGAGCCGGGAGGGACACGGGCGGTAACCGGGACACTCCCACGGCCCTTGCTGGACACACTCCCACCTAGGCCCACGCTCGTAACTCAGGCCTCCCTGAAGAGCGTGTAAGCAACATTTTGCTAATTACGTTAGATTCGTTACTAGGGGGCTAACCACCCTCTTTTTTCTCCTTTTTTTTTTTTTTTTTCTTTCTTTTCTTTCTTTTCTTCTCTTTTATTCCTTTCTTTTTCTCTTCTTACCCCTACTTTCCTCCCCGCCTCGCTCCCCTAACCCTACTACTTGCCCACTTTCTAAACCCCCCCCCAATTCGCAGCGATTATGGACGAACTCCACATCGTCTCGTTGAATGTAAAAGGACTTAACGTCCCTGAAAAACGCCGAATGTTGCAGAATGACATGAAACGTATGAAAGCGGACATCGTGTTACTGCAAGAGACACATTTTAGGGAAAATGCTTTCCCTATTTTAAAAAATAGATTTTACCCGACAGTGTATCACTCCACATACTCAGAAACCAAGTCTAGAGGAGTTTCCATCCAAATTTCAGCTAGAGTCCCATGGTCTCTACTTGACATACGAACAGACCCGATGGGAAGGTACCTCTTCCTTAAAGGCATGATAGGAGAGGTGAAAGTAACCATAGCCAATCTCTATGCTCCAAACTGCCAACAAGATGTTTTCACCAGGAAACACCTTAAACTACTCCAAACTTTCTCAGAAGGCCAGCTCATTATGGGTGGCGATCCCATCAGAAGATACTTCGGCGGGGATTTCCTCCACGCCCAGAGGTACACGTAAAATGATACATGCAGCTTTACACGCGGTACAATTGATAGATGTCTGGCGCCTCTGGCACCCAGGAGAAAGGGATTATACATTCTATTCCCAACCACACCATTCCTACTCACGCATAGAACTACCTCTTTGTGCCTCATGGACAGTTACAGGCAGTCAGGACCGCCACTATAGGGTCAATCACGTGGTCTGACCATGCCCCAGTCATGATGAGATATGCTTTGACGGACTTCCACAGGGGACAAAGGAAACCTTGGAGACTTAATGAGAGCCTCCTACAAGACCCGGAGACACTGGCTGACATAACGAGAGAAATCACACATTATTTTCAAGCTAACACATCCTCAAACGGTGACACGGGACTAGTTTGGGAGGCCCACAAGGCAGTGATCCGGGGTGTTCTCATAAAACATGGGGCGAGACTTAAAAACATGAGGACTGAACAAATGACCTTACTAATCAACAAACTACAGACGCTCGAAACCTCACATAAGCAGAATCAGACTAGACTAATAGGAGCCGAACTTGACACGATTCGTATGCAAATCAAAGACTTACTCCACTTCAAAGCTAAAGCGGCATTACAGATTTCCCGGAAAAAAGTGTATGAGTCAGGAAACAAATGTGGCAGACTGTTAGCACAATCCCTTCGAACACAAAAGTTAGCATCTTTATATACCACACGTAACTTCCCCCGAAGGTCAGAAAAGGAGTCTACCCCAACAAATTACAAATGAATTCAAATCTTATTACGAGAAATTATATAACCTACCCACGACACCACAGACACCGGAACAAATGACAGAATACTTAACTAAATCGCTAATGCCCACATTACAGACTGAAACACGAGATATCTTAGAGGAACCTATTACACTGCCAGAGATACAACTAGCAATACGTAACACAAAACCAGGGAAAGCTCCAGGCCCAGACGGCCTGACGACTCAATATTACAAAACATTACTACCATCTCTGGGAAATCACCTATTAAAACTGTTCAATAATCATAGTGAGGGGGACATCTTTCATAGTTCTACACTACAGGCCCAGATTTCGGTTATTCTCAAGGAAGGGAAGGACCAGACACAATGTGGGAATTACCGCCCAATTTCCTTACTCAATACAGACCTCAAATTGTTCACCAAAATATTAGCAACCAGATTACAGCTACACTTACCCCAGCTAATACACGTAGACCAAGTGGGATTTGTCCCAACCAGGGAAGCAAGGGACAACACCATTAAAGTCTTGAACCTACTCCACACGGCCAACAACACAAACACTCCAAGCGTCTTTATCAGCACCGACGCCGAAAAGGCGTTTGACCGCGTAAATTGGGCGTTTATGTTTGCAACACTTCGACATGTAGGGATCGGCAATACCATGATGAGATGGATAAAAGCAGTCTACACGACACCGACGGCTAGAATCAGGGCAAATGGAGTACTATCAGACACGTTCCCGATCACCAATGGGACGAGACAGGGGTGCCCTCTCTCTCCCCTTCTTTTTGCACTATCAATCGAACCCTTCTTGTGCCACATTAGACTAAACCCCAATATCTCGGGAGTAATGATAAACCAGGCAACAATATAAGGTGTCCGCTTACGCGGACGACCTTATGTTTTCTATCACAAACCCAATAACATCACTCCCGAACCTACTCAAGGAATTTGACATATACGGTTCCCTCTCCAATCTGAGGATCAATCTCACCAAATCAGAAGCCATGGGGGTGGGAATACCACACTCAGGGCTTACACTTCTACAATCTAACTTCCACCTAAAATGGACCAACACAGCACTGAAATACCTGGGTACAAACACTTTCGAAGCTTTACACACTAAACTTCTCGCCACTACTAAAAACAATCATATCACTTTTAAATAATTGGAGCAAGGGACTACACTCCTGGTTGGGAAGGTGTAACATACTAAAAATGTCCATACTCCCAAAGTTCCTCTACCTCATGCAGGCCCTGCCAGTAAACATACCCTCATCCTACCTCAAGCAAATACAGTCGACATTCACCGAATTCGTATGGGCCAAACAAAGACCACGACTTTCAAACAAAATACTTGTCCTCCCCAAACAATATGGGGGTCTGGCATTGCCGGATGCCCGTTCTTACTATCAGGCAACTCATTTGGGAAGAATGGTGGATTGGTGTCGTCACCGAGAAACCAAACTATGGGTCCAAATGGAACAAGATCAAAGTACAGTGCCTCTCCAGAGGGTCCCATGGTGTTACTCAAACTTGCCATCGGAGACCAGGAGACACCCTCTAATAGGTGCGACTGCACAAATCTGTGCCAGGCATATCGCACGGGCAACACTAACTTCGCCGAATTCCCCTCTATACCCAATACTAGGAAACCCATTATTTACACCGGGCTTGAAGGACACGGTCTTTAGAAACATGGCAGAGTCAGGCCTACACCAAGCGTCCCACTTCAGCTCTGGAAGTCGATGGAAAACAGCCACAGAACTCTCTGATCCCATGGGCATATTTCGCCTAGACTTTTTGAGGGCATCTCAGTTAAGCCATTTTCTGAAAACACTCCAACCTCCCACGAACGCCCAAATTCTTACCACATTAGAAGAACTTTGTTCCGCCTCGGGGGTAGTACCACACACGCTCTCTCTGATGTACAACCTGTTAAATACACCACCGACGGACTTCGTACCACCGGGCCTACTTAAATGGGAAAGAGACCTAGACTGCAATTTTACCACACCCAAGAGACAACAAATCCTCCGATTCACGCACAAGTCCTCTATCTGCGCCAAAACCCAAGAGACAAACTACAAAATTCTCACTCAGTGGTACAGAACCCCAGCACTGCTACACAAGTTTTTTCCGACGACATCCGACCTCTGCTGGCGATGCCAGACAGAACCAGGGACATTATTGCATAGCTTCTGGTCATGTCCCAGACTAGCGAACTTTTGGCAAACAATACGGGAGATAGTAGGTAAATTTACAGATTACAACATCAGTTACGACCCAGCCTTTTTCCACCTACATGCATCAGACATCCCGATAAAGACTTACAAAAACTCAGTGACCCGACACCTCTTAGACGCAGCTAAAGCCTGCATCCCACTACATTACATCTTATTAACACACTCTTTGATCGCTGCGAATGCTTCCCTTTACCCCTTTCTCTCCCTTTTCCCTACCCTATCCCCTAGCCCCTCAACCACCCCCCCTTCCTTATCCTTTTCTTTCCTTCTCTTAGTAGGATACTCGTACAATTAAATTGTGGGTAAAAAAAAAATAGAAGGGAAGGAGCTCATGGGACTGTACTAACCTAACATGACACATAGTAAGACGCATATAGGTTCCTTTCCAGGGTGGAGAGAAGCCTACACCTATTTTTATTGACTAATGCATATTGATGTGTTATATAATTGTTATGTTTGCTGTCAATTCTCTGTACATTGTACTGTATCGGTCCATGTGGGCCTCCTTTTCTGTTATAAATAAAAAATTAAAAAAAAAAAGAACATGCATATCATTATTTTTCTACATGGGAATTATGGGTGGAATATTGTTTATAAATATACATAGTAACCTATTTAACCCCTTTCTGATAAGAATATGCATATAAATATTTTTCAGTATGGGGATTATAGGTGGAATAATGTTTATAAATATACATAGGAACCTATTTAACCCATTTCTGGTAAGAATATGCATTTAATTATTTTTCTACATAGGGATTATGGGTGGAATGCTGTTTTAAAATATACATAGGAACCTATTTAACCAATTTCTGATAAGAATATGCATATAATTATTTTTCTATATGGGGATTATGGTGGAAAATTGTTTATAAATATACATAGGAACCTAATTAAAGTATTTCTGATAAGAATATTAATATAATTATTTGTCTATATGGGGATTATGGGTGGAATATTGTTTATAAATATACATAGAAACATATTTAACCCATTTCTGATAAGAATATGCATATAATTATTTTTCTATATGGGGTTATGGGTGGAATATTGCTTATAAATATACATAGGTAACTAATTAACCCATTTCTGATAAAAATATGCATATAATTATTTTTCTACATGGGGATTATTGGGTGAATATGTTTATAAATATACATAGGAACCTATTTAACCAATTTCTGATAGGAATATGCATATAATTATTTTTCTATATGGGGATTACGGATGGAATATTGTTTATAAATATACATAGGAACCTATTTAACCCATTTCTGATAAGAATATGCATATAATTATTTTTCTATATGGGGTTATGGGTGGAATAATGTTAATAAATATACATAGGAACCTAATTAAAGCATTTCTCATAAGAATATGCATATAATTATTTTTCTACATGGGGATTATTGGGTGAATATGTTTATAAATATACATAGGAACCTATTTAACCAATTTCTGATAGGAATATGCATATAATTATTTTTCTATATGGGGATTATGGTGGAATATTGTTTATAAATATACATAGGAACCTATTTAACCCATTTCTGATAAGAATATGCATATAATTATTTTTCTATATTGGGTTATGGGTGGAATATTGTTTATAAATATACATAGGAACCTAATTAAAGCATTTCTGATAAAAATATGCTTATAATTATTTTTCTACATGGGGACTATAGTGGAAAGTTGTTTATAAATATACATAGGAACCTATTTAACCCATTTCTGATAAGAATATGCATATAATTATTTTTCTACATGGAGATTATGGGTGGAATATTGTTTCTAAATATACATAGGAATGTATTTAACCTATTTCTGATAAGAATATGCATATAATTATTTTTCTATATAGGGATTATGGTGGGAAAATGTTTATAATTATACATAGGAACCTATTTAACCCATTTCTGATAAGAATATGCATATAATTATTTTTCTATATGGGGTTATGGGTGGAATATTGTATATAAATATACATATAAACCTAATTAAAGCATTTCTCATAAGAATATGCATATAATTATTTTTCTACATAGGGATTATGGGTGGAATGCTGTTTTAAAATATACATAGGAACCTATTTAACCAATTTCTGATAAGAATATGCATATAATTATTTTTCTATATTGGGAGTTTGGTGGAAAATTGTTTATAAATATACATAGGAACCTATTTAACCCATTGCTCATAAGAATATTAATATAATTATTTGTCTATATGGGGATTATGGGTGGAATATTGTTTATAAATATACATAGGAACATATTTAACCCATTTCTGATAAGAATATGCATATAATTGTTTTTCTATATGGGGTTATGGGTGGAATATTGCTTATAAATATACATAGGAAACTAATTAACCCATTTCTGATAAAAATATGCATATAATTATTTTTCTACATGGGGATTATTGGGTGAATATGTTTATAAATATACATAGGAACCTATTTAACCAATTTCTGATAGGAATATGCATATAATTATTTTTCTATATGGGGATTATGGTGGAATATTGTTTATAAATATACATAGGAACCTATTTAACCCATTTCTGATAAGAATATGCATATAATTATTTTTCTATATTGGGTTATAGGTGGAATATTGTTTATAAATATACATAGGAACCTAATTAAAGTATTTCTTATAAGAATATGCATATAATTATTTTTCTACATAGGGATTATTGGTGGAATATTGTTTATAAATATACATAGGACCCTATTTAACCTATTTCTGATAAGAATATGCATATAATTATATTTCTATATGGGGTTATGGGTGGAATAGTGTTAATAAATATACATAGGAACCTAATTAAAGCATTTCTGATAAGAATATGCTTATAATTATTTTTCTACATGGGGACTATAGTGGAAAGCTGTTTATAAATATACATAGCAACCTATTTAACCCATTTCTGATAAGAATATGCATATAATTATTTTTCTACATGGAGATTATGGGTGGAATATTGTTTCTAAATATACATAGGAATGTATTTAACCTATTTCTGATAAGAATATGCATATAATTATTTTTCTATATAGGGATTATGGTGGGAAAATGTTTATAATTATACATAGGAACCTATTTAACCCATTTCTGATAAGAATATGCATATAATTATTTTTGTATATGGGGAGTATGGTGGAAAATTGTTTATAAATATACATAGGAACCTATTTAACCAATTTCTGATAAGAATATGCATATAATTATTTTTCTATATGGGGAGTTTGGTGGAAAATTGTTTATAAATATACATAGGAACCTATTTAACCCTTTGCTCATAAGAATATTAATATAATTATTTGTCTATATGGGGATTATGGGTGGAATATTGTTTATAAATATACATAGGAATATATTTAACCCATTTCTGATAAGAATATGCATATAATTGTTTTTCTATATGGGGTTATGGGTGGAATATTGCTTATAAATATACATAGGAAACTAATTAACCCATTTCTGATAAAATATGCATATAATTATTTTTCTACATGGGGATTATTGGGTGAATATGTTTATAAATATACATAGGAACCTATTTAACCAATTTCTGATAGGAATATACATATAATTATTTTTCTATATGGGGATTATGGTGGAATATTGTTTATAAATATACATAGGAACCTATTTAACCCATTTCTGATAAGAATATGCATATAATTATTTTTCTATATCGGGTTATGGGTGGAATATTGTTTATAAATATACATAGGAACCTAATTCAAGTATTTGTTATAAGAATATGCATATAATTATTTTTCTATATGGGGATTACGGATGGAATATTGTTTATAAATATACATAGGAACCTATTTAACCCATTTCTGATAAGAATATGCATATAATTATTTTTCTATATGGGGTTATGGGTGGAATAATGTTAATAAATATACATAGGAACCTAATTAAAGCATTTCTGATAAGAATATGCTTATAATTATTTTTCTACATGGGGACTATAGTGGAAAGTTGTTTATAAATATACATAGGAACCTATTTAACCCATTTCTGATAAGAATATGCATATAATTATTTTTCTACATGGAGATTATGGGTGGAATATTGTTTCTAAATATACATAGGAATGTATTTAACCTATTTCTGATAAGAATATGCATATAATTATTTTTCTATATAGGGATTATGGTGGAAAAATGTTTATAATTATACATAGGAACCTATTTAACCCATTTCTGATAAGAATATGCATATAATTATTTTTCTATATGGGGTTATGGGTGGAATATTGTATATAAATATACATAGGAACCTAATTAAAGCATTTCTCATAAGAATATGCATATAATTATTTTTCTACATAGGGATTATTGGTGGAATATTGTTTATAAATATACATAGTAACCTATTTAACCCATTTCTGATAAGAATATGCATATAATTATTTTTCTATATGGGGCTAATTGTGGAATATTGTTTAAAAATATACATAGGAACCTAATTAAAGCATTTCTGATAAGAACATGCATATCATTATTTGTCTACATGGGAATTATGGGTGGAATATTGTTTATAAATATACATAGTAACCTATTTAACCCCTTTCTGATAAGAATATGCATATAAATATTTTTCAGTATGGGGATTATAGGTGGAATAATGTTTATAAATATACATAGGAACCTATTTAACCCATTTCTGGTAAGAATATGCATTTAATTATTTTTCTACATAGGGATTATGGGTGGAATGCTGTTTTAAAATATACATAGGAACCTATTTAACCAATTTCTGATAAGAATATGCATATAATTATTTTTCTATATGGGTATTATGGTGGAAAATTGTTTATAAATATACATAGGAACCTAATTAAAGTATTTCTGATAAGAATATTAATATAATTATTTGTCTATATGGGGATTATGGGTGGAATATTGTTTATAAATATACATAGAAACATATTTAACCCATTTCTGATAAGAATATGCATATAATTATTTTTCTATATGGGGTTATGGGTGGAATATTGCTTATAAATATACATAGGTAACTAATTAACCCATTTCTGATAAAAATATGCATATAATTATTTTTCTACATGGGGATTATTGGGTGAATATGTTTATAAATATACATAGGAACCTATTTAACCAATTTCTGATAGGAATATGCATATAATTATTTTTCTATATGGGGATTACGGATGGAATATTGTTTATAAATATACATAGGAACCTATTTAACCCATTTCTGATAAGAATATGCATATAATTATTTTTCTATATGGGGTTATGGGTGGAATAATGTTAATAAATATACATAGGAACCTAATTAAAGCATTTCTGATAAGAATATGCTTATAATTATTTTTCTACATGGGGACTATAGTGGAAAGTTGTTTATAAATATACATAGGAACCTATTTAACCCATTTCTGATAAGAATATGCATATAATTATGTTTGTACATGATGATTATGGGTGGAATATTGTTTCTAAATATACATAGGAATTTATTTAACCTATTTCTGATAAGAATATGCATATAATTATTTTTCTATATGGGATTATGGGTGGAATATTGTATATAAATATACATAGGAACCTAATTAAAGCATTTCTCATAAGAATATGCATATAATTATTTTTCTACATGGGGATTATTGGGTGAATATGTTTATAAATATACATAGGAACCTATTTAACCAATTTCTGATAGGAATATGCATATAATTATTTTTCTATATGGGGATTATGGTGGAATATTGTTTATAAATATACATAGGAACCTATTTAAACCATTTCTGATAAGAATATGCATATAATTATTTTTCTATATTGGGTTATGGGTGGAATATTGTTTATAAATATTCATAGTTACCTAATTAAAGTATTTCTTATAAGAATATGCATATAATTCTTTTTCTACATGGGGATTATTGGTGGAATATTGTTTATAAATATACATAGGACCCTATTTAACCTATTTCTGATAAGAATATGCATATAATTATATTTCTATATGGGGTTATGGGTTGAATAGTGTTAATAAATATACATAGGAACCTAATTAAAGCATTTCTGATAAAAATATGCTTATAATTATTTTTCTACATGGGGACTATAGTGGAAAGTTGTTTATAAATATACATAGGAACCTATTTAACCCATTTCTGATAAGAATATGCATATAATTATTTTTCTACATGGAGATTATGGGTGGAATATTGTTTCTAAATATACATAGGAATGTATTTAACCTATTTCTGATAAGAATATGCATATAATTATTTTTCTATATAGGGATTATGGTGGGAAAATGTTTATAATTATACATAGGAACCTATTTAACCCATTTCTGATAAGAATATGCATATAATTATTTTTCTATATGGGGTTATGGGTGGAATATTGTATATAAATATACATAGGAACCTAATTAAAGCATTTCTCATAAGAATATGCATATAATTATTTTTCTACATAGGGATTATGGGTGGAATGCTGTTTTAAAATATACATAGGAACCTATTTAACCAATTTCTGATAAGAATATGCATATAATTATTTTTCTATATGGGGATTATGGTGGAAAATTGTTTATAAATATACATAGGAACCTAATTAAAGCATTTCTGATAAGAATATGCATATCATTATTTGTCTACATGGGAATTATGGGTGGAATATTGTTTATAAATGTACATAGTAACCTAGTAACCTATTTAACCCCTTTCTGATAAGAATATGCATATAATTATTTTTGTATATGGGGAGTATGGTGGAAAATTGTTTATAAATATACATAGGAACCTATTTAACCAATTTCTGATAAGAATATGCATATAATTATTTTTCTATATTGGGAGTTTGGTGGAAAATTGTTTATAAATATACATAGGAACCTATTTAACCCATTGCTCATAAGAATATTAATATAATTATTTGTCTATATGGGGATTATGGGTGGAATATTGTTTATAACTATACATAGGAACATATTTAACCCATTTCTGATAAGAATATGCATATAATTGTTTTTCTATATGGGGTTATGGGTGGAATATTGCTTATAAATATACATAGGAAACTAATTAACCCATTTCTGATAAAAATATGCATATAATTATTTTTCTACATGGGGATTATTGGGTGAATATGTTTATAAATATACATAGGAACCTATTTAACCAATTTCTGATAGGAATATGCATATAATTATTTTTCTATATGGGGATTATGGTGGAATATTGTTTATAAATATACATAGGAACCTATTTAACCCATTTCTGATAAGAATATGCATATAATTATTTTTCTATATTGGGTTATGGGTGGAATATTGTTTATAAATATACATAGGAACCTAATTAAAGTATTTCTTATAAGAATATGCATATAATTATTTTTCTACATGGGGATTATTGGTGGAATATTGTTTATAAATATACATAGGACCCTATTTAACCTATTTCTGATAAGAATATGCATATAATTATATTTCTATATGGGGTTATGGGTGGAATAGTGTTAATAAATATACATAGGAACCTAATTAAAGCATTTCTGATAAGAATATGCTTATAATTATTTTTCTACATGGGGACTATAGTGGAAAGCTGTTTATAAATATACATAGCAACCTATTTAACCCATTTCTGATAAGAATATGCATATAATTATTTTTCTACATGGAGATTATGGGTGGAATATTGTTTCTAAATATACATAGGAATGTATTTAACCTATTTCTGATAAGAATATACATATAATTATTTTTCTATATAGGGATTATGGTGGGAAAATGTTTATAATTATACATAGGAACCTATTTAACCCATTTCTGATAAGAATATGCATATAATTATTTTTCTATATGGGGTTATGGGTGGAATATTGTATATAAATATACATAGGAACCTAATTAAAGCATTTCTCATAAAAATATGCATATAATTATTTTTCTACATAGGGATTATGGGTGGAATGCTGTTTTAAAATATACATAGGAACCTATTTAACCAATTTCTGATAAGAATATGCATATAATTATTTTTCTATATGGGGATTATGGTGGAAAATTGTTTATAAATATACATAGGAACCTAATTAAAGCATTTCTGATAAGAATATGCATATCATTATTTGTCTACATGGGAATTATGGGTGGAATATTGTTTATAAATATACATAGTAACCTATTTAACCCCTTTCTGATAAGAATATGCATATAATTATTTTTGTATATGGGGAGTATGGTGGAAAATTGTTTATAAATATACATAGGAACCTATTTAACCAATTTCTGATAAGAATATGCATATAATTATTTTTCTATATGGGGAGTTTGGTGGAAAATTGTTTATAAATATACATAGGAACCTATTTAACCCATTGCTCATAAGAATATTAATATAATTATTTGTCTATATGGGGATTATGGGTGGAATATTGTTTATAAATATACATAGGAATATATTTAACCCATTTCTGATAAGAATATGCATATAATTGTTTTTCTATATGGGGTTATGGGTGGAATATTGCTTATAAATATACATAGGAAACTAATTAACCCATTTCTGATAAAATATGCATATAATTATTTTTCTACATGGGGATTATTGGGTGAATATGTTTATAAATATACATAGGAACCTATTTAACCAATTTCTGATAGGAATATACATATAATTATTTTTCTATATGGGGATTATGGTGGAATATTGTTTATAAATATACATAGGAACCTATTTAACCCATTTCTGATAAGAATATGCATATAATTATTTTTCTATATAGGGATTATGGTGGGAAAATGTTTATAATTATACATAGGAACCTATTTAACCCATTTCTGATAAGAATATGCATATAATTATTTTTCTATATGGGATTATGGGTGGAATATTGTATATAAATATACATAGGAACCTAATTAAAGCATTTCTCATAAGAATATGCATATAATTATTTTTCTACATGGGGATTATTGGGTGAATATGTTTATAAATATACATAGGAACCTATTTAACCAATTTCTGATAGGAATATGCATATAATTATTTTTCTATATGGGGATTATGGTGGAATATTGTTTATAAATATACATAGGAACCTATTTAACCCATTTCTGATAAGAATATGCATATAATTATTTTTCTATATTGGGTTATGGGTGGAATATTGTTTATAAATATTCATAGTTACCTAATTAAAGTATTTCTTATAAGAATATGCATATAATTCTTTTTCTACATGGGGATTATTGGTGGAATATTGTTTATAAATATACATAGGACCCTATTTAACCTATTTCTGATAAGAATATGCATATAATTATATTTCTATATGGGGTTATGGGTGGAATAGTGTTAATAAATATACATAGGAACCTAATTAAAGCATTTCTGATAAAAATATGCTTATAATTATTTTTCTACATGGGGACTATAGTGGAAAGTTGTTTATAAATATACATAGGAACCTATTTAACCCATTTCTGATAAGAATATGCATATAATTATTTTTCTACATGGAGATTATGGGTGGAATATTGTTTCTAAATATACATAGGAATGTATTTAACCTATTTCTGATAAGAATATGCATATAATTATTTTTCTATATAGGGATTATGGTGGGAAAATGTTTATAATTATACATAGGAACCTATTTAACCCATTTCTGATAAGAATATGCATATAATTATTTTTCTATATGGGGTTATGGGTGGAATATTGTATATAAATATACATAGGAACCTAATTAAAGCATTTCTCATAAGAATATGCATATAATTATTTTTCTACATAGGGATTATGGGTGGAATGCTGTTTTAAAATATACATAGGAACCTATTTAACCAATTTCTGATAAGAATATGCATATAATTATTTTTCTATATGGGGATTATGGTGGAAAATTGTTTATAAATATACATAGGAACCTAATTAAAGCATTTCTGATAAGAATATGCATATCATTATTTGTCTACATGGGAATTATGGGTGGAATATTGTTTATAAATGTACATAGTAACCTATTTAACCCCTTTCTGATAAGAATATGCATATAATTATTTTTGTATATGGGGAGTATGGTGGAAAATTGTTTATAAATATACATAGGAACCTATTTAACCAATTTCTGATAAGAATATGCATATAATTATTTTTCTATATTGGGAGTTTGGTGGAAAATTGTTTATAAATATACATAGGAACCTATTTAACCCATTGCTCATAAGAATATTAATATAATTATTTGTCTATATGGGGATTATGGGTGGAATATTGTTTATAAATATACATAGGAACATATTTAACCCATTTCTGATAAGAATATGCATATAATTGTTTTTCTATATGGGGTTATGGGTGGAATATTGCTTATAAATATACATAGGAAACTAATTAACCCATTTCTGATAAAAATATGCATATAATTATTTTTCTACATGGGGATTATTGGGTGAATATGTTTATAAATATACATAGGAACCTATTTAACCAATTTCTGATAGGAATATGCATATAATTATTTTTCTATATGGGGATTATGGTGGAATATTGTTTATAAATATACATAGGAACCTATTTAACCCATTTCTGATAAGAATATGCATATAATTATTTTTCTATATTGGGTTATGGGTGGAATATTGTTTATAAATATACATAGGAACCTAATTAAAGTATTTCTTATAAGAATATGCATATAATTATTTTTCTACATGGGGATTATTGGTGGAATATTGTTTATAAATATACATAGGACCCTATTTAACCTATTTCTGATAAGAATATGCATATAATTATATTTCTATATGGGGTTATGGGTGGAATAGTGTTAATAAATATACATAGGAACCTAATTAAAGCATTTCTGATAAGAATATGCTTATAATTATTTTTCTACATGGGGACTATAGTGGAAAGCTGTTTATAAATATACATAGCAACCTATTTAACCCATTTCTGATAAGAATATGCATATAATTATTTTTCTACATGGAGATTATGGGTGGAATATTGTTTATAAATATACATAGGAATGTATTTAACCTATTTCTGATAAGAATATACATATAATTATTTTTCTATATAGGGATTATGGTGGGAAAATGTTTATAATTATACATAGGAACCTATTTAACCCATTTCTGATAAGAATATGCATATAATTATTTTTCTATATGGGGTTATGGGTGGAATATTGTATATAAATATACATAGGAACCTAATTAAAGCATTTCTCATAAAAATATGCATATAATTATTTTTCTACATAGGGATTATGGGTGGAATGCTGTTTTAAAATATACATAGGAACCTATTTAACCAATTTCTGATAAGAATATGCATATAATTATTTTTCTATATGGGGATTATGGTGGAAAATTGTTTATAAATATACATAGGAACCTAATTAAAGCATTTCTGATAAGAATATGCATATCATTATTTGTCTACATGGGAATTATGGGTGGAATATTGTTTATAAATATACATAGTAACCTATTTAACCCCTTTCTGATAAGAATATGCATATAATTATTTTTGTATATGGGGAGTATGGTGGAAAATTGTTTATAAATATACATAGGAACCTATTTAACCAATTTCTGATAAGAATATGCATATAATTATTTTTCTATATGGGGAGTTTGGTGGAAAATTGTTTATAAATATACATAGGAACCTATTTAACCCATTGCTCATAAGAATATTAATATAATTATTTGTCTATATGGGGATTATGGGTGGAATATTGTTTATAAATATACATAGGAATATATTTAACCCATTTCTGATAAGAATATGCATATAATTGTTTTTCTATATGGGGTTATGGGTGGAATATTGCTTATAAATATACATAGGAAACTAATTAACCCATTTCTGATAAAATATGCATATAATTATTTTTCTACATGGGGATTATTGGGTGAATATGTTTATAAATATACATAGGAACCTATTTAACCAATTTCTGATAGGAATATACATATAATTATTTTTCTATATGGGGATTATGGTGGAATATTGTTTATAAATATACATAGGAACCTATTTAACCCATTTCTGATAAGAATATGCATATAATTATTTTTCTATATCGGGTTATGGGTGGAATATTGTTTATAAATATACATAGGAACCTAATTCAAGTATTTGTTATAAGAATATGCATATAATTCTTTTTCTACATGGGGATTATTGGTGGAATATTGTTTATAAATATACATAGGACCCTATTTAACCTATTTCTGATAAGAATATGCATATAATTATATTTCTATATGGGGTTATGGGTGGAATAGTGTTAATAAATATACATAGGAACCTAATTAAAGCATTTCTGATAAGAATATGCTTATAATTATTTTTCTACATGGGGACTATAGTGGAAAGTTGTTTATAAATATACATAGGAACCTATTTAACCCATTTCTGATAAGAATATGCATATAATTATTTTTCTACATGGAGATTATGGGTGGAATATTGTTTCTAAATATACATAGGAATGTATTTAACCTATTTCTGATAAGAATATGCATATAATTATTTTTCTATATAGGGATTATGGTGGAAAAATGTTTATAATTATACATAGGAACCTATTTAACCCATTTCTGATAAGAATATGCATATAATTATTTTTCTATATGGGGTTATGGGTGGAATATTGTATATAAATATACATAGGAACCTAATTAAAGCATTTCTCATAAGAATATGCATATAATTATTTTTCTACATAGGGATTATTGGTGGAATATTGTTTATAAATATACATAGTAACCTATTTAACCCATTTCTGATAAGAATATGCATATAATTATTTTTCTATATGGGGCTAATTGTGGAATATTGTTTAAAAATATACATAGGAACCTAATTAAAGCATTTCTGATAAGAACATGCATATCATTATTTGTCTACATGGGAATTATGGGTGGAATATTGTTTATAAATATACATAGTAACCTATTTAACCCCTTTCTGATAAGAATATGCATATAAATATTTTTCAGTATGGGGATTATAGGTGGAATAATGTTTATAAATATACATAGGAACCTATTTAACCCATTTCTGGTAAGAATATGCATTTAATTATTTTTCTACATAGGGATTATGGGTGGAATGCTGTTTTAAAATATACATAGGAACCTATTTAACCAATTTCTGATAAGAATATGCATATAATTATTTTTCTATATGGGGATTATGGTGGAAAATTGTTTATAAATATACATAGGAACCTAATTAAAGTATTTCTGATAAGAATATTAATATAATTATTTGTCTATATGGGGATTATGGGTGGAATATTGTTTATAAATATACATAGAAACATATTTAACCCATTTCTGATAAGAATATGCATATAATTATTTTTCTATATGGGGTTATGGGTGGAATATTGCTTATAAATATACATAGGTAACTAATTAACCCATTTCTGATAAAAATATGCATATAATTATTTTTCTACATGGGGATTATTGGGTGAATATGTTTATAAATATACATAGGAACCTATTTAACCAATTTCTGATAGGAATATGCATATAATTATTTTTCTATATGGGGATTACGGATGGAATATTGTTTATAAATATACATAGGAACCTATTTAACCCATTTCTGATAAGAATATGCATATAATTATTTTTCTATATGGGGTTATGGGTGGAATAATGTTAATAAATATACATAGGAACCTAATTAAAGCATTTCTGATAAGAATATGCTTATAATTATTTTTCTACATGGGGACTATAGTGGAAAGTTGTTTATAAATATACATAGGAACCTATTTAACCCATTTCTGATAAGAATATGCATATAATTATGTTTGTACATGATGATTATGGGTGGAATATTGTTTCTAAATATACATAGGAATTTATTTAACCTATTTCTGATAAGAATATGCATATAATTATTTTTCTATATGGGATTATGGGTGGAATATTGTATATAAATATACATAGGAACCTAATTAAAGCATTTCTCATAAGAATATGCATATAATTATTTTTCTACATGGGGATTATTGGGTGAATATGTTTATAAATATACATAGGAACCTATTTAACCAATTTCTGATAGGAATATGCATATAATTATTTTTCTATATGGGGATTATGGTGGAATATTGTTTATAAATATACATAGGAACCTATTTAAACCATTTCTGATAAGAATATGCATATAATTATTTTTCTATATTGGGTTATGGGTGGAATATTGTTTATAAATATTCATAGTTACCTAATTAAAGTATTTCTTATAAGAATATGCATATAATTCTTTTTCTACATGGGAATTATTGGTGGAATATTGTTTATAAATATACATAGGACCCTATTTAACCTATTTCTGATAAGAATATGCATATAATTATATTTCTATATGGGGTTATGGGTTGAATAGTGTTAATAAATATACATAGGAACCTAATTAAAGCATTTCTGATAAAAATATGCTTATAATTATTTTTCTACATGGGGACTATAGTGGAAAGTTGTTTATAAATATACATAGGAACCTATTTAACCCATTTCTGATAAGAATATGCATATAATTATTTTTCTACATGGAGATTATGGGTGGAATATTGTTTCTAAATATACATAGGAATGTATTTAACCTATTTCTGATAAGAATATGCATATAATTATTTTTCTATATAGGGATTATGGTGGGAAAATGTTTATAATTATACATAGGAACCTATTTAACCCATTTCTGATAAGAATATGCATATAATTATTTTTCTATATGGGGTTATGGGTGGAATATTGTATATAAATATACATAGGAACCTAATTAAAGCATTTCTCATAAGAATATGCATATAATTATTTTTCTACATAGGGATTATGGGTGGAATGCTGTTTTAAAATATACATAGGAACCTATTTAACCAATTTCTGATAAGAATATGCATATAATTATTTTTCTATATGGGGATTATGGTGGAAAATTGTTTATAAATATACATAGGAACCTAATTAAAGCATTTCTGATAAGAATATGCATATCATTATTTGTCTACATGGGAATTATGGGTGGAATATTGTTTATAAATGTACATAGTAACCTAGTAACCTATTTAACCCCTTTCTGATAAGAATATGCATATAATTATTTTTGTATATGGGGAGTATGGTGGAAAATTGTTTATAAATATACATAGGAACCTATTTAACCAATTTCTGATAAGAATATGCATATAATTATTTTTCTATATTGGGAGTTTGGTGGAAAATTGTTTATAAATATACATAGGAACCTATTTAACCCATTGCTCATAAGAATATTAATATAATTATTTGTCTATATGGGGATTATGGGTGGAATATTGTTTATAAATATACATAGGAACATATTTAACCCATTTCTGATAAGAATATGCATATAATTGTTTTTCTATATGGGGTTATGGGTGGAATATTGCTTATAAATATACATAGGAAACTAATTAACCCATTTCTGATAAAAATATGCATATAATTATTTTTCTACATGGGGATTATTGGGTGAATATGTTTATAAATATACATAGGAACCTATTTAACCAATTTCTGATAGGAATATGCATATAATTATTTTTCTATATGGGGATTATGGTGGAATATTGTTTATAAATATACATAGGAACCTATTTAACCCATTTCTGATAAGAATATGCATATAATTATTTTTCTATATTGGGTTATGGGTGGAATATTGTTTATAAATATACATAGGAACCTAATTAAAGTATTTCTTATAAGAATATGCATATAATTATTTTTCTACATGGGGATTATTGGTGGAATATTGTTTATAAATATACATAGGACCCTATTTAACCTATTTCTGATAAGAATATGCATATAATTATATTTCTATATGGGGTTATGGGTGGAATAGTGTTAATAAATATACATAGGAACCTAATTAAAGCATTTCTGATAAGAATATGCTTATAATTATTTTTCTACATGGGGACTATAGTGGAAAGCTGTTTATAAATATACATAGCAACCTATTTAACCCATTTCTGATAAGAATATGCATATAATTATTTTTCTACATGGAGATTATGGGTGGAATATTGTTTCTAAATATACATAGGAATGTATTTAACCTATTTCTGATAAGAATATACATATAATTATTTTTCTATATAGGGATTATGGTGGGAAAATGTTTATAATTATACATAGGAACCTATTTAACCCATTTCTGATAAGAATATGCATATAATTATTTTTCTATATGGGGTTATGGGTGGAATATTGTATATAAATATACATAGGAACCTAATTAAAGCATTTCTCATAAAAATATGCATATAATTATTTTTCTACATAGGGATTATGGGTGGAATGCTGTTTTAAAATATACATAGGAACCTATTTAACCAATTTCTGATAAGAATATGCATATAATTATTTTTCTATATGGGGATTATGGTGGAAAATTGTTTATAAATATACATAGGAACCTAATTAAAGCATTTCTGATAAGAATATGCATATCATTATTTGTCTACATGGGAATTATGGGTGGAATATTGTTTATAAATATACATAGTAACCTATTTAACCCCTTTCTGATAAGAATATGCATATAATTATTTTTGTATATGGGGAGTATGGTGGAAAATTGTTTATAAATATACATAGGAACCTATTTAACCAATTTCTGATAAGAATATGCATATAATTATTTTTCTATATGGGGAGTTTGGTGGAAAATTGTTTATAAATATACATAGGAACCTATTTAACCCATTGCTCATAAGAATATTAATATAATTATTTGTCTATATGGGGATTATGGGTGGAATATTGTTTATAAATATACATAGGAATATATTTAACCCATTTCTGATAAGAATATGCATATAATTGTTTTTCTATATGGGGTTATGGGTGGAATATTGCTTATAAATATACATAGGAAACTAATTAACCCATTTCTGATAAAATATGCATATAATTATTTTTCTACATGGGGATTATTGGGTGAATATGTTTATAAATATACATAGGAACCTATTTAACCAATTTCTGATAGGAATATACATATAATTATTTTTCTATATGGGGATTATGGTGGAATATTGTTTATAAATATACATAGGAACCTATTTAACCCATTTCTGATAAGAATATGCATATAATTATTTTTCTATATAGGGATTATGGTGGGAAAATGTTTATAATTATACATAGGAACCTATTTAACCCATTTCTGATAAGAATATGCATATAATTATTTTTCTATATGGGATTATGGGTGGAATATTGTATATAAATATACATAGGAACCTAATTAAAGCATTTCTCATAAGAATATGCATATAATTATTTTTCTACATGGGGATTATTGGGTGAATATGTTTATAAATATACATAGGAACCTATTTAACCAATTTCTGATAGGAATATGCATATAATTATTTTTCTATATGGGGATTATGGTGGAATATTGTTTATAAATATACATAGGAACCTATTTAACCCATTTCTGATAAGAATATGCATATAATTATTTTTCTATATTGGGTTATGGGTGGAATATTGTTTATAAATATTCATAGTTACCTAATTAAAGTATTTCTTATAAGAATATGCATATAATTCTTTTTCTACATGGGGATTATTGGTGGAATATTGTTTATAAATATACATAGGACCCTATTTAACCTATTTCTGATAAGAATATGCATATAATTATATTTCTATATGGGGTTATGGGTGGAATAGTGTTAATAAATATACATAGGAACCTAATTAAAGCATTTCTGATAAAAATATGCTTATAATTATTTTTCTACATGGGGACTATAGTGGAAAGTTGTTTATAAATATACATAGGAACCTATTTAACCCATTTCTGATAAGAATATGCATATAATTATTTTTCTACATGGAGATTATGGGTGGAATATTGTTTCTAAATATACATAGGAATGTATTTAACCTATTTCTGATAAGAATATGCATATAATTATTTTTCTATATAGGGATTATGGTGGGAAAATGTTTATAATTATACATAGGAACCTATTTAACCCATTTCTGATAAGAATATGCATATAATTATTTTTCTATATGGGGTTATGGGTGGAATATTGTATATAAATATACATAGGAACCTAATTAAAGCATTTCTCATAAGAATATGCATATAATTATTTTTCTACATAGGGATTATGGGTGGAATGCTGTTTTAAAATATACATAGGAACCTATTTAACCAATTTCTGATAAGAATATGCATATAATTATTTTTCTATATGGGGATTATGGTGGAAAATTGTTTATAAATATACATAGGAACCTAATTAAAGCATTTCTGATAAGAATATGCATATCATTATTTGTCTACATGGGAATTATGGGTGGAATATTGTTTATAAATGTACATAGTAACCTATTTAACCCCTTTCTGATAAGAATATGCATATAATTATTTTTGTATATGGGGAGTATGGTGGAAAATTGTTTATAAATATACATAGGAACCTATTTAACCAATTTCTGATAAGAATATGCATATAATTATTTTTCTATATTGGGAGTTTGGTGGAAAATTGTTTATAAATATACATAGGAACCTATTTAACCCATTGCTCATAAGAATATTAATATAATTATTTGTCTATATGGGGATTATGGGTGGAATATTGTTTATAAATATACATAGGAACATATTTAACCCATTTCTGATAAGAATATGCATATAATTGTTTTTCTATATGGGGTTATGGGTGGAATATTGCTTATAAATATACATAGGAAACGAATTAACCCATTTCTGATAAAAATATGCATATAATTATTTTTCTACATGGGGATTATTGGGTGAATATGTTTATAAATATACATAGGAACCTATTTAACCAATTTCTGATAGGAATATGCATATAATTATTTTTCTATATGGGGATTATGGTGGAATATTGTTTATAAATATACATAGGAACCTATTTAACCCATTTCTGATAAGAATATGCATATAATTATTTTTCTATATTGGGTTATGGGTGGAATATTGTTTATAAATATACATAGGAACCTAATTAAAGTATTTCTTATAAGAATATGCATATAATTATTTTTCTACATGGGGATTATTGGTGGAATATTGTTTATAAATATACATAGGACCCTATTTAACCTATTTCTGATAAGAATATGCATATAATTATATTTCTATATGGGGTTATGGGTGGAATAGTGTTAATAAATATACATAGGAACCTAATTAAAGCATTTCTGATAAGAATATGCTTATAATTATTTTTCTACATGGGGACTATAGTGGAAAGCTGTTTATAAATATACATAGCAACCTATTTAACCCATTTCTGATAAGAATATGCATATAATTATTTTTCTACATGGAGATTATGGGTGGAATATTGTTTCTAAATATACATAGGAATGTATTTAACCTATTTCTGATAAGAATATACATATAATTATTTTTCTATATAGGGATTATGGTGGGAAAATGTTTATAATTATACATAGGAACCTATTTAACCCATTTCTGATAAGAATATGCATATAATTATTTTTCTATATGGGGTTATGGGTGGAATATTGTATATAAATATACATAGGAACCTAATTAAAGCATTTCTCATAAAAATATGCATATAATTATTTTTCTACATAGGGATTATGGGTGGAATGCTGTTTTAAAATATACATAGGAACCTATTTAACCAATTTCTGATAAGAATATGCATATAATTATTTTTCTATATGGGGATTATGGTGGAAAATTGTTTATAAATATACATAGGAACCTAATTAAAGCATTTCTGATAAGAATATGCATATCATTATTTGTCTACATGGGAATTATGGGTGGAATATTGTTTATAAATATACATAGTAACCTATTTAACCCCTTTCTGATAAGAATATGCATATAATTATTTTTGTATATGGGGAGTATGGTGGAAAATTGTTTATAAATATACATAGGAACCTATTTAACCAATTTCTGATAAGAATATGCATATAATTATTTTTCTATATGAGGAGTTTGGTGGAAAATTGTTTATAAATATACATAGGAACCTATTTAACCCATTGCTCATAAGAATATTAATATAATTATTTGTCTATATGGGGATTATGGGTGGAATATTGTTTATAAATATACATAGGAATATATTTAACCCATTTCTGATAAGAATATGCATATAATTGTTTTTCTATATGGGGTTATGGGTGGAATATTGCTTATAAATATACATAGGAAACTAATTAACCCATTTCTGATAAAATATGCATATAATTATTTTTCTACATGGGGATTATTGGGTGAATATGTTTATAAATATACATAGGAACCTATTTAACCAATTTCTGATAGGAATATACATATAATTATTTTTCTATATGGGGATTATGGTGGAATATTGTTTATAAATATACATAGGAACCTATTTAACCCATTTCTGATAAGAATATGCATATAATTATTTTTCTATATCGGGTTATGGGTGGAATATTGTTTATAAATATACATAGGAACCTAATTCAAGTATTTGTTATAAGAATATGCATATAATTCTTTTTCTACATGGGGATTATTGGTGGAATATTGTTTATAAATATACATAGGACCCTATTTAACCTATTTCTGATAAGAATATGCATATAATTATATTTCTATATGGGGTTATGGGTGGAATAGTGTTAATAAATATACATAGGAACCTAATTAAAGCATTTCTGATAAGAATATGCTTATAATTATTTTTCTACATGGGGACTATAGTGGAAAGTTGTTTATAAATATACATAGGAACCTATTTAACCCATTTCTGATAAGAATATGCATATAATTATTTTTCTACATGGAGATTATGGGTGGAATATTGTTTCTAAATATACATAGGAATGTATTTAACCTATTTCTGATAAGAATATGCATATAATTATTTTTCTATATAGGGATTATGGTGGAAAAATGTTTATAATTATACATAGGAACCTATTTAACCCATTTCTGATAAGAATATGCATATAATTATTTTTCTATATGGGGTTATGGGTGGAATATTGTATATAAATATACATAGGAACCTAATTAAAGCATTTCTCATAAGAATATGCATATAATTATTTTTCTACATAGGGATTATTGGTGGAATATTGTTTATAAATATACATAGTAACCTATTTAACCCATTTCTGATAAGAATATGCATATAATTATTTTTCTATATGGGGCTAATTGTGGAATATTGTTTAAAAATATACATAGGAACCTAATTAAAGCATTTCTGATAAGAACATGCATATCATTATTTGTCTACATGGGAATTATGGGTGGAATATTGTTTATAAATATACATAGTAACCTATTTAACCCCTTTCTGATAAGAATATGCATATAAATATTTTTCAGTATGGGGATTATAGGTGGAATAATGTTTATAAATATACATAGGAACCTATTTAACCCATTTCTGGTAAGAATATGCATTTAATTATTTTTCTACATAGGGATTATGGGTGGAATGCTGTTTTAAAATATACATAGGAACCTATTTAACCAATTTCTGATAAGAATATGCATATAATTATTTTTCTATATGGGGATTATGGTGGAAAATTGTTTATAAATATACATAGGAACCTAATTAAAGTATTTCTGATAAGAATATTAATATAATTATTTGTCTATATGGGGATTATGGGTGGAATATTGTTTATAAATATACATAGAAACATATTTAACCCATTTCTGATAAGAATATGCATATAATTATTTTTCTATATGGGGTTATGGGTGGAATATTGCTTATAAATATACATAGGTAACTAATTAACCCATTTCTGATAAAAATATGCATATAATTATTTTTCTACATGGGGATTATTGGGTGAATATGTTTATAAATATACATAGGAACATATTTAACCAATTTCTGATAGGAATATGCATATAATTAATTTTCTATATGTGGATTACGGATGGAATATTGTTTATAAATATACATAGGAACCTATTTAACCCATTTCTGATAAGAATATGCATATAATTATTTTTCTATATGGGGTTATGGGTGGAATAATGTTAATAAATATACATAGGAACCTAATTAAACCATTTCTGATAAGAATATGCTTATAATTATTTTTCTACATGGGGACTATAGTGGAAAGTTGTTTATAAATATACATAGGAACCTATTTAACCCATTTCTGATAAGAATATGCATATAATTATTTTTCTACATGGAGATTATGGGTGGAATATTGTTTCTAAATATACATAGGAATGTATTTAACCTATTTCTGATAAGGATATACATATAATTATTTTTCTATATAGGGATTATGGTGGAAAAATGTTTATAATTATACATAGGAACCTATTTAACCCATTTCTGATAAGAATATGCATATAATTATTTTTCTATATGGGGTTATGGGTGGAATATTGTATATAAATATACATAGGAACCTAATTAAAGCATTTCTGATAAGAATATGCATATAATTATTTTTCTACATAGGGATTATTGGTGGAATATTGTTTATAAATATATATAGTAACCTATTTAACCACTTAAAGACCAGCCTCGTTTTGGATTTTAGGTGTTTACAAGTTTAAAACAGGTTTTTTTGCTAGAAAATTACTTAGAACCCCCAAACATTATATATTGTTTTTTTCTAACATCCTAGAGAATACAATAGCGGTCATTGCAATACTTTTTTTTGCACCGTATTTGCGCAGCGTTCTTCTAAGCGCACTTTTTTTGGAAAAAATTCACTTTTTTGAAAAAAAAATAAGACAACAGTAAAGTTAGCCCAATTTTTTTTATATTGTGAAATATAATGTTACGCCAAGTAAATTGATACCCAACATGTCACGCTTCAAAATTGCGCCCGCTCGTGGAATAGCGTCAAACTTTTACCCTTAAAAATCTCCATAGGCGACGTTTAAAAAATTCTACAGATTGCATGTTTTGCGTTACAGAGGAGGTCTAGGGCTAGAATTATTCCTCTCACTCTACCGGTCGCGGCGATACCTCACATGTGTGGTTTGACCACCGTTTTCATATGCGGGCGCTACTCACGTATGCGTTCGCTTCTGCGTGCGAGCTCGTTATTATTTATTTTATTTTATTTTATTTATTTTTTCACTGTTTTTTTAAAAAAAAAAATTTGGATCACTTTTATTCCTATTACAAGGAATGTAAACATCCCTTGTAATAGAAAAAAGCATGACAGGTCCTCTTAAATATGAGATTTGGGGTCAAAAAGTCCTCAGATCTCATATTTAGACTAAAATGCAAAAAAAAAAAAAAAAAAGTCTTTTAAAAAAATGACACTAAAAAAATTTATGCCTTTAAGAGAGTGGGCGGAGCCGTCGAATGACGTCGCTCCGGCCGTCACATGGTATGGAGATGGGTGGGGGCCATCTTGGCCTCACTTGTCTCGATACCTCAGCAGGGAAAGGACCCGATCGCCTCCGCCGCTACCGACGGCTCCGGTAAGCGGCGGAAGGCGCGGGAGAGCGGCGGGAGGGGGGGTGGCACCTCTCCCGCTGCCGATAACGGTGATCTCGCGGCGAACCCGCCGCAGAGACCACCATTATCGTGTACAGAATCGCTCACTGTAAAGATGGATATCTCGGTTGTGGCAGCAGCTGCTGCCGTTACCGAGATATCCATCTCCAAAAAAATGACGTATATATACAGTGAGCGGGGCTTAAGTGGTTAACCCATTTCTGATAAGAATATGCATATAATTATTTTTCTATATGGGGATTATGGTGGAATATTGTTTATAATATACATAGGAACCAATTTAATGCATTTCTGATAAGAATATGAATATAATTATTTGTCTATATGGGGATTATTGGTGGAATATTGTTTATAAATATACATAGGACCCTATTTAACCTATTTCTGATAAGAATATGCATATAATTATATTTCTATATGGGTTTATGGGTGGAATAGTGTTAATAAATATACATAGGAACCTAATTAAAGCATTTCTGATAAGAATATGCTTATAATTATTTTTCTACATGGGGACTATAGTGGAAAATTGTTTATAAATATACATAGTAACCTATTTAACCCATTGCTCATAAGAATATTAATATAATTATTTGTCTATATGGGGATTATGGGTGGAATATTGTTTATAAATATACATAGGAACATATTTAACCCATTTCTGATAAGAATATGCATATAATCATTTTTCTATATGGGGTTATGGGTGGAATATTGTTTAAAAATATACATAGGAACCTAATTAAAGCATTTCTGATAAGAATGTGCATATAATTATTTTTCTATATGGGGACTATAGTGGAAATTTTTTTATAAATATACATAGGAACCTATTTAACCCATTTCTGATAAGAATATGCATATAATTATTTTTCTATATGGGGTTATGGGTTTAATATTGTGTATAAATATACATAGGACCCTATTTAACCAATTTCTGATAAGAATATGTATATAATTATTTTTCTATATGGGGATTATAGTGGAAAATTGTTTATAAATATACATAGGAACCTAATTAAAGTATTTCTGATAAAAATATGCATATAATTATATTTCTACATGGGGATTATGGGTGGAATATTGTTTCTAAATATACATAGTAACCAATTTAACCCATTTCTGATAAGAATATGCATATAATTATTTTTCTATATGGGGTTATGGGTGGAATATTGTTTCTAAATATACATAGTAACCTATTTAACACATTTCTGATAAGAATATGCATATAATTATTTTTCTACATGGAGATTATGGGTGGAATATTGTTTCTAAATATACATAGGAACGTATTTAACCTATTTCTGATAAGAATATGTATATAATTATTTTTCTATATAAGGATTATGGTGGGAAAATGTTTATAATTATACATAGGAACCTATTTAACCCATTTCTGATAAGAATATGCATATAATTATTTTTCTATATGGGGTTATGGGTGGAATATTGTATATAAATATACATAGGAACTGTCACGTACCTGGTAGGAGTCTGAAATGACGAGGTCAGCCTCTCTTGTATCTCCAATCCAAGCCCCACTGGAGATGGAACAGATGGTGGCTAGGATCAGGAGGAACACGAGTGCCTGTGAATGCTGTGTGCAGAACTTGCTGGAAGTGTTGCAGACTGGGAAGTGCAGGCAGGGTTTCTGGTGAATAGCTGGAACCAGCACAGCTGAGAGGATGGACGGCCAGCACAGGTACTCGGAAACAGCGTGGAGCCAAACAGGAGACAGGAGCGAGGTCATCAGGTAAGCCGGGTTCAGTAACGGGCGGGCAGCGAGGTACCAAGGTATAAACAGGAGCAAGGTCAAACAGGAAGCCAGGATCATGAACCAGTAATCAGAATAATCAGAGTCCAGAAACAGGGTCAGGAAGGCCAGGGTTTCAGCAACAGGAAGTCAAGTCAAACAAACAGGGTTTCAGAATCTCAGGACACAGCTGAAGATCAAGCAGCACCTGTCAGAAATCAGAGCAACCCTTAAATAGGCTGTCAGGTGCCAATTGTGGTCAGATGTGTGTTCCTGCGCAAGGAAATCTGCTGATGCCCGTGAATGCGTGCATGCGCACGTGTGCGTGCCGGGCGCATCCTGACAGTTCTCTTACATTGCCCCCCCCTTAAGGGCAGCCTCCGGATGCCCTTCAAGTGTCTTTTCTCTGGGTGGCGTTGAAAAAAGGCTTGCACTAGTCTGGGAGCATGCACATCTGAAGCTGGTTCCCAGGAATTTTCTTCCGACCCATAGCCTTTCCATTTAATGAGGAACTGTGTTTGGTTATGCCTTCTTCTACAATCCAACACGGCTTCCACCTCAAATTCCTCATTCCCTTCGATGAGCAGCGGAGGAGGAATTTCAGAAACCCGATCTGGAAATGGATTTGGTACAGCTGGTTTCAACAAAGAGACATGGAATACAGGGTGGATCTTTAGATTCTTGGGTAACACCAACTCGAATGCCACTGCATTAATTTTCCTCTTGACTGGGAAGGGTCCCAAAAATTTTGGGCCAAGTTTTCTTGAAGGACAGCTCAGTTTCAAGTTTGTTGTGGAAAGCCAGACCTTGTCTCCAGGTTTAAGGTTCAGATTACCTCTCTTCTTCTTGTCGAAGAACTTTTTATTGCTTGCTTGAGTCTTGGAGATTGTATCTTGCAGTAATTGGTTATTAGTACTGAGGAAGTTTAATCTGTTTTGTACAGCAGGTACAGATGATTCAATGGCCAGCTCAGGTAAGAAAGAGGGGTGGTACCCATAATTGGCAAAAAAGGGTGATTGCTTGGTTGCAGAGTGGATGGAATTATTGTATGAAAATTCTGCCAGTGGGAGAAGTGATAGCCAGTCATCTTGTGCAAAAGAGGAAAAACACCGTAAGTACTGCTCAAGGGTTTGATTGGTTCTTTCAGTTTGTCCATTAGTTTGTGGATGGTAGGCTGTGGAGAGGCGGAGTTCAATGTTCAGTGCTTGGCATAATGCCCTCCAAAATCTAGACGTAAACTGCACCCCACGATCAGAGATGATGCTATCAGGGACACCATGTAATCTTACAATCTCCTTGATGAAAGCTGAGGCGGTCTCTGTGGCCGAAGGAGTTCCTTGTAAGGGTACAAAATGGGCCATCTTGGTCAAGCGATCCACCACAACAAACACGGTGGTGAAGTTTTCAGATGGAGGGAGTTCCACGATGAAATCCATGGAGATCATGCTCCATGGTTTCTCAGGTACAGGGAGTGGCTCAAGTAGGCCCCAAGTTTTGGCTCTGTCCGTCTTATTCCGAAGGCATGTCACACAAGAATTAACATATCTTTTGCAGTCTTGCATCAAGTCTGGCCACCAGAATGTACGAGAGATCAGATCGGCTGTTTTGCGAATTCCAAAGTGGCCCGCTAATGGGTGGTCATGACATCGCCTCAGGACAGCAACTCTGAATTGCTCAGGGATAAAGATTTGCTTCTTATGAAAGTACAGACCATCCCTCAATTGAAGAGCCAGATCTTTGGAAGGTGGTTGGTTTATCACATCTGCTTTTATCTGAGACATCAAATCCGCCTGAAGAAGCAAAAAATTTTTGGCTGGTAGAATAGTATCAGGTTCTGAGGATACCACTGGGTCGCTGAACATGCGGGACAAGGCATCCGGTTTACCATTCTTTGAGCCAGGACGATAAGTTATATGGAACATAAAACGAGAGAAGAAAAGTGCCCACCTTGCCTGCCGGGGTCTTAGTCGTCTAGCCGTCCTCAAGTATTCGAGATTTTTATGGTCCGTGAAGATGAGGATGGGGTGAGCTGCTCCTTCCAGGAGGTAGCGCCATTCTTCAAGTGCAGCCTTGATAGCCAGCAATTCTCGGTCTCCAACATCATAGTTCTTTTCAGAAGGATTTAATTTCTTAGAGAAAAAGGCCACAGGATGGAGCAAGGATTTGGGACCTTGGCGTTGAGACAAAATAGCGCCCAGTGCACTCTCAGAGGCATCCACCTCCAAAACGTAGGCTAAGGATGGATCAGGATGTTTCAAGATGGGAGCTGACGTGAATAAAGTTTTTAACTGTTCAAAAGCTGTTTGAGCTTCAGGGGTCCATCGGAAAGGAACATGCTGCTTTGTTAACTGAGTGATGGGAGTGATGATGCCAGAAAAGTTCTTGATAAATTTTCTGTAAAAGTTGGCGAATCCCACAAATCTCTGAACAGCTTTCCTGTCAACAGGGGCAGGCCATTCCAGGACGGAAGTGACTTTCTGTGGGTCCATGGAGATACCGTCAGCAGAGATAACAAGTCCCAGGAAATGTATGGTTGGTTTTTCAAAGTCACATTTCTCAGCCTTTGCTTAAAGGCGGTGTTCCCTCAGCCGACCCAGTACTTTCTTTACATGAGTCCTATGGGATTCTAGAGTTTCAGAGAATATAAGGATGTCATCCAGATACACGATGACGAATAAATCAAGGAAGTCCCGAAAAACGTCATTAACCAGATGTTGGAATGTGGCAGGGGCGTAGCAGAGTCCGAATGGCATGACTTGATATTCAAAATGCCCGAAGCGTGTTCGGAAGGCCGTCTTCCATTCATCTCCCTCCCTGATTCTGACAAGATTATAAGCACCTCTCAGATCCAATTTGGAGAACACTCGTGCCCCACGCAGCCTTTGAAAAAGTTCAGGGATCAGAGGCAGAGGGTACCGGTTTTTAACAGTGACCCTGTTAAGGTCACGATAGTCCACACAGGGCCTAAGGGTATGGTCTTTCTTTTCCACAAAGAAAATACCGGCCCCTGCTGGTGAAGTGGAGGGCCGGATGAACTGTTTTTCAAGGCTTTCATCTATATAAATCCGCAGGGCTTCTAGTTCAGGCTCAGAGAGAGGATAAATTCGCCCAAATGGGATCTCGGCCCCTGGTAAAAGTTCAATAGGACAATCATATGTTCTATGGGGAGGAAGAGTGTCCGCTCCTTTCTTGTTAAATACATCCAGATACTCGTGGTATGCAGCAGGGACCAGATTAGAGGTTTCATGGTCAGGGAGGATACCCAGGAGGGGTGTGGTATTGAAAGTCTTTTCAGGTAGGCAGTGAATTTGGCAGTAGTCAGAGGAGAAGGAGATGTCTCCGGTAGGCCAGTTAATGTGAGGATTATGTGCCTTCAACCATGGAATGCCAAGGATGACCGGGAACATGGGAGAAGCTATGATATCCAAACGGAGGAATTCATGGTGGCTGGAAGAAGTACGACAGGAAATAGGTAAAGTCTCTTGGGTAACTGGGCCTGATTTAATGCCGGAACCGTCAGCCAGATGAACATGGAATTCCTGCTTCTTGGCACATACAGGCAGCTGGTGGAGAGAAGCAAATGCAGAGTCCATAAAACAACTACAGGCCCCAGAGTCTATGATTGCAAGTACAGGAACAGTCTTTTCAGAAAACTGGAGCACAATGGAAAGAGAGACATGAGACTGGTACCTCCCTGAGAGATGCATCATGTGAGGCTGACGGGAGAAAGACCTGCGGGTCTTTGCAGGGCAAGTCTGTATAAAGTGACCCGCCTCCCCGCAATAGAGACACAGATTGTCCTGTAATCGATGAAGGCGTTCATCAGGAGAAAGGGGTGGTCTTCGAAAACTTCTATGAGGAGTCTTATGCAGTTCCCTCCTTCTGGGGGATGCAATGGATGAGGATGCAGGAATGTCAGACCTTGAAGCCACAGAAAGGGTTCCTTTGGACCTTTCGGATTGCCTTTCACGTAATCGCCGATCGATCTGAATGGTTAGATGAATGGTTCCAGGGATGCTGGAACTCCCACTCTGGCAAGCTCATCCTTTAAGGTGTCAGACAGTCCTAGTCGAAACTGGTGGCGAAGTGCGGAATGATTCCATTGGGTATCTGCACTCCATACACGGAAATCAGTTACATATTCCTCAGCAGGCCTTGGACCTTGCTGTAATTTGCCAAGCATGAATTCGGCAGTCTGCTGGTAGAAGGGGTCTGCATAAAGCTGAGCCATGGCTGAGAAGAAAGAATCCGTGGTTGTCAGGACAGGGTCATGTTGTTCCCGGAGATGATGAGCCCAGGAAAGTGGTTCATCCAATAGTAGTGTAATGATAAACCCCACCTTGATGCTTTCAGACGTGAAGGTCCGGGGTAACAGGGAGAAATATAGTTCACAGGAATTCCGGAATGTGCGAAACTTCTTGCGATTTCCGGAAAATCGCTCAGGCATAAGCACCCTGGGTTCAGGAGCAGAAGCAACCTCACGGAACAAGCCGGGCTCTGTTTGGGTATATGAATCAGAGACCAAAAGCGGAGCACAGGCCAATGCGACATTCTCATCGTGGGGAAATCGCTCTTCCATGCAACTCAGATTTTCTTGTAACTTCTGCACAATATTGGATAGCACAGAAATAGATCTGTAAATGTTCTTTGATGGAAAGGCCTCCCTTTCAGACTCCATTTGTGGCTGCTTGATACTGTCACGTACCTGGTAGGAGTCTGAAATGACGAGGTCAGCCTCTCTTGTATCTCCAATCCAAGCCCCACTGGAGATGGAACAGATGGTGGCTAGGATCAGGAGGAACACGAGTGCCTGTGAATGCTGTGTGCAGAACTTGCTGGAAGTGTTGCAGACTGGGAAGTGCAGGCAGGGTTTCTGGTGAATAGCTGGAACCAGCACAGCTGAGAGGATGGACGGCCAGCACAGGTACTCGGAAACAGCGTGGAGCCAAACAGGAGACAGGAGCGAGGTCATCAGGTAAGCCGGGTTCAGTAACGGGCGGGCAGCGAGGTACCAAGGTATAAACAGGAGCAAGGTCAAACAGGAAGCCAGGATCATGAACCAGTAATCAGAATAATCAGAGTCCAGAAACAGGGTCAGGAAGGCCAGGGTTTCAGCAACAGGAAGTCAAGTCAAACAAACAGGGTTTCAGAATCTCAGGACACAGCTGAAGATCAAGCAGCACCTGTCAGAAATCAGAGCAACCCTTAAATAGGCTGTCAGGTGCCAATTGTGGTCAGATGTGTGTTCCTGCGCAAGGAAATCTGCTGATGCCCGTGAATGCGTGCATGCGCACGTGTGCGTGCCGGGCGCATCCTGACAGTTCTCTTACAGGAACCTAATTAAAGCATTTCTGCTAAGAATATGCATATAATTATTTTTCTTCATAGGGATTATTGGTGGAATATTGTTTATAAATATACATAGTAACCTATTTAACCCATTTCTGATAAGAATATGCATATAATTATTTTTCTTTATGGGGCTAATTGTGGAATATTGTTTATAAATATACATAGGAACCTAATTAAAGCATATCTGATAAGAATATGCATATCATTATTTGTCTACATGGGAATTATGGGTGGACTATTGTTTATAAATATACATAGGAACCTTTTTAACCCATTGCTCATACGAATATTAATATAATTATTTGTCTATATGGGGATTATGGGTGGAATATTGTTTATAAATATACATAGGAACATATTTAACCCATTTCTGATAAGAATATGCATATAATTATTTTTCTACATGGGGATTATGAGTGGAATGTGGATTATAAATATGCAGAGGAACCTATTTAACCAATTTCTGATAAGAATATGCATATAATTATTTTTCTACATGGGGATTATGAGTGGAATTTTTTTATAAATATACATAGGAACCTATTTAACCCTTTTCTGGTAAGAATATGCATATAATTATTTTTCTACATAGGGATTATGGGTGAAATACTGTTTTAAAATATACATAGGAACCTATTTAACCCTTTTCTGGTAAGAATATGCATATAATTATTTTTCTACATAGGGATTATGGGTGAAATACTGTTTTAAAATATACATAGGAACCTATTTAACCAATTTCTGATAAGAATATGCATATAATTATTTTTCTATATGGGGATTATGGTGGAAAATTGTTTATAAATATACATAGGAACCTAATGAAAGCATTTCTGATAAGAATATGTATATAACTAGAAAATGCATTTCCTGGGGTAAATGCGTGGGAATGCTGAATTACTAAAATGGCCCCCAGCAAAATTGCCCCCATCATATTGCCATCAAAACTGTCCCATCATATTGCCACCATCAAAACTGCCCCATCAGAATTGCCCCATCAAAACTGCACCATCATATTGCCACCATCAAAACTGTCCCATCAGAATTGCCCTATCAAAATAGCCCCATCATATTGCCAAAAAAAAACGAATAACAATAGTGGGACTGCTAAAGCATTCCCACTAATAAATAAAATCGAATAACAATAGTGGGACTGCTAAAGCATTCCCACTAACTAGAAAATGCATTTCCTGGGGAAAATGCGTGGGAATGCTGAATTGCTAAAACGGCCCCCAGCAAAATTGCCCCCATCATATTGCCATCAAAACTGTCCCATCATATTGCCACCATCAAAACTGCCCCATCAGAATTGCCCTATCAAAACAGCCCCATCATATTGCCACCATCAAAACTGCCCCATCATATTGCCACCATCAAAACTGCCCCATCAGAATTACCCCATCAAAACTCCCCCATCATATTCCTCTATTATAAATCAGTACATGGTGTGTCTGTCCCCTCCCCCGGGCTCTGTAATCAAAGCTGAGATGCTCCAGCCACCTCCCCCCCTGTGTATAACAGAAGCTTTGGTAACCATGGCAACAAAACAAACACAGTACAGTCTGATTAATGGCTAAAATTTCCTGAAATTTCCTCTAAACAAAAAGCTTTTTCCCAAAAACTATAAATCCTACAGCGAAGATCTTTATATTGTGAGAATCACAAGACCCAGACCTAGATTTTGATGTATAGTATGTCTCTCAAATATTAAAATTGAAGGCACGGTCGCAGTTTAGAAATTGCCCTTCAAATTTGAAGGGGCTAGAGTGTAGTTTCAATGAATGTCAATGGACGGTGTGAGTTGCAAACAAATGGTCATATTGTGAAAACTGTCAGGACTATGGCTTAGCCGTGGACATGTTTAGTGGCCGCAGGGATAGCTGAACGTTTTGATATAAGATTTGTGTAGGTGGGCTTGAAAATGAGGGAGTGGCGGCAGTTTAGAAATCATGTTCTGATTTTTCAGCTTTTTTCCCCTCCCCCGGGCTCTGTAATCAGAGCTGAGATGCTCCAGCCACCTCCCCCCCTGTGTATAACAGAAGCTTTGGTACCATGGCAACAAAACACACACAGTACACTCTGATTAATGGCTAAAATTTCTTGAAATGACCTCTAAACAAAAAGCTTTTTCTCAAAAACTGTAAAAGATATCAAACTGAAAAGATATAGCCAGATAGCTGAATATTTTGTGAACATTTTAAAGTTTGTTTGGTGTCTCTAGGTGAAAGTATGAAGGAGCTGAAACTTTTGGGAGCGGAAGAAAAATTTAAGGATTTCAAGCATGCTCCCATTGACTTCAATGTTAAAAAAAGTGATAAAAAGCTTAATATTTTAAAAAGTATAAATGGAAGAAAAAGAGTTGAAAAAGAGCACACCTCAGCTAAAAGAGACGAACATTTTGATAGTTGAATGGTTTTAATAGCTGAAAGTATGCAGAAGTTACGCATTACCGAAAAACGTACGGAATAATAATAAGAAAAACTAGAAAATGCATTTCCTGGGGAAAATGCGTGGGAATGATGAATTGCTAAAACGGCCCCCAGCAAAATTGCCCCCATCATATTGCCATCAAAACTGTCCCATCATATTGCCCCATCAAAACTGCACCATCATATTGCCACCATCAAAACTGCCCCATCAGAATTGCCCTATCAAAACAGCCCCATCATATTGCCACCATCAAAACTGCCCCATCATATTGCCACCATCAAAACTGCCCCATCAGAATTGCCCTATCAAAACAGCCCCATCATATTGCCACCATCAAAACTGCCCCATCATATTGCCACCATCAAAACTGCCCCATCAGAATTACCCCATCAAAACTGCCCCATCATATTCCTCTATTATAAATCAGTACATGGTGTGTCTGTCCCCTCCCCCGGGCTCTGTAATCAGAGCTGAGATGCTCCAGCCACCTCCCCCCCTGTGTATAACAGAAGCTTTGGTAACCATGGCAACAAAACAAACAGTACACTCTGATTAATGGCTAAAATTTCCTGAAATGACCTCTAAACAAATGGCCGTATTTTAAAAACTGTACATCCTACAGCGAAGATCTTTATATTGTGAGAATCACAAGAACCAGACCTAGATTTTGATACATAGTATGTCTCTGTAATATTAAAATTGAAGGCACGGTCGCAGTTTAGAAATTGCCCTTCAAATTTGAAGGGGCTAGAGTGTAGTTTCAATGAATGTCAATGGACGGTGTGAGTTGCAAACAAATGGTCATATTGTGAAAACTGTCAGGACTATGGCTTAGCCGTGGACATGTTTAGTGGCCGCAGGGATAGCTGAACGTTTTGATATAAGATTTGTGTAGGTGGGCTTGAAAATGAGGGAGTGGCGGCAGTTTAGAAATCATGTTCTGATTTTTCAGCTTTTTTCCCCTCCCCCGGGCTCTGTAATCAGAGCTGAGATGCTCCAGCCACCTCCCCCCTGTGTATAACAGAAGCTTTGGTAACCATGGCAACAAAACACACACAGTACACTCTGATTAATGGCTAAAATTTCTTGAAATTACCTCTAAACAAAAAGCTTTTTCTCAAAAACTGTAAAAGATATCAAATTGAAAAGCTATAGCCAGATAGCTGAATATTTTGTGAACATTTTAAAGTTTGTTTGGTGTCTCTAGGTGAAAGTATGAAGGAGCTGAAACTTTTGGGAGCGGAAGAAAAATTTAAGGATTTCAAGCATGCTCCCATTGACTTCAATGTTAAAAAAAGTGATAAAAAGCTTAATATTTTAAAAAGTATAAATGGTAGAAAAAAAGTTGAAAAAGAGCACACCTCAGCTAAAAGAGACGAACATTTTGATAGTTGAATGGTTTTAATAGCTGAAAGTATGCAGAAGTTACGCATTACCGAAAAACGTACGGAATAAGAAAAATAATAAAAAAACGAATAACAATAGTGGGACTGCTAAAGCATTCCCACTAATAAATAAAATCGAATAACAATAGTGGGACTGCTAAAGCATTCCCACTAACTAGAAAATGCATTTCCTGGGGAAAATGCGTGGGAATGCTGAATTGCTAAAACGGCCCCCAGCAAAATTGCCCCCATCATATTGCCATCAAAACTGTCCCATCATATTGCCACCATCAAAACTGCCCCATCAGAATTGCCCTATCAAAACAGCCCCATCATATTGCCACCATCAAAACTGCCCCATCATATTGCCACCATCAAAACTGCCCCATCAGAATTACCCCATCAAAACTGCCCCATCATATTCCTCTATTATAAATCAGTACATGGTGTGTCTGTCCCCTCCCCCGGGCTCTGTAATCAGAGCTGAGATGCTCCAGCCACCTCCCCCCCTGTGTATAACAGAAGCTTTGGTAACCATGGCAACAAAACAAACACAGTACACTCTGATTAATGGCTAAAATTTCCTGAAATAACCTCTAAACAAATGGCCGTATTTTAAAAACTATACATCCTACAGCGAAGATCTTTATATTGTGAGAATCACAAGACCCAGACCTAGATTTTTGATACATAGTATGTCTCTGAAATATTAAAATTGAAGGAACGGTCGCAGTTTAGAAATTGCCCTTCAAATTTGAAGGGGCTAGAGTGTAGTTTCAATGAATGTCAATGGACGGTGTGAGTTGCAAACAAATGGTCATATTGTGAAAACTATCAGGACTATGGCTTAGCCGTGGACATGTTTAGTGGCAGCAGGGATAGCTGAACGTTTTGATATAAGATTTGTGTAGGTGGGCTTGAAAATGAGGGAGTGGCGGCAGTTTAGAAATCATGTTCTGATTTTTCAGCTTTTGTCCCCTCCCCCGGGCTCTGTAATCAGAGCTGAGATGCTCCAGCCACCTCCCCCCCTGTGTATAACAGAAGCTTTGGTAACCATGGCAACAAAACACACACAGTACACTCTGATTAATGGCTAAAATTTCTTGAAATGACCTCTAAACAAAAAGCTTTTTCTCAAAAACTGTAAAAGATATCAAACTGAAAAGATATAGCCAGATAGCTGAATATTTTGTGAACATTTTAAAGTTTGTTTGGTGTCTCTAGGTGAAAGTATGAAGGAGCTGAAACTTTTGGGAGCGGAAGAAAAATTTAAGGATTTCAAGCATGCTCCCATTGACTTCAATGTTAAAAAAAAGTGATAAAAAGCTTAATATTTTAAAAAGTATAAATGGTAGAAAAAAAGTTGAAAAAGAGCACACCTCAGCTAAAAGAGACGAACATTTTGATAGTTGAATGGTTTTAATAGCTGAAAGTATGCAGAAGTTACGCATTACCGAAAAACGTACGGAATAAAATTATTACAATTAAGTTTAAAAATAAAGCATTCCCACTAATAACAATGCTAAAGCATTCCCACTAATAACAATAGTGGGACTGCTAAAGCATTCCCACTAATTATTTTTCTACATGGGGATTATGGGTGGAATATTGTTTACAAATATACCTAGGAACCTATTTAACCAATTTCTGATAAGAATATGCATATCATTATTTTTCTATATGGGGAGTATGGTGGAAAATTGTTTATAAATATACATAGGAACCTATTTAACCCATTGCTCATAAGAATATTAATATAATTATTTGTCTATATGGGGATTATGGGTGGAATATTGTTTATAAATATACATAGGAACCAATTTAATGCATTTCTGATAAGAATATGAATATAATTATGTGTCTATATGGGGATTACGGATGGAATATTGTTTATAAATATACATAGGAACCTATTTAACCAATTTCTGATAAGAATATGCATATAATTATTTTTCTATATGGGGAGTTTGGTGGAAAATTGTTTATAAATATACATAGTAACCTATTTAACCCATTGCTCATAAGAATATTAATACAATTATTTGTCTATATGGGGATTATGGGTGGAATATTGTTTATAAATATACATAGTAAAAAAGAAAAACAGAAAAGTGATCTGTAAAGCAGTTCATCAACGAGGACCCGTTAACATATTGGTTATAATTCTTTATTAGTTATCAAAAAAAGTCAAACACATGTAGAAAGACAAACTATGTTCCAGATAACTCCTCCACATCAGAAAACAGCTACTATTAACATATAATTAAAAATAAGACTAACGTCTTAGGGGACTTGGGTGGCCACCATACCTGTTGTACACCTCTCACATTCACATCAGCCATACACATGCAGACAAAAATTTCCCGAGACCCGTATGGGATCTGTTTTTTAGATAGTCCAGAAAGACTCCAGTACAAACATGGTTTACAGCATCAATTGGGTATGCATAGTGGAATCATTTGCCTGCATGGAGTAATTGGTGGAGATGAATCAATGTTCCATTAACAAGTAAAAAGTTCCCGGCTGGATTTAAATGTAATGCAGTGCCAAACTTTGTAGCCAGACAGCAAAATAGTCCTCTAAGCTTCTGTATGTCCCCGGTGTAAAGTAGACAACACTGGTTACAATGTATTCGTTCCCCAAAAAAAAGGATAAGAGATGTTTAAAGCTCACCCATAGAAGGTCACAGGATAGTAGATTTTCTCTCCCGTTGCAGACTACAGTCCATTTCACAATCTCCTCGCTCACTGAAAGACACTGCACTCGCGTCTGAGTTGTTTGGTTCAGCCTCACAGCCTACGGTGAGCAGCAGGGATCACATCCATCAACCAGGCAGTGTTCAGGAGCTGATACGGAGCATATTGTGGAGAGCAGTATCCGGATTCAAGGGTGGTTAGTAAGTGGGGAAGGTCCTTTCAACAGATGCTTCATGCTGTGCGGTTGCCGGCAGTTAAGCAATGCAAAATTTGATGGAGAGGGTTCTAGGTGTATGTGTACAGCCAGAGGTCCCTATCACCACAGGTACGGTGGTACGATCCTTACGCGTTTCGCCTGGTCACAGGCTTCCTCAGAGCATGCCGGGTCTTTGATCCTTCCTCCTTTTTGTTATGCCTTATAAATATACATAGTAACCTATTTCACCCATTTCTGATAAGAATATGCATATAATTATTTTTCTACATGGGGATTATGGGTGGAATATTGTTTCTAAATATACATAGGAATGTATGTAACCTATTTCTGATACGAATATGCATATAATTATTTTTCTATATAGGGATTATAGGTGGAATATTGTCTATAAATATACATAGGAACCTATTCAACCCAGTTCTGGTAAGAATATGCATAAAATTATTTTTCTACATAGGGATTATGGGTGGAATACTGTTTTAAAATCTACATAGTAACCTATTTAACCCATTTCTCATAAGAATATGCATATAATTATTTTCCTACATGGGGATTATGGATGGAATATTGTTTATAAATATACATAGGAGTCTATTTAACCCATTTCTGATAAGAATATGCATCTAATTATTTTTCTATATGGGGTTATGGGTGGAATATTATTTATAAATATACATAGTAACCTATTTAACCCATTTCTGATAAGAAGATGCATATAATTATTTCTCTACATGGGGATTATGAGTGAAATATTGTTTATAAATATACATAGGAACGTATTTAACCCATTTCTGATAAGAATATGCATATAATTCTTTTTCTACATGGGGATTATGGGTGGAATATTGTTTCTAAATATACATAGGAATGTATGTAACCTATTTCTGATACGAATATGCATATAATTATTTTTCTATATAGGGATTATGGTGGAAAAATGTTTATAATTATACATAGGAACCTATTTAACCCATTTCTGATAAGAATATGCATATAATTATTTTTCTACATGGGGATTATTGGTGGAATATTGATTATAAATATACATAGGAGCCTATTTAACCCATTTCTGATAAGAATATGCATCTAATTATTTTTCTATATGGGGTTATGGGTGGAATATTATTTATAAATATACATAGTAACCTATTTAACCCATTTCTGATAAGAAGATGCATATAATTATTTCTCTACATGGGGATTATGGGTGAAATATTGTTTATAAATATACATAGGAACGTATTTAACCCATCTCTGATAAGAATATGCATATAATTCTTTTTCTACATGGGGATTATGGGTGGAATATTGTTTATAAATATACATAGAAACCTATTTAACCCATTTCTGATAAGAATATGCATATAATTATTTTTCTACATGGGAATTATGGGTGGAATATTGTTTATAAATATACATAGTAACCTATTTTAACCCCTTTCTGATAAGAATATGCATATAAATATGTTTCAGTATGGGGATTATAGGTGGAATATTGTCTATAAATATACATAGGAACCTATTCAACCCAGTTCTGGTAAGAATATGCATAAAATTATTTTTCTACATAGGGATTATGGGTGGAATACTGTTTTAAAATCTACATAGTAACCTATTTAACCCATTTCTCATAAGAATATGCATATAATTATTTTCCTACATGGGGATTATGGATGGAATATTGTAGTTAAACATACATAGGAATATATTTAACCCATGTCTGAAAGTATGCAGAAGTTACGCATTACCGAAAAACGTACGGAATAAGAAGAAAAATAATAAAAAAACGAATAACAATAGTGGGACTGCTAAAGCAGTCCCACTAATAATAAAAAAACGAATAACAATAGTGGGACTGCTAAAGCATTCCCACTAACTAGAAAATGCATTTCCTGGGGAAAATGCGTGGGAATGCTGAATAGCTAAATTTAGCTATTAGCTAATAGCTAAACTATTTCTGATATGAATATGCATATAATTATATTGCTATATAGGGATTATGTGTTGAATATTGTTTATAAATATACATAGGAACGTATTTAACCCATTTCTGATAAGAATATGCATATAATTATTTTTCTATATAGGGTTATGGGTGGACTATTGCCTATAAATATACATAGGAAACTAATTAACCCATTTCTGATAAAAAATATGCATATAATTATTTTTCTACATGGGGATTATTGGTGGAATATGTTTATAAATATACATAGGAACCTATTTAACCAATTTCTGATAGGAATATGCATATAATTATTTTTCTATATGGGGATTATGGTGGAATATTGTTTATAAATATACATAGGAACCAATTTAACCCATTTCTGACAAGAATATGAATATAATTATTTGTCTATATGGGGATTATGGGTGGAATATTGTTTATAAATATACATAGGAACCTATTTAACCCATTTCCGATAAGAATGTGCATATAATTATTTTTCTATATGGGGTTATGGGTGGAATATTGTTTATAAATATACATAGGAAACTAATTAAAGCATTTCTGATAAGAATATGCATATAATTATTTTTCTACATGGGGACTATAGTGGAAAATTGTTTTTAAATATACATAGGAACCTATTTAACCCATTTCTGATAAGAATATGCATATAATTATTTTTCTACATGGGGATTACGGGTGGAATATTGTTTCTAAATATACATAGTAACCTATTTCACCCATTTCTGATAAGAATATGCATATAATTATTTTTCTACATGGGGATTATGGGTGGAATATTGTTTCTAAATATACATAGGAATGTATGTAACCTATTTCTGATACGAATATGCATATAATTATTTTTCTATATAGGGATTATGGTGGAAAAATGTTTATAATTATACATAGGAACCTATTTAACCCATTTCTGATAAGAATATGCATATAATTATTTTTCTACATGGGGATTATTGGTGGAATATTGATTATAAATATACATAGGAGCCTATTTAACCCATTTCTGATAAGAATATGCATCTAATTATTTTTCTATATGGGGTTATGGGTGGAATATTATTTATAAATATACATAGTAACCTATTTAACCCATTTCTGATAAGAAGATGCATATAATTATTTCTCTACATGGGGATTATGGGTGAAATATTGTTTATAAATATACATAGGAACGAATTTAACCCATTTCTGATAAGAATATGCATATAATTCTTTTTCTACATGGGGATTATGGGTGGAATATTGTTTATAAATATACATAGAAACCTATTTAACCCATTTCTGATAAGAATATGCATATAATTATTTTTCTACATGGGGATTATGGGTGGAATATTGTTTCTAAATATACATAGGAATGTATGTAACCTATTTCTGATACGAATATGCATATAATTATTTTTCTATATAGGGATTATGGTGGAAAAATGTTTATAATTATACATAGGAACCTATTTAACCCATTTCTGATAAGAATATGCATATAATTATTTTTCTACATGGGGATTATTGGTGGAATATTGATTATAAATATACATAGGAGCCTATTTAACCCATTTCTGATAAGAATATGCATCTAATTATTTTTCTATATGGGGTTATGGGTGGAATATTATTTATAAATATACATAGTAACCTATTTAACCCATTTCTGATAAGAAGATGCATATAATTATTTCTCTACATGGGGATTATGGGTGAAATATTGTTTATAAATATACATAGGAACGTATTTAACCCATCTCTGATAAGAATATGCATATAATTCTTTTTCTACATGGGGATTATGGGTGGAATATTGTTTATAAATATACATAGAAACCTATTTAACCCATTTCTGATAAGAATATGCATATAATTATTTTTCTACATGGGAATTATGGGTGGAATATTGTTTATAAATATACATAGTAACCTATTTTAACCCCTTTCTGATAAGAATATGCATATAAATATGTTTCAGTATGGGGATTATAGGTGGAATATTGTCTATAAATATACATAGGAACCTATTCAACCCAGTTCTGGTAAGAATATGCATAAAATTATTTTTCTACATAGGGATTATGGGTGGAATACTGTTTTAAAATCTACATAGTAACCTATTTAACCCATTTCTCATAAGAATATGCATATAATTATATTGCTATATAGGGATTATGTGTTGAATATTGTTTATAAATATACATAGGAACGTATTTAACCCATTTCTGATAAGAATATGCATATAATTATTTTTCTATATAGGGTTATGGGTGGACTATTGCCTATAAATATACATAGGAAACTAATTAACCCATTTCTGATAAAAAATATGCATATAATTATTTTTCTACATGGGGATTATTGGTGGAATATGTTTATAAATATACATAGGAACCTATTTAACCAATTTCTGATAGGAATATGCATATAATTATTTTTCTATATGGGGATTATGGATGGAATATTGTAGTTAAACATACATAGGAATATATTTAACCCATGTCTGATAAGAATATGCATATAATTATTTTTCTACATGGGGATTATGGGTGGAATATTGTTTATAAATATACATAGGAACCTATTTAACCCATTTCTGATAAGAATATGATATGCATATAATTATTTTTTTACATGGGATTATGGATGGAATATTGTTTAAAAATGTACATAGCAACATATTAAACCTATTTCTGATATGAATATGCATATAATTATATTGCTATATAGGGATTATGTGTTGAATATTGTTTATAAATATACATAGGAACCTATTTAACCCATTTCTGATAAGAATATGCATATAATTATTTTTCTATATAGGGTTATGGGTGGACTATTGCCTATAAATATACATAGGAAACTAATTAACCCATTTCTGATAAAAAATATGCATATAATTATTTTTCTACATGGGGATTATTGGTGGAATATGTTTATAAATATACATAGGAACCTATTTAACCAAATTCTGATAGGAATATGCATATAATTATTTTTCTATATGGGGATTATGGTGGAATATTGTTTATAAATATACATAGGAACCTATTTAACCCATTTCTGATAAGAATATGCATATAATTATTTTTCTATATCGGGTTATGGGTGGAATATTGTTTATAAATATTCATAGTTACCTAATTAAAGTATTTCTTATAAGAATATGCATATAATTCTTTTTCTACATGTGGATTATTGGTGGAATATTGTTTATAAATATACATAGGACCCTATTTAACCTATTTCTGATAAGAATATGCATATAATTATATTTCTATATGGGGTTATGGGTGGAATAGTGTTAATAAATATACATAGAAACCTAATTAAAGCATTTCTGATAAAAATATGCTTATAATTATTTTTCTACATGGGGACTATAGTGGAAAGTTGTTTATAAATATACATAGGAACCTATTTAACCCATTTCTGATAAGAATATGCATATAATTATTTTTCTACATGGAGATTATGGGTGGAATATTGTTTCTAAATATACATAGGAATGTATTTAACCTATTTCTGATAAGAATATGCATATAATTATTTTTCTATATAGGGATTATGGTGGGAAAATGTTTATAATTATACATAGGAACCTATTTAACCCATTTCTGATAAGAATATGCATATAATTATTTTTCTATATGGGGTTATGGGTGGAATATTGTATATAAATATACATAGGAACCTAATTAAAGCATTTCTCATAAGAATATGCATATAATTATTTTTCTACATAGGGATTATGGGTGGAATGCTGTTTTAAAATATACATAGGAACCTATTTAACCAATTTCTGATAAGAATATGCATATAATTATTTTTCTATATGGGGATTATGGTGGAAAATTGTTTATAAATATACATAGGAACCTAATTAAAGCATTTCTGATAAGAATATGCATATCATTATTTGTCTACATGGGAATTATGGGTGGAATATTGTTTATAAATGTACATAGTAACCTATTTAACCCCTTTCTGATAAGAATATGCATATAATTATTTTTGTATATGGGGAGTATGGTGGAAAATTGTTTATAAATATACATAGGAACCTATTTAACCAATTTCTGATAAGAATATGCATATAATTATTTTTCTATATTGGGAGTTTGGTGGAAAATTGTTTATAAATATACATAGGAACCTATTTAACCCATTGCTCATAAGAATATTAATATAATTATTTGTCTATATGGGGATTATGGGTGGAATATTGTTTATAAATATACATGGAAACATATTTAACCCATTTCTGATAAGAATATGCATATAATTGTTTTTCTATATGGGGTTATGGGTGGAATATTGTTTATAAATATACATAGGAACCTAGGTAAAGCATTACTGATAAGAATATGCATATAATTATTTTTCTATATGGGGACTATAGTGGAATTTTTTTTATAAATATACATAGGAACCTATTTAACCAATTTCTGATAGGAATATGCATATAATTATTTTTCTATATGGGGATTACGGATGGAATATTGTTTATAAATATACATAGGAACCTATTTAACCCATTTCTGATAAGAATATGCATATAATTATTTTTCTATATGGGATTATGGGTGGAATAATGTTAATAAATATACATAGGAACCTAATTAAAGCATTTCTGATAAGAATATGCTTATAATTATTTTTCTACATGGGGACTATAGTGGAAAGTTGTTTATAAATATACATAGGAACCTATTTAACCCATTTCTGATAAGAATATGCATATAATTATTTTTCTACATGGAGATTATGGGTGGAATATTGTTTCTAAATATACATAGGAATGTATTTAACCTATTTCTGATAAGAATATGCATATAATTATTTTTCTATATAGGGATTATGGTGGGAAAATGTTTATAATTATACATAGGAACCTATTTAACCCATTTCTGATAAGAATATGCATATAATTATTTTTCTATATGGGGTTATGGGTGGAATATTGTATATAAATATACATAGGAACCTAATTAAAGCATTTCTCATAAGAATATGCATATAATTATTTTTCTACATAGGGATTATGGGTGGAATGCTGTTTTAAAATATACATAGGAACCTATTTAACCAATTTCTGATAAGAATATGCATATAATTATTTTTCTATATGGGGATTATGGTGGAAAATTGTTTATAAATATACATAGGAACCTAATTAAAGCATTTCTGATAAGAATATGCATATCATTATTTGTCTACATGGGAATTATGGGTGGAATATTGTTTATAAATGTACATAGTAACCTATTTAACCCCTTTCTGATAAGAATATGCATATAATTATTTTTGTATATGGGGAGTATGGTGGAAAATTGTTTATAAATATACATAGGAACCTATTTAACCAATTTCTGATAAGAATATGCATATAATTATTTTTCTATATTGGGAGTTTGGTGGAAAATTGTTTATAAATATACATAGGAACCTATTTAACCCATTGCTCATAAGAATATTAATATAATTATTTGTCTATATGGGGATTATGGGTGGAATATTGTTTATAAATATACATGGAAACATATTTAACCCATTTCTGATAAGAATATGCATATAATTGTTTTTCTATATGGGGTTATGGGTGGAATATTGTTTATAAATATACATAGGAACCTAGGTAAAGCATTACTGATAAGAATATGCATATAATTATTTTTCTATATGGGGACTATAGTGGAATTTTTTTTATAAATATACATAGGAACCTATTTAACCAATTTCTGATAGGAATATGCATATAATTATTTTTCTATATGGGGATTACGGATGGAATATTGTTTATAAATATACATAGGAACCTATTTAACCCATTTCTGATAAGAATATGCATATAATTATTTTTCTATATGGGATTATGGGTGGAATAATGTTAATAAATATACATAGGAACCTAATTAAAGCATTTCTGATAAGAATATGCTTATAATTATTTTTCTACATGGGGACTATAGTGGAAAGTTGTTTATAAATATACATAGGAACCTATTTAACCAATTTCTGATAAGAATATGCATATAATTATTTTTCTACATGGAGATTATGGGTGGAATATTGTTTCTAAATATACATAGGAATGTATTTAACCTATTTCTGATAAGAATATGCATATAATTATTTTTCTATATAGGGATTATGGTGGAAAAATGTTTAAGCTACGATACATTCAGGGGCCGTATATATATATATATATATATATATATATATATATATATATATATATATATAGAGAGAGAGAGAGAGAAGAGTAACAGTAGACTGTTGTGAAGGGATATCTGCTAGATACGCTCAATGGGAGGGACGATCGAATGCAATGTTTACCCTGCATATTTTATTTTATTATTTTATTTGATTATGCTTGATTTCCTAAACTTCAACCTCGGGCTTATACTGTTTATGTTAGACAGTTGTAAGGTCTATATTTGACCTTTCTATGTTTTAAGTCGTTTTTTCCATTTTTTCCAATTTATACCACATATGCAGTTGGGAAGTTCATGCTTGCCCACTCCAGTATACATAAGAGGAGCCGGGAGGGACACGGGCGGTAACCGGGACACCCACCTAGGCCCACGCTCGTAACTCAGGGCTCCCTGAAGAGCGTGTAAGCAACATTTTGCTAATTACGTTAGATTCGTTACTAGGGGGCTAACCACCCTCTTTTTTCTCCTTTTTTTTTTTTTTTTTTCTTTCTTTTCTTTCTTTTCTTCTCTTTTATTCCTTTCTTTTTCTCTTCTTACCCCTACTTTCCTCCCCGCCTCGCTCCCCTAACCCTATTACTTGCCCACTTTCTAAACCCCCCCCCAATTCGCAGCGATTATGGACGAACTCCACATCGTCTCGTTGAATGTAAAAGGACTTAACGTCCCTGAAAAACGCCGAATGTTGCAGAATGACATGAAACGTATGAAAGCGGACACATTTTAGGGAAAATGCTTTCCCTATTTTAAAAAATAGATTTTACCCGACAGTGTATCACTCCACATACTCAGAAACCAAGTCTAGAGGAGTTTCCATCCAAATTTCAGCTAGAGTCCCATGGTCTCTACTTGACATACGAACAGACCCGATGGGAAGGTACCTCTTCCTTAAAGGCATGATAGGAGAGGTGAAAGTAACCATAGCCAATCTCTATGCTCCAAACTGCCAACAAGATGTTTTCACCAGGAAACACCTTAAACTACTCCAAACTTTCTCAGAAGGCCAGCTCATTATGGGTGGCGATCCCATCAGAAGATACTTCGGCGGGGATTTCCTCCACGCCCAGAGGTACACGTAAAATGATACATGCAGCTTTACACGCGGTACAATTGATAGATGTCTGGCGCCTCTGGCACCCAGGAGAAAGGGATTATACATTCTATTCCCAACCACACCATTCCTACTCACGCATAGAACTTTGTGCCTCATGGACAGTTACAGGCAGTCAGGGCCGCCACTATAGGGTCAATCACGTGGTCTGACCATGCCCCAGTCATGATGAGATATGCTTTGACGGACTTCCACAGGGGACAAAGGAAACCTTGGAGACTTAATGAGAGCCTCCTACAAGACCCGGAGACACTGGCTGACATAACGAGAGAAATCACACATTATTTTCAAGCTAACACATCCTCAAACGGTGACACGGGACTAGTTTGGGAGGCCCACAAGGCAGTGATCCGGGGTGTTCTCATAAAACATGGGGCGAGACTTAAAAACATGAGGACTGAACAAATGACCTTACTAATCAACAAACTACAGACGCTCGAAACCTCACATAAGCAGAATCAGACTAGACTAATAGGAGCCGAACTTGACACGATTCGTATGCAAATCAAAGACTTACTCCACTTCAAAGCTAAAGCGGCATTACAGATTTCCCGGAAAAAAGTGTATGAGTCAGGAAACAAATGTGGCAGACTGTTAGCACAATCCCTTCGAACACAAAAGTTAGCATCTTATATACCACACGTAACTTCCCCCGAAGGTCAGAAAAGGAGTCTACCCCAACAAATTACAAATGAATTCAAATCTTATTACGAGAAATTATATAACCTACCCACGACACCACAGACACCGGAACAAATGACAGAATACTTAACTAAATCGCTAATGCCCACATTACAGACTGAAACACGAGACATCTTAGAGGAACCTATTACACTGCCAGAGATACAACTAGCAATACGTAACACAAAACCAGGGAAAGCTCCAGGCCCAGACGGCCTGACGACTCAATATTACAAAACATTACTACCATCTCTGGGAAATCACCTATTAAAACTGTTCAATAATCATAGTGAGGGGGACATCTTTCATAGTTCTACACTACAGGCCCAGATTTCGGTTATTCTCAAGGAAGGGAAGGACCAGACACAATGTGGAATTACCGCCCAATTTCCTTACTCAATACAGACCTCAAATTGTTCACCAAAATATTAGCAACCAGATTACAGCTACACTTACCCCAGCTAATACACGTAGACCAAGTGGGATTTGTCCCAACCAGGGAAGCAAGGGACAACACCATTAAAGTCTTGAACCTACTCCACACGGCCAACAACACAAACACTCCAAGCGTCTTTATCAGCACCGACGCCGAAAAGGCGTTTGACCGCGTAAATTGGGCGTTTATGTTTGCAACACTTCGACATGTAGGGATCGGCAATACCATGATGAGATGGATAAAAGCAGTCTACACGACACCGACGGCTAGAATCAGGGCAAATGGAGTACTATCAGACACGTTCCCGATCACCAATGGGACGAGACAGGGGTGCCCTCTCTCTCCCCTTCTTTTTGCACTATCAATCGAACCCTTCTTGTGCCACATTAGACTAAACCCCAATATCTCGGGAGTAATGATAAACCAGGCACAATATAAGGTGTCCGCTTACGCGGACGACCTTATGTTTTCTATCACAAACCCAATAACATCACTCCCGAACCTACTCAAGGAATTTGACATATACGGTTCCCTCTCCAATCTGAGGATCAATCTCACCAAATCAGAAGCCATGGGGGTGGGAATACCACACTCAGGGCTTACACTTCTACAATCTAACTTCCACCTAAAATGGACCAACACAGCACTGAAATACCTGGGTACAAACACTTTCGAAGCTTTACACACTAAACTTCTCGCCACTACTAAAAACAATCATATCACTTTTAAATAATTGGAGCAAGGGACTACACTCCTGGTTGGGAAGGTGTAACATACTAAAAATGTCCATACTCCCAAAGTTCCTCTACCTCATGCAGGCCCTGCCAGTAAACATACCCTCATCCTACCTCAAGCAAATACAGTCGACATTCACCGAATTCGTATGGGCCAAACAAAGACCACGACTTTCAAACAAAATACTTGTCCTCCCCAAACAATATGGGGGTCTGGCATTGCCGGATGCCCGTTCTTACTATCAGGCAACTCATTTGGGAAGAATGGTGGATTGGTGTCGTCACCGAGAAACCAAACTATGGGTCCAAATGGAACAAGATCAAAGTACAGTGCCTCTCCAGAGGGTCCCATGGTGTTACTCAAACTTGCCATCGGAGACCAGGAGACACCCTCTAATAGGTGCGACTGCACAAATCTGTGCCAGGCATATCGCACGGGCAACACTAACTTCGCCGAATTCCCCTCTATACCCAATACTAGGAAACCCATTATTTACACCGGGCTTGAAGGACACGGTCTTTAGAAACATGGCAGAGTCAGGCCTACACCAAGCGTCCCACTTCAGCTCTGGAAGTCGATGGAAAACAGCCGCAGAACTCTCTGATCCCATGGGCATATTTCGCCTAGACTTTTTGAGGGCATCTCAGTTAAGCCATTTTCTGAAAACACTCCAACCTCCCACGAACGCCCAAATTCTTACCACATTAGAAGAACTTTGTTCCGCCTCGGGGGTAGTACCACACACGCTCTCTCTGATGTACAACCTGTTAAATACACCACCGACGGACTTCGTACCACCGGGCCTACTTAAATGGGAAAGAGACCTAGACTGCAATTTTACCACACCCAAGAGACAACAAATCCTCCGATTCACGCACAAGTCCTCTATCTGCGCCAAAACCCAAGAGACAAACTACAAAATTCTCACTCAGTGGTACAGAACCCCAGCACTGCTACACAAGTTTTTTCCGACGACATCCGACCTCTGCTGGCGATGCCAGACAGAACCAGGGACATTATTGCATAGCTTCTGGTCATGTCCCAGACTAGCGAACTTTTGGCAAACAATACGGGAGATAGTAGGTAAATTTACAGATTACAACATCAGTTACGACCCAGCCTTTTTCCACCTACATGCATCAGACATCCCGATAAAGACTTACAAAAACTCAGTGACCCGACACCTCTTAGACGCAGCTAAAGCCTGCATCCCACTACATTACATCTTATTAACACACTCCTTGATCGCTGCGAATGCTTCCCTTTACCCCTTTCTCTCCCTTTTCCCTACCCTATCCCCTAGCCCCTCAACCACCCCCCCTTCCTTATCCTTTTCTTTCCTTCTCTTAGTAGGATACTCCTACAATTAAATTGTGGGTAAAAAAAAAATAGAAGGGAAGGAGCTCATGGGACTGTACTAACCTAACATGACACATAGTAAGACGCATATAGGTTCCTTTCCAGGGTGGAGAGAAGCCTACACCTATTTTTATTGACTAATGCATATTGATGTGTTATATAATTGTTATGTTTGCTGTCAATTCTCTGTACATTGTACTGTATCGGTCCATGTGGGCCTCCTTTTCTGTTATAAATAAAAAATTAAAAAAAAAAAGAACATGCATATCATTATTTGTCTACATGGGAATTATGGGTGGAATATTGTTTATAAATATACATAGTAACCTATTTAACCCCTTTCTGATAAGAATATGCATATAAATATTTTTCAGTATGGGGATTATAGGTGGAATAATGTTTATAAATATACATAGGAACCTATTTAACCCATTTCTGGTAAGAATATGCATTTAATTATTTTTCTACATAGGGATTATGGGTGGAATGCTGTTTTAAAATATACATAGGAACCTATTTAACCAATTTCTGATAAGAATATGCATATAATTATTTTTCTATATGGGGATTATGGTGGAAAATTGTTTATAAATATACATAGGAACCTAATTAAAGTATTTCTGATAAGAATATTAATATAATTATTTGTCTATATGGGGATTATGGGTGGAATATTGTTTATAAATATACATAGAAACATATTTAACCCATTTCTGATAAGAATATGCATATAATTATTTTTCTATATGGGGTTATGGGTGGAATATTGCTTATAAATATACATAGGTAACTAATTAACCCATTTCTGATAAAAATATGCATATAATTATTTTTCTACATGGGGATTATTGGGTGAATATGTTTATAAATATACATAGGAACCTATTTAACCAATTTCTGATAGGAATATGCATATAATTATTTTTCTATATGGGGATTACGGATGGAATATTGTTTATAAATATACATAGGAACCTATTTAACCCATTTCTGATAAGAATATGCATATAATTATTTTTCTATATGGGGTTATGGGTGGAATAATGTTAATAAATATACATAGGAACCTAATTAAAGCATTTCTCATAAGAATATGCATATAATTATTTTTCTACATGGGGATTATTGGGTGAATATGTTTATAAATATACATAGGAACCTATTTAACCAATTTCTGATAGGAATATGCATATAATTATTTTTCTATATGGGGATTATGGTGGAATATTGTTTATAAATATACATAGGAACCTATTTAACCCATTTCTGATAAGAATATGCATATAATTATTTTTCTATATTGGGTTATGGGTGGAATATTGTTTATAAATATACATAGGAACCTAATTAAAGCATTTCTGATAAAAATATGCTTATAATTATTTTTCTACATGGGGACTATAGTGGAAAGTTGTTTATAAATATACATAGGAACCTATTTAACCCATTTCTGATAAGAATATGCATATAATTATTTTTCTACATGGAGATTATGGGTGGAATATTGTTTCTAAATATACATAGGAATGTATTTAACCTATTTCTGATAAGAATATGCATATAATTATTTTTCTATATAGGGATTATGGTGGGAAAATGTTTATAATTATACATAGGAACCTATTTAACCCATTTCTGATAAGAATATGCATATAATTATTTTTCTATATGGGGTTATGGGTGGAATATTGTATATAAATATACATATGAACCTAATTAAAGCATTTCTCATAAGAATATGCATATAATTATTTTTCTACATAGGGATTATGGGTGGAATGCTGTTTTAAAATATACATAGGAACCTATTTAACCAATTTCTGATAAGAATATGCATATAATTATTTTTCTATATTGGGAGTTTGGTGGAAAATTGTTTATAAATATACATAGGAACCTATTTAACCCATTGCTCATAAGAATATTAATATAATTATTTGTCTATATGGGGATTATGGGTGGAATATTGTTTATAAATATACATAGGAACATATTTAACCCATTTCTGATAAGAATATGCATATAATTGTTTTTCTATATGGGGTTATGGGTGGAATATTGCTTATAAATATACATAGGAAACTAATTAACCCATTTCTGATAAAAATATGCATATAATTATTTTTCTACATGGGGATTATTGGGTGAATATGTTTATAAATATACATAGGAACCTATTTAACCAATTTCTGATAGGAATATGCATATAATTATTTTTCTATATGGGGATTATGGTGGAATATTGTTTATAAATATACATAGGAACCTATTTAACCCATTTCTGATAAGAATATGCATATAATTATTTTTCTATATTGGGTTATAGGTGGAATATTGTTTATAAATATACATAGGAACCTAATTAAAGTATTTCTTATAAGAATATGCATATAATTATTTTTCTACATGGGGATTATTGGTGGAATATTGTTTATAAATATACATAGGACCCTATTTAACCTATTTCTGATAAGAATATGCATATAATTATATTTCTATATGGGGTTATGGGTGGAATAGTGTTAATAAATATACATAGGAACCTAATTAAAGCATTTCTGATAAGAATATGCTTATAATTATTTTTCTACATGGGGACTATAGTGGAAAGCTGTTTATAAATATACATAGCAACCTATTTAACCCATTTCTGATAAGAATATGCATATAATTATTTTTCTACATGGAGATTATGGGTGGAATATTGTTTCTAAATATACATAGGAATGTATTTAACCTATTTCTGATAAGAATATGCATATAATTATTTTTCTATATAGGGATTATGGTGGGAAAATGTTTATAATTATACATAGGAACCTATTTAACCCCTTTCTGATAAGAATATGCATATAATTATTTTTGTATATGGGGAGTATGGTGGAAAATTGTTTATAAATATACATAGGAACCTATTTAACCAATTTCTGATAAGAATATGCATATAATTATTTTTCTATATGGGGAGTTTGGTGGAAAATTGTTTATAAATATACATAGGAACCTATTTAACCCTTTGCTCATAAGAATATTAATATAATTATTTGTCTATATGGGGATTATGGGTGGAATATTGTTTATAAATATACATAGGAATATATTTAACCCATTTCTGATAAGAATATGCATATAATTGTTTTTCTATATGGGGTTATGGGTGGAATATTGCTTATAAATATACATAGGAAACTAATTAACCCATTTCTGATAAAATATGCATATAATTATTTTTCTACATGGGGATTATTGGGTGAATATGTTTATAAATATACATAGGAACCTATTTAACCAATTTCTGATAGGAATATACATATAATTATTTTTCTATATGGGGATTATGGTGGAATATTGTTTATAAATATACATAGGAACCTATTTAACCCATTTCTGATAAGAATATGCATATAATTATTTTTCTATATCGGGTTATGGGTGGAATATTGTTTATAAATATACATAGGAACCTAATTCAAGTATTTGTTATAAGAATATGCATATAATTCTTTTTCTACATGGGGATTATTGGTGGAATATTGTTTATAAATATACATAGGACCCTATTTAACCTATTTCTGATAAGAATATGCATATAATTATATTTCTATATGGGGTTATGGGTGGAATAGTGTTAATAAATATACATAGGAACCTAATTAAAGCATTTCTGATAAGAATATGCTTATAATTATTTTTCTACATGGGGACTATAGTGGAAAGTTGTTTATAAATATACATAGGAACCTATTTAACCCATTTCTGATAAGAATATGCATATAATTATTTTTCTACATGGAGATTATGGGTGGAATATTGTTTCTAAATATACATAGGAATGTATTTAACCTATTTCTGATAAGAATATGCATATAATTATTTTTCTATATAGGGATTATGGTGGAAAAATGTTTATAATTATACATAGGAACCTATTTAACCCATTTCTGATAAGAATATGCATATAATTATTTTTCTATATGGGGTTATGGGTGGAATATTGTATATAAATATACATAGGAACCTAATTAAAGCATTTCTCATAAGAATATGCATATAATTATTTTTCTACATAGGGATTATTGGTGGAATATTGTTTATAAATATACATAGTAACCTATTTAACCCATTTCTGATAAGAATATGCATATAATTATTTTTCTATATGGGGCTAATTGTGGAATATTGTTTAAAAATATACATAGGAACCTAATTAAAGCATTTCTGATAAGAACATGCATATCATTATTTGTCTACATGGGAATTATGGGTGGAATATTGTTTATAAATATACATAGTAACCTATTTAACCCCTTTCTGATAAGAATATGCATATAAATATTTTTCAGTATGGGGATTATAGGTGGAATAATGTTTATAAATATACATAGGAACCTATTTAACCCATTTCTGGGAAGAATATGCATTTAATTATTTTTCTACATAGGGATTATGGGTGGAATGCTGTTTTAAAATATACATAGGAACCTATTTAACCAATTTCTGATAAGAATATGCATATAATTATTTTTCTATATGGGGATTATGGTGGAAAATTGTTTATAAATATACATAGGAACCTAATTAAAGTATTTCTGATAAGAATATTAATATAATTATTTGTCTATATGGGGATTATGGGTGGAATATTGTTTATAAATATACATAGAAACATATTTAACCCATTTCTGATAAGAATATGCATATAATTATTTTTCTATATGGGGTTATGGGTGGAATATTGCTTATAAATATACATAGGTAACTAATTAACCCATTTCTGATAAAAATATGCATATAATTATTTTTCTACATGGGGATTATTGGGTGAATATGTTTATAAATATACATAGGAACCTATTTAACCAATTTCTGATAGGAATATGCATATAATTATTTTTCTATATGGGGATTACGGATGGAATATTGTTTATAAATATACATAGGAACCTATTTAACCCATTTCTGATAAGAATATGCATATAATTATTTTTCTATATGGGGTTATGGGTGGAATAATGTTAATAAATATACATAGGAACCTAATTAAAGCATTTCTGATAAGAATATGCTTATAATTATTTTTCTACATGGGGACTATAGTGGAAAGTTGTTTATAAATATACATAGGAACCTATTTAACCCATTTCTGATAAGAATATGCATATAATTATTTTTCTACATGGAGATTATGGGTGGAATATTGTTTCTAAATATACATAGGAATGTATTTAACCTATTTCTGATAAGAATATGCATATAATTATTTTTCTATATAGGGATTATGGTGGAAAAATGTTTATAATTATACATAGGAACCTATTTAACCCATTTCTGATAAGAATATGCATATAATTATTTTTCTATATGGGGTTATGGGTGGAATATTGTATATAAATATACATAGGAACCTAATTAAAGCATTTCTCATAAGAATATGCATATAATTATTTTTCTACATAGGGATTATTGGTGGAATATTGTTTATAAATATACATAGTAACCTATTTAACCCATTTCTGATAAGAATATGCATATAATTATTTTTCTATATGGGGCTAATTGTGGAATATTGTTTAAAAATATACATAGGAACCTAATTAAAGCATTTCTGATAAGAACATGCATATCATTATTTGTCTACATGGGAATTATGGGTGGAATATTGTTTATAAATATACATAGTAACCTATTTAACCCCTTTCTGATAAGAATATGCATATAAATATTTTTCAGTATGGGGATTATAGGTGGAATAATGTTTATAAATATACATAGGAACCTATTTAACCCATTTCTGGTAAGAATATGCATTTAATTATTTTTCTACATAGGGATTATGGGTGGAATGCTGTTTTAAAATATACATAGGAACCTATTTAACCAATTTCTGATAAGAATATGCATATAATTATTTTTCTATATGGGGATTATGGTGGAAAATTGTTTATAAATATACATAGGAACCTAATTAAAGTATTTCTGATAAGAATATTAATATAATTATTTGTCTATATGGGGATTATGGGTGGAATATTGTTTATAAATATACATAGAAACATATTTAACCCATTTCTGATAAGAATATGCATATAATTATTTTTCTATATGGGGTTATGGGTGGAATATTGCTTATAAATATACATAGGTAACTAATTAACCCATTTCTGATAAAAATATGCATATAATTATTTTTCTACATGGGGGTTATTGGGTGAATATGTTTATAAATATACATAGGAACCTATTTAACCAATTTCTGATAGGAATATGCATATAATTATTTTTCTATATGGGGATTACGGATGGAATATTGTTTATAAATATACATAGGAACCTATTTAACCCATTTCTGATAAGAATATGCATATAATTATTTTTCTATATGGGGTTATGGGTGGAATAATGTTAATAAATATACATAGGAACCTAATTAAAGCATTTCTGATAAGAATATGCTTATAATTATTTTTCTACATGGGGACTATAGTGGAAAGTTGTTTATAAATATACATAGGAACCTATTTAACCCATTTCTGATAAGAATATGCATATAATTATGTTTGTACATGATGATTATGGGTGGAATATTGTTTCTAAATATACATAGGAATTTATTTAACCTATTTCTGATAAGAATATGCATATAATTATTTTTCTATATGGGATTATGGGTGGAATATTGTATATAAATATACATAGGAACCTAATTAAAGCATTTCTCATAAGAATATGCATATAATTATTTTTCTACATGGGGATTATTGGGTGAATATGTTTATAAATATACATAGGAACCTATTTAACCAATTTCTGATAGGAATATGCATATAATTATTTTTCTATATGGGGATTATGGTGGAATATTGTTTATAAATATACATAGGAACCTATTTAAACCATTTCTGATAAGAATATGCATATAATTATTTTTCTATATTGGGTTATGGGTGGAATATTGTTTATAAATATTCATAGTTACCTAATTAAAGTATTTCTTATAAGAATATGCATATAATTCTTTTTCTACATGGGGATTATTGGTGGAATATTGTTTATAAATATACATAGGACCCTATTTAACCTATTTCTGATAAGAATATGCATATAATTATATTTCTATATGGGGTTATGGGTTGAATAGTGTTAATAAATATACATAGGAACCTAATTAAAGCATTTCTGATAAAAATATGCTTATAATTATTTTTCTACATGGGGACTATAGTGGAAAGTTGTTTATAAATATACATAGGAACCTATTTAACCCATTTCTGATAAGAATATGCATATAATTATTTTTCTACATGGAGATTATGGGTGGAATATTGTTTCTAAATATACATAGGAATGTATTTAACCTATTTCTGATAAGAATATGCATATAATTATTTTTCTATATAGGGATTATGGTGGGAAAATGTTTATAATTATACATAGGAACCTATTTAACCCATTTCTGATAAGAATATGCATATAATTATTTTTCTATATGGGGTTATGGGTGGAATATTGTATATAAATATACATAGGAACCTAATTAAAGCATTTCTCATAAGAATATGCATATAATTATTTTTCTACATAGGGATTATGGGTGGAATGCTGTTTTAAAATATACATAGGAACCTATTTAACCAATTTCTGATAAGAATATGCATATAATTATTTTTCTATATGGGGATTATGGTGGAAAATTGTTTATAAATATACATAGGAACCTAATTAAAGCATTTCTGATAAGAATATGCATATCATTATTTGTCTACATGGGAATTATGGGTGGAATATTGTTTATAAATGTACATAGTAACCTAGTAACCTATTTAACCCCTTTCTGATAAGAATATGCATATAATTATTTTTGTATATGGGGAGTATGGTGGAAAATTGTTTATAAATATACATAGGAACCTATTTAACCAATTTCTGATAAGAATATGCATATAATTATTTTTCTATATTGGGAGTTTGGTGGAAAATTGTTTATAAATATACATAGGAACCTATTTAACCCATTGCTCATAAGAATATTAATATAATTATTTGTCTATATGGGGATTATGGGTGGAATATTGTTTATAACTATACATAGGAACATATTTAACCCATTTCTGATAAGAATATGCATATAATTGTTTTTCTATATGGGGTTATGGGTGGAATATTGCTTATAAATATACATAGGAAACTAATTAACCCATTTCTGATAAAAATATGCATATAATTATTTTTCTACATGGGGATTATTGGGTGAATATGTTTATAAATATACATAGGAACCTATTTAACCAATTTCTGATAGGAATATGCATATAATTATTTTTCTATATGGGGATTATGGTGGAATATTGTTTATAAATATACATAGGAACCTATTTAACCCATTTCTGATAAGAATATGCATATAATTATTTTTCTATATTGGGTTATGGGTGGAATATTGTTTATAAATATACATAGGAACCTAATTAAAGTATTTCTTATAAGAATATGCATATAATTATTTTTCTACATGGGGATTATTGGTGGAATATTGTTTATAAATATACATAGGACCCTATTTAACCTATTTCTGATAAGAATATGCATATAATTATATTTCTATATGGGGTTATGGGTGGAATAGTGTTAATAAATATACATAGGAACCTAATTAAAGCATTTCTGATAAGAATATGCTTATAATTATTTTTCTACATGGGGACTATAGTGGAAAGCTGTTTATAAATATACATAGCAACCTATTTAACCCATTTCTGATAAGAATATGCATATAATTATTTTTCTACATGGAGATTATGGGTGGAATATTGTTTCTAAATATACATAGGAATGTATTTAACCTATTTCTGATAAGAATATACATATAATTATTTTTCTATATAGGGATTATGGTGGGAAAATGTTTATAATTATACATAGGAACCTATTTAACCCATTTCTGATAAGAATATGCATATAATTATTTTTCTATATGGGGTTATGGGTGGAATATTGTATATAAATATACATAGGAACCTAATTAAAGCATTTCTCATAAAAATATGCATATAATTATTTTTCTACATAGGGATTATGGGTGGAATGCTGTTTTAAAATATACATAGGAACCTATTTAACCAATTTCTGATAAGAATATGCATATAATTATTTTTCTATATGGGGATTATGGTGGAAAATTGTTTATAAATATACATAGGAACCTAATTAAAGCATTTCTGATAAGAATATGCATATCATTATTTGTCTACATGGGAATTATGGGTGGAATATTGTTTATAAATATACATAGTAACCTATTTAACCCCTTTCTGATAAGAATATGCATATAATTATTTTTGTATATGGGGAGTATGGTGGAAAATTGTTTATAAATATACATAGGAACCTATTTAACCAATTTCTGATAAGAATATGCATATAATTATTTTTCTATATGGGGAGTTTGGTGGAAAATTGTTTATAAATATACATAGGAACCTATTTAACCCATTGCTCATAAGAATATTAATATAATTATTTGTCTATATGGGGATTATGGGTGGAATATTGTTTATAAATATACATAGGAATATATTTAACCCATTTCTGTTAAGAATATGCATATAATTGTTTTTCTATATGGGGTTATGGGTGGAATATTGCTTATAAATATACATAGGAAACTAATTAACCCATTTCTGATAAAATATGCATATAATTATTTTTCTACATGGGGATTATTGGGTGAATATGTTTATAAATATACATAGGAACCTATTTAACCAATTTCTGATAGGAATATACATATAATTATTTTTCTATATGGGGATTATGGTGGAATATTGTTTATAAATATACATAGGAACCTATTTAACCCATTTCTGATAAGAATATGCATATAATTATTTTTCTACATAGGGATTATGGTGGGAAAATGTTTATAATTATACATAGGAACCTATTTAACCCATTTCTGATAAGAATATGCATATAATTATTTTTCTATATGGGATTATGGGTGGAATATTGTATATAAATATACATAGGAACCTAATTAAAGCATTTCTCATAAGAATATGCATATAATTATTTTTCTACATGGGGATTATTGGGTGAATATGTTTATAAATATACATAGGAACCTATTTAACCAATTTCTGATAGGAATATGCATATAATTATTTTTCTATATGGGGATTATGGTGGAATATTGTTTATAAATATACATAGGAACCTATTTAACCCATTTCTGATAAGAATATGCATATAATTATTTTTCTATATTGGGTTATGGGTGGAATATTGTTTATAAATATTCATAGTTACCTAATTAAAGTATTTCTTATAAGAATATGCATATAATTCTTTTTCTACATGGGGATTATTGGTGGAATATTGTTTATAAATATACATAGGACCCTATTTAACCTATTTCTGATAAGAATATGCATATAATTATATTTCTATATGGGGTTATGGGTGGAATAGTGTTAATAAATATACATAGGAACCTAATTAAAGCATTTCTGATAAAAATATGCTTATAATTATTTTTCTACATGGGGACTATAGTGGAAAGTTGTTTATAAATATACATAGGAACCTATTTAACCCATTTCTGATAAGAATATGCATATAATTATTTTTCTACATGGAGATTATGGGTGGAATATTGTTTCTAAATATACATAGGAATGTATTTAACCTATTTCTGATAAGAATATGCATATAATTATTTTTCTATATAGGGATTATGGTGGGAAAATGTTTATAATTATACATAGGAACCTATTTAACCCATTTCTGATAAGAATATGCATATAATTATTTTTCTATATGGGGTTATGGGTGGAATATTGTATATAAATATACATAGGAACCTAATTAAAGCATTTCTCATAAGAATATGCATATAATTATTTTTCTACATAGGGATTATGGGTGGAATGCTGTTTTAAAATATACATAGGAACCTATTTAACCAATTTCTGATAAGAATATGCATATAATTATTTTTCTATATGGGGATTATGGTGGAAAATTGTTTATAAATATACATAGGAACCTAATTAAAGCATTTCTGATAAGAATATGCATATCATTATTTGTCTACATGGGAATTATGGGTGGAATATTGTTTATAAATGTACATAGTAACCTATTTAACCCCTTTCTGATAAGAATATGCATATAATTATTTTTGTATATGGGGAGTATGGTGGAAAATTGTTTATAAATATACATAGGAACCTATTTAACCAATTTCTGATAAGAATATGCATATAATTATTTTTCTATATTGGGAGTTTGGTGGAAAATTGTTTATAAATATACATAGGAACCTATTTAACCCATTGCTCATAAGAATATTAATATAATTATTTGTCTATATGGGGATTATGGGTGGAATATTGTTTATAAATATACATAGGAACATATTTAACCCATTTCTGATAAGAATATGCATATAATTGTTTTTCTATATGGGGTTATGGGTGGAATATTGCTTATAAATATACATAGGAAACTAATTAACCCATTTCTGATAAAAATATGCATATAATTATTTTTCTACATGGGGATTATTGGGTGAATATGTTTATAAATATACATAGGAACCTATTTAACCAATTTCTGATAGGAATATGCATATAATTATTTTTCTATATGGGGATTATGGTGGAATATTGTTTATAAATATACATAGGAACCTATTTAACCCATTTCTGATAAGAATATGCATATAATTATTTTTCTATATTGGGTTATGGGTGGAATATTGTTTATAAATATACATAGGAACCTAATTAAAGTATTTCTTATAAGAATATGCATATAATTATTTTTCTACATGGGGATTATTGGTGGAATATTGTTTATAAATATACATAGGACCCTATTTAACCTATTTCTGATAAGAATATGCATATAATTATATTTCTATATGGGGTTATGGGTGGAATAGTGTTAATAAATATACATAGGAACCTAATTAAAGCATTTCTGATAAGAATATGCTTATAATTATTTTTCTACATGGGGACTATAGTGGAAAGCTGTTTATAAATATACATAGCAACCTATTTAACCCATTTCTGATAAGAATATGCATATAATTATTTTTCTACATGGAGATTATGGGTGGAATATTGTTTCTAAATATACATAGGAATGTATTTAACCTATTTCTGATAAGAATATACATATAATTATTTTTCTATATAGGGATTATGGTGGGAAAATGTTTATAATTATACATAGGAACCTATTTAACCCATTTCTGATAAGAATATGCATATAATTATTTTTCTATATGGGGTTATGGGTGGAATATTGTATATAAATATACATAGGAACCTAATTAAAGCATTTCTCATAAAAATATGCATATAATTATTTTTCTACATAGGGATTATGGGTGGAATGCTGTTTTAAAATATACATAGGAACCTATTTAACCAATTTCTGATAAGAATATGCATATAATTATTTTTCTATATGGGGATTATGGTGGAAAATTGTTTATAAATATACATAGGAACCTAATTAAAGCATTTCTGATAAGAATATGCATATCATTATTTGTCTACATGGGAATTATGGGTGGAATATTGTTTATAAATATACATAGTAACCTATTTAACCCCTTTCTGATAAGAATATGCATATAATTATTTTTGTATATGGGGAGTATGGTGGAAAATTGTTTATAAATATACATAGGAACCTATTTAACCAATTTCTGATAAGAATATGCATATAATTATTTTTCTATATGGGGAGTTTGGTGGAAAATTGTTTATAAATATACATAGGAACCTATTTAACCCATTGCTCATAAGAATATTAATATAATTATTTGTCTATATGGGGATTATGGGTGGAATATTGTTTATAAATATACATAGGAATATATTTAACCCATTTCTGATAAGAATATGCATATAATTGTTCTTCTATATGGGGTTATGGGTGGAATATTGCTTATAAATATACATAGGAAACTAATTAACCCATTTCTGATAAAATATGCATATAATTATTTTTCTACATGGGGATTATTGGGTGAATATGTTTATAAATATACATAGGAACCTATTTAACCAATTTCTGATAGGAATATACATATAATTATTTTTCTATATGGGGATTATGGTGGAATATTGTTTATAAATATACATAGGAACCTATTTAACCCATTTCTGATAAGAATATGCATATAATTATTTTTCTATATCGGGTTATGGGTGGAATATTGTTTATAAATATACATAGGAACCTAATTCAAGTATTTGTTATAAGAATATGCATATAATTCTTTTTCTACATGGGGATTATTGGTGGAATATTGTTTATAAATATACATAGGACCCTATTTAACCTATTTCTGATAAGAATATGCATATAATTATATTTCTATATGGGGTTATGGGTGGAATAGTGTTAATAAATATACATAGGAACCTAATTAAAGCATTTCTGATAAGAATATGCTTATAATTATTTTTCTACATGGGGACTATAGTGGAAAGTTGTTTATAAATATACATAGGAACCTATTTAACCCATTTCTGATAAGAATATGCATATAATTATTTTTCTACATGGAGATTATGGGTGGAATATTGTTTCTAAATATACATAGGAATGTATTTAACCTATTTCTGATAAGAATATGCATATAATTATTTTTCTATATAGGGATTATGGTGGAAAAATGTTTATAATTATACATAGGAACCTATTTAACCCATTTCTGATAAGAATATGCATATAATTATTTTTCTATATGGGGTTATGGGTGGAATATTGTATATAAATATACATAGGAACCTAATTAAAGCATTTCTCATAAGAATATGCATATAATTATTTTTCTACATAGGGATTATTGGTGGAATATTGTTTATAAATATACATAGTAACCTATTTAACCCATTTCTGATAAGAATATGCATATAATTATTTTTCTATATGGGGCTAATTGTGGAATATTGTTTAAAAATATACATAGGAACCTAATTAAAGCATTTCTGATAAGAACATGCATATCATTATTTGTCTACATGGGAATTATGGGTGGAATATTGTTTATAAATATACATAGTAACCTATTTAACCCCTTTCTGATAAGAATATGCATATAAATATTTTTCAGTATGGGGATTATAGGTGGAATAATGTTTATAAATATACATAGGAACCTATTTAACCCATTTCTGGTAAGAATATGCATTTAATTATTTTTCTACATAGGGATTATGGGTGGAATGCTGTTTTAAAATATACATAGGAACCTATTTAACCAATTTCTGATAAGAATATGCATATAATTATTTTTCTATATGGGGATTATGGTGGAAAATTGTTTATAAATATACATAGGAACCTAATTAAAGTATTTCTGATAAGAATATTAATATAATTATTTGTCTATATGGGGATTATGGGTGGAATATTGTTTATAAATATACATAGAAACATATTTAACCCATTTCTGATAAGAATATGCATATAATTATTTTTCTATATGGGGTTATGGGTGGAATATTGCTTATAAATATACATAGGTAACTAATTAACCCATTTCTGATAAAAATATGCATATAATTATTTTTCTACATGGGGATTATTGGGTGAATATGTTTATAAATATACATAGGAACCTATTTAACCAATTTCTGATAGGAATATGCATATAATTATTTTTCTATATGGGGATTACGGATGGAATATTGTTTATAAATATACATAGGAACCTATTTAACCCATTTCTGATAAGAATATGCATATAATTATTTTTCTATATGGGGTTATGGGTGGAATAATGTTAATAAATATACATAGGAACCTAATTAAAGCATTTCTGATAAGAATATGCTTATAATTATTTTTCTACATGGGGACTATAGTGGAAAGTTGTTTATAAATATACATAGGAACCTATTTAACCCATTTCTGATAAGAATATGCATATAATTATGTTTGTACATGATGATTATGGGTGGAATATTGTTTCTAAATATACATAGGAATTTATTTAACCTATTTCTGATAAGAATATGCATATAATTATTTTTCTATATGGGATTATGGGTGGAATATTGTATATAAATATACATAGGAACCTAATTAAAGCATTTCTCATAAGAATATGCATATAATTATTTTTCTACATGGGGATTATTGGGTGAATATGTTTATAAATATACATAGGAACCTATTTAACCAATTTCTGATAGGAATATGCATATAATTATTTTTCTATATGGGGATTATGGTGGAATATTGTTTATAAATATACATAGGAACCTATTTAAACCATTTCTGATAAGAATATGCATATAATTATTTTTCTATATTGGGTTATGGGTGGAATATTGTTTATAAATATTCATAGTTACCTAATTAAAGTATTTCTTATAAGAATATGCATATAATTCTTTTTCTACATGGGGATTATTGGTGGAATATTGTTTATAAATATACATAGGACCCTATTTAACCTATTTCTGATAAGAATATGCATATAATTATATTTCTATATGGGGTTATGGGTTGAATAGTGTTAATAAATATACATAGGAACCTAATTAAAGCATTTCTGATAAAAATATGCTTATAATTATTTTTCTACATGGGGACTATAGTGGAAAGTTGTTTATAAATATACATAGGAACCTATTTAACCCATTTCTGATAAGAATATGCATATAATTATTTTTCTACATGGAGATTATGGGTGGAATATTGTTTCTAAATATACATAGGAATGTATTTAACCTATTTCTGATAAGAATATGCATATAATTATTTTTCTATATAGGGATTATGGTGGGAAAATGTTTATAATTATACATAGGAACCTATTTAACCCATTTCTGATAAGAATATGCATATAATTATTTTTCTATATGGGGTTATGGGTGGAATATTGTATATAAATATACATAGGAACCTAATTAAAGCATTTCTCATAAGAATATGCATATAATTATTTTTCTACATAGGGATTATGGGTGGAATGCTGTTTTAAAATATACATAGGAACCTATTTAACCAATTTCTGATAAGAATATGCATATAATTATTTTTCTATATGGGGATTATGGTGGAAAATTGTTTATAAATATACATAGGAACCTAATTAAAGCATTTCTGATAAGAATATGCATATCATTATTTGTCTACATGGGAATTATGGGTGGAATATTGTTTATAAATGTACATAGTAACCTAGTAACCTATTTAACCCCTTTCTGATAAGAATATGCATATAATTATTTTTGTATATGGGGAGTATGGTGGAAAATTGTTTATAAATATACATAGGAACCTATTTAACCAATTTCTGATAAGAATATGCATATAATTATTTTTCTATATTGGGAGTTTGGTGGAAAATTGTTTATAAATATACATAGGAACCTATTTAACCCATTGCTCATAAGAATATTAATATAATTATTTGTCTATATGGGGATTATGGGTGGAATATTGTTTATAACTATACATAGGAACATATTTAACCCATTTCTGATAAGAATATGCATATAATTGTTTTTCTATATGGGGTTATGGGTGGAATATTGCTTATAAATATACATAGGAAACTAATTAACCCATTTCTGATAAAAATATGCATATAATTATTTTTCTACATGGGGATTATTGGGTGAATATGTTTATAAATATACATAGGAACCTATTTAACCAATTTCTGATAGGAATATGCATATAATTATTTTTCTATATGGGGATTATGGTGGAATATTGTTTATAAATATACATAGGAACCTATTTAACCCATTTCTGATAAGAATATGCATATAATTATTTTTCTATATTGGGTTATGGGTGGAATATTGTTTATAAATATACATAGGAACCTAATTAAAGTATTTCTTATAAGAATATGCATATAATTATTTTTCTACATGGGGATTATTGGTGGAATATTGTTTATAAATATACATAGGACCCTATTTAACCTATTTCTGATAAGAATATGCATATAATTATATTTCTATATGGGGTTATGGGTGGAATAGTGTTAATAAATATACATAGGAACCTAATTAAAGCATTTCTGATAAGAATATGCTTATAATTATTTTTCTACATGGGGACTATAGTGGAAAGCTGTTTATAAATATACATAGCAACCTATTTAACCCATTTCTGATAAGAATATGCATATAATTATTTTTCTACATGGAGATTATGGGTGGAATATTGTTTCTAAATATACATAGGAATGTATTTAACCTATTTCTGATAAGAATATACATATAATTATTTTTCTATATAGGGATTATGGTGGGAAAATGTTTATAATTATACATAGGAACCTATTTAACCCATTTCTGATAAGAATATGCATATAATTATTTTTCTATATGGGGTTATGGGTGGAATATTGTATATAAATATACATAGGAACCTAATTAAAGCATTTCTCATAAAAATATGCATATAATTATTTTTCTACATAGGGATTATGGGTGGAATGCTGTTTTAAAATATACATAGGAACCTATTTAACCAATTTCTGATAAGAATATGCATATAATTATTTTTCTATATGGGGATTATGGTGGAAAATTGTTTATAAATATACATAGGAACCTAATTAAAGCATTTCTGATAAGAATATGCATATCATTATTTGTCTACATGGGAATTATGGGTGGAATATTGTTTATAAATATACATAGTAACCTATTTAACCCCTTTCTGATAAGAATATGCATATAATTATTTTTGTATATGGGGAGTATGGTGGAAAATTGTTTATAAATATACATAGGAACCTATTTAACCAATTTCTGATAAGAATATGCATATAATTATTTTTCTATATGGGGAGTTTGGTGGAAAATTGTTTATAAATATACATAGGAACCTATTTAACCCATTGCTCATAAGAATATTAATATAATTATTTGTCTATATGGGGATTATGGGTGGAATATTGTTTATAAATATACATAGGAATATATTTAACCCATTTCTGATAAGAATATGCATATAATTGTTTTTCTATATGGGGTTATGGGTGGAATATTGCTTATAAATATACATAGGAAACTAATTAACCCATTTCTGATAAAATATGCATATAATTATTTTTCTACATGGGGATTATTGGGTGAATATGTTTATAAATATACATAGGAACCTATTTAACCAATTTCTGATAGGAATATACATATAATTATTTTTCTATATGGGGATTATGGTGGAATATTGTTTATAAATATACATAGGAACCTATTTAACCCATTTCTGATAAGAATATGCATATAATTATTTTTCTATATAGGGATTATGGTGGGAAAATGTTTATAATTATACATAGGAACCTATTTAACCCATTTCTGATAAGAATATGCATATAATTATTTTTCTATATGGGATTATGGGTGGAATATTGTATATAAATATACATAGGAACCTAATTAAAGCATTTCTCATAAGAATATGCATATAATTATTTTTCTACATGGGGATTATTGGGTGAATATGTTTATAAATATACATAGGAACCTATTTAACCAATTTCTGATAGGAATATGCATATAATTATTTTTCTATATGGGGATTATGGTGGAATATTGTTTATAAATATACATAGGAACCTATTTAACCCATTTCTGATAAGAATATGCATATAATTATTTTTCTATATTGGGTTATGGGTGGAATATTGTTTATAAATATTCATAGTTACCTAATTAAAGTATTTCTTATAAGAATATGCATATAATTCTTTTTCTACATGGGGATTATTGGTGGAATATTGTTTATAAATATACATAGGACCCTATTTAACCTATTTCTGATAAGAATATGCATATAATTATATTTCTATATGGGGTTATGGGTGGAATAGTGTTAATAAATATACATAGGAACCTAATTAAAGCATTTCTGATAAAAATATGCTTATAATTATTTTTCTACATGGGGACTATAGTGGAAAGTTGTTTATAAATATACATAGGAACCTATTTAACCCATTTCTGATAAGAATATGCATATAATTATTTTTCTACATGGAGATTATGGGTGGAATATTGTTTCTAAATATACATAGGAATGTATTTAACCTATTTCTGATAAGAATATGCAAATAATTATTTTTCTATATAGGGATTATGGTGGGAAAATGTTTATAATTATACATAGGAACCTATTTAACCCATTTCTGATAAGAATATGCATATAATTATTTTTCTATATGGGGTTATGGGTGGAATATTGTATATAAATATACATAGGAACCTAATTAAAGCATTTCTCATAAGAATATGCATATAATTATTTTTCTACATAGGGATTATGGGTGGAATGCTGTTTTAAAATATACATAGGAACCTATTTAACCAATTTCTGATAAGAATATGCATATAATTATTTTTCTATATGGGGATTATGGTGGAAAATTGTTTATAAATATACATAGGAACCTAATTAAAGCATTTCTGATAAGAATATGCATATCATTATTTGTCTACATGGGAATTATGGGTGGAATATTGTTTATAAATGTACATAGTAACCTATTTAACCCCTTTCTGATAAGAATATGCATATAATTATTTTTGTATATGGGGAGTATGGTGGAAAATTGTTTATAAATATACATAGGAACCTATTTAACCAATTTCTGATAAGAATATGCATATAATTATTTTTCTATATTGGGAGTTTGGTGGAAAATTGTTTATAAATATACATAGGAACTTATTTAACCCATTGCTCATAAGAATATTAATATAATTATTTGTCTATATGGGGATTATGGGTGGAATATTGTTTATAAATATACATAGGAACATATTTAACCCATTTCTGATAAGAATATGCATATAATTGTTTTTCTATATGGGGTTATGGGTGGAATATTGCTTATAAATATACATAGGAAACTAATTAACCCATTTCTGATAAAAATATGCATATAATTATTTTTCTACATGGGGATTATTGGGTGAATATGTTTATAAATATACATAGGAACCTATTTAACCAATTTCTGATAGGAATATGCATATAATTATTTTTCTATATGGGGATTATGGTGGAATATTGTTTATAAATATACATAGGAACCTATTTAACCCATTTCTGATAAGAATATGCATATAATTATTTTTCTATATTGGGTTATGGGTGGAATATTGTTTATAAATATACATAGGAACCTAATTAAAGTATTTCTTATAAGAATATGCATATAATTATTTTTCTACACGGGGATTATTGGTGGAATATTGTTTATAAATATACATAGGACCCTATTTAACCTATTTCTGATAAGAATATGCATATAATTATATTTCTATATGGGGTTATGGGTGGAATAGTGTTAATAAATATACATAGGAACCTAATTAAAGCATTTCTGATAAGAATATGCTTATAATTATTTTTCTACATGGGGACTATAGTGGAAAGCTGTTTATAAATATACATAGCAACCTATTTAACCCATTTCTGATAAGAATATGCATATAATTATTTTTCTACATGGAGATTATGGGTGGAATATTGTTTCTAAATATACATAGGAATGTATTTAACCTATTTCTGATAAGAATATACATATAATTATTTTTCTATATAGGGATTATGGTGGGAAAATGTTTATAATTATACATAGGAACCTATTTAACCCATTTCTGATAAGAATATGCATATAATTATTTTTCTATATGGGGTTATGGGTGGAATATTGTATATAAATATACATAGGAACCTAATTAAAGCATTTCTCATAAAAATATGCATATAATTATTTTTCTACATAGGGATTATGGGTGGAATGCTGTTTTAAAATATACATAGGAACCTATTTAACCAATTTCTGATAAGAATATGCATATAATTATTTTTCTATATGGGGATTATGGTGGAAAATTGTTTATAAATATACATAGGAACCTAATTAAAGCATTTCTGATAAGAATATGCATATCATTATTTGTCTACATGGGAATTATGGGTGGAATATTGTTTATAAATATACATAGTAACCTATTTAACCCCTTTCTGATAAGAATATGCATATAATTATTTTTGTATATGGGGAGTATGGTGGAAAATTGTTTATAAATATACATAGGAACCTATTTAACCAATTTCTGATAAGAATATGCATATAATTATTTTTCTATATGGGGAGTTTGGTGGAAAATTGTTTATAAATATACATAGGAACCTATTTAACCCATTGCTCATAAGAATATTAATATAATTATTTGTCTATATGGGGATTATGGGTGGAATATTGTTTATAAATATACATAGGAATATATTTAACCCATTTCTGATAAGAATATGCATATAATTGTTTTTCTATATGGGGTTATGGGTGGAATATTGCTTATAAATATACATAGGAAACTAATTAACCCATTTCTGATAAAATATGCATATAATTATTTTTCTACATGGGGATTATTGGGTGAATATGTTTATAAATATACATAGGAACCTATTTAACCAATTTCTGATAGGAATATACATATAATTATTTTTCTATATGGGGATTATGGTGGAATATTGTTTATAAATATACATAGGAACCTATTTAACCCATTTCTGATAAGAATATGCATATAATTATTTTTCTATATCGGGTTATGGGTGGAATATTGTTTATAAATATACATAGGAACCTAATTCAAGTATTTGTTATAAGAATATGCATATAATTCTTTTTCTACATGGGGATTATTGGTGGAATATTGTTTATAAATATACATAGGACCCTATTTAACCTATTTCTGATAAGAATATGCATATAATTATATTTCTATATGGGGTTATGGGTGGAATAGTGTTAATAAATATACATAGGAACCTAATTAAAGCATTTCTGATAAGAATATGCTTATAATTATTTTTCTACATGGGGACTATAGTGGAAAGTTGTTTATAAATATACATAGGAACCTATTTAACCCATTTCTGATAAGAATATGCATATAATTATTTTTCTACATGGAGATTATGGGTGGAATATTGTTTCTAAATATACATAGGAATGTATTTAACCTATTTCTGATAAGAATATGCATATAATTATTTTTCTATATAGGGATTATGGTGGAAAAATGTTTATAATTATACATAGGAACCTATTTAACCCATTTCTGATAAGAATATGCATATAATTATTTTTCTATATGGGGTTATGGGTGGAATATTGTATATAAATATACATAGGAACCTAATTAAAGCATTTCTCATAAGAATATGCATATAATTATTTTTCTACATAGGGATTATTGGTGGAATATTGTTTATAAATATACATAGTAACCTATTTAACCCATTTCTGATAAGAATATGCATATAATTATTTTTCTATATGGGGCTAATTGTGGAATATTGTTTAAAAATATACATAGGAACCTAATTAAAGCATTTCTGATAAGAACATGCATATCATTATTTGTCTACATGGGAATTATGGGTGGAATATTGTTTATAAATATACATAGTAACCTATTTAACCCCTTTCTGATAAGAATATGCATATAAATATTTTTCAGTATGGGGATTATAGGTGGAATAATGTTTATAAATATACATAGGAACCTATTTAACCCATTTCTGGTAAGAATATGCATTTAATTATTTTTCTACATAGGGATTATGGGTGGAATGCTGTTTTAAAATATACATAGGAACCTATTTAACCAATTTCTGATAAGAATATGCATATAATTATTTTTCTATATGGGGATTATGGTGGAAAATTGTTTATAAATATACATAGGAACCTAATTAAAGTATTTCTGATAAGAATATTAATATAATTATTTGTCTATATGGGGATTATGGGTGGAATATTGTTTATAAATATACATAGAAACATATTTAACCCATTTCTGATAAGAATATGCATATAATTATTTTTCTATATGGGGTTATGGGTGGAATATTGCTTATAAATATACATAGGTAACTAATTAACCCATTTCTGATAAAAATATGCATATAATTATTTTTCTACATGGGGATTATTGGGTGAATATGTTTATAAATATACATAGGAACCTATTTAACCAATTTCTGATAGGAATATGCATATAATTATTTTTCTATATGGGGATTACGGATGGAATATTGTTTATAAATATACATAGGAACCTATTTAACCCATTTCTGATAAGAATATGCATATAATTATTTTTCTATATGGGGTTATGGGTGGAATAATGTTAATAAATATACATAGGAACCTAATTAAAGCATTTCTGATAAGAATATGCTTATAATTATTTTTCTACATGGGGACTATAGTGGAAAGTTGTTTATAAATATACATAGGAACCTATTTAACCCATTTCTGATAAGAATATGCATATAATTATGTTTGTACATGATGATTATGGGTGGAATATTGTTTCTAAATATACATAGGAATTTATTTAACCTATTTCTGATAAGAATATGCATATAATTATTTTTCTATATGGGATTATGGGTGGAATATTGTATATAAATATACATAGGAACCTAATTAAAGCATTTCTCATAAGAATATGCATATAATTATTTTTCTACATGGGGATTATTGGGTGAATATGTTTATAAATATACATAGGAACCTATTTAACCAATTTCTGATAGGAATATGCATATAATTATTTTTCTATATGGGGATTATGGTGGAATATTGTTTATAAATATACATAGGAACCTATTTAAACCATTTCTGATAAGAATATGCATATAATTATTTTTCTATATTGGGTTATGGGTGGAATATTGTTTATAAATATTCATAGTTACCTAATTAAAGTATTTCTTATAAGAATATGCATATAATTCTTTTTCTACATGGGAATTATTGGTGGAATATTGTTTATAAATATACATAGGACCCTATTTAACCTATTTCTGATAAGAATATGCATATAATTATATTTCTATATGGGGTTATGGGTTGAATAGTGTTAATAAATATACATAGGAACCTAATTAAAGCATTTCTGATAAAAATATGCTTATAATTATTTTTCTACATGGGGACTATAGTGGAAAGTTGTTTATAAATATACATAGGAACCTATTTAACCCATTTCTGATAAGAATATGCATATAATTATTTTTCTACATGGAGATTATGGGTGGAATATTGTTTCTAAATATACATAGGAATGTATTTAACCTATTTCTGATAAGAATATGCATATAATTATTTTTCTATATAGGGATTATGGTGGGAAAATGTTTATAATTATACATAGGAACCTATTTAACCCATTTCTGATAAGAATATGCATATAATTATTTTTCTATATGGGGTTATGGGTGGAATATTGTATATAAATATACATAGGAACCTAATTAAAGCATTTCTCATAAGAATATGCATATAATTATTTTTCTACATAGGGATTATGGGTGGAATGCTGTTTTAAAATATACATAGGAACCTATTTAACCAATTTCTGATAAGAATATGCATATAATTATTTTTCTATATGGGGATTATGGTGGAAAATTGTTTATAAATATACATAGGAACCTAATTAAAGCATTTCTGATAAGAATATGCATATCATTATTTGTCTACATGGGAATTATGGGTGGAATATTGTTTATAAATGTACATAGTAACCTAGTAACCTATTTAACCCCTTTCTGATAAGAATATGCATATAATTATTTTTGTATATGGGGAGTATGGTGGAAAATTGTTTATAAATATACATAGGAACCTATTTAACCAATTTCTGATAAGAATATGCATATAATTATTTTTCTATATTGGGAGTTTGGTGGAAAATTGTTTATAAATATACATAGGAACCTATTTAACCCATTGCTCATAAGAATATTAATATAATTATTTGTCTATATGGGGATTATGGGTGGAATATTGTTTATAACTATACATAGGAACATATTTAACCCATTTCTGATAAGAATATGCATATAATTGTTTTTCTATATGGGGTTATGGGTGGAATATTGCTTATAAATATACATAGGAAACTAATTAACCCATTTCTGATAAAAATATGCATATAATTATTTTTCTACATGGGGATTATTGGGTGAATATGTTTATAAATATACATAGGAACCTATTTAACCAATTTCTGATAGGAATATGCATATAATTATTTTTCTATATGGGGATTATGGTGGAATATTGTTTATAAATATACATAGGAACCTATTTAACCCATTTCTGATAAGAATATGCATATAATTATTTTTCTATATTGGGTTATGGGTGGAATATTGTTTATAAATATACATAGGAACCTAATTAAAGTATTTCTTATAAGAATATGCATATAATTATTTTTCTACATGGGGATTATTGGTGGAATATTGTTTATAAATATACATAGGACCCTATTTAACCTATTTCTGATAAGAATATGCATATAATTATATTTCTATATGGGGTTATGGGTGGAATAGTGTTAATAAATATACATAGGAACCTAATTAAAGCATTTCTGATAAGAATATGCTTATAATTATTTTTCTACATGGGGACTATAGTGGAAAGCTGTTTATAAATATACATAGCAACCTATTTAACCCATTTCTGATAAGAATATGCATATAATTATTTTTCTACATGGAGATTATGGGTGGAATATTGTTTCTAAATATACATAGGAATGTATTTAACCTATTTCTGATAAGAATATACATATAATTATTTTTCTATATAGGGATTATGGTGGGAAAATGTTTATAATTATACATAGGAACCTATTTAACCCATTTCTGATAAGAATATGCATATAATTATTTTTCTATATGGGGTTATGGGTGGAATATTGTATATAAATATACATAGGAACCTAATTAAAGCATTTCTCATAAAAATATGCATATAATTATTTTTCTACATAGGGATTATGGGTGGAATGCTGTTTTAAAATATACATAGGAACCTATTTAACCAATTTCTGATAAGAATATGCATATAATTATTTTTCTATATGGGGATTATGGTGGAAAATTGTTTATAAATATACATAGGAACCTAATTAAAGCATTTCTGATAAGAATATGCATATCATTATTTGTCTACATGGGAATTATGGGTGGAATATTGTTTATAAATATACATAGTAACCTATTTAACCCCTTTCTGATAAGAATATGCATATAATTATTTTTGTATATGGGGAGTATGGTGGAAAATTGTTTATAAATATACATAGGAACCTATTTAACCAATTTCTGATAAGAATATGCATATAATTATTTTTCTATATGGGGAGTTTGGTGGAAAATTGTTTATAAATATACATAGGAACCTATTTAACCCATTGCTCATAAGAATATTAATATAATTATTTGTCTATATGGGGATTATGGGTGGAATATTGTTTATAAATATACATAGGAATATATTTAACCCATTTCTGATAAGAATATGCATATAATTGTTTTTCTATATGGGGTTATGGGTGGAATATTGCTTATAAATATACATAGGAAACTAATTAACCCATTTCTGATAAAATATGCATATAATTATTTTTCTACATGGGGATTATTGGGTGAATATGTTTATAAATATACATAGGAACCTATTTAACCAATTTCTGATAGGAATATACATATAATTATTTTTCTATATGGGGATTATGGTGGAATATTGTTTATAAATATACATAGGAACCTATTTAACCCATTTCTGATAAGAATATGCATATAATTATTTTTCTATATAGGGATTATGGTGGGAAAATGTTTATAATTATACATAGGAACCTATTTAACCCATTTCTGATAAGAATATGCATATAATTATTTTTCTATATGGGATTATGGGTGGAATATTGTATATAAATATACATAGGAACCTAATTAAAGCATTTCTCATAAGAATATGCATATAATTATTTTTCTACATGGGGATTATTGGGTGAATATGTTTATAAATATACATAGGAACCTATTTAACCAATTTCTGATAGGAATATGCATATAATTATTTTTCTATATGGGGATTATGGTGGAATATTGTTTATAAATATACATAGGAACCTATTTAACCCATTTCTGATAAGAATATGCATATAATTATTTTTCTATATTGGGTTATGGGTGGAATATTGTTTATAAATATTCATAGTTACCTAATTAAAGTATTTCTTATAAGAATATGCATATAATTCTTTTTCTACATGGGGATTATTGGTGGAATATTGTTTATAAATATACATAGGACCCTATTTAACCTATTTCTGATAAGAATATGCATATAATTATATTTCTATATGGGGTTATGGGTGGAATAGTGTTAATAAATATACATAGGAACCTAATTAAAGCATTTCTGATAAAAATATGCTTATAATTATTTTTCTACATGGGGACTATAGTGGAAAGTTGTTTATAAATATACATAGGAACCTATTTAACCCATTTCTGATAAGAATATGCATATAATTATTTTTCTACATGGAGATTATGGGTGGAATATTGTTTCTAAATATACATAGGAATGTATTTAACCTATTTCTGATAAGAATATGCATATAATTATTTTTCTATATAGGGATTATGGTGGGAAAATGTTTATAATTATACATAGGAACCTATTTAACCCATTTCTGATAAGAATATGCATATAATTATTTTTCTATATGGGGTTATGGGTGGAATATTGTATATAAATATACATAGGAACCTAATTAAAGCATTTCTCATAAGAATATGCATATAATTATTTTTCTACATAGGGATTATGGGTGGAATGCTGTTTTAAAATATACATAGGAACCTATTTAACCAATTTCTGATAAGAATATGCATATAATTATTTTTCTATATGGGGATTATGGTGGAAAATTGTTTATAAATATACATAGGAACCTAATTAAAGCATTTCTGATAAGAATATGCATATCATTATTTGTCTACATGGGAATTATGGGTGGAATATTGTTTATAAATGTACATAGTAACCTATTTAACCCCTTTCTGATAAGAATATGCATATAATTATTTTTGTATATGGGGAGTATGGTGGAAAATTGTTTATAAATATACATAGGAACCTATTTAACCAATTTCTGATAAGAATATGCATATAATTATTTTTCTATATTGGGAGTTTGGTGGAAAATTGTTTATAAATATACATAGGAACCTATTTAACCCATTGCTCATAAGAATATTAATATAATTATTTGTCTATATGGGGATTATGGGTGGAATATTGTTTATAAATATACATAGGAACATATTTAACCCATTTCTGATAAGAATATGCATATAATTGTTTTTCTATATGGGGTTATGGGTGGAATATTGCTTATAAATATACATAGGAAACGAATTAACCCATTTCTGATAAAAATATGCATATAATTATTTTTCTACATGGGGATTATTGGGTGAATATGTTTATAAATATACATAGGAACCTATTTAACCAATTTCTGATAGGAATATGCATATAATTATTTTTCTATATGGGGATTATGGTGGAATATTGTTTATAAATATACATAGGAACCTATTTAACCCATTTCTGATAAGAATATGCATATAATTATTTTTCTATATTGGGTTATGGGTGGAATATTGTTTATAAATATACATAGGAACCTAATTAAAGTATTTCTTATAAGAATATGCATATAATTATTTTTCTACATGGGGATTATTGGTGGAATATTGTTTATAAATATACATAGGACCCTATTTAACCTATTTCTGATAAGAATATGCATATAATTATATTTCTATATGGGGTTATGGGTGGAATAGTGTTAATAAATATACATAGGAACCTAATTAAAGCATTTCTGATAAGAATATGCTTATAATTATTTTTCTACATGGGGACTATAGTGGAAAGCTGTTTATAAATATACATAGCAACCTATTTAACCCATTTCTGATAAGAATATGCATATAATTATTTTTCTACATGGAGATTATGGGTGGAATATTGTTTCTAAATATACATAGGAATGTATTTAACCTATTTCTGATAAGAATATACATATAATTATTTTTCTATATAGGGATTATGGTGGGAAAATGTTTATAATTATACATAGGAACCTATTTAACCCATTTCTGATAAGAATATGCATATAATTATTTTTCTATATGGGGTTATGGGTGGAATATTGTATATAAATATACATAGGAACCTAATTAAAGCATTTCTCATAAAAATATGCATATAATTATTTTTCTACATAGGGATTATGGGTGGAATGCTGTTTTAAAATATACATAGGAACCTATTTAACCAATTTCTGATAAGAATATGCATATAATTATTTTTCTATATGGGGATTATGGTGGAAAATTGTTTATAAATATACATAGGAACCTAATTAAAGCATTTCTGATAAGAATATGCATATCATTATTTGTCTACATGGGAATTATGGGTGGAATATTGTTTATAAATATACATAGTAACCTATTTAACCCCTTTCTGATAAGAATATGCATATAATTATTTTTGTATATGGGGAGTATGGTGGAAAATTGTTTATAAATATACATAGGAACCTATTTAACCAATTTCTGATAAGAATATGCATATAATTATTTTTCTATATGGGGAGTTTGGTGGAAAATTGTTTATAAATATACATAGGAACCTATTTAACCCATTGCTCATAAGAATATTAATATAATTATTTGTCTATATGGGGATTATGGGTGGAATATTGTTTATAAATATACATAGGAATATATTTAACCCATTTCTGATAAGAATATGCATATAATTGTTTTTCTATATGGGGTTATGGGTGGAATATTGCTTATAAATATACATAGGAAACTAATTAACCCATTTCTGATAAAATATGCATATAATTATTTTTCTACATGGGGATTATTGGGTGAATATGTTTATAAATATACATAGGAACCTATTTAAACAATTTCTGATAGGAATATACATATAATTATTTTTCTATATGGGGATTATGGTGGAATATTGTTTATAAATATACATAGGAACCTATTTAACCCATTTCTGATAAGAATATGCATATAATTATTTTTCTATATCGGGTTATGGGTGGAATATTGTTTATAAATATACATAGGAACCTAATTCAAGTATTTGTTATAAGAATATGCATATAATTCTTTTTCTACATGGGGATTATTGGTGGAATATTGTTTATAAATATACATAGGACCCTATTTAACCTATTTCTGATAAGAATATGCATATAATTATATTTCTATATGGGGTTATGGGTGGAATAGTGTTAATAAATATACATAGGAACCTAATTAAAGCATTTCTGATAAGAATATGCTTATAATTATTTTTCTACATGGGGACTATAGTGGAAAGTTGTTTATAAATATACATAGGAACCTATTTAACCCATTTCTGATAAGAATATGCATATAATTATTTTTCTACATGGAGATTATGGGTGGAATATTGTTTCTAAATATACATAGGAATGTATTTAACCTATTTCTGATAAGAATATGCATATAATTATTTTTCTATATAGGGATTATGGTGGAAAAATGTTTATAATTATACATAGGAACCTATTTAACCCATTTCTGATAAGAATATGCATATAATTATTTTTCTATATGGGGTTATGGGTGGAATATTGTATATAAATATACATAGGAACCTAATTAAAGCATTTCTCATAAGAATATGCATATAATTATTTTTCTACATAGGGATTATTGGTGGAATATTGTTTATAAATATACATAGTAACCTATTTAACCCATTTCTGATAAGAATATGCATATAATTATTTTTCTATATGGGGCTAATTGTGGAATATTGTTTAAAAATATACATAGGAACCTAATTAAAGCATTTCTGATAAGAACATGCATATCATTATTTGTCTACATGGGAATTATGGGTGGAATATTGTTTATAAATATACATAGTAACCTATTTAACCCCTTTCTGATAAGAATATGCATATAAATATTTTTCAGTATGGGGATTATAGGTGGAATAATGTTTATAAATATACATAGGAACCTATTTAACCCATTTCTGGTAAGAATATGCATTTAATTATTTTTCTACATAGGGATTATGGGTGGAATGCTGTTTTAAAATATACATAGGAACCTATTTAACCAATTTCTGATAAGAATATGCATATAATTATTTTTCTATATGGGGATTATGGTGGAAAATTGTTTATAAATATACATAGGAACCTAATTAAAGTATTTCTGATAAGAATATTAATATAATTATTTGTCTATATGGGGATTATGGGTGGAATATTGTTTATAAATATACATAGAAACATATTTAACCCATTTCTGATAAGAATATGCATATAATTATTTTTCTATATGGGGTTATGGGTGGAATATTGCTTATAAATATACATAGGTAACTAATTAACCCATTTCTGATAAAAATATGCATATAATTATTTTTCTACATGGGGATTATTGGGTGAATATGTTTATAAATATACATAGGAACCTATTTAACCAATTTCTGATAGGAATATGCATATAATTATTTTTCTATATGGGGATTACGGATGGAATATTGTTTATAAATATACATAGGAACCTATTTAACCCATTTCTGATAAGAATATGCATATAATTATTTTTCTATATGGGGTTATGGGTGGAATAATGTTAATAAATATACATAGGAACCTAATTAAAGCATTTCTGATAAGAATATGCTTATAATTATTTTTCTACATGGGGACTATAGTGGAAAGTTGTTTATAAATATACATAGGAACCTATTTAACCCATTTCTGATAAGAATATGCATATAATTATGTTTGTACATGATGATTATGGGTGGAATATTGTTTCTAAATATACATAGGAATTTATTTAACCTATTTCTGATAAGAATATGCATATAATTATTTTTCTATATGGGATTATGGGTGGAATATTGTATATAAATATACATAGGAACCTAATTAAAGCATTTCTCATAAGAATATGCATATAATTATTTTTCTACATGGGGATTATTGGGTGAATATGTTTATAAATATACATAGGAACCTATTTAACCAATTTCTGATAGGAATATGCATATAATTATTTTTCTATATGGGGATTATGGTGGAATATTGTTTATAAATATACATAGGAACCTATTTAAACCATTTCTGATAAGAATATGCATATAATTATTTTTCTATATTGGGTTATGGGTGGAATATTGTTTATAAATATTCATAGTTACCTAATTAAAGTATTTCTTATAAGAATATGCATATAATTCTTTTTCTACATGGGAATTATTGGTGGAATATTGTTTATAAATATACATAGGACCCTATTTAACCTATTTCTGATAAGAATATGCATATAATTATATTTCTATATGGGGTTATGGGTTGAATAGTGTTAATAAATATACATAGGAACCTAATTAAAGCATTTCTGATAAAAATATGCTTATAATTATTTTTCTACATGGGGACTATAGTGGAAAGTTGTTTATAAATATACATAGGAACCTATTTAACCCATTTCTGATAAGAATATGCATATAATTATTTTTCTACATGGAGATTATGGGTGGAATATTGTTTCTAAATATACATAGGAATGTATTTAACCTATTTCTGATAAGAATATGCATATAATTATTTTTCTATATAGGGATTATGGTGGGAAAATGTTTATAATTATACATAGGAACCTATTTAACCCATTTCTGATAAGAATATGCATATAATTATTTTTCTATATGGGGTTATGGGTGGAATATTGTATATAAATATACATAGGAACCTAATTAAAGCATTTCTCATAAGAATATGCATATAGTTATTTTTCTACATAGGGATTATGGGTGGAATGCTGTTTTAAAATATACATAGGAACCTATTTAACCAATTTCTGATAAGAATATGCATATAATTATTATTCTATATGGGGATTATGGTGGAAAATTGTTTATAAATATACATAGGAACCTAATTAAAGCATTTCTGATAAGAATATGCATATCATTATTTGTCTACATGGGAATTATGGGTGGAATATTGTTTATAAATGTACATAGTAACCTAGTAACCTATTTAACCCCTTTCTGATAAGAATATGCATATAATTATTTTTGTATATGGGGAGTATGGTGGAAAATTGTTTATAAATATACATAGGAACCTATTTAACCAATTTCTGATAAGAATATGCATATAATTATTTTTCTATATTGGGAGTTTGGTGGAAAATTGTTTATAAATATACATAGGAACCTATTTAACCCATTGCTCATAAGAATATTAATATAATTATTTGTCTATATGGGGATTATGGGTGGAATATTGTTTATAAATATACATAGGAACATATTTAACCCATTTCTGATAAGAATATGCATATAATTGTTTTTCTATATGGGGTTATGGGTGGAATATTGCTTATAAATATACATAGGAAACTAATTAACCCATTTCTGATAAAAATATGCATATAATTATTTTTCTACATGGGGATTATTGGGTGAATATGTTTATAAATATACATAGGAACCTATTTAACCAATTTCTGATAGGAATATGCATATAATTATTTTTCTATATGGGGATTATGGTGGAATATTGTTTATAAATATACATAGGAACCTATTTAACCCATTTCTGATAAGAATATGCATATAATTATTTTTCTATATTGGGTTATGGGTGGAATATTGTTTATAAATATACATAGGAACCTAATTAAAGTATTTCTTATAAGAATATGCATATAATTATTTTTCTACATGGGGATTATTGGTGGAATATTGTTTATAAATATACATAGGACCCTATTTAACCTATTTCTGATAAGAATATGCATATAATTATATTTCTATATGGGGTTATGGGTGGAATAGTGTTAATAAATATACATAGGAACCTAATTAAAGCATTTCTGATAAGAATATGCTTATAATTATTTTTCTACATGGGGACTATAGTGGAAAGCTGTTTATAAATATACATAGCAACCTATTTAACCCATTTCTGATAAGAATATGCATATAATTATTTTTCTACATGGAGATTATGGGTGGAATATTGTTTCTAAATATACATAGGAATGTATTTAACCTATTTCTGATAAGAATATACATATAATTATTTTTCTATATAGGGATTATGGTGGGAAAATGTTTATAATTATACATAGGAACCTATTTAACCCATTTCTGATAAGAATATGCATATAATTATTTTTCTATATGGGGTTATGGGTGGAATATTGTATATAAATATACATAGGAACCTAATTAAAGCATTTCTCATAAAAATATGCATATAATTATTTTTCTACATAGGGATTATGGGTGGAATGCTGTTTTAAAATATACATAGGAACCTATTTAACCAATTTCTGATAAGAATATGCATATAATTATTTTTCTATATGGGGATTATGGTGGAAAATTGTTTATAAATATACATAGGAACCTAATTAAAGCATTTCTGATAAGAATATGCATATCATTATTTGTCTACATGGGAATTATGGGTGGAATATTGTTTATAAATATACATAGTAACCTATTTAACCCCTTTCTGATAAGAATATGCATATAATTATTTTTGTATATGGGGAGTATGGTGGAAAATTGTTTATAAATATACATAGGAACCTATTTAACCAATTTCTGATAAGAATATGCATATAATTATTTTTCTATATGGGGAGTTTGGTGGAAAATTGTTTATAAATATACATAGGAACCTATTTAACCCATTGCTCATAAGAATATTAATATAATTATTTGTCTATATGGGGATTATGGGTGGAATATTGTTTATAAATATACATAGGAATATATTTAACCCATTTCTGATAAGAATATGCATATAATTGTTTTTCTATATGGGGTTATGGGTGGAATATTGCTTATAAATATACATAGGAAACTAATTAACCCATTTCTGATAAAATATGCATATAATTATTTTTCTACATGGGGATTATTGGGTGAATATGTTTATAAATATACATAGGAACCTATTTAACCAATTTCTGATAGGAATATACATATAATTATTTTTCTATATGGGGATTATGGTGGAATATTGTTTATAAATATACATAGGAACCTATTTAACCCATTTCTGATAAGAATATGCATATAATTATTTTTCTATATAGGGATTATGGTGGGAAAATGTTTATAATTATACATAGGAACCTATTTAACCCATTTCTGATAAGAATATGCATATAATTATTTTTCTATATGGGATTATGGGTGGAATATTGTATATAAATATACATAGGAACCTAATTAAAGCATTTCTCATAAGAATATGCATATAATTATTTTTCTACATGGGGATTATTGGGTGAATATGTTTATAAATATACATAGGAACCTATTTAACCAATTTCTGATAGGAATATGCATATAATTATTTTTCTATATGGGGATTATGGTGGAATATTGTTTATAAATATACATAGGAACCTATTTAACCCATTTCTGATAAGAATATGCATATAATTATTTTTCTATATTGGGTTATGGGTGGAATATTGTTTATAAATATTCATAGTTACCTAATTAAAGTATTTCTTATAAGAATATGCATATAATTCTTTTTCTACATGGGGATTATTGGTGGAATATTGTTTATAAATATACATAGGACCCTATTTAACCTATTTCTGATAAGAATATGCATATAATTATATTTCTATATGGGGTTATGGGTGGAATAGTGTTAATAAATATACATAGGAACCTAATTAAAGCATTTCTGATAAAAATATGCTTATAATTATTTTTCTACATGGGGACTATAGTGGAAAGTTGTTTATAAATATACATAGGAACCTATTTAACCCATTTCTGATAAGAATATGCATATAATTATTTTTCTACATGGAGATTATGGGTGGAATATTGTTTCTAAATATACATAGGAATGTATTTAACCTATTTCTGATAAGAATATGCATATAATTATTTTTCTATATAGGGATTATGGTGGGAAAATGTTTATAATTATACATAGGAACCTATTTAACCCATTTCTGATAAGAATATGCATATAATTATTTTTCTATATGGGGTTATGGGTGGAATATTGTATATAAATATACATAGGAACCTAATTAAAGCATTTCTCATAAGAATATGCATATAATTATTTTTCTACATAGGGATTATGGGTGGAATGCTGTTTTAAAATATACATAGGAACCTATTTAACCAATTTCTGATAAGAATATGCATATAATTATTTTTCTATATGGGGATTATGGTGGAAAATTGTTTATAAATATACATAGGAACCTAATTAAAGCATTTCTGATAAGAATATGCATATCATTATTTGTCTACATGGGAATTATGGGTGGAATATTGTTTATAAATGTACATAGTAACCTATTTAACCCCTTTCTGATAAGAATATGCATATAATTATTTTTGTATATGGGGAGTATGGTGGAAAATTGTTTATAAATATACATTAGGAACCTATTTAACCAATTTCTGATAAGAATATGCATATAATTATTTTTCTATATTGGGAGTTTGGTGGAAAATTGTTTATAAATATACATAGGAACCTATTTAACCCATTGCTCATAAGAATATTAATATAATTATTTGTCTATATGGGGATTATGGGTGGAATATTGTTTATAAATATACATAGGAACATATTTAACCCATTTCTGATAAGAATATGCATATAATTGTTTTTCTATATGGGGTTATGGGTGGAATATTGCTTATAAATATACATAGGAAACGAATTAACCCATTTCTGATAAAAATATGCATATAATTATTTTTCTACATGGGGATTATTGGGTGAATATGTTCATAAATATACATAGGAACCTATTTAACCAATTTCTGATAGGAATATGCATATAATTATTTTTCTATATGGGGATTATGGTGGAATATTGTTTATAAATATACATAGGAACCTATTTAACCCATTTCTGATAAGAATATGCATATATTTATTTTTCTATATTGGGTTATGGGTGGAATATTGTTTATAAATATACATAGGAACCTAATTAAAGTATTTCTTATAAGAATATGCATATAATTATTTTTCTACATGGGGATTATTGGTGGAATATTGTTTATAAATATACATAGGACCCTATTTAACCTATTTCTGATAAGAATATGCATATAATTATATTTCTATATGGGGTTATGGGTGGAATAGTGTTAATAAATATACATAGGAACCTAATTAAAGCATTTCTGATAAGAATATGCTTATAATTATTTTTCTACATGGGGACTATAGTGGAAAGCTGTTTATAAATATACATAGCAACCTATTTAACCCATTTCTGATAAGAATATGCATATAATTATTTTTCTACATGGAGATTATGGGTGGAATATTGTTTCTAAATATACATAGGAATGTATTTAACCTATTTCTGATAAGAATATACATATAATTATTTTTCTATATAGGGATTATGGTGGGAAAATGTTTATAATTATACATAGGAACCTATTTAACCCATTTCTGATAAGAATATGCATATAATTATTTTTCTATATGGGGTTATGGGTGGAATATTGTATATAAATATACATAGGAACCTAATTAAAGCATTTCTCATAAAAATATGCATATAATTATTTTTCTACATAGGGATTATGGGTGGAATGCTGTTTTAAAATATACATAGGAACCTATTTAACCAATTTCTGATAAGAATATGCATATAATTATTTTTCTATATGGGGATTATGGTGGAAAATTGTTTATAAATATACATAGGAACCTAATTAAAGCATTTCTGATAAGAATATGCATATCATTATTTGTCTACATGGGAATTATGGGTGGAATATTGTTTATAAATATACATAGTAACCTATTTAACCCCTTTCTGATAAGAATATGCATATAATTATTTTTGTATATGGGGAGTATGGTGGAAAATTGTTTATAAATATACATAGGAACCTATTTAACCAATTTCTGATAAGAATATGCATATAATTATTTTTCTATATGGGGAGTTTGGTGGAAAATTGTTTATAAATATACATAGGAACCTATTTAACCCATTGCTCATAAGAATATTAATATAATTATTTGTCTATATGGGGATTATGGGTGGAATATTGTTTATAAATATACATAGGAATATATTTAACCCATTTCTGATAAGAATATGCATATAATTGTTTTTCTATATGGGGTTATGGGTGGAATATTGCTTATAAATATACATAGGAAACTAATTAACCCATTTCTGATAAAATATGCATATAATTATTTTTCTACATGGGGATTATTGGGTGAATATGTTTATAAATATACATAGGAACCTATTTAACCAATTTCTGATAGGAATATACATATAATTATTTTTCTATATGGGGATTATGGTGGAATATTGTTTATAAATATACATAGGAACCTATTTAACCCATTTCTGATAAGAATATGCATATAATTATTTTTCTATATCGGGTTATGGGTGGAATATTGTTTATAAATATACATAGGAACCTAATTCAAGTATTTGTTATAAGAATATGCATATAATTCTTTTTCTACATGGGGATTATTGGTGGAATATTGTTTATAAATATACATAGGACCCTATTTAACCTATTTCTGATAAGAATATGCATATAATTATATTTCTATATGGGGTTATGGGTGGAATAGTGTTAATAAATATACATAGGAACCTAATTAAAGCATTTCTGATAAGAATATGCTTATAATTATTTTTCTACATGGGGACTATAGTGGAAAGTTGTTTATAAATATACATAGGAACCTATTTAACCCATTTCTGATAAGAATATGCATATAATTATTTTTCTACATGGAGATTATGGGTGGAATATTGTTTCTAAATATACATAGGAATGTATTTAACCTATTTCTGATAAGAATATGCATATAATTATTTTTCTATATAGGGATTATGGTGGAAAAATGTTTATAATTATACATAGGAACCTATTTAACCCATTTCTGATAAGAATATGCATATAATTATTTTTCTATATGGGGTTATGGGTGGAATATTGTATATAAATATACATAGGAACCTAATTAAAGCATTTCTCATAAGAATATGCATATAATTATTTTTCTACATAGGGATTATTGGTGGAATATTGTTTATAAATATACATAGTAACCTATTTAACCCATTTCTGATAAGAATATGCATATAATTATTTTTCTATATGGGGCTAATTGTGGAATATTGTTTAAAAATATACATAGGAACCTAATTAAAGCATTTCTGATAAGAACATGCATATCATTATTTGTCTACATGGGAATTATGGGTGGAATATTGTTTATAAATATACATAGTAACCTATTTAACCCCTTTCTGATAAGAATATGCATATAAATATTTTTCAGTATGGGGATTATAGGTGGAATAATGTTTATAAATATACATAGGAACCTATTTAACCCATTTCTGGTAAGAATATGCATTTAATTATTTTTCTACATAGGGATTATGGGTGGAATGCTGTTTTAAAATATACATAGGAACCTATTTAACCAATTTCTGATAAGAATATGCATATAATTATTTTTCTATATGGGGATTATGGTGGAAAATTGTTTATAAATATACATAGGAACCTAATTAAAGTATTTCTGATAAGAATATTAATATAATTATTTGTCTATATGGGGATTATGGGTGGAATATTGTTTATAAATATACATAGAAACATATTTAACCCATTTCTGATAAGAATATGCATATAATTATTTTTCTATATGGGGTTATGGGTGGAATATTGCTTATAAATATACATAGGTAACTAATTAACCCATTTCTGATAAAAATATGCATATAATTATTTTTCTACATGGGGATTATTGGGTGAATATGTTTATAAATATACATAGGAACATATTTAACCAATTTCTGATAGGAATATGCATATAATTAATTTTCTATATGTGGATTACGGATGGAATATTGTTTATAAATATACATAGGAACCTATTTAACCCATTTCTGATAAGAATATGCATATAATTATTTTTCTATATGGGGTTATGGGTGGAATAATGTTAATAAATATACATAGGAACCTAATTAAACCATTTCTGATAAGAATATGCTTATAATTATTTTTCTACATGGGGACTATAGTGGAAAGTTGTTTATAAATATACATAGGAACCTATTTAACCCATTTCTGATAAGAATATGCATATAATTATTTTTCTATATAGGGATTATGGTGGGAAAATGTTTATAATTATACATAGGAACCTATTTAACCCATTTCTGATAAGAATATGCATATAATTATTTTTCTATATGGGGTTATGGGTGGAATATTGTATATAAATATACATAGGAACCTAATTAAAGCATTTCTCATAAGAATATGCATATAATTATTTTTCTACATAGGGATTATGGGTGGAATGCTGTTTTAAAATATACATAGGAACCTATTTAACCAATTTCTGATAAGAATATGCATATAATTATTTTTCTATATGGGGATTATGGTGGAAAATTGTTTATAAATATACATAGGAACCTAATTAAAGCATTTCTGATAAGAATATGCATATCATTATTTGTCTACATGGGAATTATGGGTGGAATATTGTTTATAAATGTACATAGTAACCTAGTAACCTATTTAACCCCTTTCTGATAAGAATATGCATATAATTATTTTTGTATATGGGGAGTATGGTGGAAAATTGTTTATAAATATACATAGGAACCTATTTAACCAATTTCTGATAAGAATATGCATATAATTATTTTTCTATATTGGGAGTTTGGTGGAAAATTGTTTATAAATATACATAGGAACCTATTTAACCCATTGCTCATAAGAATATTAATATAATTATTTGTCTATATGGGGATTATGGGTGGAATATTGTTTATAACTATACATAGGAACATATTTAACCCATTTCTGATAAGAATATGCATATAATTGTTTTTCTATATGGGGTTATGGGTGGAATATTGCTTATAAATATACATAGGAAACTAATTAACCCATTTCTGATAAAAATATGCATATAATTATTTTTCTACATGGGGATTATTGGGTGAATATGTTTATAAATATACATAGGAACCTATTTAACCAATTTCTGATAGGAATATGCATATAATTATTTTTCTATATGGGGATTATGGTGGAATATTGTTTATAAATATACATAGGAACCTATTTAACCCATTTCTGATAAGAATATGCATATAATTATTTTTCTATATTGGGTTATGGGTGGAATATTGTTTATAAATATACATAGGAACCTAATTAAAGTATTTCTTATAAGAATATGCATATAATTATTTTTCTACATGGGGATTATTGGTGGAATATTGTTTATAAATATACATAGGACCCTATTTAACCTATTTCTGATAAGAATATGCATATAATTATATTTCTATATGGGGTTATGGGTGGAATAGTGTTAATAAATATACATAGGAACCTAATTAAAGCATTTCTGATAAGAATATGCTTATAATTATTTTTCTACATGGGGACTATAGTGGAAAGCTGTTTATAAATATACATAGCAACCTATTTAACCCATTTCTGATAAGAATATGCATATAATTATTTTTCTACATGGAGATTATGGGTGGAATATTGTTTCTAAATATACATAGGAATGTATTTAACCTATTTCTGATAAGAATATACATATAATTATTTTTCTATATAGGGATTATGGTGGGAAAATGTTTATAATTATACATAGGAACCTATTTAACCCATTTCTGATAAGAATATGCATATAATTATTTTTCTATATGGGGTTATGGGTGGAATATTGTATATAAATATACATAGGAACCTAATTAAAGCATTTCTCATAAAAATATGCATATAATTATTTTTCTACATAGGGATTATGGGTGGAATGCTGTTTTAAAATATACATAGGAACCTATTTAACCAATTTCTGATAAGAATATGCATATAATTATTTTTCTATATGGGGATTATGGTGGAAAATTGTTTATAAATATACATAGGAACCTAATTAAAGCATTTCTGATAAGAATATGCATATCATTATTTGTCTACATGGGAATTATGGGTGGAATATTGTTTATAAATATACATAGTAACCTATTTAACCCCTTTCTGATAAGAATATGCATATAATTATTTTTGTATATGGGGAGTATGGTGGAAAATTGTTTATAAATATACATAGGAACCTATTTAACCAATTTCTGATAAGAATATGCATATAATTATTTTTCTATATGGGGAGTTTGGTGGAAAATTGTTTATAAATATACATAGGAACCTATTTAACCCATTGCTCATAAGAATATTAATATAATTATTTTGAGGTGTGCTCTTTTTCAACTTTTTTTCTACCATTTATACTTTTTAAAATATTAAGCTTTTTATCACTTTTTTTTAACATTGAAGTCAATGGGAGCATGCTTGAAATCCTTAAATTTTTCTTCCGCTCCCAAAAGTTTCAGCTCCTTCATACTTTCACCTAGAGACACCAAACAAACTTTAAAATGTTCACAAAATATTCAGCTATCTGGCTATAGCTTTTCAATTTGATATCTTTTACAGTTTTTGAGAAAAAGCTTTTTGTTTAGAGGTAATTTCAAGAAATTTTAGCCATTAATCAGAGTGTACTGTGTGTGTTTTGTTGCCATGGTTACCAAAGCTTCTGTTATACACAGGGGGGAGGTGGCTGGAGCATCTCAGCTCTGATTACAGAGCCCGGGGGAGGGGAAATAAGCTGAAAAATCAGAACATGATTTCTAAACTGCCGCCACTCCCTCATTTTCAAGCCCACCTACACAAATCTTATATCAAAACGTTCAGCTATCCCTGCGGCCACTAAACATGTCCACGGCTAAGCCATAGTCCTGACAGTTTTCACAATATGACCATTTGTTTGCAACTCACACCGTCCATTGACATTCATTGAAACTACACTCTAGCCCCTTCAAATTTGAAGGGCAATTTCTAAACTGCGACCGTGCCTTCAATTTTAATATTACAGAGACATACTATGTATCAAAATCTAGGTCTGGTTCTTGTGATTCTCACAATATAAAGATCTTCGCTGTAGGATGTACAGTTTTTAAAATACGGCCATTTGTTTAGAGGTCATTTCAGGAAATTTTAGCCATTAATCAGAGTGTACTGTTTGTTTTGTTGCCATGGTTACCAAAGCTTCTGTTATACACAGGGGGGGAGGTGGCTGGAGCATCTCAGCTCTGATTACAGAGCCCGGGGGAGGGGACAGACACACCATGTACTGATTTATAATAGAGGAATATGATGGGGCAGTTTTGATGGGGTAATTCTGATGGGGCAGTTTTGATGGTGGCAATATGATGGGGCAGTTTTGATGGTGGCAATATGATGGGGCTGTTTTGATAGGGCAATTCTGATGGGGCAGTTTTGATGGTGGCAATATGATGGGGCAGTTTTGATGGTGGCAATATGATGGGGCTGTTTTGATAGGGCAATTCTGATGGGGCAGTTTTGATGGTGGCAATATGATGGTGCAGTTTTGATGGGGCAATATGATGGGACAGTTTTGATGGCAATATGATGGGGGCAATTTTGCTGGGGGCCGTTTTAGCAATTCATCATTCCCACGCATTTTCCCCAGGAAATGCATTTTCTAGTTTTTCTTATTATTATTCCGTACGTTTTTCGGTAATGCGTAACTTCTGCATACTTTCAGCTATTAAAACCATTCAACTATCAAAATGTTCGTCTCTTTTAGCTGAGGTGTGCTCTTTTTCAACTCTTTTTCTTCCATTTATACTTTTTAAAATATTAAGCTTTTTATCACTTTTTTTAACATTGAAGTCAATGGGAGCATGCTTGAAATCCTTAAATTTTTCTTCCGCTCCCAAAAGTTTCAGCTCCTTCATACTTTCACCTAGAGACACCAAACAAACTTTAAAATGTTCACAAAATATTCAGCTATCTGGCTATATCTTTTCAGTTTGATATCTTTTACAGTTTTTGAGAAAAAGCTTTTTGTTTAGAGGTCATTTCAAGAAATTTTAGCCATTAATCAGAGTGTACTGTGTGTGTTTTGTTGCCATGGTACCAAAGCTTCTGTTATACACAGGGGGGGAGGTGGCTGGAGCATCTCAGCTCTGATTACAGAGCCCGGGGGAGGGGAAAAAAGCTGAAAAATCAGAACATGATTTCTAAACTGCCGCCACTCCCTCATTTTCAAGCCCACCTACACAAATCTTATATCAAAACGTTCAGCTATCCCTGCGGCCACTAAACATGTCCACGGCTAAGCCATAGTCCTGACAGTTTTCACAATATGACCATTTGTTTGCAACTCACACCGTCCATTGACATTCATTGAAACTACACTCTAGCCCCTTCAAATTTGAAGGGCAATTTCTAAACTGCGACCGTGCCTTCAATTTTAATATTTGAGAGACATACTATACATCAAAATCTAGGTCTGGGTCTTGTGATTCTCACAATATAAAGATCTTCGCTGTAGGATTTATAGTTTTTGGGAAAAAGCTTTTTGTTTAGAGGAAATTTCAGGAAATTTTAGCCATTAATCAGACTGTACTGTGTTTGTTTTGTTGCCATGGTTACCAAAGCTCAGCTAAAAGAGACGAACATTTTGATAGTTGAATGGTTTTAATAGCTGAAAGTATGCAGAAGTTACGCATTACCGAAAAACGTACGGAATAAGAAAAATAATAAAAAAACGAATAACAATAGTGGGACTGCTAAAGCATTCCCACTAATAAATAAAATCGAATAACAATAGTGGGACTGCTAAAGCATTCCCACTAACTAGAAAATGCATTTCCTGGGGAAAATGCGTGGGAATGCTGAATTGCTAAAACGGCCCCCAGCAAAATTGCCCCCATCATATTGCCATCAAAACTGTCCCATCATATTGCCACCATCAAAACTGCCCCATCAGAATTGCCCTATCAAAACAGCCCCATCATATTGCCACCATCAAAACTGCCCCATCATATTGCCACCATCAAAACTGCCCCATCAGAATTACCCCATCAAAACTGCCCCATCATATTCCTCTATTATAAATCAGTACATGGTGTGTCTGTCCCCTCCCCCGGGCTCTGTAATCAGAGCTGAGATGCTCCAGCCACCTCCCCCCCTGTGTATAACAGAAGCTTTGGTAACCATGGCAACAAAACAAACACAGTACACTCTGATTAATGGCTAAAATTTCCTGAAATAACCTCTAAACAAATGGCCGTATTTTAAAAACTATACATCCTACAGCGAAGATCTTTATATTGTGAGAATCACAAGACCCAGACCTAGATTTTTGATACATAGTATGTCTCTGAAATATTAAAATTGAAGGAACGGTCGCAGTTTAGAAATTGCCCTTCAAATTTGAAGGGGCTAGAGTGTAGTTTCAATGAATGTCAATGGACAGTGTGAGTTGCAAACAAATGGTCATATTGTGAAAACTATCAGGACTATGGCTTAGCCGTGGACATGTTTAGTGGCAGCAGGGATAGCTGAACGTTTTGATATAAGATTTGTGTAGGTGGGCTTGAAAATGAGGGAGTGGCGGCAGTTTAGAAATCATGTTCTGATTTTTCAGCTTTTGTCCCCTCCCCCGGGCTCTGTAATCAGAGCTGAGATGCTCCAGCCACCTCCCCCCCTGTGTATAACAGAAGCTTTGGTAACCATGGCAACAAAACACACACAGTACACTCTGATTAATGGCTAAAATTTCTTGAAATGACCTCTAAACAAAAAGCTTTTTCTCAAAAACTGTAAAAGATATCAAACTGAAAAGATATAGCCAGATAGCTGAATATTTTGTGAACATTTTAAAGTTTGTTTGGTGTCTCTAGGTGAAAGTATGAAGGAGCTGAAACTTTTGGGAGCGGAAGAAAAATTTAAGGATTTCAAGCATGCTCCCATTGACTTCAATGTTAAAAAAAAGTGATAAAAAGCTTAATATTTTAAAAAGTATAAATGGTAGAAAAAAAGTTGAAAAAGAGCACACCTCAGCTAAAAGAGACGAACATTTTGATAGTTGAATGGTTTTAATAGCTGAAAGTATGCAGAAGTTACGCATTACCGAAAAACGTACGGAATAAAATTATTACAATTAAGTTTAAAAATAAATAAAATCGAATAACAATAGTGGGACTGCTAAAGCATTCCCACTAATAAATAAAAAAACAAAAAATAAATAAAAAAACGAATAACAATAGTGGGACTGCTAAAGCATTCCCACTAATAACAATAGTGGGACTGCTAAAGCATTCCCACTAATTATTTTTCTACATGGGGATTATGGGTGGAATATTGTTTACAAATATACCTAGGAACCTATTTAACCAATTTCTGATAAGAATATGCATATCATTATTTTTCTATATGGGGAGTATGGTGGAAAATTGTTTATAAATATACATAGGAACCTATTTAACCCATTGCTCATAAGAATATTAATATAATTATTTGTCTATATGGGGATTATGGGTGGAATATTGTTTATAAATATACATAGGAACCAATTTAATGCATTTCTGATAAGAATATGAATATAATTATGTGTCTATATGGGGATTACGGATGGAATATTGTTTATAAATATACATAGGAACCTATTTAACCAATTTCTGATAAGAATATGCATATAATTATTTTTCTATATGGGGAGTTTGGTGGAAAATTGTTTATAAATATACATAGTAACCTATTTAACCCATTGCTCATAAGAATATTAATACAATTATTTGTCTATATGGGGATTATGGGTGGAATATTGTTTATAAATATACATAGTAAAAAAGAAAAACAGAAAAGTGATCTGTAAAGCAGTTCATCAACGAGGACCCGTTAACATATTGGTTATAATTCTTTATTAGTTATCAAAAAAAGTCAAACACATGTAGAAAGACAAACTATGTTCCAGATAACTCCTCCACATCAGAAAACAGCTACTATTAACATATAATTAAAAATAAGACTAACGTCTTAGGGGACTTGGGTGGCCACCATACCTGTTGTACACCTCTCACATTCACATCAGCCATACACATGCAGACAAAAATTTCCCGAGACCCGTATGGGATCTGTTTTTTAGATAGTCCAGAAAGACTCCAGTACAAACATGGTTTACAGCATCAATTGGGTATGCATAGTGGAATCATTTGCCTGCATGGAGTAATTGGTGGAGATGAATCAATGTTCCATTAACAAGTAAAAAGTTCCCGGCTGGATTTAAATGCAATGCAGTGCCAAACTTTGTAGCCAGACAGCAAAATAGTCCTCTAAGCTTCTGTATGTCCCCGGTGTAAAGTAGACAACACTGGTTACAATGTATTCGTTCCCCAAAAAAAAGGATAAGAGATGTTTAAAGCTCACCCATAGAAGGTCACAGGATAGTAGATTTTCTCTCCCGTTGCAGACTACAGTCCATTTCACAATCTCCTCGCTCACTGAAAGACACTGCACTCGCGTCTGAGTTGTTTGGTTCAGCCTCACAGCCTACGGTGAGCAGCAGGGATCACATCCATCAACCAGGCAGTGTTCAGGAGCTGATACGGAGCATATTGTGGAGAGCAGTATCCGGATTCAAGGGTGGTTAGTAAGTGGGGAAGGTCCTTTCAACAGATGCTTCATGCTGTGCGGTTGCCGGCAGTTAAGCAATGCAAAATTTGATGGAGAGGGTTCTAGGTGTATGTGTACAGCCAGAGGTCCCTATCACCACAGGTACGGTGGTACGATGCTTACGCGTTTCGCCTGGTCACAGGCTTCCTCAGAGCATGCCGGGTCTTTGATCCTTCCTCCTTTTTGTTATGCCTTATAAATATACATGGTAACCTATTTCACCCATTTCTGATAAGAATATGCATATAATTATTTTTCTACATGGGGATTATGGGTGGAATATTGTTTCTAAATATACATAGGAATGTATGTAACCTATTTCTGATACGAATATGCATATAATTATTTTTCTATATAGGGATTATGGTGGAAAAATGTTTATAATTATACATAGGAACCTATTTAACCAATTTCTGATAAGAATATGCATATAATTATTTTTCTACATGGGGATTATTGGTGGAATATTGTTTATAAATATACATAGGAGTCTATTTAACCCATTTCTGATAAGAATATGCATCTAATTATTTTTCTATATGGGGTTATGGGTGGAATATTATTTATAAATATACATAGTAACCTATTTAACCCATTTCTGATAAGAAGATGCATATAATTATTTCTCTACATGGGGATTATGAGTGAAATATTGTTTATAAATATACATAGGAACGTATTTAACCCATTTCTGATAAGAATATGCATATAATTCTTTTTCTACATGGGGATTATGGGTGGAATATTGTTTCTAAATATACATAGGAATGTATGTAACCTATTTCTGATACGAATATGCATATAATTATTTTTCTATATAGGGATTATGGTGGAAAAATGTTTATAATTATACATAGGAACCTATTTAACCCATTTCTGATAAGAATATGCATATAATTATTTTTCTACATGGGGATTATTGGTGGAATATTGATTATAAATATACATAGGAGCCTATTTAACCCATTTCTGATAAGAATATGCATCTAATTATTTTTCTATATGGGGTTATGGGTGGAATATTATTTATAAATATACATAGTAACCTATTTAACCCATTTCTGATAAGAAGATGCATATAATTATTTCTCTACATGGGGATTATGGGTGAAATATTGTTTATAAATATACATAGGAACGTATTTAACCCATCTCTGATAAGAATATGCATATAATTCTTTTTCTACATGGGGATTATGGGTGGAATATTGTTTATAAATATACATAGAAACCTATTTAACCCATTTCTGATAAGAATATGCATATAATTATTTTTCTACATGGGAATTATGGGTGGAATATTGTTTATAAATATACATAGTAACCTATTTTAACCCCTTTCTGATAAGAATATGCATATAAATATGTTTCAGTATGGGGATTATAGGTGGAATATTGTCTATAAATATACATAGGAACCTATTCAACCCAGTTCTGGTAAGAATATGCATAAAATTATTTTTCTACATAGGGATTATGGGTGGAATACTGTTTTAAAATCTACATAGTAACCTATTTAACCCATTTCTCATAAGAATATGCATATAATTATTTTCCTACATGGGGATTATGGATGGAATATTGTAGTTAAACATACATAGGAATATATTTAACCCATGTCTGAAAGTATGCAGAAGTTACGCATTACCGAAAAACGTACGGAATAAGAAGAAAAATAATAAAAAAACGAATAACAATAGTGGGACTGCTAAAGCAGTCCCACTAATAATAAAAAAACGAATAACAATAGTGGGACTGCTAAAGCATTCCCACTAACTAGAAAATGCATTTCCTGGGGAAAATGCGTGGGAATGCTGAATAGCTAAATTTAGCTATTAGCTAATAGCTAAACTATTTCTGATATGAATATGCATATAATTATATTGCTATATAGGGATTATGTGTTGAATATTGTTTATAAATATACATAGGAACGTATTTAACCCATTTCTGATAAGAATATGCATATAATTATTTTTCTATATAGGGTTATGGGTGGACTATTGCCTATAAATATACATAGGAAACTAATTAACCCATTTCTGATAAAAAATATGCATATAATTATTTTTCTACATGGGGATTATTGGTGGAATATGTTTATAAATATACATAGGAACCTATTTAACCAATTTCTGATAGGAATATGCATATAATTATTTTTCTATATGGGGATTATGGTGGAATATTGTTTATAAATATACATAGGAATCAATTTAACCCATTTCTGACAAGAATATGAATATAATTATTTGTCTATATGGGGATTATGGGTGGAATATTGTTTATAAATATACATAGGAACCTATTTAACCCATTTCCGATAAGAATGTGCATATAATTATTTTTCTATATGGGGTTATGGGTGGAATATTGTTTATAAATATACATAGGAAACTAATTAAAGCATTTCTGATAAGAATATGCATATAATTATTTTTCTACATGGGGACTATAGTGGAAAATTGTTTTTAAATATACATAGGAACCTATTTAACCCATTTCTGATAAGAATATGCATATAATTATTTTTCTACATGGGGATTATGGGTGGAATATTGTTTCTAAATATACATAGTAACCTATTTCACCCATTTCTGATAAGAATATGCATATAATTATTTTTCTACATGGGGATTATGGGTGGAATATTGTTTCTAAATATACATAGGAATGTATGTAACCTATTTCTGATACGAATATGCATATAATTATTTTTCTATATAGGGATTATGGTGGAAAAATGTTTATAATTATACATAGGAACCTATTTAACCCATTTCTGATAAGAATATGCATATAATTATTTTTCTACATGGGGATTATTGGTGGAATATTGATTATAAATATACATAGGAGCCTATTTAACCCATTTCTGATAAGAATATGCATCTAATTATTTTTCTATATGGGGTTATGGGTGGAATATTATTTATAAATATACATAGTAACCTATTTAACCCATTTCTGATAAGAAGATGCATATAATTATTTCTCTACATGGGGATTATGGGTGAAATATTGTTTATAAATATACATAGGAACGTATTTAACCCATTTCTGATAAGAATATGCATATAATTCTTTTTCTACATGGGGATTATGGGTGGAATATTGTTTATAAATATACATAGAAACCTATTTAACCCATTTCTGATAAGAATATGCATATAATTATTTTTCTACATGGGGATTATGGGTGGAATATTGTTTCTAAATATACATAGGAATGTATGTAACCTATTTCTGATACGAATATGCATATAATTATTTTTCTATATAGGGATTATGGTGGAAAAATGTTTATAATTATACATAGGAACCTATTTAACCCATTTCTGATAAGAATATGCATATAATTATTTTTCTACATGGGGATTATTGGTGGAATATTGATTATAAATATACATAGGAGCCTATTTAACCCATTTCTGATAAGAATATGCATCTAATTATTTTTCTATATGGGGTTATGGGTGGAATATTATTTATAAATATACATAGTAACCTATTTAACCCATTTCTGATAAGAAGATGCATATAATTATTTCTCTACATGGGGATTATGGGTGAAATATTGTTTATAAATATACATAGGAACGTATTTAACCCATCTCTGATAAGAATATGCATATAATTCTTTTTCTACATGGGGATTATGGGTGGAATATTGTTTATAAATATACATAGAAACCTATTTAACCCATTTCTGATAAGAATATGCATATAATTATTTTTCTACATGGGAATTATGGGTGGAATATTGTTTATAAATATACATAGTAACCTATTTTAACCCCTTTCTGATAAGAATATGCATATAAATATGTTTCAGTATGGGGATTATAGGTGGAATATTGTCTATAAATATACATAGGAACCTATTCAACCCAGTTCTGGTAAGAATATGCATAAAATTATTTTTCTACATAGGGATTATGGGTGGAATACTGTTTTAAAATCTACATAGTAACCTATTTAACCCATTTCTCATAAGAATATGCATATAATTATATTGCTATATAGGGATTATGTGTTGAATATTGTTTATAAATATACATAGGAACGTATTTAACCCATTTCTGATAAGAATATGCATATAATTATTTTTCTATATAGGGTTATGGGTGGACTATTGCCTATAAATATACATAGGAAACTAATTAACCCATTTCTGATAAAAAATATGCATATAATTATTTTTCTACATGGGGATTATTGGTGGAATATGTTTATAAATATACATAGGAACCTATTTAACCAATTTCTGATAGGAATATGCATATAATTATTTTTCTATATGGGGATTATGGATGGAATATTGTAGTTAAACATACATAGGAATATATTTAACCCATGTCTGATAAGAATATGCATATAATTATTTTTCTACATGGGGATTATGGGTGGAATATTGTTTATAAATATACATAGGAACCTATTTAACCCATTTCTGATAAGAATATGATATGCATATAATTATTTTTTTACATGGGATTATGGATGGAATATTGTTTAAAAATGTACATAGCAACATATTAAACCTATTTCTGATATGAATATGCATATAATTATATTGCTATATAGGGATTATGTGTTGAATATTGTTTATAAATATACATAGGAACGTATTTAACCCATTTCTGATAAGAATATGCATATAATTATTTTTCTATATAGGGTTATGGGTGGACTATTGCCTATAAATATACATAGGAAACTAATTAACCCATTTCTGATAAAAAATATGCATATAATTATTTTTCTACATGGGGATTATTGGTGGAATATGTTTATAAATATACATAGGAACCTATTTAACCAATTTCTGATAGGAATATGCATATAATTATTTTTCTATATGGGGATTATGGTGAAAAATTGTTTATAAATATACATGGGAACCAATTTAACCCATTTCTGATAAGAATATGAATATAATTATATTTCTATATGGGTTTATGGGTGGAATATTGTTAATAAATATACATAGGAACCTAATTAAAGCATTTCTAATAAGAATATGCATATAATTCTTTTTCTACATGGGGATTATTGGTGGAATATTGTTTTTAAATATACATAGGACCCTATTTAACCTATTTCTGATAAGAATATGCATATAATTATATTTCTATATGGGGTTATGGGTGGAATATTGTTAATAAATATACATAGGAACCTAATTAAAGCATTTCTGATAAGAATATGCATATAATTATTTTTCTACATGGGGACTATAGTGGAAAATTGTTTATAAATATACATAGGAATCTATTTAACCCATTTCTGATAAGAATATGCATATAATTATTTTTCTACATGGGGATTATGGGTGGAATATTGTTTATAAATATACATAGTAACCTATTTAACCCATTGCTCATAAGAATATTAATACAATTATTTGTCTATATGGGGGTTATGGGTGGAATATTGTTTATAAATATACATAGGAACATATTTAACCCATTTCTGATAAGAATATGCATATAATTATTTTTCTACATGGGGATTATTGGTGGAATATTTTAATTAAACATACATAGGAATATATTTAACCAATTTCTCATAAGAATATGCATATAATTATTTTTCTACATGGGGATTATGGGTGGAATATTGTTTCTAAATATACATAGTAACCTATTTCACCCATTTCTGATAAGAATATGCATATAATTATTTTTCTACATGGGGATTATGGGTGGAATATTTTTTATAAATATACATAGGAACGTATGTAGATATAAACAAAGCCTGGGGAATGCCCAGGAAAAAAATTCCAAGCCTACTTACCACCAGCTCGCAGACAACCAAATTATCCTGTCTAACAGTATGCGTTAAAAACAGGGGTTTAGTCCGCATGCATTTGCAAACGCATGCGTACGCACACCAGACACCCAGCAAATAGCAAATTTTTTGAGATCACGTTGGTGTGTGTATTGGTCCAGCACCGCACCAGCACCTTTGCAGCCATTGTGCTATTTGCTGGGTGTCTGGTGTGCTCCTATACCTTTAAGAAGGGATGGGCTGCCCTTCAGTCCACCTGCTCTCATTTATCCATCAGAATGCATGTGCCTCCACTGTGGGGACACTCATATTTTAGTGTTAGGACCACAGATATCAGGGTGCCGTGACAAGGCTCTGTGGCTTACGCATGCGTTTGCAAATTAACCTTAATTTGGTTGTCTGCGAGCTGGTGGTAAGTAGGCTTGGAATTTTTTCCTGGGCATTCCCCAGGCTTTGTTTATATCTGTTTGTAGCCCTCCAATGCCACTTACTGCGATAGCCAGCTATAAATAGGAACGTATGTAACCTAGTTCTGATAAGAATATGAATATAATTATTTTTCTATATAGGGATTATGGTGGAAAAATGTTTATAATTATACATAGGAAACTATTTAACCCATTTCTGATAAGAATATGCTTATAATTATTTTTCTATATGGGGTTATGGGTGGAATATTGTTTATAAATATACAATAGGAACCTAATTAAAGCATTTCTGATAAGAATATGCATATAATTATTTTTCTACATGGAGATTATTGGTGGAATATTGTTTATAAATATACATAGGACGCTATTTAACCCATTTCTGATAAGAATATGCATATAATTATTTTTTTGTATATGGGGATTATGGATGGAATGTTGTTTATACATATACATAGCAACATATTTAACCCATTTCTGATAAGAATATGCATATATTTTTTTATACATGGGGATTATGGGTGGAATATTGTTTATAATAGGAACATATTTACATAGCAACATATTAAACCTATTTCTGTTTAAATATGCATATAATTATTTTGCTATATGGGGATTATGGGTTGAATATTGTTTATAAATATACATAGGAACCTATTTAACCCATTTCTGATACCAATGATCATTCATTATTCATCCCACTGACACCAAAAATGTGTGTTTATTTCTCACACTGACACCAATGATGCGTCCCTGTTCCTCCCACTGACACTAGTGATGGGTCACTATTTCTCCCACTGACACCAATGATGGGTCACTGTTCCTTCCTCTGACACCAATGAATGGGTAACTGTTCCTTCCACTCACACCAATGATTGGGTAACTGTTCCTTCCACTCACACCAATGATGGGTTCACTATTTCTACCACTGACACTAACAAACGGTTACTATTTCTCCCAATGACACCAATGGTCACTAATGGGTTACTAATCTTGCCACTGACACCAATGATGGGTCACAGTTAGAGAACTGGCACCAATGATTATTCCTTCCATTGAGAACCAACAACGCTGATGAGTCATTATTCCTTCCACAAATGATGATTTAAATATTCCTTCCACTGACACCAACAACAACACCAATCACACTGACATCTTTAGTTCCTTTACTGACACCAATGAAGTCCTCCCACTCACACCAACAATGGGGTACTATTTCTCTCACTGGTTTAGAAAAGCCCTGATAAAAATGTGTGTGTTTACATAAAGATGTAAGATTGAGGTTTACATCGGTTTAGGAATAGTCGCATTAACGTAATGAGTGTGTTGCACAACTAAAGTCAGGATAACATTGAGCCAGTATATATTCTTTGCGATAAAGTTACAGGGCTCACGGTTTATACTGTTGGAGACATAGTTGCCAATACCCAAATTAAGAAGCTGAGAAGACAAACCAGCAATGAGCACAAGGCATAGCTGCCTTTATATAGGCCCGCCAAGGATACGTCCCACTGTACGTGCATGCGTTCGTGTACCCACGTGTGCTAAGCCGTTCGGATCACACGCTCGTACCCGCCGATCGTGTGCCCGTACGTGCTGAAGTGGGGCTCTACTGCGCAGGTGCACCGGGACGCGCCGATACTGACAGGCTCTGACTGTGTTAACCCTCTGACAGTATGTTTATAAACGATATTCCACTAAAATTCCCCATGTAAAAAAATAATTATATGCATATTCTTATGAGAAATTGGTTAAATATATTCCTATGTATGTTTAACTAAAATATTCCACCCATAATCCCCATGTAGAAAAATAATTCTATGTATATTCTTATCAGAAATGGGTTAAATAGGTTACTATGTATATTTATAAACAATTTTCCACTATAGTCCCCATGCAGAAAAATAATTATATGCATATTCTTATCAGAAATGGGTTAAATAAGTTCCTATGTATATTTATAAACAATATTCCACCTATAATTCCCATACTGAAACATATTTATATGCATAATCTTATCAGAAAGGGGTTAAATAGGTTACTATGTATATTTATGAACAATATTCCACCCATAATTCCAAAGTAGAAAAATAATTATATGCATATTCTTATCAGAAATGGGTTAAATAGGTTACTATGTATATTTATAAACAATATTCCACCCATAATCCCTATGTAGAAAAATAATTATATGCATATTCTTATCAGAAATGGGTTGAATGCGTTCCTATGTATATTTATAAACAATATTCCACCCATAATCCCCATGTAGAAAAATAATTATATGCATATTCCTATCAGAAATGGGTTAAATAGGTTCCAATGTATATTTATAAACAATTTTCCACTATAGTCCCCATGTAGAAAAATAATTATATGCATATTCTTATCAGAAATGGGTTAAATTGGTTCCTATGTATATTTATAAACAATATTCCACTATAGTCCCCATGTAGAAAAATAATTATATGCATATTCTTACCAGAAATATGTTAAATATGTTCCTATGTATATTTATAAACAATATTCAACATATAATCCCTATATAGCAATATAATTATATGCATATTCATATCAGAAATAGGTTTAATATGTTGCTATGTACATTTTTAAACAATTTTCCATCCATAATCCCCATGTAAAAATATAATTATATGCATATTCTTATCAGAAATGGGTTAAATAGGTTCCTATGTATATTTATAAACAATATTCCACCTATAATCCCCATACTGAAACATATTTTTATGCATATTCTTATCAGAAAGGGGTTAAATAGGTTACTATGTATATTTATAAACAATATTCCACCCATAATTCCCATGTAGAAAAATAATTATATGCATATTCGTATCAGAAATGGGTTAAATAGTGTCCTACGTATATTTATAAACAATATTCCACCAATAATCCCCATGTAGAAAAATAATTATATGCATATTCTTATCAGAAATGGGTTAAATACGTTCCTATGTATATTTATAAACAATATTCCACCCATAATCCCCATGTAGAAAAATAATTATATGCTTATTCTTATCAGAAATGGGTTAAATAGGTTACTATGTATATTTATAAATAATATTCCACCCATAACCCCATATAGAAAAATAATTAAATGCATATTCTTATCAGAAATGGGTTAAATAGGCTTCTATGTATATTTATAAACAATATTCCACCCATAATCCCCATATAGAAAAATAATTATATGTATATTCTAATCAGAAATGGGTTAAATAGGTTACTATGTATATTTATAAACAATATTCCACCCATAATCCCCATGTAGAAAAATAATTATATCATATTCTTATCAGAAATGGGTTAAATTGGTTCCTATGTATATTTATAAACAATATTCCACCTATAATCTCCATACTGAAAAATATTTATATGCATATTCTTATCAGAAAGGGGTTAAATAGGTTACTATGTATATTTATAAACAATATTCCACCCATAATTCCCATGTAGAAAAATAATTATATGCATATTCTTATCAGAAATGGGTTAAATAGGTTCCTATGTATATTTATAAACAATATTCCACCCATAATCCCTATGTAGAAAAATAATTATATGCATATTCTTATCAGACATGGGTTAAATATATTCCTATGTATGTTTAACTACAATATTCCATCCATAATCCCCTAGTAGAAAAATAATTATATGCATATTCTTATGAGAAATGGGTTAAATAGGTTACTATGTAGATTTTAATACAGTATTCCACCCATAATCCCTATGTAGAAAAATAATTATATGCATATTCTTACCAGAAATGTGTTAAATAGGTTCCTATGTATATTTATAGACAATATTTCACCAATAATCCCCATACTGAAACATATTTATATGCATATTCTTATCAGAAAGTGGTTAAATAGGTTACTATGAATATTTATAAACAATATTCCACCCATAATTCCCATGTAGAAAAATAATTATATGCATATTCTTATCAGAAATGGGTTAAATAGGTTACTATGTATATTTATAAACAATATTCCACCCATAATCCCCATGTAGAAAAATAATTATATGCATATTCTTATCAGAAATGGGTTAAATGGGTTACTATGTATATTTATAAATAATATTCCACCCATAACCCCATATAGAAAAATAATTAGATGCATATTCTTATCAGAAATGGGTTAAATAGGCTCATATGTATATTTATAAACAATATTCCACCCATAATCCCCATGTAGAAAAAGAATTATATGCATATTCTTATGAGAAATGGGTTAAATAGGTTACTATGTAGATTTTAATACAGTATTCCACCCATAATCCCTATGTAGAAAAATAATTATATGCATATTCTTATCAGACATGGGTTAAATATATTCCTATGTATGTTTAACTACAATATTCCATCCATAATCCCCTAGTAGAAAAATAATTATATGCATATTCTTATGAGAAATGGGTTAAATAGGTTACTATGTAGATTTTAATACAGTATTCCACCCATAATCCCTATGTAGAAAAATAATTATATGCATATTCTTACCAGAAATGTGTTAAATAGGTTCCTATGTATATTTATAGACAATATTTCACCAATAATCCCCATACTGAAACATATTTATATGCATATTCTTATCAGAAAGTGGTTAAATAGGTTACTATGAATATTTATAAACAATATTCCACCCATAATTCCCATGTAGAAAAATAATTATATGCATATTCTTATCAGAAATGGGTTAAATAGGTTACTATGTATATTTATAAACAATATTCCACTCATAATCCCCATGTAGAATAATAATTATATGCATATTCTTATCAGAAATGGGTTAAATACGTTCCTATGTATATTTATATACAATATTCCACCCATAATCCCCATGTAGAAAAATAATTATATGCATATTCTTATCAGAAATGGGTTAAATGGGTTACTATGTATATTTATAAAGAATATTCCACCCATAACCCCATATAGAAAAATAATTAGATGCATATTTTTATCAGAAATGGGTTAAATAAGTTCCTATGTATATTTATAAACAATATTCCACCCATAATCCCCATTTAGAAAAATAATTATATGCATATTCTTATGAGAAATGGGTTAAATAGGTTCCTATGTATATTTTAAAACAATTTTCCACTATAGTCCCCATGTAGAAAAATAATTATATCATATTCTTATCAGAAATGGGTTAAATAGGTTACTATGTATATTTATAAACAATATTCCACCCATAATTCCCATGTAGAAAAATAATTATATGCATATTCGTATCAGAAATGGGTTAAATAGCGTCCTATGTATATTTTTAAACAATATTCCACCAATAATCCCTATGTAGAAAAATAATTATATGCATATTCTTATCAGAAATGCTTTAATTAGGTTCCTATGTATATTTATAAACAATATTCCACAATTAGCCCCATATAGAAATATAATTATATGCATATTCGTATCAGAAATTGGTTAAATAGCATCCTATGTATATTTATAACTTCTTATTAATTTACTGTAATCAGGAAACCAATATAAGCGGCGCTGGTGATAGTGATGAAAATGGCCCTATAATAGACCAGTGAACTGCAGTGATATAAAGAGTGTAGATAATATGTATCAACCATAAACAATCTTCACAAATTCACCCTGTATCATGAATCTGTGAATCCACAAAAAATGAAATGAAATAAAATTTAAATTAAAAATAGTGATAAAAGTCCATAAGTAGAAAGAGCAGTGAATAAAGTCCATCCAATAGAAAAGACACAGTGATAGATATGTAGATTTCTAGAGATGTCCACCAAAAAATAAAAAAGTGCCAGTGATTCCTCTCCCTTTAGATTCAAAACTCACCAAATAGATGTGCCTCACACTCTCGTGTTTTGGCAAATGAGCATAATAACCCCACAATCAGGATTAAACGAGAGACCCCTCAATCAGATTTACGATGGGAGATCCAGATTTCATCCGTGAATATGCCATTTCATTCCACATGCAAAAAAAATTCACTGATAGTGTAGTACCGTAAAACCAGGTTTAATGATAACTGTGTAAAATCCTTCAAACATTGCACTCACATAAAAACCTCTTTAAACTGAGCAAACAAGATCACAGCAAATCCATCAAAAATCCTCCTGTGTAAACGTCGAAACACAAATGTAATGATGGTCACGGCGGACCCAAGGTATGCGGAAGGGGCTCTCACCACCACTCGCTGATCTACGCTGCCTCAGGTTTGGAATCCCCGCTCTCACTCTCAATACAGCGCGTCCTACGTCATACGCTGTTACAGATATCCGACTTATTCATGGGATTGGCTGTACGGTACGGCACCTCCCCCCTTTATACTCTGCACGTCTAACCCGGCTAGAGGTTACGTAGCTCGCATTTCCGCTCACCCAGTGTCCCCGCGGCCCCAACACATCCCGCATTGGAGTATTTACTTACAGCCAGGAAGGCAGATACATACAAACATACATTTGCAAATGTTACTCCGGTAACATCATATCCCCTTACAAATGATGTGATATACATCAGCACAATTAGGTTTCAATAGCGGACTTATATAAGTAATGCATGCAAATCCAAAAATGACATAAAGGTGCAAACGAATTAATGTGATTATAAATGCATATCCTTCATGACATAATTAAAAGTGCAAGAGTCTCATACAAAATTTAAACATTTAACATTCTAGTCTGTAACCGATTCATCCAGTACCTTTCTATACCTGCCATGGTAATGACATTAATACAAGGTTTAAATGTATATGCATAATTTCTTATACTATTAGTGCCCTTCGGTGTATGGGCAATCTCAAGCTTACAACCACATTAAAATGTATGTAAATATAATATAAACACTCTTAAACTTAAAGATAACAAATATATAAACTAAAATATAATAAAAACAAATCAGATGAGCTTCAGGCAAGTATTCTTTGTATATCGTGGGTGACCCTAGTGAAGAATACCCTTCAGGGGATACCATAACCCCATATAGAAAAATATTTATATGCATATTCTTATCAGAAATGCTTTAATTAGTTTCCTATGTATATTTATAAACAATATTCCACCCATAACCCCATATAGAAAAATAATTATATGCATATTTTTATCAGAAATGGGTTAAATAGGTTCCTATGTATAATTATAAACATTTTTCCACCATAATCCCTATATAGAAAAATAATTATATGCATATTCTAATCAGAAATAGGTTACATACGTTCCTATGTATATTTATAAACAATATTCCACCCATAATCCCCATATAGACAAATAATTATATTCATATTCTTATCAGAAATGGGTTAAATTGGTTCCTATGTATATTTGTAAACAATATTCCACCATAATCCCCATATAGAAAAATAATTATATGCATATTCATATCAGAAATTGGTTAAATAGATTCCTATGTATATTTATAAACATATTCCACCAATAATCCCCATGTAGAAAAATAATTATATGCATATTTTTATCAGAAATTGGTTAATTAGTTTCCTATGTATATTTATAAGCAATATTCCACCCATAACCCCATATAGAAAAATAATTATATGCATATCAGAAATGGGTTAAATACGTTCCTATGTATATTTATAAACAATATTCAACACATAATCCCTATGTAGCCATATAATTATATGCATATTCATATCAGAAATAGGTTTAATATGTTGCTATGTACATTTTTAAACAATATTCCATCCATAATCCCCATGTAAAAAAATAATTATATGCATATTCTTATCAGAAATGGGTTAAATTGGTTCCTATGTATATTTATAAACAATATTCCACCCATAATCCCCATGTAGAAAAATAATTATATGCATATTCTTATCAGAAATGGGTTAAATATATTCCTATGTATGTTTAACTTCAATATTCCATCCATAAACCCCATGTAGAAAAATAATTATATGCATATTCTTATGAGAAATTGGTTAATAGGTTACTATGTAGATTTTAAAACAGTATTCCACCCATAATCCCTATGTAGAAAAATAATTATATGCATATTCTTACCAGAAATGGGTTAAATAGGTTCCTATGCATATTTATAGACAATATTCCACCTATAATCCCCATACTGAAACATATTTATATGCATATTATTATCAGAAAGTGGTTAAATAGGTTACTATGAATATTTATAAACAATATTCCACCCATAATTCCCATGTAGAAAAATAATTATATGCATATTCTTATCAGAAATGGGTTAAATAGGTTACTATGTATATTTATAAACAATATTCCACCCATAATCCCCATGTAGAATAATAATTATATGCATATTCTTATCAGAAATGGGTTAAATACATTCCTATATATATTTATAAACAGTATTCCACCCATAATCCCCATGTAGAAAAATAATTATATGCATATTCTTATCAGAAATGGGTTAAATGGGTTACTATGTATATTTATAAATAATATTCCACCCATAACCCCATATATAAAAATAATTAGATGCATATTTTTATCAGAAATGGGTTAAATAGGCTCCTATGTATATTTATAAACAATATTCCACCCATAATCCTCATGTAGAAAAATAATTAGATGCATATTCTTATCAGAAATGGGTTAAAATAGGTTCCTATGTATATTTTAAAACAATTTTCCACTATAGTCCCCATGTAGAAAAATAATTATATCATATTCTTATCAGAAATGGGTTAAATTGGTTCCTATGTATATTTATAAACAATATTCCACCTATAATCTCCATACTGAAAAATATTTATATGCATATTCTTATCAGAAAGGGGTTAAATAGGTTACTATGTATATTTATAAACAATATTCCACCCATAATTCCCATGTAGAAAAATAATTATATGCATATTCTTATCAGAAATGGGTTAAATAGGTTACTATGTATATTTATAAACAATATTCCACCCATAATTCCCATGTAGAAAAATAATTATATGCATATTCTTATCAGAAATGCTTTAATTAAGTTCCTATGTATACTTATAAACAATATTCCACAATTAGCCCCATATAGAAAAATATTTATATGCATATTCTTATCAGAAAGGGGTTAAATAGGTTACTCTGTATATTTATAAACAATATTCCACCCATAATCCCCATGTAGAAAAATAATTATATGCATATTCTTATCAGAAATGTGTTAAAAAAGTTCCTATGTATATTTATATAAACAATATTCCACCCATAATCCCCATATAGACAAATAATTATATGCATGTTCTTATCAGAAATGGGTTAAATAGGTTCCTATGCATATTTATAAACAATATTCCACCCATAATCCCCATGTAGAAAAATAATTATATGCATATTCTTATCAGAAATGGGTTAAATAGGTTCCTATGTATATTTATAAACAATTTTCCACTATAGTCCCCATGTAGAAAAAGAATTATATGCATATTCTTATCAGAAATACTTTAATTAGGTTCCTATGTATATTTATAAACAATATTCCACCCATAACCCCATATAGAAAAATAATTATATGCATGTTCTTATCAGAAATGGGTTAAATAGTTCCTATGTATATTTATAAACAATATTCCACCATAATCCCCATATAGAAAAATAATTATATGCATATTCCTATCAGAAATTGGTTAAATAGGTTACTATGTATATTTATAAACATGTTCCACCAATAATCCCCATGTAAAAAAATAATTATATGCATATTTTTATCAGAAATGGGTTAATTAGTTTAATATGTATATTTATAAGCAATATTTAACCCATAACGCCATATAGAAAAATAATAATATGCATATTCTTATCAGAAATGGGTTAAATACGTTCATATGTATATTTATAAACAATATTCAACACATAATCCCTATATAGCAATATAATTATATGATTATTCATATCAGAAATAGGTTTAATATGTTGCTATGTACATTTTTAAACAATATTCCATCCATAATCCCCATGTAAAAAAATAATTATATGCATATTCTTATCAGAAATGGGTTAAATAGGTTCCTATGTATATTTATAAACAATATTCCACCTATAAACCCTATGTAGAAAAATATTTATATGCATATTCTTATCAGACATGGGTTAAATATATTCCTATGTATGTTTAACTACAATATTCCATCCATAATCCCCAAGTAGAAAAATAATTATATGCATATTCTTATGAGAAATGGGTTAAATAGGTTCCTATGTATATTTATAGACAATATTCCACCTATAATTCCCATACCGAAACATATTTATATGCATATTCTTATCAGAAAGTGGTTAAATAGGTTACTATGAATATTTATAAACAATATTCCACTAATAATTCCCATGTAGAAAAATAATTATATGCATATTCTTATCAGAAATGGGTTAAATAGGTTACTATGTATATTTATAAACAATATTCCACCCATAATACCCAAGTAGAATAATAATTATATGCATATTCTTATCAGAAATGGGTTAAATACGTTCCTGTGTATATTTATAAACAATATTCCACCCATAATCCCCATGTAGAAAAATAATTATATGCATATTCTTAACAGAAATGGGTTAAATGGGTTACTATGTATATTTATAAATAATATTCCACCCATAACCCCATATAGAAAAATAATTAGATGCATATTTTTTATCAGAAATTGGTTAAATAGGCTCCTATGTATATTTATAAACAATATTCCACCCATCATCCTCATGTAGAAAAATAATTATATGCATATTCTTATCAGAAATGGGTTAAATTGGTTCCTATGTATATTTATAAACAATATTCCATCTATAATCTCCATACTGAAAAATATTTATATGCATATTCTTATCAGAAAGGGGTTAAATAGGTTACTATGTATATTTATAAACAATATTTCACCCAGAATTCCCATGTAGAAAAATAATTATATGCATATTCTTATCAGAAATGCTTTAATTAAGTTCCTATGTATACTTATAAACAATATTCCACAATTAGCCCCATATAGAAAAATATTTATATGCATATTCTTATCAGAAAGGGGTTAAATAGGTTACTCTGTATATTTATAAACAATATTCCACCCATAATCCCCATGTAGAAAAATAATTATATGCATATTCTTATCAGAAATGTGTTAAAAAAGTTCCTATGTATATTTATAAACAATATTCCACCCATAATCCCCATATAGACAAATAATTATATGCATATTCTAATCAGAAATAGGTTACATACGTTCCTATGTATATTTATAAACAATATTCCACCCATAATCCCCATATAGACAAATAATTATATTCATATTCTTATCAGAAATGGGTTAAATTGGTTCCTATGTATATTTGTAAACAATATTCCACCATAATCCCCATATAGAAAAATAATTATATGCATATTCATATCAGAAATTGGTTCAATAGATTCCTATGTATATTTATAAACATATTCCACCAATAATCCCCATGTAGAAAAATAATTATATGCATATTTTTATCAGAAATTGGTTAATTAGTTTCCTATGTATATTTATAAGCAATATTCCACCCATAACCCCATATAGAAAAATAATTATATGCATATCAGAAATGGGTTAAATACGTTCCTATGTATATTTATAAACAATATTCAACACATAATCCCTATGTAGCCATATAATTATATGCATATTCATATCAGAAATAGGTTTAATATGTTGCTATGTACATTTTTAAACAATATTCCATCCATAATCCCCATGTAAAAAAATAATTATATGCATATTCTTATCAGAAATGGGTTAAATTGGTTCCTATGTATATTTATAAACAATATTCCACCCATAATCCCCATGTAGAAAAATAATTATATGCATATTCTTATCAGAAATGGGTTAAATATATTCCTATGTATGTTTAACTTCAATATTCCATCCATAAACCCCATGTAGAAAAATAATTATATGCATATTCTTATGAGAAATTGGTTAATAGGTTACTATGTAGATTTTAAAACAGTATTCCACCCATAATCCCTATGTAGAAAAATAATTATATGCATATTCTTACCAGAAATGGGTTAAATAGGTTCCTATGCATATTTATAGACAATATTCCACCTATAATCCCCATACTGAAACATATTTATATGCATATTATTATCAGAAAGTGGTTAAATAGGTTACTATGAATATTTATAAACAATATTCCACCCATAATTCCCATGTAGAAAAATAATTATATGCATATTCTTATCAGAAATGGGTTAAATAGGTTACTATGTATATTTATAAACAATATTCCACCCATAATCCCCATGTAGAATAATAATTATATGCATATTCTTATCAGAAATGGGTTAAATACATTCCTATATATATTTATAAACAGTATTCCACCCATAATCCCCATGTAGAAAAATAATTATATGCATATTCTTATCAGAAATGGGTTAAATGGGTTACTATGTATATTTATAAATAATATTCCACCCATAACCCCATATATAAAAATAATTAGATGCATATTTTTATCAGAAATGGGTTAAATAGGCTCCTATGTATATTTATAAACAATATTCCACCCATAATCCTCATGTAGAAAAATAATTAGATGCATATTCTTATCAGAAATGGGTTAAAATAGGTTCCTATGTATATTTTAAAACAATTTTCCACTATAGTCCCCATGTAGAAAAATAATTATATCATATTCTTATCAGAAATGGGTTAAATTGGTTCCTATGTATATTTATAAACAATATTCCACCTATAATCTCCATACTGAAAAATATTTATATGCATATTCTTATCAGAAAGGGGTTAAATAGGTTACTATGTATATTTATAAACAATATTCCACCCATAATTCCCATGTAGAAAAATAATTATATGCATATTCTTATCAGAAATGGGTTAAATAGGTTACTATGTATATTTATAAACAATATTCCACCCATAATTCCCATGTAGAAAAATAATTATATGCATATTCTTATCAGAAATGCTTTAATTAAGTTCCTATGTATACTTATAAACAATATTCCACAATTAGCCCCATATAGAAAAATATTTATATGCATATTCTTATCAGAAAGGGGTTAAATAGGTTACTCTGTATATTTATAAACAATATTCCACCCATAATCCCCATGTAGAAAAATAATTATATGCATATTCTTATCAGAAATGTGTTAAAAAAGTTCCTATGTATATTTATAAACAATATTCCACCCATAATCCCCATATAGACAAATAATTATATGCATGTTCTTATCAGAAATGGGTTAAATAGGTTCCTATGCATATTTATAAACAATATTCCACCCATAATCCCCATGTAGAAAAATAATTATATGCATATTCTTATCAGAAATGGGTTAAATAGGTTCCTATGTATATTTATAAACAATTTTCCACTATAGTCCCCATGTAGAAAAAGAATTATATGCATATTCTTATCAGAAATACTTTAATTAGGTTCCTATGTATATTTATAAACAATATTCCACCCATAACCCCATATAGAAAAATAATTATATGCATGTTCTTATCAGAAATGGGTTAAATAGTTCCTATGTATATTTATAAACAATATTCCACCATAATCCCCATATAGAAAAATAATTATATGCATATTCCTATCAGAAATTGGTTAAATAGGTTACTATGTATATTTATAAACATGTTCCACCAATAATCCCCATGTAAAAAAATAATTATATGCATATTTTTATCAGAAATGGGTTAATTAGTTTAATATGTATATTTATAAGCAATATTTAACCCATAACGCCATATAGAAAAATAATAATATGCATATTCTTATCAGAAATGGGTTAAATACGTTCATATGTATATTTATAAACAATATTCAACACATAATCCCTATATAGCAATATAATTATATGATTATTCATATCAGAAATAGGTTTAATATGTTGCTATGTACATTTTTAAACAATATTCCATCCATAATCCCCATGTAAAAAAATAATTATATGCATATTCTTATCAGAAATGGGTTAAATAGGTTCCTATGTATATTTATAAACAATATTCCACCTATAAACCCTATGTAGAAAAATATTTATATGCATATTCTTATCAGACATGGGTTAAATATATTCCTATGTATGTTTAACTACAATATTCCATCCATAATCCCCAAGTAGAAAAATAATTATATGCATATTCTTATGAGAAATGGGTTAAATAGGTTCCTATGTATATTTATAGACAATATTCCACCTATAATTCCCATACCGAAACATATTTATATGCATATTCTTATCAGAAAGTGGTTAAATAGGTTACTATGAATATTTATAAACAATATTCCACTAATAATTCCCATGTAGAAAAATAATTATATGCATATTCTTATCAGAAATGGGTTAAATAGGTTACTATGTATATTTATAAACAATATTCCACCCATAATACCCAAGTAGAATAATAATTATATGCATATTCTTATCAGAAATGGGTTAAATACGTTCCTGTGTATATTTATAAACAATATTCCACCCATAATCCCCATGTAGAAAAATAATTATATGCATATTCTTAACAGAAATGGGTTAAATGGGTTACTATGTATATTTATAAATAATATTCCACCCATAACCCCATATAGAAAAATAATTAGATGCATATTTTTTATCAGAAATTGGTTAAATAGGCTCCTATGTATATTTATAAACAATATTCCACCCATCATCCTCATGTAGAAAAATAATTATATGCATATTCTTATCAGAAATGGGTTAAATTGGTTCCTATGTATATTTATAAACAATATTCCATCTATAATCTCCATACTGAAAAATATTTATATGCATATTCTTATCAGAAAGGGGTTAAATAGGTTACTATGTATATTTATAAACAATATTTCACCCAGAATTCCCATGTAGAAAAATAATTATATGCATATTCTTATCAGAAATGCTTTAATTAAGTTCCTATGTATATTTATAAACAATATTCCACAATTAGCCCCATATAGAAAAATATTTATATGCATATTCTTATCAGAAAGGGGTTAAATAGGTTACTCTGTATATTTATAAACAATATTCCACCCATAATCCCCATGTAGAAAAATAATTATATGCATATTCTTATCAGAAATGGGTTAAATAGGTTACTATGTATATTTATAAATAATATTCCACCCATAACCCCATATAGAAAAATAATTAGATGCATATTCTTATCAGAAATGGGTTAAATACGTTCCTATGTATATTTATAAACAATATTCAACACATAATCCCTATATAGCAATATAATTATATGATTATTCATATCAGAAATAGGTTTAATATGTTGCTATATACATTTTTAAACAATATTCCATCCATAATCCCCATGTACAAAAATAATTATATGCATATTCTTATCAGAAATGGGTTAAATAGGTTCCTATGTATATTTATAAACAATATTCCACCCATAATCCCTATGTAGAAAAATAATTATATGCATATTCTTATCAGACATGGGTTAGATATATTCCTATGTATGTTTAACTACAATATTCCATCCATAATCCCCAAGTAGAAAAATAATTATATGCATATTCTTATCAGAAATGGGTTAAATAGGTTACTATGTATATTTATAAACAATATTCCACCCATAATACCCATGTAGAATAATAATTATATGCATATTCTTATCAGATATGGGTTAAATAGGTTCCTATGTATATTTATAAACAATTTTCAACTATAGTCCCCATGTAGAAAAAGAATTATATGCATATTCTTATCAGAAATGCTTTAATTAGGTTCCTATGTATATTTATTAACAATATTCCACCTAAAAAATCCATATAGAAATATAATTATATTCATATTCTTATCAGAAATGGGTTAAATTGGTTCCCATGTATATTTATAAACAATTTTTCACCATAATCCCCATATAGAAAAATAATTATATGCATATTCCTATCAGAAATTGGTTAAATAGGTTCCTATGTATATTTATAAACATATTCCACCAATAATCCCCATGTAGAAAAATAATTATATGCATATTTTTTATCAGAAATGGGTTAATTAGTTTCCTATGTATATTTATAGGCAATAGTCCACCCATAACCCTATATAGAAAAATAATTATATGCATATTCTGCATGGGTTAAATACGTTCCTGTGTATATTTATAAACAATATTCCACCCATAATCCCCATGTAGAAAAATAATTATATGCATATTCTTAACAGAAATGGGTTAAATGGGTTACTATGTATATTTATAAATAATATTCCACCCATAACCCCATATAGAAAAATAATTAGATGCATATTTTTTATCAGAAATGGGTTAAATAGGCTCCTATGTATATTTATAAAACAATATTCCACCCATCATCCTCATGTAGAAAAATAATTATATGCATATTCTTATCAGAAATGGGTTAAAATAGGTTCCTATGTATATTTTAAAACAATTTTCCACTATAGTCCCCATGTAGAAAAATAATTATATCATATTCTTATCAGAAATGGGTTAAATTGGTTCCTATGTATATTTATAAACAATATTCCATCTATAATCTCCATACTGAAAAATATTTATATGCATATTCTTATCAGAAAGGGGTTAAATAGGTTACTATGTATATTTATAAACAATATTTCACCCAGAATTCCCATGTAGAAAAATAATTATATGCATATTCTTATCAGAAATGCTTTAATTAAGTTCCTATGTATATTTATAAACAATATTCCACAATTAGCCCCATATAGAAAAATATTTATATGCATATTCTTATCAGAAAGGGGTTAAATAGGTTACTCTGTATATTTATAAACAATATTCCACCCATAATCCCCATGTAGAAAAATAATTATATGCATATTCTTATCAGAAATGGGTTAAATAGGTTCCTATGTATATTTATAAACAATTTTCCACTATAGTCCCCATGTAGAAAAAGAATTATATGCATATTCTTATCAGAAATACTTTAATTAGGTTCCTATGTATATTTATAAACAATATTACACCCATAACCCCATATAGAAAAATAATTATATGCATATTCTTATCAGAAATGGGTTAAATAGGTTCATATGTATATTTATAAACAATATTCCACCATAATCCCCATATAGAAAAATAATTATATGCATATTCCTATCAGAAATTGGTTAAATAGGTTACTATATATATTTATAAACATATTCCACCAATAATCCCCATGTAGAAAAATAATTATATGCATATTTTTATCAGAAATGGGTTAAATACGTTCCTATGTATATTTATAAACAATATTCAACACATAATCCCTATATAGCAATATAATTATATGATTATTCATATCAGAAATAGGTTTAATATGTTGCTATATACATTTTTAAACAATATTCCATCCATAATCCCCATGTACAAAAATAATTATATGCATATTCTTATCAGAAATGGGTTAAATAGGTTCCTATGTATATTTATAAACAATATTCCACCCATAATCCCTATGTAGAAAAATAATTATATGCATATTCTTATCAGACATGGGTTAAATATATTCCAATGTATGTTTAACTACAATATTCCATCCATAATCCCCAAGTAGAAAAATAATTATATGCATATTCTTATGAGAAATGGGTTAAATAGGTTACTATGTAGATTTTAAAACAGTATTCCACCCATTATCCCTATGTAGAAAAATAATTATATGCATATTCTTACCAGAAATGGGTTAAATAGGTTCCTATGTATATTTATAGACAATATTCCACCTATAATTCCCATACCGAAACATATTTATATGCATATTCTTATCTGAAAGTGGTTAAATAGGTTACTATGAATATTTATAAACAATATTCCACTAATAATTCCCATGTAGAAAAATAATTATATGCATATTCTTATCAGAAATGGGTTAAATAGGTTACTATGTATATTTATAAACAATATTCCACCCATAATACCCAAGTAGAATAATAATTATATGCATATTCTTATCAGAAATGGGTTAAATACGTTCCTGTGTATATTTATAAACAATATTCCACCCATAATCCCCATGTAGAAAAATAATTATATGCATATTCTTAACAGAAATGGGTTAAATGGGTTACTATGTATATTTATAAATAATATTCCACCCATAACCCCATATAGAAAAATAATTAGATGCATATTTTTTATCAGAAATTGGTTAAATATGCTCCTATGTATATTTATAAACAATATTCCACCCATCATCCTCATGTAGAAAAATAATTATATGCATATTCTTATCAGAAATGGGTTAAATTGGTTCCTATGTATATTTATAAACAATATTCCATCTATAATCTCCATACTGAAAAATATTTATATGCATATTCTTATCAGAAAGGGGTTAAATAGGTTACTATGTATATTTATAAACAATATTTCACCCAGAATTCCCATGTAGAAAAATAATTATATGCATATTCTTATCAGAAATGCTTTAATTAAGTTCCTATGTATATTTATAAACAATATTCCACAATTAGCCCCATATAGAAAAATAATTATATGCATATTCTTATCAGAAAGGGGTTAAATAGGTTACTCTGTATATTTATAAACAATATTCCACCCATAATCCCCATGTAGAAAAATAATTATATGCATATTCTTATCAGAAATGGGTTAAATAGGTTACTATGTATATTTATAAATAATATTCCACCCATAACCCCATATAGAAAAATAATTAGATGCATATTCTTATCAGAAATGGGTTAAATAGGCTCATATGTATATTTATAAACAATATTCCACCCATAATCTCCATGTAGAAAAAGAATTATATGCATATTCTTATCAAAAATGGGTTAAATAGGTTCCTATGTATATTTTTAAACAATTTTCCACTATAGTCCCCATGTAGAAAAATAATTATATGCATATTCTTATCAGAAATGGGTTAAATATGTTCCTATGTATATTTATAAACAATATTCCACCCATAATCCCCATATAGACAAATAATTATATTAATATTCTTATGAGCAATGGGTTAAATAGGTTACTATGTATATTTATAAACAATATTCCACCAATAATCCCCATGTAGAAAAATAATTATATACATATTGTTATCAGAAATGGGTTAAATAGGTTCCTATGTATATTTATAAACAATTTTCCACTATAGTCCCCATGTAGAAAAATAATTATATGCATATTCTTATCAGAAATACTTTAATTAGGTTCCTATGTATATTTATAAACAATATTCCACCCATAACCCCATATAGAAAAAAAATTATATGCATATTCTTATCAGAAATGGGTTAAATAGGTTCCTATGTATATTTATAAACAATATTCCACCATAATCCCCATATAAAAAATAATTATATGCATATTCCTATCAGAAATTGGTTAAATAGGTTACTATGTATATTTATAAAAATATTCCACCAATAATTCCCATACTGAAACATATTTATATGCATATTCTTATCAGAAAGTGGTTAAATAGGTTACTATGAATATTTATAAACAATATTCCACTAATAATTCCCATGTAGAAAAATAATTATATGCATATTCTTATCAGAAATTGGTTAAATAGGTTACTATGTATATTAATAAACAATATTCCACCCATAATACCCATGTAGAATAATAATTATATGCATATTCTTATCAGAAATGGGTTAAATACGTCCCTATGTATATTTATAAACAATATTCCACCCATAATCCCCATGAAGAAAAATAATTATATGCATATTCTTATCAGAAATGGGTTAAATGGGTTACTATGTATATTGATAAATAATATTCCACCCATAACCCCATATAGAAAAATAATTAGATGCATATTTTTATCAGAAATGGGTTAAATAGGCTCCTATGTATATTTATAAACAATATTCCACCCATAATCCTCATGTAGAAAAATAATTATGCATATTCTTATCAGAAATGGGTTAAAATAGGTTCCTATGTATATTTTAAAACAATTTTCCACTTTAGTCCCCATGTAGAAAAATAATTATATCATATTCTTATCAGAAATGGGTTAAATTGGTTCCTATGTATATTTATAAACAATATTCCACCTATAATCTCCATACTGAAAAATATTTATATGCATATTCTTATCAGAAAGGGGTTAAATAGGTTACTATGTATATTTATAAACAATATTCCACCCATAATTCCCATGTAGAAAAATAATTATATGCATATTCTTATCAGAAATGGGTTAAATAGGTTACTATGTATATTTGTAAACAATATTCCACCCATAATTCAAATGTAGAAAAATAATTATATGCATATTCTTATCAGAAATGCTTTAATTAAGTTCCTATGTATATTTATAAACAATATTCCACAATTAGCCCTATATAGAAAAATATTTATATGCATATTCTTATCAGAAAGGGGTTAAATAGGTTACTCTGTATATTTATAAACAATATTCCATCCATAATCCCCATGTAGAAAAATAATTATATGCATATTCTTATCAGAAATGGGTTAAATAAGTTCCTATGTATATTTATAAACAATATTCCACCCATAATCCCCATGTAGAAAAATAAGTATATGCATATTCTTATCAGAAATGGGTTAAATAGGTTACTATGTATATTTATAAATAATATTCCACCCATAAACCCATATAGAAAAATAATTAGATGCATATTCTTATCAGAAATGGGTTAAATAGGCTCATATGTATATTTATAAACAATATTCCACCCATAATCTCCATGTAGAAAAATAATTATATGCATATTCTTATCAGAAATGCGTTAAATTTGTTCCTATGTATATTTATAAACAATATTCCACCCATAATCCCCATATAGACAAATAATTATATTAATATTCTTATGAGCAATGGGTTAAATAGGTTACTATGTATATTTATAAACAATATTCCACCCATAATCCCCATTTAGAAAAATAATTATATCCATATTCTAATCAGAAATGGGTTAAATAGGTTCCTATGTATATTTTTAAACAATTTTCCACTATAGTCCCCATGTAGAAAAAGAATTATATGCATATTCTTATCAGAAATACTTTAATTAGGTTCCTATGTATATTTATAAACAATATTCCACCCATAACCCCATATAGAAAAATAATTATATGCATATTCCTATCAGAAATTGGTTAAATAGGTTACTATGTATATTTATAAAAATATTCCACCAATAATCCCCATGTAGAAAAATAATTATATGCATATTTTTTATCAGAAATGGGTTAATTAGTTTCCTATGTATATTTATAAGCAATATTTCACCCATAACCCCATATAGAAAAATAATTATATGCATATTCTTATCAGAAATGGGTTAAATACGTTCCTATGTATATTTATAAACAATATTCAACACATAATCCCTATATAGCAATATAATTATATGCATATTCATATCAGAAATAGGTTTAATATGTTGCTATGTACATTTTTAAACAATATTCCATCCATAATCCCCATGTAAAAAAATAATTATATGCATATTCTTATCAGAAATGGGTTAAATAAGTTCCTATGTATATTTATAAACAATATTCCACCCATAATCCCTATGTAGAAAAATAATTATATGCATATTCTTATCAGACATGGGTTAAATATATTCCTATGTATGTTTAACTACAATATTCCATCCATAATCCCCAAGTAGAAAAATAATTATATGCATATTCTTATGAGAAATGGGTTAAATAGGTTCCTATGTATATTTATAGACAATATTCCACCTATAATTCCCATACCGAAACATATTTATATGCATATTCTTATCAGAAAGTGGTTAAATAGGTTACTATGAATATTTATAAACAATATTCCACTAATAATTCCCATGTAGAAAAATAATTATATGCATATTCTTATCAGAAATGGGTTAAATAGGTTACTATGTATATTTATAAACAATATTCCACCCATAATACCCAAGTAGAATAATAATTATATGCATATTCTTATCAGAAATGGGTTAAATACGTTCCTGTGTATATTTATAAACAATATTCCACCCATAATCCCCATGTAGAAAAATAATTATATGCATATTCTTAACAGAAATGGGTTAAATGGGTTACTATGTATATTTATAAATAATATTCCACCCATAACCCCATATAGAAAAATAATTAGATGCATATTTTTTATCAGAAATTGGTTAAATAGGCTCCTATGTATATTTATAAACAATATTCCACCCATCATCCTCATGTAGAAAAATAATTATATGCATATTCTTATCAGAAATGGGTTAAATTGGTTCCTATGTATATTTATAAACAATATTCCATCTATAATCTCCATACTGAAAAATATTTATATGCATATTCTTATCAGAAAGGGGTTAAATAGGTTACTATGTATATTTATAAACAATATTTCACCCAGAATTCCCATGTAGAAAAATAATTATATGCATATTCTTATCAGAAATGCTTTAATTAAGTTCCTATGTATACTTATAAACAATATTCCACAATTAGCCCCATATAGAAAAATATTTATATGCATATTCTTATCAGAAAGGGGTTAAATAGGTTACTCTGTATATTTATAAACAATATTCCACCCATAATCCCCATGTAGAAAAATAATTATATGCATATTCTTATCAGAAATGTGTTAAAAAAGTTCCTATGTATATTTATAAACAATATTCCACCCATAATCCCCATATAGACAAATAATTATATGCATATTCTAATCAGAAATAGGTTACATACGTTCCTATGTATATTTATAAACAATATTCCACCCATAATCCCCATATAGACAAATAATTATATTCATATTCTTATCAGAAATGGGTTAAATTGGTTCCTATGTATATTTGTAAACAATATTCCACCATAATCCCCATATAGAAAAATAATTATATGCATATTCATATCAGAAATTGGTTCAATAGATTCCTATGTATATTTATAAACATATTCCACCAATAATCCCCATGTAGAAAAATAATTATATGCATATTTTTATCAGAAATTGGTTAATTAGTTTCCTATGTATATTTATAAGCAATATTCCACCCATAACCCCATATAGAAAAATAATTATATGCATATCAGAAATGGGTTAAATACGTTCCTATGTATATTTATAAACAATATTCAACACATAATCCCTATGTAGCCATATAATTATATGCATATTCATATCAGAAATAGGTTTAATATGTTGCTATGTACATTTTTAAACAATATTCCATCCATAATCCCCATGTAAAAAAATAATTATATGCATATTCTTATCAGAAATGGGTTAAATTGGTTCCTATGTATATTTATAAACAATATTCCACCCATAATCCCCATGTAGAAAAATAATTATATGCATATTCTTATCAGAAATGGGTTAAATATATTCCTATGTATGTTTAACTTCAATATTCCATCCATAAACCCCATGTAGAAAAATAATTATATGCATATTCTTATGAGAAATTGGTTAATAGGTTACTATGTAGATTTTAAAACAGTATTCCACCCATAATCCCTATGTAGAAAAATAATTATATGCATATTCTTACCAGAAATGGGTTAAATAGGTTCCTATGCATATTTATAGACAATATTCCACCTATAATCCCCATACTGAAACATATTTATATGCATATTATTATCAGAAAGTGGTTAAATAGGTTACTATGAATATTTATAAACAATATTCCACCCATAATTCCCATGTAGAAAAATAATTATATGCATATTCTTATCAGAAATGGGTTAAATAGGTTACTATGTATATTTATAAACAATATTCCACCCATAATCCCCATGTAGAATAATAATTATATGCATATTCTTATCAGAAATGGGTTAAATACATTCCTATATATATTTATAAACAGTATTCCACCCATAATCCCCATGTAGAAAAATAATTATATGCATATTCTTATCAGAAATGGGTTAAATGGGTTACTATGTATATTTATAAATAATATTCCACCCATAACCCCATATATAAAAATAATTAGATGCATATTTTTATCAGAAATGGGTTAAATAGGCTCCTATGTATATTTATAAACAATATTCCACCCATAATCCTCATGTAGAAAAATAATTAGATGCATATTCTTATCAGAAATGGGTTAAAATAGGTTCCTATGTATATTTTAAAACAATTTTCCACTATAGTCCCCATGTAGAAAAATAATTATATCATATTCTTATCAGAAATGGGTTAAATTGGTTCCTATGTATATTTATAAACAATATTCCACCTATAATCTCCATACTGAAAAATATTTATATGCATATTCTTATCAGAAAGGGGTTAAATAGGTTACTATGTATATTTATAAACAATATTCCACCCATAATTCCCATGTAGAAAAATAATTATATGCATATTCTTATCAGAAATGGGTTAAATAGGTTACTATGTATATTTATAAACAATATTCCACCCATAATTCCCATGTAGAAAAATAATTATATGCATATTCTTATCAGAAATGCTTTAATTAAGTTCCTATGTATACTTATAAACAATATTCCACAATTAGCCCCATATAGAAAAATATTTATATGCATATTCTTATCAGAAAGGGGTTAAATAGGTTACTCTGTATATTTATAAACAATATTCCACCCATAATCCCCATGTAGAAAAATAATTATATGCATATTCTTATCAGAAATGTGTTAAAAAAGTTCCTATGTATATTTATAAACAATATTCCACCCATAATCCCCATATAGACAAATAATTATATGCATGTTCTTATCAGAAATGGGTTAAATAGGTTCCTATGCATATTTATAAACAATATTCCACCCATAATCCCCATGTAGAAAAATAATTATATGCATATTCTTATCAGAAATGGGTTAAATAGGTTCCTATGTATATTTATAAACAATTTTCCACTATAGTCCCCATGTAGAAAAAGAATTATATGCATATTCTTATCAGAAATACTTTAATTAGGTTCCTATGTATATTTATAAACAATATTCCACCCATAACCCCATATAGAAAAATAATTATATGCATGTTCTTATCAGAAATGGGTTAAATAGTTCCTATGTATATTTATAAACAATATTCCACCATAATCCCCATATAGAAAAATAATTATATGCATATTCCTATCAGAAATTGGTTAAATAGGTTACTATGTATATTTATAAACATGTTCCACCAATAATCCCCATGTAAAAAAATAATTATATGCATATTTTTATCAGAAATGGGTTAATTAGTTTAATATGTATATTTATAAGCAATATTTAACCCATAACGCCATATAGAAAAATAATAATATGCATATTCTTATCAGAAATGGGTTAAATACGTTCATATGTATATTTATAAACAATATTCAACACATAATCCCTATATAGCAATATAATTATATGATTATTCATATCAGAAATAGGTTTAATATGTTGCTATGTACATTTTTAAACAATATTCCATCCATAATCCCCATGTAAAAAAATAATTATATGCATATTCTTATCAGAAATGGGTTAAATAGGTTCCTATGTATATTTATAAACAATATTCCACCTATAAACCCTATGTAGAAAAATATTTATATGCATATTCTTATCAGACATGGGTTAAATATATTCCTATGTATGTTTAACTACAATATTCCATCCATAATCCCCAAGTAGAAAAATAATTATATGCATATTCTTATGAGAAATGGGTTAAATAGGTTCCTATGTATATTTATAGACAATATTCCACCTATAATTCCCATACCGAAACATATTTATATGCATATTCTTATCAGAAAGTGGTTAAATAGGTTACTATGAATATTTATAAACAATATTCCACTAATAATTCCCATGTAGAAAAATAATTATATGCATATTCTTATCAGAAATGGGTTAAATAGGTTACTATGTATATTTATAAACAATATTCCACCCATAATACCCAAGTAGAATAATAATTATATGCATATTCTTATCAGAAATGGGTTAAATACGTTCCTGTGTATATTTATAAACAATATTCCACCCATAATCCCCATGTAGAAAAATAATTATATGCATATTCTTAACAGAAATGGGTTAAATGGGTTACTATGTATATTTATAAATAATATTCCACCCATAACCCCATATAGAAAAATAATTAGATGCATATTTTTTATCAGAAATTGGTTAAATAGGCTCCTATGTATATTTATAAACAATATTCCACCCATCATCCTCATGTAGAAAAATAATTATATGCATATTCTTATCAGAAATGGGTTAAATTGGTTCCTATGTATATTTATAAACAATATTCCATCTATAATCTCCATACTGAAAAATATTTATATGCATATTCTTATCAGAAAGGGGTTAAATAGGTTACTATGTATATTTATAAACAATATTTCACCCAGAATTCCCATGTAGAAAAATAATTATATGCATATTCTTATCAGAAATGCTTTAATTAAGTTCCTATGTATATTTATAAACAATATTCCACAATTAGCCCCATATAGAAAAATATTTATATGCATATTCTTATCAGAAAGGGGTTAAATAGGTTACTCTGTATATTTATAAACAATATTCCACCCATAATCCCCATGTAGAAAAATAATTATATGCATATTCTTATCAGAAATGGGTTAAATAGGTTACTATGTATATTTATAAATAATATTCCACCCATAACCCCATATAGAAAAATAATTAGATGCATATTCTTATCAGAAATGGGTTAAATACGTTCCTATGTATATTTATAAACAATATTCAACACATAATCCCTATATAGCAATATAATTATATGATTATTCATATCAGAAATAGGTTTAATATGTTGCTATATACATTTTTAAACAATATTCCATCCATAATCCCCATGTACAAAAATAATTATATGCATATTCTTATCAGAAATGGGTTAAATAGGTTCCTATGTATATTTATAAACAATATTCCACCCATAATCCCTATGTAGAAAAATAATTATATGCATATTCTTATCAGACATGGGTTAGATATATTCCTATGTATGTTTAACTACAATATTCCATCCATAATCCCCAAGTAGAAAAATAATTATATGCATATTCTTATCAGAAATGGGTTAAATAGGTTACTATGTATATTTATAAACAATATTCCACCCATAATACCCATGTAGAATAATAATTATATGCATATTCTTATCAGATATGGGTTAAATAGGTTCCTATGTATATTTATAAACAATTTTCAACTATAGTCCCCATGTAGAAAAAGAATTATATGCATATTCTTATCAGAAATGCTTTAATTAGGTTCCTATGTATATTTATTAACAATATTCCACCTAAAAAATCCATATAGAAATATAATTATATTCATATTCTTATCAGAAATGGGTTAAATTGGTTCCCATGTATATTTATAAACAATTTTTCACCATAATCCCCATATAGAAAAATAATTATATGCATATTCCTATCAGAAATTGGTTAAATAGGTTCCTATGTATATTTATAAACATATTCCACCAATAATCCCCATGTAGAAAAATAATTATATGCATATTTTTTATCAGAAATGGGTTAATTAGTTTCCTATGTATATTTATAGGCAATAGTCCACCCATAACCCTATATAGAAAAATAATTATATGCATATTCTGCATGGGTTAAATACGTTCCTGTGTATATTTATAAACAATATTCCACCCATAATCCCCATGTAGAAAAATAATTATATGCATATTCTTAACAGAAATGGGTTAAATGGGTTACTATGTATATTTATAAATAATATTCCACCCATAACCCCATATAGAAAAATAATTAGATGCATATTTTTTATCAGAAATGGGTTAAATAGGCTCCTATGTATATTTATAAAACAATATTCCACCCATCATCCTCATGTAGAAAAATAATTATATGCATATTCTTATCAGAAATGGGTTAAAATAGGTTCCTATGTATATTTTAAAACAATTTTCCACTATAGTCCCCATGTAGAAAAATAATTATATCATATTCTTATCAGAAATGGGTTAAATTGGTTCCTATGTATATTTATAAACAATATTCCATCTATAATCTCCATACTGAAAAATATTTATATGCATATTCTTATCAGAAAGGGGTTAAATAGGTTACTATGTATATTTATAAACAATATTTCACCCAGAATTCCCATGTAGAAAAATAATTATATGCATATTCTTATCAGAAATGCTTTAATTAAGTTCCTATGTATATTTATAAACAATATTCCACAATTAGCCCCATATAGAAAAATATTTATATGCATATTCTTATCAGAAAGGGGTTAAATAGGTTACTCTGTATATTTATAAACAATATTCCACCCATAATCCCCATGTAGAAAAATAATTATATGCATATTCTTATCAGAAATGGGTTAAATAGGTTCCTATGTATATTTATAAACAATTTTCCACTATAGTCCCCATGTAGAAAAAGAATTATATGCATATTCTTATCAGAAATACTTTAATTAGGTTCCTATGTATATTTATAAACAATATTACACCCATAACCCCATATAGAAAAATAATTATATGCATATTCTTATCAGAAATGGGTTAAATAGGTTCATATGTATATTTATAAACAATATTCCACCATAATCCCCATATAGAAAAATAATTATATGCATATTCCTATCAGAAATTGGTTAAATAGGTTACTATATATATTTATAAACATATTCCACCAATAATCCCCATGTAGAAAAATAATTATATGCATATTTTTATCAGAAATGGGTTAAATACGTTCCTATGTATATTTATAAACAATATTCAACACATAATCCCTATATAGCAATATAATTATATGATTATTCATATCAGAAATAGGTTTAATATGTTGCTATATACATTTTTAAACAATATTCCATCCATAATCCCCATGTACAAAAATAATTATATGCATATTCTTATCAGAAATGGGTTAAATAGGTTCCTATGTATATTTATAAACAATATTCCACCCATAATCCCTATGTAGAAAAATAATTATATGCATATTCTTATCAGACATGGGTTAAATATATTCCAATGTATGTTTAACTACAATATTCCATCCATAATCCCCAAGTAGAAAAATAATTATATGCATATTCTTATGAGAAATGGGTTAAATAGGTTACTATGTAGATTTTAAAACAGTATTCCACCCATTATCCCTATGTAGAAAAATAATTATATGCATATTCTTACCAGAAATGGGTTAAATAGGTTCCTATGTATATTTATAGACAATATTCCACCTATAATTCCCATACCGAAACATATTTATATGCATATTCTTATCTGAAAGTGGTTAAATAGGTTACTATGAATATTTATAAACAATATTCCACTAATAATTCCCATGTAGAAAAATAATTATATGCATATTCTTATCAGAAATGGGTTAAATAGGTTACTATGTATATTTATAAACAATATTCCACCCATAATACCCAAGTAGAATAATAATTATATGCATATTCTTATCAGAAATGGGTTAAATACGTTCCTGTGTATATTTATAAACAATATTCCACCCATAATCCCCATGTAGAAAAATAATTATATGCATATTCTTAACAGAAATGGGTTAAATGGGTTACTATGTATATTTATAAATAATATTCCACCCATAACCCCATATAGAAAAATAATTAGATGCATATTTTTTATCAGAAATTGGTTAAATATGCTCCTATGTATATTTATAAACAATATTCCACCCATCATCCTCATGTAGAAAAATAATTATATGCATATTCTTATCAGAAATGGGTTAAATTGGTTCCTATGTATATTTATAAACAATATTCCATCTATAATCTCCATACTGAAAAATATTTATATGCATATTCTTATCAGAAAGGGGTTAAATAGGTTACTATGTATATTTATAAACAATATTTCACCCAGAATTCCCATGTAGAAAAATAATTATATGCATATTCTTATCAGAAATGCTTTAATTAAGTTCCTATGTATATTTATAAACAATATTCCACAATTAGCCCCATATAGAAAAATAATTATATGCATATTCTTATCAGAAAGGGGTTAAATAGGTTACTCTGTATATTTATAAACAATATTCCACCCATAATCCCCATGTAGAAAAATAATTATATGCATATTCTTATCAGAAATGGGTTAAATAGGTTACTATGTATATTTATAAATAATATTCCACCCATAACCCCATATAGAAAAATAATTAGATGCATATTCTTATCAGAAATGGGTTAAATAGGCTCATATGTATATTTATAAACAATATTCCACCCATAATCTCCATGTAGAAAAAGAATTATATGCATATTCTTATCAAAAATGGGTTAAATAGGTTCCTATGTATATTTTTAAACAATTTTCCACTATAGTCCCCATGTAGAAAAATAATTATATGCATATTCTTATCAGAAATGGGTTAAATATGTTCCTATGTATATTTATAAACAATATTCCACCCATAATCCCCATATAGACAAATAATTATATTAATATTCTTATGAGCAATGGGTTAAATAGGTTACTATGTATATTTATAAACAATATTCCACCAATAATCCCCATGTAGAAAAATAATTATATACATATTGTTATCAGAAATGGGTTAAATAGGTTCCTATGTATATTTATAAACAATTTTCCACTATAGTCCCCATGTAGAAAAATAATTATATGCATATTCTTATCAGAAATACTTTAATTAGGTTCCTATGTATATTTATAAACAATATTCCACCCATAACCCCATATAGAAAAAAAATTATATGCATATTCTTATCAGAAATGGGTTAAATAGGTTCCTATGTATATTTATAAACAATATTCCACCATAATCCCCATATAAAAAATAATTATATGCATATTCCTATCAGAAATTGGTTAAATAGGTTACTATGTATATTTATAAAAATATTCCACCAATAATTCCCATACTGAAACATATTTATATGCATATTCTTATCAGAAAGTGGTTAAATAGGTTACTATGAATATTTATAAACAATATTCCACTAATAATTCCCATGTAGAAAAATAATTATATGCATATTCTTATCAGAAATTGGTTAAATAGGTTACTATGTATATTAATAAACAATATTCCACCCATAATACCCATGTAGAATAATAATTATATGCATATTCTTATCAGAAATGGGTTAAATACGTCCCTATGTATATTTATAAACAATATTCCACCCATAATCCCCATGAAGAAAAATAATTATATGCATATTCTTATCAGAAATGGGTTAAATGGGTTACTATGTATATTGATAAATAATATTCCACCCATAACCCCATATAGAAAAATAATTAGATGCATATTTTTATCAGAAATGGGTTAAATAGGCTCCTATGTATATTTATAAACAATATTCCACCCATAATCCTCATGTAGAAAAATAATTATGCATATTCTTATCAGAAATGGGTTAAAATAGGTTCCTATGTATATTTTAAAACAATTTTCCACTTTAGTCCCCATGTAGAAAAATAATTATATCATATTCTTATCAGAAATGGGTTAAATTGGTTCCTATGTATATTTATAAACAATATTCCACCTATAATCTCCATACTGAAAAATATTTATATGCATATTCTTATCAGAAAGGGGTTAAATAGGTTACTATGTATATTTATAAACAATATTCCACCCATAATTCCCATGTAGAAAAATAATTATATGCATATTCTTATCAGAAATGGGTTAAATAGGTTACTATGTATATTTGTAAACAATATTCCACCCATAATTCAAATGTAGAAAAATAATTATATGCATATTCTTATCAGAAATGCTTTAATTAAGTTCCTATGTATATTTATAAACAATATTCCACAATTAGCCCTATATAGAAAAATATTTATATGCATATTCTTATCAGAAAGGGGTTAAATAGGTTACTCTGTATATTTATAAACAATATTCCATCCATAATCCCCATGTAGAAAAATAATTATATGCATATTCTTATCAGAAATGGGTTAAATAAGTTCCTATGTATATTTATAAACAATATTCCACCCATAATCCCCATGTAGAAAAATAAGTATATGCATATTCTTATCAGAAATGGGTTAAATAGGTTACTATGTATATTTATAAATAATATTCCACCCATAAACCCATATAGAAAAATAATTAGATGCATATTCTTATCAGAAATGGGTTAAATAGGCTCATATGTATATTTATAAACAATATTCCACCCATAATCTCCATGTAGAAAAATAATTATATGCATATTCTTATCAGAAATGCGTTAAATTTGTTCCTATGTATATTTATAAACAATATTCCACCCATAATCCCCATATAGACAAATAATTATATTAATATTCTTATGAGCAATGGGTTAAATAGGTTACTATGTATATTTATAAACAATATTCCACCCATAATCCCCATTTAGAAAAATAATTATATCCATATTCTAATCAGAAATGGGTTAAATAGGTTCCTATGTATATTTTTAAACAATTTTCCACTATAGTCCCCATGTAGAAAAAGAATTATATGCATATTCTTATCAGAAATACTTTAATTAGGTTCCTATGTATATTTATAAACAATATTCCACCCATAACCCCATATAGAAAAATAATTATATGCATATTCCTATCAGAAATTGGTTAAATAGGTTACTATGTATATTTATAAAAATATTCCACCAATAATCCCCATGTAGAAAAATAATTATATGCATATTTTTTATCAGAAATGGGTTAATTAGTTTCCTATGTATATTTATAAGCAATATTTCACCCATAACCCCATATAGAAAAATAATTATATGCATATTCTTATCAGAAATGGGTTAAATACGTTCCTATGTATATTTATAAACAATATTCAACACATAATCCCTATATAGCAATATAATTATATGCATATTCATATCAGAAATAGGTTTAATATGTTGCTATGTACATTTTTAAACAATATTCCATCCATAATCCCCATGTAAAAAAATAATTATATGCATATTCTTATCAGAAATGGGTTAAATAAGTTCCTATGTATATTTATAAACAATATTCCACCCATAATCCCTATGTAGAAAAATAATTATATGCATATTCTTATCAGACATGGGTTAAATATATTCCTATGTATGTTTAACTACAATATTCCATCCATAATCCCCAAGTAGAAAAATAATTATATGCATATTCTTATGAGAAATGGGTTAAATAGGTTACTATGTAGATTTTAAAACAGTATTCCACCCATAATCCCTATGTAGAAAAATAATTATATGCATATTCTTACCAGAAATGGGTTAAATAGGTTCCTATGTATATTTATAGACAATATTCCACCTATAATTCCCATACTGAAACATATTTATATGCATATTCTTATCAGAAAGTGGTTAAATAGGTTACTATGTATATTTATAAACAATATTCCACCCATAATACCCATGTAGAATAATAATTATATGCATATTCTTATCAGAAATGGGTTAAATACGTTCCTATGTATATTTGTAAACAATATTCCACCCATAATCCCCATGTAGAAAAATAATTATATGCATATTCTTATCAGAAATGGGTTAAATAGGTTCCTATGTATATTTATAAACAATTTTCCACTATAGTCCCCATGTAGAAAAATAATTAGATGCATATTCTTATCAGAAATGGGTTAAATAGGCTCATATGTATATTTATAAACAATATTCCACCCATAATCCTGATGTAGAAAAAGAATTATATGCATATTCTTATCAAAAATGGGTTAAATAGGTTCCTATGTATATTTATAAACAATTTTCCACTATAGTCCCCATGTAGAAAAATAAATATATGCATATTCTTATCAGAAATGGGTTAAATATGTTCCTATGTATATTTATAAACAATATTCCACCCATAATCCCCATATAGACAAATAATTATATTAATATTCTTATGAGCAATGGGTTAAATAGGTTCCTATGTATATTTATAAACAATATTCCACCCATAATCCCCATGTAGAAAAATAATTATATGCATATTCTTATCAGAAATGGGTTAAATAGGTTCCTATGTATATTTATAAACAATTTTCCACTATAGTCCCCATGTAGAAAAATAATTATATGCATATTCTTATCAGAAATACTTTAATTAGGTTCCTATGTATATTTATAAACAATATTCCACCCATAACCCCATATAGAAAAATAATTATATGCATATTCTTATCAGAAATGGGTTAAATAGGTTCCTATGTATATTTATAAACAATATTCCACCATAATCCCCATATAGAAAAATAATTATATGCATATTCCTATCAGAATTTGGTTAAATAGGTTACTATGTATATTTATAAACATATTCCACCAATAATCCCCATGTAGAAAAATAATTATATGCATATTTTTATCAGAAATGGGTTAATTAGTTTCCTATGTATATTTATAAACAATATTCCACCCATAATCCCCAAGTAGAAAAATAATTATATGCATATTCTTATGAGAAATGGGTTAAATAGGTTACTATGTAGATTTTAAAACAGTATTCCACCCATAATCCCTATGTAGAAAAATAATTATATGCATATTCTTACCAGAAATGGGTTAAATAGGTTCCTATGTATATTTATAGACAATATTCCACCTATAATTCCCATACTGAAACATATTTATATGCATATTCTTATCAGAAAGTGGTTAAATAGGTTACTATGAATATTTATAAACAATAGTCCACTAATAATTCCCATGTAGAAAAATAATTATATGCATATTCTTATCAGAAATTGGTTAAATAGGTTACTATGTATATTAATAAACAATATTCCACCCATAATACCCATGTAGAATAATAATTATATGCATATTCTTATCAGAAATGGGTTAAATACGTCCCTATGTATATTTATAAACAATATTCCACCCATAATCCCCATGAAGAAAAATAATTATATGCATATTCTTATGAGAAATGGGTTAAATGGGTTACTATGTATATTTATAAATAATATTCCACCCATAATCCTCATGTAGAAAAATAATTATGCATATTCTTATCAGAAATTGGTTAAAATAGGTTCCTATGTATATCTTAAAACAATTTTCCACTATAGTCCCCATGTAGAAAAATAATTATATCATATTCTTATCAGAAATGGGTTAAATTGGTTCCTATGTATATTTATAAACAATATTCCACTTATAATCTCCATACTGAAAAATATTTATATGCATATTCTTATCAGAAAGGGGTTAAATAGGTTACTATGTATATTTATAAACAATATTCCACCCATAATTCCCATGTAGAAAAATAATTATATGCATATTCTTATCAGAAATGGGTTAAATAGGTTACTATGTATATTTATAAACAATATTCCACCCATAATTCAAATGTAGAAAAATAATTATATGCATATTCTTATCAGAAATGCTTTAATTAAGTTCCTATGTATATTTATAAACAATATTCCACAATCAGCCCCATATAGAAAAATATTTATGTGCATATTCTTATCAGAAAGGGGTTAAATAGGTTACTCTGTATATTTATAAACAATATTCCACTCATAATCCCCATGTAGAAAAATAATTATATGCATATTCTTATCAGAAATGGGTTAAATAAGTTCCTATGTATATTTATAAACAATATTCCACCCATAATCCCCATGTAGAAAAATAAGTATATGCATATTCTTATCAGAAATGGGTTAAATAGGTTACTATGTATATTTATAAATAATATTCCACCCATAACCCCATATAGAAAAATAATTAGATGCATATTCTTATCAGAAATGGGTTAAATAGGCTCATATGTATATTTATAAACAATATTCCACCCATAATCTCCATGTAGAAAAGTAATTATATGCATATTCTTATCAGAAATGCGTTAAATATGTTCCTATGTATATTTATAAACAATATTCCACCCATAATCCCCATATAGACAAATAATTATATTAATATTCTTATGAGCAATGGGTTAAATAGGTTACTATGTATATTTATAAACAATATTCCACCCATAATCCCCAGGTAGAAAAAGAATTATATACATATTCTTATCAGAAATTGGTTAAATAGGTTCCTATGTATATTTATAAACAATTTTCCACTATAGTCCCCATGTAGAAAAAGAATTATATGCATATTCTTATCAGAAATACTTTAATTAGGTTCCTATGTATATTTATAAACAATATTCCACCCATAACCCCATATAGAAAAATAATTATATGCATATTCTTATCAGAAATGGGTTAAATAGGTTCCTATGTATATTTATAAACAATATTCCACCATAATCCCCATATAGAAAAATAATTATATGCATATTCCTATCAGAAATTGGTTAAATAGGTTACTATGTATATTTATAAAAATATTCCACCAATAATCCCCATGTAGAAAAATAATTATATGCATATTTTTTATCAGAAATGGGTTAATTAGTTTCCTATGTATATTTATAAGCAATATTTCACCCATAACCCCATATAGAAAAATAATTATATGCATATTCTTATCAGAAATGGGTTAAATACGTTCCTATGTATATTTATAAACAATATTCAACACATAATCCCTATATAGCAATATAATTATATGCATATTTATATCAGAAATAGGTTTAATATGTTGCTATGTACATTTTTAAACAATATTCCATCCATAATCCCCATGTAAAAAAATAATTATATGCATATTCTTATCAGAAATGGGTTAAATAGGTTCCTATGTATATTTATAAACAATATTCCACCCATAATCCCTATGTAGAAAAATAATTATATGCATATTCTTATCAGACATGGGTTAAATATATTCCTATGTATGTTTAACTACAATATTCCATCCATAATCCCCAAGTAGAAAAATAATTATATGCATATTCTTATGAGAAATTGGTTAAATAGGTTACTATGTAGATTTTAAAACAGTATTCCACCCATAATCCCTATGTAGAAAAATAATTATATGCATATTCTTACCAGAAATGGGTTAAATAGGTTCCTATGTATATTTATAGACAATATTCCACCTATAATTCCCATACTGAAACATATTAATATGCATATTCTTATCAGAAAGTGGTTAAATAGGTTACTATGAATATTTATAAACAATATTCCACTAATAATTCCCATGTAGAAAAATAATTATATGCATATTCTTATCAGAAATGGGTTAAATAGGTTACTATGTATATTTATAAACAATATTCCACCCATAATCCCCATGTAGAAAAATAATTATATGCATATTCTTATCAGAAACGGGTTAAATGGGTTACTATGTATATTTATAAATAATATTCCACCCATAACCCCATATAGAAAAATAATTAGATGCATATTTTTATCAGAAATGGGTTAAATAGGCTCCTATGTATATTTATAAACAATATTCCACCAATAATCCTCATGTAGAAAAATAATTATATGCATAATTCCTATCAGAAATGGGTTAAAATAGGTTCCTATGTATATTTTAAAACAATTTTCCACTATAGCCCCCATGTAGAAAAATAATTATATCATATTCTTATCAGAAATGGGTTAAATTGGTTCCTATGTATATTTATAAACAATATTCCACCTATAATCTCCATACTGAAAAATATTTATATGCATATTCTTATCAGAAAGGGGTTAAATAGGTTACTATGTATATTTATAATTACTATTCCACCCATAATTCCCATGTAGAAAAATAATTATATGCATATTCTTATCAGAAATTGGTTAAATAGGTTACTATGTATATTTATAAACAATATTCCACCCATAATCCCCATGTAGAAAAATAATTATATGCATATTCTTATCAAAAATGGGTTAAATAGGTTCCTATGTATATTTATAAACAATTTTCCACTATAGTCCCCATGTAGAAAAATAATTATATGCATATTCTTATCAGAAATGGGTTAAATATGTTCCTATGTATATTTATAAACAATATTCCACCCATAATCCCCATATAGACAAATAATTATATTAATATTCTTATGAGCAATGGGTTAAATAGGTTCCTATGTATATTTATAAACAATATTCCACCCATAATCCCCATGTAGAAAAATAATTATATGCATATTCTTATCAGAAATGGGTTAAATAGGTTCCTATGTATATTTATAAACAATTTTCCACTATAGTCCCCATGTAGAAAAATAATTAGATGCATATTCTTATCAGAAATGGGTTAAATAGGCTCATATGTATATTTATAAACAATATTCCACCCATAATCCTGATGTAGAAAAAGAATTATATGCATATTCTTATCAAAAATGGGTTAAATAGGTTCCTATGTATATTTATAAACAATTTTCCACTATAGTCCCCATGTAGAAAAATAATTATATGCATATTCTTATCAGAAATGGGTTAAATATGTTCCTATGTATATTTATAAACAATATTCCACCCATAATCCCCATATAGAAAAATAATTATATGCATATTCTTATCAGAAATGGGTTAAATACGTTCCTATGTATATTTATAAACAATATTCCACTTATAATCCCCATGTAGAAAAATAATTATATGCATATTCTTATCAGAAATGGGTTAAATAGGTTCCTATGTATATTTATAAACAATATTCCACCATAATCCCCATATAGAAAAATAATTATATGCATATTCCTATCAGAAATTGGTTAAATAGGTTACTATGTATATTTATAAACATATTCCACCAATAATCCCCATGTAGAAAAATAATTATATGCATATTTTTATCAGAAATGGGTTAGTTTCCTATGTATATTTATAAACAATATTCCACCCATAATCCCTATGTAGAAAAATAATTATATGCATATTCTTACCAGAAATGGGTTAAATAGGTTCCTATGTATATTTATAGACAATATTCCACCTATAATTCCCATACTGAAACATATTTATATGCATATTCTTATCAGAAAGTGGTTAAATAGGTTACTATGAATATTTATAAACAATATTCCACTAATAATTCCCATGTAGAAAAATAATTATATGCATATTCTTATCAGAAATTGGTTAAATAGGTTACTATGTATATTAATAAACAATATTCCACCCATAATACCCATGTAGAATAATAATTATATGCATATTCTTATCAGAAATGGGTTAAATACGTCCCTATGTATATTTATAAACAATATTCCACCCATAATCCCCATGAAGAAAAATAATTATATGCATATTCTTATCAGAAATGGGTTAAATGGGTTACTATGTATATTTATAAAGAATATTCCACCCATAACCCCATATAGAAAAATAATTAGATGCATATTTTTATCAGAAATGGGTTAAATAAGTTCCTATGTATATTTATAAACAATATTCCACCCATAATCCCCATTTAGAAAAATAATTATATGCATATTCTTATCAGAAATGGGTTAAATAGGTTCCTATGTATATTTTAAAACAATTTTCCACTATAGTCCCCATGTAGAAAAATAATTATATCATATTCTTATCAGAAATGGGTTAAATAGGTTACTATGTATATTTATAAACAATATTCCACCCATAATTCCCATGTAGAAAAATAATTATATGCATATTCTGATCAGAAATGGGTTAAATAGGTTACTATGTATATTTATAAACAATATTCCACCCATAATTCCCATGTAGAAAAATAATTATATGCATATTCTTATCAGAAATGCTTTAATTAAGTTCCTATGTATATTTATAAACAATATTCCACATTTAGCCCCATATAGAAATATAATTATATGTATATTTATAACTTCTTATTAATTTACTGTAATCAGGAAACCAATATAAGCGGCGCTGGTGATAGTGATGAAAATGGCCCTATAATAGACCAGTGAACTCCAGTGATATAAAGAGTGTAGATAATAAAGAGTGTAGATATTATGTATCAACCATAAACAATCTTACCCTGTATCATGAATCTGTGAATCCACAAAAAATGAAATGAAATAAAATTTAAATAATAAAATAAATAATAAATAAATAAATAAAATTTAAATTAAAAATAGTGATAAAAGTCCATAAGTAGAAAGAGCAGTGAATAAAGTCCATCCAATAGAAAAGACACAGTGATAGATGTGTAGATTTCTAGAGATGTCCACCAAAAAATAAAAAAGTGCCAGTGATTCCTCTCCCTGTAGATTCAAAACTCACCAAATAGATGTGCCTCACACTCTCGTGTTTTGGCAAATGAGCATAATAACCCCACAATCAGGATTAAACGGGAGACCCCTCAATCAGATTACGATGGGAGATCCAGATTTCATCCGTGAATATGCCATTTCATTCCACATGCAAAAAAAATTCACTGATAGTGTAGTACCGTAAAACCAGGTTTAATGATAAAATCCTGTGTAAAATCCTTCAAACATTGCACTCACATAAAAACCTCTTTAAACTGAGCAAACAAGATCACAGCAAATCCATCAAAAATCCTCCTGTGTAAACGTTGAAACACAAATGTAATGATGGTCACGGCGGACCCAAGGTATGCGGAAGGGGCTCTCACCACCACTCGCTGATCTACGCTGCCTCAGGTTTGGAATCCCCGCTCTCACTCTCAATACAGCGCGTCCTACGTCATACGCTGTTACAGATGGATGCCGTACAGCCACGCCCCGACATGTTTCGTCATATCCGACTTATTCATGGGATTGGCTGTACGGTACGGCACCTCCCCCCTTTATACTCTGCACGTCTAACCCGGCTAGAGGTTACGTAGCTCGCATTTCCGCTCACCCAGTGTCCCCGCGGCCCCAACACATCCCGCATTGGAGTATTTACTTACAGCCAGTAAGGCAGATACATACAAACATACATATGCAAATGTTACTCCGGTAACATCATATCCCCTTACAAATGATGTGATATACATCAGCACAATTAGGTTTCAATAACGGACTTATATAAGTAATGCATGCAAATCCAAAAATGACATAAAGGTGCAAACGAATTAATGTGATTATAAATGCATATCCTTCATGACATAATTAAAAGTGCAAGAGTCTCATACAAAATTTAAACATTTAACATTCTAGTCTGTAACCGATTCATCCAGTACCTTTCTATACCTGCCATGGTAATGACATTAATACAAGGTTTAAATGTATATGCATAATTTCTTATACTATTAGTGCCCTTCGGTGTATGGGCAATCTCAAGCTTAAAACCACATTAAAATGTATGTAAATATAATATAAACACTCTTAAACTTAAAGATAACAAATATATAAACTAAAATATAATAAAAACAAATCAGATGAGCTTCAGGCAAGTATTCTTTGTATATCGTGGGTGACCCTAGTGAAGAATACCCTTCAGGGGATACCATGATCCACTGATTCTCATAAAAGGATCCCATTACAAATAATTAACTGTATATCATCTCTATGTTCTAATACTCCCAGTACCCAACTATGCAGAGATGGTCTACAAAGAAAAAAAAAAAAAAAAAATTCGGAAAAATGTTTAGGGTCAGTATTCCAAGAATGGTCAAATCCATTGTTGTGCACCAAGGATGAACCATTCATCATTAATCTTTCAGGTAAAAGTTGTCATAAAGTGGGGTATGAACACACCAATTAAAAGCTGTAAAAGTGTACAATCAGAAATTATTGATAAAACAATTTAAGGCCTCTGGGCGAAAGACATTTTATCCATAGGGTCTCCCTCTGAGAGAGATCCCTCACCCTATTCGACCCTCTCCATGATGGGTGTACACAATCTATCCCACAGAATTGTACCAGTGAGGGGTCCTGGTTGTGTTTCTCTCTAAAATGTAACGAAACGCTGTGGTACTTAAAACCATTTTTGATATTAGTGAGGTGTTCAGATATACAAATTTTTAATAGTCTCTTCGTTCTCCCTACATATAATAATCCGCATGGGCACCATAAAAGGTACACCACATGCGAAGAATTGCAGGTAATAAATTCCTTTATCTCGAAAGCTTCTTGATCAACATTGGTAACTCTTGTCATACCCCTATTCAAAACCCTTACAGTTTTGCAGCATACACATTTCCTGCATGGGAAAAACCTTTTTGATCAATACTCAAGGTCTGTTTACCTGGTGGATCCAGGATTTTTTTGACTACTTGATCCCCAAAATTGGGGGCTCGCCTATAGACAAATTTGGGTGATGTAGGTAAAATTTCCCCTAATTGTCTGTCCCGACTCAAAATGTGCCAGTGCTTTTTAAAAATAGTCTCCACATCTCTGTACTGAAAATGAAAACCTGTGATAAATCTCATTTGATGTTGGTTAGTTCCCACCGTTGGTTGTTTGTTTCTGAAACATTGGTCCCTAGGTATGGTAGCTATCTCCTGTATAGTTTTTTCCAATATTTGTTTTTGGTAGCCCTTTTGTACAAATTTGTCTTTCAGAACTTTGACTTGTGTGTGATAATCCTCCAGCTCAGTGCAATTTCGTCGCACTCTTAAAAATTGCCCCTTGGGGATATTGCGAATCCAGGTCGGATGGTGTCCACTGTTAATAGTCAAGTAACTGTTGCGATCAGTTGGTTTAAAATATATTTTGGTACTTAACCTATTCTGCTTCTTTTCAATGGTGACATCGAGGAAATTGATGGTAGTATCACTAATCTGGTATTCTAATTTAATGTTGTTGGAGTTGTTGTTCAACAACTCCAAAAACTCCTCCACCGACTCCCTCGAGCCCTCCCATACAAACATGAGATCGTCTATGAAGCGTCGGTAGAATTTCAATTGGGGCCTCCGACTGCTGAATACCCGTCTGTCCTCCCATTCAGCCATGAACAGGTTGGCGAGGCTGGGAGCAAATTTAGCTCCCATAGCCACGCCAACCTGCTGTGAAAAGAAAAAACCATGGTACCAGAAATAATATGGGACATACAAAAGTCCAAAGCATGTCCCAAAAATCGTTTCTGAGTGTGGGGGATGTCATCCCTCCTGCTCAGCGCCCAATTCAGCGCCAGCAGTGCATCCTCATGTTGTATGATGGTGTAAAGTGAGGACACATCAGCTGTTACTAGATAGGTGTCAACATCAGGGTCAATCACCACCATATCTAATAATTGTAAAAAGTCTGATGTGTCCTTTAGATATGCTTTAGTCATAGTGACACTGGGCTGAAGAAACCTGTCCAAGTATTCCCCCAGTCTGGCAGTGATTGATCCGATCCCATTCACGATGGGACGTGCTGGGGGTACCTGTGTGTTTTTATGAATTTTAGGTAGCGTGTAGATCACTGGGATCCTACACGCAGATGGCACTAAATAGCGTTTTTCTTTAACACTCAATGCGTTAATATGGTAACCCCATTCAATCAACGCATCAAGTTGTGATTTGTACGTTTCTGTTGGGTCGGACCCCAATCTTTTATATGTGGTTCTATCTCCCAAGAGTTCCATGAGCTGGTTATGGTAAAAGGTTTTGTTCATCAAGACCACCCCTCCCCCCTTATCTGCTGGCCGAATAATGTTGTTATTCTTGTCTTCCAGGAACTTCACACCATCAAGGGGAGATCCTCAATATCTTTCAACACTAGATGTTTGAATACCTCAATGAAATGATTGTTTGATAGTTGAGGGTTGAAGATGGATTTATTCCTCAATCCGCTATCAACTCTATTCGTTCCTCCATTAGCTCTAATCCCTGCCTCCACAGGGTGGCTCAGGAAGTATTTCTTCATGTTTAAAGTTCTGATGAATTTATGCGTATCTATATAAATTTCAAATTTGTTCATACTTTTTCTAGGAGCACTAGCCGGACTGTAATATGTTCAATTCTTTATCATTCAATACAATATCACTCAAATTGTATATCCCTGTGTCTAGTTGTCCCTCAATCTTTTTCTTGGGTTGTCTATGTCGCCCTGCCCTACACCCCCTTCTTCTCTTTGGGCGGGCATTGAGTCTCTGCTTGGATACTGTATTGGACCATTTCTGTCCCCTTCCTTGCGATTCACTGGGTGTGTATTCCTCCTCGGAGTCCCACCCCGTCCTCTCCTCCCGCGCTGGCCCAAAAAAGGCTGTTGATGATAAGCCCTATATTCATCTTCAGCTAATGGCTGATATCTGTTATATAATGGCACATAATTATTGGATTCAGGCATAGGGGGAGGGTATTGTTGCCATTGTTGATATTCCCTTTGGGGATACTCATCCGATCTCCCACCCCCCCCTCCTCTGTTGGTGTGGGCGGGGTGATTGATAATTGCCATAATGTGGGTATCCACCATTTATTGGTCTGGATGGGCCTGGGGAATAGTGTTGTTCACTATAATAGTTTTCCCTATTTGGCAGAGTGTTGGTATTATGATTGTACGTATAGTGAGAACTCGCTGGTGCGCTTCTACTGTTTGATCCTTTATTCATCACATCTTTTTTATGATCCTGATGTGGAGTGGGCCTAGTGGTCACTGATTCTTTGCTAGTGCCGCTAGCTTCAGTGTTCTCAGCACTTACACTCTGCCATAAATAGACCTTATTTGTTTTAAAGTCATTAGAGTCTCTATTGTACTTTTTTACCTTTTTCTTTTGAGTTTCTCGATCTATTTTTTCTAGCTTTTTTTTCATGTTTGCATTGAACTCTTTAATCTGACTGGATTCTTTAATCGGTTCCAACTTATTTTGTAATATTAAAATTTTCTCCTTTAATTTGCTGAGTTTAATTTGTTTCGTTTTTAAAACAAGGGTTTGTAGTTCCCTTCCTACTCTGTTAAAAAAATCATACCATTCAGCCATATATACCTGATCATTGAGTCCATCTTGGGGGGATACTTCCCACCTCAGGCTTCTAAAGATGAGATTTTCTCTCAGGTAATGCTCGAATGTGAAAACATCCCACCAAGTCTCTTGTTTCTCAAGCAGATTATCCAAGGTTTTTAACATACCTGTGTAATCTTCCTCACTGTCAGTCATTTCCTGACTAGTGGAGAAGATACACTCTGGGTTCATTTGTCTGTTAGACAAGAAATTGATGGCATCCATAGCTGCAAATGGTTAAAAAGTTGGAAAATGTGATCGCTGGTAATCAAGTAATTGGCGCCCGCCCTGAGTACCTACCACTGCGCTTAGGACAATAAATGTCTCAAACGTTAGATGTGAGACAAAAAAGTGTATTCATGTGTCAAAAAAAGATGTAAACCTTTCACAGCTGCCACTTTAATGTTGTAACTTCTTATTAATTTACTGTAATCAGGAAACCAATATAAGCGGCGCTGGTGATAGTGATGAAAAATGGCCCTATAATAGACCAGTGAACTGCAGTGATATAAAGAGTGTAGATAATATGTATCAACCATAAACAATCTTCATAAATTCACCCTGTATCATGAATCTGTGAATCCACAAAAAATAAAATGAAATAAAATTTAAATTAAAAATAGTGATAAAAGTCCATAAGTAGAAAGAGCAGTGAATAAAGTCCATCCAATAGAAAAGACACAGTGATAGATGTGTAGATTTCTAGAGATGTCCACCAAAAAATCAAAAAGTGCCAGTGATTCCTTTCCCTTTAGATTCAAAACTCACCAAATAGATGTGCCTCACACTCTCGTGTTTTGGCAAATGAGCATAATAACCCCACAATCAGGATTAAACGAGAGACCCCTCAATCAGATTACGATGGGAGATCCAGATTTCATCCGTGAATATGCCATTTCATTCCACATGCAAAAAAATTCCGGTGTAGTACCGTAAAACCAGGTTTAATGATAACTGTGTAAAATCCTTCAAACATTGCACTCATATAAAAACCTCTTTAAACTGAGCAAACAAGATCAAAGCAAATCCATCAAAAATCCTCCTGTGTAAACGTCCAAACACAAATGTAATGATGGTCACGGCGGACCCAAGGCATGCGGAAGGGGCTCTCACCACCACTCGCTGATCTACGCTGCCTCAGGTTTGGAATCCCCGCTCTCACTCTCAATACAGCGCGTCCTACGTCATACGCTGTTACAGATGGATGCCGTACAGCCACGCCCCGACATGTTTCGTCATATCCAACTTATTCATGGGATTGGCTGTACGGTACGGCACCTCCCCCCTTTATACTCTGCACGTCTAACCCGGCTAGAGGTTACGTAGCTCGCATTTCCGCTCACCCAGTGTCCCCGCGGCCCCAACACATCCCGCATTGGAGTATTTACTTACAGCCAGGAAGGCAGATACATACAAACATACATTTGCAAATGTTACTCCGGTAACATCATATCCCCTTACAAATGATGTGATATACATCAGCACAATTAGGTTTCAATAGCGGACTTATATAAGTAATGCATGCAAATCCAAAAATGACATAAAGGTGCAAACGAATTAATGTGATTATAAATGCATAATCTTCATGACATAATTAAAAGTGCAAGAGTCTCATACAAAATTTAAACATTTAACATTCTAGTCTGTAACCGATTCATCCAATACCTTTATATACCTGCCATGGTAATGACATTAATACAAGGTTTAAATGTATATGCATAATTTCTTATACTATTAGTGCCCTTCGGTGTATGGGCAATCTCAAGCTTAAAAAAACATTAAAATGTATGTAAATATAATATAAACACTCTTAAACTTAAAGATAACAAATATATAAACTAAAATATAAAAAAAAAAAATCAGATGAGCTTCAGGCAAGTATTCTTTGTATATCGTGGGTGACCCTAGTGAAGAATACCCTTCAGGGGATACCATAACCCCATATAGAAAAATATTTATATGCATATTCTTATCAGAAATGCTTTAATTAGTTTCCTATGTATATTTATAAACAATATTCCACCCATAACCCCATATAGAAAAATAATTATATGCATATTTTTATCAGAAATGGGTTAAATAGGTTCCTATGTATAATTATAAACATTTTTCCACCATAATCCCTATATAGAAAAATAATTATATGCATATTCTAATCAGAAATAGGTTACATACGTTCCTATGTATATTTATAAACAATATTCCACCCATAATCCCCATGTAGAAAAATAATTATATGCATATTCTTATCAGAAATGTGTTAAAAAAGTTCCTATGTATATTTATAAACAATATTCCACCCATAATCCCCATATAGACAAATAATTATATGCATATTCTAATCAGAAATAGGTTACATACGTTCCTATGTATATTTATAAACAATATTCCACCCATAATCCCCATATAGACAAATAATTATATTCATATTCTTATCAGAAATGGGTTAAATTGGTTCCTATGTATATTTGTAAACAATATTCCACCATAATCCCCATATAGAAAAATAATTATATGCATATTCATATCAGAAATTGGTTAAATAGATTCCTATGTATATTTATAAACATATTCCACCAATAATCCCCATGTAGAAAAATAATTATATGCATATTTTTATCAGAAATTGGTTAATTAGTTTCCTATGTATATTTATAAGCAATATTCCACCCATAACCCCATATAGAAAAATAATTATATGCATATCAGAAATGGGTTAAATACGTTCCTATGTATATTTATAAACAATATTCAACACATAATCCCTATGTAGCCATATAATTATATGCATATTCATATCAGAAATAGGTTTAATATGTTGCTATGTACATTTTTAAACAATATTCCATCCATAATCCCCATGTAAAAAAATAATTATATGCATATTCTTATCAGAAATGGGTTAAATTGGTTCCTATGTATATTTATAAACAATATTCCACCCATAATCCCCATGTAGAAAAATAATTATATGCATATTCTTATCAGAAATGGGTTAAATATATTCCTATGTATGTTTAACTTCAATATTCCATCCATAAACCCCATGTAGAAAAATAATTATATGCATATTCTTATGAGAAATGGGTTAATAGGTTACTATGTAGATTTTAAAACAGTATTCCACCCATAATCCCTATGTAGAAAAATAATTATATGCATATTCTTACCAGAAATGGGTTAAATAGGTTCCTATGCATATTTATAGACAATATTCCACCTATAATCCCCATACTGAAACATATTTATATGCATATTATTATCAGAAAGTGGTTAAATAGGTTACTATGAATATTTATAAACAATATTCCACCCATAATTCCCATGTAGAAAAATAATTATATGCATATTCTTATCAGAAATGGGTTAAATAGGTTACTATGTATATTTATAAACAATATTCCACCCATAATCCCCATGTAGAATAATAATTATATGCATATTCTTATCAGAAATGGGTTAAATACATTCCTATATATATTTATAAACAGTATTCCACCCATAATCCCCATGTAGAAAAATAATTATATGCATATTCTTATCAGAAATGGGTTAAATGGGTTACTATGTATATTTATAAATAATATTCCACCCATAACCCCATATATAAAAATAATTAGATGCATATTTTTATCAGAAATGGGTTAAATAGGCTCCTATGTATATTTATAAACAATATTCCACCCATAATCCTCATGTAGAAAAATAATTAGATGCATATTCTTATCAGAAATGGGTTAAAATAGGTTCCTATGTATATTTTAAAACAATTTTCCACTATAGTCCCCATGTAGAAAAATAATTATATCATATTCTTATCAGAAATGGGTTAAATTGGTTCCTATGTATATTTATAAACAATATTCCACCTATAATCTCCATACTGAAAAATATTTATATGCATATTCTTATCAGAAAGGGGTTAAATAGGTTACTATGTATATTTATAAACAATATTCCACCCATAATTCCCATGTAGAAAAATAATTATATGCATATTCTTATCAGAAATGGGTTAAATAGGTTACTATGTATATTTATAAACAATATTCCACCCATAATTCCCATGTAGAAAAATAATTATATGCATATTCTTATCAGAAATGCTTTAATTAAGTTCCTATGTATACTTATAAACAATATTCCACAATTAGCCCCATATAGAAAAATATTTATATGCATATTCTTATCAGAAAGGGGTTAAATAGGTTACTCTGTATATTTATAAACAATATTCCACCCATAATCCCCATGTAGAAAAATAATTATATGCATATTCTTATCAGAAATGTGTTAAAAAAGTTCCTATGTATATTTATAAACAATATTCCACCCATAATCCCCATATAGACAAATAATTATATGCATGTTCTTATCAGAAATGGGTTAAATAGGTTCCTATGCATATTTATAAACAATATTCCACCCATAATCCCCATGTAGAAAAATAATTATATGCATATTCTTATCAGAAATGGGTTAAATAGGTTCCTATGTATATTTATAAACAATTTTCCACTATAGTCCCCATGTAGAAAAAGAATTATATGCATATTCTTATCAGAAATACTTTAATTAGGTTCCTATGTATATTTATAAACAATATTCCACCCATAACCCCATATAGAAAAATAATTATATGCATGTTCTTATCAGAAATGGGTTAAATAGTTCCTATGTATATTTATAAACAATATTCCACCATAATCCCCATATAGAAAAATAATTATATGCATATTCCTATCAGAAATTGGTTAAATAGGTTACTATGTATATTTATAAACATGTTCCACCAATAATCCCCATGTAAAAAAATAATTATATGCATATTTTTATCAGAAATGGGTTAATTAGTTTAATATGTATATTTATAAGCAATATTTAACCCATAACGCCATATAGAAAAATAATAATATGCATATTCTTATCAGAAATGGGTTAAATACGTTCATATGTATATTTATAAACAATATTCAACACATAATCCCTATATAGCAATATAATTATATGATTATTCATATCAGAAATAGGTTTAATATGTTGCTATGTACATTTTTAAACAATATTCCATCCATAATCCCCATGTAAAAAAATAATTATATGCATATTCTTATCAGAAATGGGTTAAATAGGTTCCTATGTATATTTATAAACAATATTCCACCCATAAACCCTATGTAGAAAAATATTTATATGCATATTCTTATCAGACATGGGTTAAATATATTCCTATGTATGTTTAACTACAATATTCCATCCATAATCCCCAAGTAGAAAAATAATTATATGCATATTCTTATGAGAAATGGGTTAAATAGGTTCCTATGTATATTTATAGACAATATTCCACCTATAATTCCCATACTGAAACATATTTATATGCATATTCTTATCAGAAAGTGGTTAAATAGGTTACTATGAATATTTATAAACAATATTCCACTAATAATTCCCATGTAGAAAAATAATTATATGCATATTCTTATCAGAAATGGGTTAAATAGGTTACTATGTATATTTATAAACAATATTCCACCCATAATACCCATGTAGAATAATAATTATATGCATATTCTTATCAGAAATGGGTTAAATACGTTCCTATGTATATTTATAAACAATATTCCACCCATAATCCTCATGTAGAAAAATAATTATATGCATATTCTTATCAGAAATGGGTTAAAATAGGTTCCTATGTATATTTTAAAACAATTTTCCACTATAGTCCCCATGTAGAAAAATAATTATATCATATTCTTATCAGAAATGGGTTAAATTGGTTCCTATGTATATTTATAAACAATATTCCACCTATAATCTCCATACTGAAAAATATTTATATGCATATTCTTATCAGAAATGGGTTAAATAGGTTCCTATGTATATTTATAGACAATATTCCACCTATAATTCCCATACTGAAACATATTTATATGCATATTCTTATCAGAAAGTGGTTAAATAGGTTACTATGAATATTTATAAACAATATTCCACTAATAATTCCCATGTAGAAAAATAATTATATGCATATTCTTATCAGAAATGGGTTAAATAGGTTACTATGTATATTTATAAACAATATTCCACCCATAATACCCATGTAGAATAATAATTATATGCATATTCTTATCAGAAATGGGTTAAATACGTTCCTATGTATATTTATAAACAATATTCCACCCATAATACCCATGTAGAATAATAATTATATGCATATTCTTATCAGAAATGGGTTAAATACGTTCCTATGTATATTTATAAACAATATTCCACCCATAATCCTCATGTAGAAAAATAATTATATGCATATTCTTATCAGAAATGGGTTAAAATAGGTTCCTATGTATATTTTAAAACAATTTTCCACTATAGTCCCCATGTAGAAAAATAATTATATCATATTCTTATCAGAAATGGGTTAAATTGGTTCCTATGTATATTTATAAACAATATTCCACCTATAATCTCCATACTGAAAAATATTTATATGCATATTCTTATCAGAAATGGGTTAAATAGGTTCCTATGTATATTTATAGACAATATTCCACCTATAATTCCCATACTGAAACATATTTATATGCATATTCTTATCAGAAAGTGGTTAAATAGGTTACTATGAATATTTATAAACAATATTCCACTAATAATTCCCATGTAGAAAAATAATTATATGCATATTCTTATCAGAAATTGGTTAAATAGGTTACTATGTATATTTATAAACAATATTCCACCCATAATACCCATGTAGAATAATAATTATATGCATATTCTTATCAGAAATGGGTTAAATACGTTCCTATGTATATTTATAAACAATATTCCACCCATAATACCCATGTAGAATAATAATTATATGCATATTCTTATCAGAAATGGGTTAAATATGTTCCTATGTATATTTATAAACAATATTCCACCCATAATCCTCATGTAGAAAAATAATTATATGCATATTCTTATCAGAAATGGGTTAAAATAGGTTCCTATGTATATTTTAAAACAATTTTCCACTATAGTCCCCATGTAGAAAAATAATTATATCATATTCTTATCAGAAATGGGTTAAATTGGTTCCTATGTATATTTATAAACAATATTCCACCTATAATCTCCATACTGAAAAATATTTATATGCATATTCTTATCAGAAATGGGTTAAATAGGTTCCTATGTATATTTATAGACAATATTCCACCTATAATTCCCATACTGAAACATATTTATATGCATATTCTTATCAGAAAGTGGTTAAATAGGTTACTATGAATATTTATAAACAATATTCCACTAATAATTCCCATGTAGAAAAATAATTATATGCATATTCTTATCAGAAATGGGTTAAATAGGTTACTATGTATATTTATAAACAATATTCCACCCATAATACCCATGTAGAATAATAATTATATGCATATTCTTATCAGAAATGGGTTAAATACGTTCCTATGTATATTTATAAACAATATTCCACCCATAATACCCATGTAGAATAATAATTATATGCATATTCTTATCAGAAATGGGTTAAATACGTTCCTATGTATATTTATAAACAATATTCCACCCATAATCCTCATGTAGAAAAATAATTATATGCATATTCTTATCAGAAATGGGTTAAAATAGGTTCCTATGTATATTTTAAAACAATTTTCCACTATAGTCCCCATGTAGAAAAATAATTATATCATATTCTTATCAGAAATGGGTTAAATTGGTTCCTATGTATATTTATAAACAATATTCCACCTATAATCTCCATACTGAAAAATATTTATATGCATATTCTTATCAGAAATGGGTTAAATAGGTTCCTATGTATATTTATAGACAATATTCCACCTATAATTCCCATACTGAAACATATTTATATGCATATTCTTATCAGAAAGTGGTTAAATAGGTTACTATGAATATTTATAAACAATATTCCACTAATAATTCCCATGTAGAAAAATAATTATATGCATATTCTTATCAGAAATGGGTTAAATAGGTTACTATGTATATTTATAAACAATATTCCACCCATAATCCCCATGTAGAAAAATAATTATATGCATATTCTTATCAGAAATGGGTTAAATGGGTTACTATGTATATTTATAAATAATATTCCACCCATAACCCCATATAGAAAAATAATTAGATGCATATTTTTATCAGAAATGGGTTAAATAGGCTCCTATGTATATTTATAAACAATATTCCACTCATAATCCTCATGTAGAAAAATAATTATATGCATATTCTTATCAGAAATGGGTTAAAATAGGTTCCTATGTATATTTTAAAACAATTTTCCACTATAGTCCCCACGTAGAAAAATAATTATATCATATTCTTTTCAGAAATGGGTTAAATTGGTTCCTATGTATATTTATAAACAATATTCCACCTATAATCTCCATACTGAAAAATATTTATATGCATATTCTTATCAGAAAGGGGTTAAATAGGTTACTCTGTATATTTATAAACGATATTCCACCCATAATCCCCATGTAGAAAAATAATTATATGCATATTCTTATCAGAAATGGGTTAAAATAGGTTCCTATGTATATTTATAAACAATATTCCACCTATAATTCCCATGTAGAAAAATAATTATATGCATATTCTTATCAGAAATGGGTTAAATAGGTTACTATGTATATTTATAAACAATATTCCACCCATAATTTCCATGTAGAAAAATAATTATATGCATATTCTTATCAGAAATGCTTTAATTAAGTTCCTATGTATATTTATAAACAATATTCCACAATTAGCCCCATATAGAAAAATATTTATATGCATATTCTTATCAGAAAGGGGTTAAATAGGTTACTCTGTATATTTATAAACGATATTCCACCCATAATCCCCATGTAGAAAAATAATTATATGCATATTCTTATCAGAAATGGGTTAAATAAGTTCCTATGTATATTTATAAACAATATTCCACCCATAATCCCCATGTAGAAAAATAAGTATATGCATATTCTTATCAGAAATGGGTTAAATATACTATGTATATTTATAAATAATATTTCACCCATAACCCTATATAGAAAAATAATTAGATGCATATTCTTATCAGAAATGGGTTAAATAGGCTCATATGTATATTTATAAACAATATTCCACCCATAATCCCCATGTAGAAAAATAATTATATGCATATTCTTATCAAAAATGGGTTAAATAGGTTCCTATGTATATTTATAAACAATTTTCTACTATAGTCCCCATGTAGAAAAATAATTATATGCATATTCTTATCAGAAATGGGTTAAATATGTTCCTATGTATATTTATAAACAATATTCCACCCATAATCCCCATATAGACAAATAATTATATTAATATTCTTATGAGCAATGGGTTAAATAGGTTACTATGTATATTTATAAACAATATTCCACCCATAATCCCCATGTAGAAAAATAATTATATGCATATTCTTATCAGAAATGGGTTAAATGGGTTACTATGTATATTTATAAATAATATTCCACCCATAACCCCATATAGAAAAATAATTAGATGCATATTTTTATCAGAAATGGGTTAAATAGGCTCCTATGTATATTTATAAACAATATTCCACTCATAATCCTCATGTAGAAAAATAATTATATGCATATTCTTATCAGAAATGGGTTAAAATAGGTTCCTATGTATATTTTAAAACAATTTTCCACTATAGTCCCCATGTAGAAAAATAATTATATCATATTCTTTTCAGAAATGGGTTAAATTGGTTCCTATGTATATTTATAAACAATATTCCACCTATAATCTCCATACTGAAAAATATTTATATGCATATTCTTATCAGAAAGGGGTTAAATAGGTTACTATGTATATTTATAAACAATATTCCACCTATAATTCCCATGTAGAAAAATAATTATATGCATATTCTTATCAGAAATGGGTTAAATAGGTTACTATGTATATTTATAAACAATATTCCACCCATAATTTCCATGTAGAAAAATAATTATATGCATATTCTTATCAGAAATGCTTTAATTAAGTTCCTATGTATATTTATAAACAATATTCCACAATTAGCCCCATATAGAAAAATATTTATATGCATATTCTTATCAGAAAGGGGTTAAATAGGTTACTCTGTATATTTATAAACGATATTCCACCCATAATCCCCATGTAGAAAAATAATTATATGCATATTCTTATCAGAAATGGGTTAAATAAGTTCCTATGTATATTTATAAACAATATTCCACCCATAATCCCCATGTAGAAAAATAAGTATATGCATATTCTTATCAGAAATGGGTTAAATATACTATGTATATTTATAAATAATATTCCACCCATAACCCTATATAGAAAAATAATTAGATGCATATTCTTATCAGAAATGGGTTAAATAGGCTCATATGTATATTTATAAACAATATTCCACCCATAATCCCCATGTAGAAAAATAATTATATGCATATTCTTATCAAAAATGGGTTAAATAGGTTCCTATGTATATTTATAAACAATTTTCTACTATAGTCCCCATGTAGAAAAATAATTAAATGCATATTCTTATGAGCAATGGGTTAAATAGGTTACTATGTATATTTATAAACAATATTCCACCCATAATCCCCATATAGAAAAATAATTATATGCATATTCTTATCAGAAATGGGTCAAATATATTCCTATGTATGTTTAACTTCAATATTCCATCCATAATCCCCATGTAGTAAAATAATTATATGCATATTCTTATGAGAAATGGGTTAAATAGGTTACTATGTATATTTTAAAACAGTATTCCACCCATAATCCCTATGTAGAAAAATAATTATATGCATATTCTTACCAGAAATGGGTTAAATAGGTTCCTATGTATATTTATAAACAATATTCCACCTATAATTCCCATACTGAAACATATTTATATGCATATTCTTATCAGAAAGGGGTTAAATAGGTTACTCTGTATATTTATAAACGATATTCCACCCATAATCCCCATGTAGAAAAATAATTATATGCATATTCTTATCAGAAATGGGTTAAATAAGTTCCTATGTATATTTATAAACAATATTCCACCCATAATCCCCATGTAGAAAAATAAGTATATGCATATTCTTATCAGAAATGGGTTAAATATACTATGTATATTTATAAATAATATTCCACCCATAACCCTATATAGAAAAATAATTAGATGCATATTCTTATCAGAAATGGGTTAAATAGGCTCATATGTATGTTTATAAACAATATTCCACCCATAATCCCCAAGTAGAAAAATAATTATATGCATATTCTTATGAGAAATGGGTTAAATAGGTTACTATGTATATTTATAAACAATATTCGGCCCTACACCCTGCGGAGAGGGACTTCAGCTATTATTCGGCAATACACAATGTCTATACCCGAATAGATCAAATATATGTTGATCGGAGGGCGCTGCAGCTCCTACAGTCAGCATCCATCGGGAACATCACCATATCGGATCATGCACCGGTAGATGTGACTCTTAAACTACCGTCCGGCTCTCGTGGGGCATCGACGTGGAGATTAAATGAAAATTTGCTGGATAATGCGGCTGTGGGAGCTGGAGTGTCGGAAGCCATCACAAACTATTTTAGAGAGAATACCACTAACGATCTGAAAGAAAGCACAGTATGGGAAGGCCATAAGGCTCTAATAAGAGGAGAGCTAATATCTTTAGGGGCCAAACTCAAAAAGATGCTCCAAGCTGACTTCACAAGAGTACTGACTGCCCTTCAAGAAGCAGAACTAAAACATAAACAAAATGAGAGCCCTGAGGCATTACAGAGGTTGACTGAACTCCGAAATTTGTTGTCACGTCTACTAGATAGACAGACTCGAAAACAAGCCAGACGCCTTTCACACAAATATTATGAACATGGTAATAAGTGTGGGCGCATGCTCGCTAGAGCTCTTCGTAAGAAACAAGCTTACGCTAGTTACGCTCACCAAATGGAGATGTTTCGGTCCAGTCCTCTGGAATTGCCGCAGGGTTCCAAGAATACTATACTCAACTTTACAATTTGACTACTGATCACCCTTTAGATGCTCAGGCAAATAGGATTACAGCCATACGAGACTACCTGGCTTCAGCCGGTGTTCCACCCCTAAACGAAGATCAATGCACTGAACTAGAACTACCAATATCACCAGAAGAGATAGAGTTAACAGTGAAATCCCTGCCCAAAGGCAAAAGCCCAGGCCCAGACGGCTTTACAGGGACATATTATAAAATGTTCCTACATCTTTTAAGCCCCCACATGTGCAGATATTTCAATACCATTGCAGATGGGAATCCTATCCCCACAGAGGCACTTCTAGCACACATAACAGTGCTACCCAAAGAGGGCAAAGACCCGATGCTACCCCAAAGCTACCGACCCATATCCCTCCTTAATGTTGACATTAAGATAATGGCGAAGGTATTAGCAAACAGAGTTGGGTATCTTATACCTAATATAGTCCACCCAGATCAAACAGGGTTCATCAAAGGGAGAGAGGCAAGAGATAACTCAATTAGAGCCATCCAACTCATACATTGGGCGCGCACCCGCCCAAACTTAAAACCTTACGTAATTCTTTCTACTGACGCCGAGAAGGCTTTCGACCGGGTCGATTGGACATTTCTTAAAATGGTACTCGAGACACTAGGACTCAAACCACGCATGCTAGCCTCGATCCTAGCTCTTTATTCCACTCCTTGTGCACAAGTTAAAGTGAGTACTATCCTCTCAGTTCCAGATTCGGAATGGCACGAGACCGGGGTGCCCACTTTCCCCTCTCCTTTTCGCTCTAGTTCTTGAACAGTTGTTATGCACTGTCAGAGCGAACGTAAACATAAAGGGCTTGAAGATCGGAACGACTGAACACAAACTGTCTGCCTACGCGGATGATGTTCTATTTCATCTATCGGAGCCCCTGATCTCGCTGCCAAATTTGATGAAGGAACTGAACGAATTCGGATCATTATCAAACTTTAAAATTAATTTCTCTAAAACAGAAATTTTACCTGTTCACTTGCCTCCCTCCCTGATGAGTAACTTGCAAAATGCATTCCCCTTTGCTTGGGCCAAACCTTCAATTAAATATCTGGGAATACAACTAACAGACAGATATGATACCCTGTACACCACGAATTTCCCCCCACTCCTTAATATAATTAAAAAAGATCTCTCACAATGGACTAAGACTGCCTTCACATGGATAGGACGTGTCAACATAATCAAAATGAATATTTTACCCCGCATCATTTTTTACTTACAAATGATCCCCATACCCCTACTGAACAAGTTTTTCTCCCAGATTAATAGTATACTATCGGGTTTTGTATGGAACTCGCAGAAACCTAGAATAGCCTTGAGAGTGCTGAAACGATCATAGTCCTTCAAAGAATCCTCAGTTGGCGCTTCCACACCCAGTCCAAGCTTTGGGTCTCCTTGGAAAAATGGCTAGCGGGTAGGAATCTGGCTTATGCGCCATGGCTACCTAGAGAGTACAGGGGACTGTCGGAAGATACTTCCCCTCTGACACTCCACGCACTCTCCACTTGGGACAAATTAAACTCAAATTTAAATTTGTCTCCTCCTATGTCACCACTAGCTCCACTAGGGGGATTTCTCTGGTTCCCACCAGGAGAACAGATGGCCTTTTTCGGCCCCTTGGTTGGATGATGAGAATGCCAGCTGTGGAAAACTAATGCATAAAGGTAAATTAATGGACTTTGAATCTTTACAAAAGAGACACGAAGGCTCCAGAATGAACTTCTGGAGATACAGACAGCTCCACCACTTCTTCCAGGCAAATGGGAATTCCATTAGAGACCTTTCCACTCTCACAAGCTTTGAAAAAATTTTCATAGAAGAAGACCCAATCCCCCACATGGTCTCGGAAATGTATCGCCTATTAAGTAACACTACTGGCAATCTCAGGCCAACTTACATAAGGGAAAGGGACTTAAAGATAGATCTCCCCCCAACTCAACTAACACACCTCTACCATCTAACCCACTCAAGCTCCATAGAATCCAAATCTCAAGAAACTAATTATAAAATTTTATCGCGTTGGTACCGGGTCCCGGCTGACTTAGCTCGCATCTAACCCTATGGCATCAGACCTGTGTTGGAGAAAGTGTGGACAAAAGGGTACACTCCTCCACATCTGGTGGGAGTGCCCACTGATACAGCCATACTGGAGTGAAATTAAAAACCTAATAAAAGAGATTCTAGATCTCGACATCCCTATGTCACCTGCACACTTCCTCCTACACATTCCACAAATGCCAATCAGTAAATACAGAAAATGTATATTGCCACATCTCCTAAACGCAGCCAGACGCCTCATCCCGATATATTGGAAACAAACCAAGACCCCATCAAAAACAGATTGGATAAAGAAAGTGAATGACATTAGGGAAGCTGAACACTGGGTAGCGACCTGTAAGGGGAAAATAGAAAGATTTGAAATTATATGGACCCCCTGGAATGATTACATGACAGAACCGGACCATGAAAACTCCAGCTTAGACATAGCCCTGCTAGAGTTAGCAGAACCTTCCCTGAGATCTCGCCTAAATGTCAACAATACCTCATAAAGAGGTGGTCGGGGCCCGTTCGGCACGGATTCCTGTGACTTCTTCAAACACAAGGTATGCTCCTCTCCTACCTTCCCCACTCTACCCACCTACCCATACCCTTCACTTACCCCAACTCCTTATCTATACTTTCTCCCCCTCTTTCACCTATTTTCTATCACTAACTATGATTTATAGAGTAAGCAATCTTTCTGTACCCATGGACGGGACACTAACTGTGTAAACACTCTGCAACAGCGAGCAACACAGCAATAGTGGCCAATCACGGGGGTGTGGGCCCGGCTCCTCTAAGCCCTGTTGGGACGGGGGGGCCGCGTCTCGCACCCCAGAGGATAGATGTTGGGGGGGTGCTCCCGCCGAGGTGGCGGCCCGGGGGAGGTTGTTGGAGGCAGAAGGCCCCCCTCTCCCCGGGCGGTCGTCGGGGGGGCGCTCCATATACCCACCTGAACAACTTGCATCTTGGGTGGGGGAGAACCGTCACCGGATGGGGCTCGCACCCCGGGGATGTAAGGAATCAATAAGATGTCTAAAAGCCACAAAAATTGTGATTTAATATTACTTGTGATAGGGCTGGTTGCAAAAGCCTGTATCGCTGTAAACCCTCCTTGGGCCGCACTATTAATGCTTACTCTATGTAATGTTTCTGTTTTCACTGAAATGTTCTTAAAATAAAGATTATACAAAAAAAAATAAACAATATTCCACCCATAATTCCCATGTAGAAAAATAATTATATGCATATTCTTATCAGAAATGGGTTAAATAGGTTACTATGTATATTTATAAACAATATTCCACCCATAATTCCCATGTAGAAAAAAAATTATATGCATATTCTTATCAGAAATGCTTTAATTAAGTTCCTATGTATATTTATAAACAATATTCCACAATTAGCCCCATATAGAAAAATATTTATATGCATATTCTTATCAGAAAGGGGTTAAATAGGTTACTCTGTATATTTATAAACAATATTCACCCATAATCCCCATGTAGAAAAATAATTATATGCATATTCTTATCAGAAATGGGTTAAATAAGTTCCTATGTATATTTATAAATAATATTCCACCCATAACCCCATATAGAAAAATAATTATATGCATATTCTTAGCAGAAATGGGTTAAATATGTTCCTATGTATATTTATAAACAATATTACACCCATAATCCCCATATAGACAAATAATTATATTAATATTCTTATGAGCAATGGGTTAAATAGGTTACTATGTATATTTATAAACAATATTCCACCCATAATCCCCATGTAGAAAAATAATCATATGCATATTCTTATCAGAAATGGGTTAAATAGGTTCCTATGTATATTTATAAACAATATTCCACCATAATCCCCATATAGAAAAATAATTATATGCATATTCCTATCAGAAATTGGTTAAATAGGTTACTATATATATTTATAAACATATTCCACCAATAATCCCCATGTAGAAAAATAATTATATGCATATTTTTATCAGAAATGGGTTAAATACGTTCCTATGTATATTTATAAACAATATTCAACACATAATCCCTATATAGCAATATAATTATATGATTATTCATATCAGAAATAGGTTTAATATGTTGCTATATACATTTTTAAACAATATTCCATCCATAATCCCCATGTACAAAAATAATTATATGCATATTCTTATCAGAAATGGGTTAAATAGGTTCCTATGTATATTTATAAACAATATTCCACCCATAATCCCTATGTAGAAAAATAATTATATGCATATTCTTATCAGACATGGGTTAGATATATTCCTATGTATGTTTAACTACAATATTCCATCCATAATCCCCAAGTAGAAAAAAAATTATATGCATATTCTTATCAGAAATGCTTTAATTAAGTTCCTATGTATATTTATAAACAATATTCCACAATTAGCCCCATATAGAAAAATATTTATATGCATATTCTTATCAGAAAGGGGTTAAATAGGTTACTCTGTATATTTATAAACAATATTCACCCATAATCCCCATGTAGAAAAATAATTATATGCATATTCTTATCAGAAATGGGTTAAATAAGTTCCTATGTATATTTATAAATAATATTCCACCCATAACCCCATATAGAAAAATAATTATATGCATATTCTTAGCAGAAATGGGTTAAATATGTTCCTATGTATATTTATAAACAATATTACACCCATAATCCCCATATAGACAAATAATTATATTAATATTCTTATGAGCAATGGGTTAAATAGGTTACTATGTATATTTATAAACAATATTCCACCCATAATCCCCATGTAGAAAAATAATCATATGCATATTCTTATCAGAAATGGGTTAAATAGGTTCCTATGTATATTTATAAACAATATTCCACCATAATCCCCATATAGAAAAATAATTATATGCATATTCCTATCAGAAATTGGTTAAATAGGTTACTATATATATTTATAAACATATTCCACCAATAATCCCCATGTAGAAAAATAATTATATGCATATTTTTATCAGAAATGGGTTAAATACGTTCCTATGTATATTTATAAACAATATTCAACACATAATCCCTATATAGCAATATAATTATATGATTATTCATATCAGAAATAGGTTTAATATGTTGCTATATACATTTTTAAACAATATTCCATCCATAATCCCCATGTACAAAAATAATTATATGCATATTCTTATCAGAAATGGGTTAAATAGGTTCCTATGTATATTTATAAACAATATTCCACCCATAATCCCTATGTAGAAAAATAATTATATGCATATTCTTATCAGACATGGGTTAGATATATTCCTATGTATGTTTAACTACAATATTCCATCCATAATCCCCAAGTAGAGAAATAATTATATGCATATTCTTATGAGAAATGGGTTAAATAGGTTACTATGTAGATTTTAAAACAGTATTCCACCCATTATCCCTATGTAGAAAAATAATTATATGCATATTCTTACCAGAAATGAGTTAAATAGGTTCCTATGTATATTTATAGACAATATTCCACCTATAATTCCCATACCGAAACATATTTATATGCATATTCTTATCTGAAAGTGGTTAAATAGGTTACTATGAATATTTATAAACAATATTCCACTAATAATTCCCATGTAGAAAAATAATTATATGCATATTCTTATCAGAAATGGGTTAAATAGGTTACTATGTTTATTTATAAACAATATTCCACCCATAATACCCATGTAGAATAATAATTATATGCATATTCTTATCAGATATGGGTTAAATAGGTTCCTATGTATATTTATAAACAATTTTCAACTATAGTCCCCATGTAGAAAAATAATTATATGCATATTCTTATCAGAAATGCTTTAATTAGGTTCCTATGTATATTTATTAACAATATTCCACCCATAACCCCATATAGAAATATAATTATATGCATATTCTTATCAGAAATAGGTTAAATAGGGTCCTATGTATATTTAAAAACAATATTCCACCAATAATCCCCATGTAGAAAAAGAATTATATGCATATTCTTATCAGAAATGCTTTAATTAGGTTCCTATGTATATTTATTAACAATATTCCACCTAAAAAATCCATATAGAAATATAATTATATTCATATTCTTATCAGAAATGGGTTAAATTGGTTCCCATGTATATTTATAAACAATTTTTCACCATAATCCCCATATAGAAAAATAATTATATGCATATTCCTATCAGAAATTGGTTAAATAGGTTCCTATGTATATTTATAAACATATTCCACCAATAATCCCCATGTAGAAAAATAATTATATGCATATTTTTTATCAGAAATGGGTTAATTAGTTTCCTATGTATATTTATAGGCAATAGTCCACCCATAACCCTATATAGAAAAATAATTATATGCATATTCTGCATGGGTTAAATACGTTCCTGTGTATATTTATAAACAATATTCCACCCATAATCCCCATGTAGAAAAATAATTATATGCATATTCTTAACAGAAATGGGTTAAATGGGTTACTATGTATATTTATAAATAATATTCCACCCATAACCCCATATAGAAAAATAATTAGATGCATATTTTTTATCAGAAATGGGTTAAATAGGCTCCTATGTATATTTATAAAACAATATTCCACCCATCATCCTCATGTAGAAAAATAATTATATGCATATTCTTATCAGAAATGGGTTAAAATAGGTTCCTATGTATATTTTAAAACAATTTTCCACTATAGTCCCCATGTAGAAAAATAATTATATCATATTCTTATCAGAAATGGGTTAAATTGGTTCCTATGTATATTTATAAACAATATTCCATCTATAATCTCCATACTGAAAAATATTTATATGCATATTCTTATCAGAAAGGGGTTAAATAGGTTACTATGTATATTTATAAACAATATTTCACCCAGAATTCCCATGTAGAAAAATAATTATATGCATATTCTTATCAGAAATGCTTTAATTAAGTTCCTATGTATATTTATAAACAATATTCCACAATTAGCCCCATATAGAAAAATATTTATATGCATATTCTTATCAGAAAGGGGTTAAATAGGTTACTCTGTATATTTATAAACAATATTCCACCCATAATCCCCATGTAGAAAAATAATTATATGCATATTCTTATCAGAAATGGGTTAAATAGGTTCCTATGTATATTTATAAACAATTTTCCACTATAGTCCCCATGTAGAAAAAGAATTATATGCATATTCTTATCAGAAATACTTTAATTAGGTTCCTATGTATATTTATAAACAATATTACACCCATAACCCCATATAGAAAAATAATTATATGCATATTCTTATCAGAAATGGGTTAAATAGGTTCCTATGTATATTTATAAACAATATTCCACCATAATCCCCATATAGAAAAATAATTATATGCATATTCCTATCAGAAATTGGTTAAATAGGTTACTATATATATTTATAAACATATTCCACCAATAATCCCCATGTAGAAAAATAATTATATGCATATTTTTATCAGAAATGGGTTAAATACGTTCCTATGTATATTTATAAACAATATTCAACACATAATCCCTATATAGCAATATAATTATATGATTATTCATATCAGAAATAGGTTTAATATGTTGCTATATACATTTTTAAACAATATTCCATCCATAATCCCCATGTACAAAATAATTATATGCATATTCTTATCAGAAATGGGTTAAATAGGTTCCTATGTATATTTATAAACAATATTCCACCCATAATCCCTATGTAGAAAAATAATTATATGCATATTCTTATCAGACATGGGTTAAATATATTCCAATGTATGTTTAACTACAATATTCCATCCATAATCCCCAAGTAGAAAAATAATTATATGCATATTCTTATGAGAAATGGGTTAAATAGGTTACTATGTAGATTTTAAAACAGCATTCCACCCATTATCCCTATGTAGAAAAATAATTATATGCATATTCTTACCAGAAATGGGTTAAATAGGTTCCTATGTATATTTATAGACAATATTCCACCTATAATTCCCATACCGAAACATATTTATATGCATATTCTTATCTGAAAGTGGTTAAATAGGTTACTATGAATATTTATAAACAATATTCCACTAATAATTCCCATGTAGAAAAATAATTATATGCATATTCTTATCAGAAATGGGTTAAATAGGTTACTATGTATATTTATAAACAATATTCCACCCATAATACCCAAGTAGAATAATAATTATATGCATATTCTTATCAGAAATTGGTTAAATACGTTCCTGTGTATATTTATAAACAATATTCCACCCATAATCCCCATGTAGAAAAATAATTATATGCATATTCTTAACAGAAATGGGTTAAATGGGTTACTATGTATATTTATAAATAATATTCCACCCATAACCCCATATAGAAAAATAATTAGATGCATATTTTTTATCAGAAATTGGTTAAATAGGCTCCTATGTATATTTATAAACAATATTCCACCCATCATCCTCATGTAGAAAAATAATTATATGCACATTCTTATCAGAAATGGGTTAAATTGGTTCCTATGTATATTTATAAACAATATTCCATCTATAATCTCCATACTGAAAAATATTTATATGCATATTCTTATCAGAAAGGGGTTAAATAGGTTACTATGTATATTTATAAACAATATTTCACCCAGAATTCCCATGTAGAAAAATAATTATATGCATATTCTTATCAGAAATGCTTTAATTAAGTTCCTATGTATATTTATAAACAATATTCCACAATTAGCCCCATATAGAAAAATATTTATATGCATATTCTTATCAGAAAGGGGTTAAATAGGTTACTCTGTATATTTATAAACAATATTCCACCCATAATCCCCATGTAGAAAAATAATTATATGCATATTCTTATCAGAAATGGGTTAAATAGGTTACTATGTATATTTATAAATAATATTCCACCCATAACCCCATATAGAAAAATAATTAGATGCATATTCTTATCAGAAATGGGTTAAATAGGCTCATATGTATATTTATAAACAATATTCCACCCATAATCTCCATGTAGAAAAAGAATTATATGCATATTCTTATCAAAAATGGGTTAAATAGGTTCCTATGTATATTTTTAAACAATTTTCCACTATAGTCCCCATGTAGAAAAATAATTATATGCATATTCTTATCAGAAATGGGTTAAATATGTTCCTATGTATATTTATAAACAATATTCCACCCATAATCCCCATATAGACAAATAATTATATTAATATTCTTATGAGCAATGGGTTAAATAGGTTACTATGTATATTTATAAACAATATTCCACCCATAATCCCCATGTAGAAAAATAATTATATACATATTCTTATCAGAAATGGGTTAAATAGGTTCCTATGTATATTTATAAACAATTTTCCACTATAGTCCCCATGTAGAAAAATAATTATATGCATATTCTTATCAGAAATACTTTAATTAGGTTCCTATGTATATTTATAAACAATATTCCACCCATAACCCCATATAGAAAAATAATTATATGCATATTCTTATCAGAAATGGGTTAAATAGGTTCCTATGTATATTTATAAACAATATTCCACCATAATCCCCATATAAAAAATAATTATATGCATATTCCTATCAGAAATTGGTTAAATAGGTTACTATGTATATTTATAAAAATATTCCACCAATAATTCCCATACTGAAACATATTTATATGCATATTCTTATCAGAAAGTGGTTAAATAGGTTACTATGAATATTTATAAACAATATTCCACTAATAATTCCCATGTAGAAAAATAATTATATGCATATTCTTATCAGAAATTGGTTAAATAGGTTACTATGTATATTAATAAACAATATTCCACCCATAATACCCATGTAGAATAATAATTATATGCATATTCTTATCAGAAATGGGTTAAATACGTCCCTATGTATATTTATAAACAATATTCCACCCATAATCCCCATGAAGAAAAATAATTATATGCATATTCTTATCAGAAATGGGTTAAATGGGTTACTATGTATATTGATAAATAATATTCCACCCATAACCCCATATAGAAAAATAATTAGATGCATATTTTTATCAGAAATGGGTTAAATAGGCTCCTATGTATATTTATAAACAATATTCCACCCATAATCCTCATGTAGAAAAATAATTATGCATATTCTTATCAGAAATGGGTTAAAATAGGTTCCTATGTATATTTTAAAACAATTTTCCACTATAGTCCCCATGTAGAAAAATAATTATATCATATTCTTATCAGAAATGGGTTAAATTGGTTCCTATGTATATTTATAAACAATATTCCACCTATAATCTCCATACTGAAATATATTTATATGCATATTCTTATCAGAAAGGGGTTAAATAGGTTACTATGTATATTTATAAACAATATTCCACCCATAATTCCCATGTAGAAAAATAATTATATGCATATTCTTATCAGAAATGGGTTAAATAGGTTACTATGTATATTTGTAAACAATATTCCACCCATAATTCAAATGTAGAAAAATAATTATATGCATATTCTTATCAGAAATGCTTTAATTAAGTTCCTATGTATATTTATAAACAATATTCCACAATTAGCCCTATATAGAAAAATATTTATATGCATATTCTTATCAGAAAGGGGTTAAATAGGTTACTCTGTATATTTATAAACAATATTCCATCCATAATCCCCATGTAGAAAAATAATTATATGCATATTCTTATCAGAAATGGGTTAAATAAGTTCCTATGTATATTTATAAACAATATTCCACCCATAATCCCCATGTAGAAAAATAAGTATATGCATATTCTTATCAGAAATGGGTTAAATAGGTTACTATGTATATTTATAAATAATATTCCACCCATAAACCCATATAGAAAAATAATTAGATGCATATTCTTATCAGAAATGGGTTAAATAGGCTCATATGTATATTTATAAACAATATTCCACCCATAATCTCCATGTAGAAAAATAATTATATGCATATTCTTATCAGAAATGCGTTAAATTTGTTCCTATGTATATTTATAAACAATATTCCACCCATAATCCCCATATAGACAAATAATTATATTAATATTCTTATGAGCAATGGGTTAAATAGGTTACTATGTATATTTATAAACAATATTCCACCCATAATCCCCATTTAGAAAAATAATTATATACATATTCTAATCAGAAATGGGTTAAATAGGTTCCTATGTATATTTTTAAACAATTTTCCACTATAGTCCCCATGTAGAAAAAGAATTATATGCATATTCTTATCAGAAATACTTTAATTAGGTTCCTATGTATATTTATAAACAATATTCCACCCATAACCCCATATAGAAAAATAATTATATGCATATTCCTATCAGAAATTGGTTAAATAGGTTACTATGTATATTTATAAAAATATTCCACCAATAATCCCCATGTAGAAAAATAATTATATGCATATTTTTTATCAGAAATGGGTTAATTAGTTTCCTATGTATATTTATAAGCAATATTTCACCCATAACCCCATATAGAAAAATAATTATATGCATATTCTTATCAGAAATGGGTTAAATACGTTCCTATGTATATTTATAAACAATATTCAACACATAATCCCTATATAGCAATATAATTATATGCATATTCATATCAGAAATAGGTTTAATATGTTGCTATGTACATTTTTAAACAATATTCCATCCATAATCCCCATGTAAAAAAATAATTATATGCATATTCTTATCAGAAATGGGTTAAATAGGTTCCTATGTATATTTATAAACAATATTCCACCCATAATCCCTATGTAGAAAAATAATTATATGCATATTCTTATCAGACATGGGTTAAATATATTCCTATGTATGTTTAACTACAATATTCCATCCATAATCCCCAAGTAGAAAAATAATTATATGCATATTCTTATGAGAAATGGGTTAAATAGGTTACTATGTAGATTTTAAAACAGTATTCCACCCATAATCCCTATGTAGAAAAATAATTATATGCATATTCTTACCAGAAATGGGTTAAATAGGTTCCTATGTATATTTATAGACAATATTCCACCTATAATTCCCATACTGAAACATATTTATATGCATATTCTTATCAGAAAGTGGTTAAATAGGTTACTATGTATATTTATAAACAATATTCCACCCATAATACCCATGTAGAATAATAATTATATGCATATTCTTATCAGAAATGGGTTAAATACGTTCCTATGTATATTTATAAACAATATTCCACACATAATGCCCATGTAGAAAAATAATTATATGCATATTCTTATCAGAAATGGGTTAAATAGGTTCCTATGTATATTTATAAACAATTTTCCACTATAGTCCCCATGTAGAAAAATAATTAGATGCATATTCTTATCAGAAATGGGTTAAATAGGCTCATATGTATATTTATAAACAATATTCCACCCATAATCCTGATGTAGAAAAAGAATTATATGCATATTCTTATCAAAAATGGGTTAAATAGGTTCCTATGTATATTTATAAACAATTTTCCACTATAGTCCCCATGTAGAAAAATAATTATATGCATATTCTTATCAGAAATGGGTTAAATATGTTCCTATGTATATTTATAAACAATATTCCACCCATAATCCCCATATAGACAAATAATTATATTAATATTCTTATGAGCAATGGGTTAAATAGGTTCCTATGTATATTTATAAACAATATTCCACCCATAATCCCCATGTAGAAAAATAATTATATGCATATTCTTATCAGAAATGGGTTAAATAGGTTCCTATGTATATTTATAAACAATTTTCCACTATAGTCCCCATGTAGAAAAATAATTATATGCATATTCTTATCAGAAATACTTTAATTAGGTTCCTATGTATATTTATAAACAATATTCCACCCATAACCCCATATAGAAAAATAATTATATGCATATTCTTATCAGAAATGGGTTAAATAGGTTCCTATGTATATTTATAAACAATATTCCACCATAATCCCCATATAGAAAAATAATTATATGCATATTCCTATCAGAATTTGGTTAAATAGGTTACTATGTATATTTATAAACATATTCCACCAATAATCCCCATGTAGAAAAATAATTATATGCATATTTTTATCAGAAATGGGTTAATTAGTTTCCTATGTATATTTATAAACAATATTCCACCCATAATCCCCAAGTAGAAAAATAATTATATGCATATTCTTATGAGAAATGGGTTAAATAGGTTACTATGTAGATTTTAAAACAGTATTCCACCCATAATCCCTATGTAGAAAAATAATTATATGCATATTCTTACCAGAAATGGGTTAAATAGGTTCCTATGTATATTTATAGACAATATTCCACCTATAATTCCCATACTGAAACATATTTATATGCATATTCTTATCAGAAAGTGGTTAAATAGGTTACTATGAATATTTATAAACAATAGTCCACTAATAATTCCCATGTAGAAAAATAATTATATGCATATTCTTATCAGAAATTGGTTAAATAGGTTACTATGTATATTAATAAACAATATTCCACCCATAATACCCATGTAGAATAATAATTATATGCATATTCTTATCAGAAATGGGTTAAATACGTCCCTATGTATATTTATAAACAATATTCCACCCATAATCCCCATGAAGAAAAATAATTATATGCATATTCTTATGAGAAATGGGTTAAATGGGTTACTATGTATATTTATAAATAATATTCCACCCATAATCCTCATGTAGAAAAATAATTATGTATATTCTTATCAGAAATGGGTTAAAATAGGTTCCTATGTATATCTTAAAACAATTTTCCACTATAGTCCCCATGTAGAAAAATAATTATATCATATTCTTATCAGAAATGGGTTAAATTGGTTCCTATGTATATTTATAAACAATATTCCACTTATAATCTCCATACTGAAAAATATTTATATGCATATTCTTATCAGAAAGGGGTTAAATAGGTTACTATGTATATTTATAAACAATATTCCACCCATAATTCCCATGTAGAAAAATAATTATATGCATATTCTTATCAGAAATGGGTTAAATAGGTTACTATGTATATTTATAAACAATATGCCACCCATAATTCAAATGTAGAAAAATAATTATATGCATATTCTTATCAGAAATGCTTTAATTAAGTTCCTATGTATATTTATAAACAATATTCCACAATCAGCCCCATATAGAAAAATATTTATGTGCATATTCTTATCAGAAAGGGGTTAAATAGGTTACTCTGTATATTTATAAAAAATATTCCACTCATAATCCCCATGTAGAAAAATAATTATATGCATATTCTTATCAGAAATGGGTTAAATAAGTTCCTATGTATATTTATAAACAATATTCCACCCATAATCCCCATGTAGAAAAATAAGTATATGCATATTCTTATCAGAAATGGGTTAAATAGGTTACTATGTATATTTATAAATAATATTCCACCCATAACCCCATATAGAAAAATAATTAGATGCATATTCTTATCAGAAATGGGTTAAATAGGCTCATATGTATATTTATAAACAATATTCCACCCATAATCTCCATGTAGAAAAGTAATTATATGCATATTCTTATCAGAAATGCGTTAAATATGTTCCTATGTATATTTATAAACAATATTCCACCCATAATCCCCATATAGACAAATAATTATATTAATATTCTTATGAGCAATGGGTTAAATAGGTTACTATGTATATTTATAAACAATATTCCACATAAAATCCACAGGTAGAAAAAGAATTATATACATATTCTTATCAGAAATTGGTTAAATAGGTTCCTATGTATATTTATAAACAATTTTCCACTATAGTCCCCATGTAGAAAAAGAATTATATGCATATTCTTATCAGAAATACTTTAATTAGGTTCCTATGTATATTTATAAACAATATTCCACCCATAACCCCATATAGAAAAATAATTATATGCATATTCTTATCAGAAATGGGTTAAATAGGTTCCTATGTATATTTATAAACAATATTCCACCATAATCCCCATATAGAAAAATAATTATATGCATATTCCTATCAGAAATTGGTTAAATAGGTTACTATGTATATTTATAAAAATATTCCACCAATAATCCCCATGTAGAAAAATAATTATATGCATATTTTTTATCAGAAATGGGTTAATTAGTTTCCTATGTATATTTATAAGCAATATTTCACCCATAACCCCATATAGAAAAATAATTATATGCATATTCTTATCAGAAATGGGTTAAATACGTTCCTATGTATATTTATAAACAATATTCAACACATAATCCCTATATAGCAATATAATTATATGCATATTTATATCAGAAATAGGTTTAATATGTTGCTATGTACATTTTTAAACAATATTCCATCCATAATCCCCATGTAAAAAAATAATTATATGCATATTCTTATCAGAAATGGGTTAAATAGGTTCCTATGTATATTTATAAACAATATTCCACCCATAATCCCTATGTAGAAAAATAATTATATGCATATTCTTATCAGACATGGGTTAAATATATTCCTATGTATGTTTAACTACAATATTCCATCCATAATCCCCAAGTAGAAAAATAATTATATGCATATTCTTATGAGAAATTGGTTAAATAGGTTACTATGTAGATTTTAAAACAGTATTCCACCCATAATCCCTATGTAGAAAAATAATTATATGCATATTCTTACCAGAAATGGGTTAAATAGGTTCCTATGTATATTTATAGACAATATTCCACCTATAATTCCCATACTGAAACATATTAATATGCATATTCTTATCAGAAAGTGGTTAAATAGGTTACTATGAATATTTATAAACAATATTCCACTAATAATTCCCATGTAGAAAAATAATTATATGCATATTCTTATCAGAAATGGGTTAAATAGGTTACTATGTATATTTATAAACAATATTCCACCCATAATCCCCATGTAGAAAAATAATTATATGCATATTCTTATCAGAAATGGGTTAAATGGGTTACTATGTATATTTATAAATAATATTCCACCCATAACCCCATATAGAAAAATAATTAGATGCATATTTTTATCAGAAATGGGTTAAATAGGCTCCTATGTATATTTATAAACAATATTCCACCAATAATCCTCATGTAGAAAAATAATTATATGCATAATTCCTATCAGAAATGGGTTAAAATAGGTTCCTATGTATATTTTAAAACAATTTTCCACTATAGCCCCCATGTAGAAAAATAATTATATCATATTCTTATCAGAAATGGGTTAAATTGGTTCCTATGTATATTTATAAACAATATTCCACCTATAATCTCCATACTGAAAAATATTTATATGCATATTCTTATCAGAAAGGGGTTAAATGGGTTACTATGTATATTTATAATTAATATTCCACCCATAATTCCCATGTAGAAAAATAATTATATGCATATTCTTATCAGAAATTGGTTAAATAGGTTACTATGTATATTTATAAACAATATTCCACCCATAATCCCCATGTAGAAAAATAATTATATGCATATTCTTATCAAAAATGGGTTAAATAGGTTCCTATGTATATTTATAAACAATTTTCCACTATAGTCCCCATGTAGAAAAATAATTATATGCATATTCTTATCAGAAATGGGTTAAATATGTTCCTATGTATATTTATAAACAATATTCCACCCATAATCCCCATATAGACAAATAATTATATTAATATTCTTATGAGCAATGGGTTAAATAGGTTCCTATGTATATTTATAAACAATATTCCACCCATAATCCCCATGTAGAAAAATAATTATATGCATATTCTTATCAGAAATGGGTTAAATAGGTTCCTATGTATATTTATAAACAATTTTCCACTATAGTCCCCATGTAGAAAAATAATTAGATGCATATTCTTATCAGAAATGGGTTAAATAGGCTCATATGTATATTTATAAACAATATTCCACCCATAATCCTGATGTAGAAAAAGAATTATATGCATATTCTTATCAAAAATGGGTTAAATAGGTTCCTATGTATATTTATAAACAATTTTCCACTATAGTCCCCATGTAGAAAAATAATTATATGCATATTCTTATCAGAAATGGGTTAAATATGTTCCTATGTATATTTATAAACAATATTCCACCCATAATCCCCATATAGACAAATAATTATATTAATATTCTTATGAGCAATGGGTTAAATAGGTTCCTATGTATATTTATAAACAATATTCCACTTATAATCCCCATGTAGAAAAATAATTATATGCATATTCTTATCAGAAATGGGTTAAATAGGTTCCTATGTATATTTATAAACAATATTCCACCATAATCCCCATATAGAAAAATAATTATATGCATATTCCTATCAGAAATTGGTTAAATAGGTTACTATGTATATTTATAAACATATTCCACCAATAATCCCCATGTAGAAAAATAATTATATGCATATTTTTATCAGAAATGGGTTAGTTTCCTATGTATATTTATAAACAATATTCCACCCATAATCCCTATGTAGAAAAATAATTATATGCATATTCTTACCAGAAATGGGTTAAATAGGTTCCTATGTATATTTATAGACAATATTCCACCTATAATTCCCATACTGAAACATATTTATATGCATATTCTTATCAGAAAGTGGTTAAATAGGTTACTATGAATATTTATAAACAATATTCCACTAATAATTCCCATGTAGAAAAATAATTATATGCATATTCTTATCAGAAATTGGTTAAATAGGTTACTATGTATATTAATAAACAATATTCCACCCATAATACCCATGTAGAATAATAATTATATGCATATTCTTATCAGAAATGGGTTAAATACGTCCCTATGTATATTTATAAACAATATTCCACCCATAATCCCCATGAAGAAAAATAATTATATGCATATTCTTATCAGAAATGGGTTAAATGGGTTACTATGTATATTTATAAAGAATATTCCACCCATAACCCCATATAGAAAAATAATTAGATGCATATTTTTATCAGAAATGGGTTAAATAAGTTCCTATGTATATTTATAAACAATATTCCACCCATAATCCCCATTTAGAAAAATAATTATATGCATATTCTTATCAGAAATGGGTTAAATAGGTTCCTATGTATATTTTAAAACAATTTTCCACTATAGTCCCCATGTAGAAAAATAATTATATCATATTCTTATCAGAAATGGGTTAAATAGGTTACTATGTATATTTATAAACAATATTCCACCCATAATTCCCATGTAGAAAAATAATTATATGCATATTCTGATCAGAAATGGGTTAAATAGGTTACTATGTATATTTATAAACAATATTCCACCCATAATTCCCATGTAGAAAAATAATTATATGCATATTCTTATCAGAAATGCTTTAATTAAGTTCCTATGTATATTTATAAACAATATTCCACATTTAGCCCCATATAGAAATATAATTATATGCATATTCGTATCAGAAATTGGTTAAATAGCATCCTATGTATATTTATAACTTCTTATTAATTTACTGTAATCAGGAAACCAATATAAGCGGCGCTGGTGATAGTGATGAAAATGGCCCTATAATAGACCAGTGAACTGCAGTGATATAAAGAGTGTAGATAATATGTATCAACCATAAACAATCTTCATAAATTCACCCTGTATCATGAATCTGTGAATCCACAAAAAATGAAATGAAATAAAATTTAAATTAAAAATAGTGATAAAAGTCCATAAGTAGAAAGAGCAGTGAATAAAGTCCATCCAATAGAAAAGACACAGTGATAGATGTGTAGATTTCTAGAGATGTCCACCAAAAAATAAAAAAGTGCCAGTGATTCCTCTCCCTGTAGATTCAAAACTCACCAAATAGATGTGCCTCACACTCTCGTGTTTTGGCAAATGAGCATAATAACCCCACAATCAGGATTAAACGGGAGACCCCTCAATCAGATTACGATGGGAGATCCAGATTTCATCCGTGAATATGCCATTTCATTCCACATGCAAAAAAAATTCACTGATAGTGTAGTACCGTAAAACCAGGTTTAATGATAACTGTGTAAAATCCTTCAAACATTGCACTCACATAAAAACCTCTTTAAACTGAGCAAACAAGATCACAGCAAATCCATCAAAAATCCTCCTGTGTAAACGTCGAAACACAAATGTAATGATGGTCACGGCGGACCCAAGGTATGCGGAAGGGGCTCTCACCACCACTCGCTGATCTACGCTGCCTCAGGTTTGGAATCCCCGCTCTCACTCTCAATACAGCGCGTCCTACGTCATACGCTGTTACAGATGGATGCCGTACAGCCACGCCCCGACATGTTTCGTCATATCCGACTTATTCATGGGATTGGCTGTACGGTACGGCACCTCCCCCCTTTATACTCTGCACGTCTAACCCGGCTAGAGGTTACGTAGCTCGCATTTCCGCTCACCCAGTGTCCCCGCGGCCCCAACACATCCCGCATTGGAGTATTTACTTACAGCCAGTAAGGCAGATACATACAAACATACATTTGCAAATGTTACTCCGGTAACATCATATCCCCTTACAAATGATGTGATATACATCAGCACAATTAGGTGAAACTTATATAAGCGGACTTATATAAGTAATGCATGCAAATCCAAAAATGACATAAAGGTGCAAACGAATTAATGTGATTATAAATGCATATCCTTCATGACATAATTAAAAGTGCAAGAGTCTCATACAAAATTTAAACATTTAACATTCTAGTCTGTAACCGATTCATCCAGTACCTTTCTATACCTGCCATGGTAATGACATTAATACAAGGTTTAAATGTATATGCATAATTTCTTATACTATTAGTGCCCTTCGGTGTATGGGCAATCTCAAGCTTAAAACCACATTAAAATGTATGTAAATATAATATAAACACTCTTAAATTTAAATATAACAAATATATAAACTAAAATATAAAAAAAACAAATCAGATGAGCTTCAGGCAAGTATTCTTTGTATATCGTGGATGACCCTAGTGAAGAATACCCTTCAGGGGATACCATAACCCCATATAGAAAAATATTTATATGCATATTCTTATCAGAAATGCTTTAATTAGTTTCCTATGTATATTTATAAACAATATTCCACCCATAACCCCATATAGAAAAATAATTATATGCATATTTTTATCAGAAATGGGTTAAATAGGTTCCTATGTATAATTATAAACATTTTTCCACCATAATCCCTATATAGAAAAATAATTATATGCATATAGGTTACATACGTTCCTATGTATATTTATAAACAATATTCCACCCATAATCCCCATATAGACAAATAATTATATTCATATTCTTATCAGAAATGGGTTAAATTGGTTCCTATGTATATTTGTAAACAATATTCCACCATAATCCCCATATAGAAAAATAATTATATGCATATTCATATCAGAAATTTGTTAAATAGATTCCTATGTATATTTATAAACATATTCCACCAATAATCCCCATGTAGAAAAATAATTATATGCATATCATATTTTTATCAGAAATTGGTTAATTAGTTTCCTATGTATATTTATAAGCAATATTCCACCCATAACCCCATATAGAAAAATAATTATATGCATATTCTTATCAGAAATGGGTTAAATACGTTCCTATGTATATTTATAAACAATATTCAACACATAATCCCTATGTAGCCATATAATTATATGCATATTCATATCAGAAATAGGTTTAATATGTTGCTATGTACATTTTTAAACAATATTCCATCCATAATCCCCATGTAAAAAAATAATTATATGCATATTCTTATCAGAAATGGGTTAAATTGGTTCCTATGTATATTTATAAACAATATTCCACCCATAATCCCCATGTAGAAAAATAATTATATGCATATTCTTATCAGAAATGGGTTAAATATATTCCTATGTATGTTTAACTTCAATATTCCATCCATAAACCCCATGTAGAAAAATAATTATATGCATATTCTTATGAGAAATGGGTTAAATAGGTTACTATGTAGATTTTAAAACAGTATTCCACCCATAATCCCTATGTAGAAAAATAATTATATGCATATTCTTACCAGAAATGGGTTAAATAGGTTCCTATGCATATTTATAGACAATATTCCACCTATAATCCCCATACTGAAACATATTTATATGCATATTATTATCAGAAAGTTTTTAAATAGGTTACTATGAATATTTATAAACAATATTCCACCCATAATTCCCATGTAGAAAAAATATTTATATGCATATTCTTATCAGAAATGGGTTAAATAGGTTACTATGTATATTTATAAACAATATTCCAACCATAATCCCCATGTAGAATAATAATTATATGCATATTCTTATCAGAAATGGGTTAAATACATTCCTATATATATTTATAAACAGTATTCCACCCATAATCCCCATGTAGAAAAATAATTATATGCATATTCTTATCAGAAATGGGTTAAATGGGTTACTATGTATATTTATAAATAATATTCCACCCATAACCCCATATATAAAAATAATTAGATGCATATTTTTATCAGAAATGGGTTAAATAGGCTCCTATGTATATTTATAAACAATATTCCACCCATAATCCTCATGTAGAAAAATAATTAGATGCATATTCTTATCAGAAATGGGTTAAAATAGGTTCCTATGTATATTTTAAAACAATTTTCCACTATAGTCCCCATGTAGAAAAATAATTATATCATATTCTTATCAGAAATGGGTTAAATTGGTTCCTATGTATATTTATAAACAATATTCCACCTATAATCTCCATACTGAAAAATATTTATATGCATATTCTTATCAGAAAGGGGTTAAATAGGTTACTATGTATATTTATAAACAATATTCCACCCATAATTCCCATGTAGAAAAATAATTATATGCATATTCTTATCAGAAATGCTTTAATTAAGTTCCTATGTATACTTATAAACAATATTCCACAATTAGCCCCATATAGAAAAATATTTATATGCATATTCTTATCAGAAAGGGGTTAAATAGGTTACTCTGTATATTTATAAACAATATTCCACCCATAATCCCCATGTAGAAAAATAATTATATGCATATTCTTATCAGAAATGTGTTAAAAAAGTTCCTATGTATATTTATAAACAATATTCCACCCATAATCCCCATGTAGAAAAATAAGTATATGCATATTCTTATCAGAAATGGGTTAAATAGGTTACTATGTATATTTATAAATAATATTCCACCCATAACCCCATATAGAAAAATAATTAGATGCATATTCTTATCAGAAATGGGTTAAATAGGCTCATATGTATATTTATAAACAATATTCCACCCACAATCCCCATGTAGAAAAAAAATGATATGCATATTCTTATCAAAAATGGGTTAAATAGGTTCCTATGTATATTTATAAACAATTTTCCACTATAGTCCCCATGTAGAAAAATAATTATATGCATATTCTTATCAGAAATGGGTTAAATATGTTCCTATGTATATTTATAAACAATATTCCACCCATAATCCCCATATAGACAAATAATTATATGCATGTTCTTATCAGAAATGGGTTAAATAGGTTCCTATGTATATTTATAAACAATATTCCACCCATAATCCCCATGTAGAAAAATAATTATATGCATATTCTTATCAGAAATGGGTTAAATAGGTTCCTATGTATATTTATAAACAATTTTCCACTATAGTCCCCATGTAGAAAAAGAATTATATGCATATTCTTATCAGAAATACTTTAATTAGGTTCCTATGTATATTTATAAACAATATTCCACCCATAACCCCATATAGAAAAATAATTATATGCATGTTCTTATCAGAAATGGGTTAAATAGGTTCCTATGTATATTTATAAACAATATTCCACCATAATCCCCATATAGAAAAATAATTATATGCATATTCCTATCAGAAATTGGTTAAATAGGTTACTATGTATATTTATAAACATGTTCCACCAATAATCCCCATGTAAAAAAATAATTATATGCATATTTTTATCAGAAATGGGTTAATTAGTTTAATATGTATATTTATAAGCAATATTTAACCCATAACGCCATATAGAAAAATAATAATATGCATATTCTTATCAGAAATGGGTTAAATACGTTCATATGTATATTTATAAACAATATTCAACACATAATCCCTATATAGCAATATAATTATATGATTATTCATATCAGAAATAGGTTTAATATGTTGCTATGTACATTTTTAAACAATATTCCATCCATAATCCCCATGTAAAAAAATAATTATATGCATATTCTTATCAGAAATGGGTTAAATAGGTTCCTATGTATATTTATAAACAATATTCCACCCATAAACCCTATGTAGAAAAATATTTATATGCATATTCTTATCAGACATGGGTTAAATATATTCCTATGTATGTTTAACTACAATATTCCATCCATAATCCCCAAGTAGAAAAATAATTATATGCATATTCTTATGAGAAATGGGTTAAATAGGTTCCTATGTATATTTATAGACAATATTCCACCTATAATTCCCATACTGAAACATATTTATATGCATATTCTTATCAGAAAGTGGTTAAATAGGTTACTATGAATATTTATAAACAATATTCCACTAATAATTACCATGTAGAAAAATAATTATATGCATATTCTTATCAGAAATGGGTTAAATAGGTTACTATGTATATTTATAAACAATATTCCACCCATAATACCCATGTAGAATAATAATTATATGCATATTCTTATCAGAAATGGGTTAAATACGTTCCTATGTATATTTATAAACAATATTCCACCCATAATCCCCATGTAGAAAAATAATTATATGCATATTCTTATCAGAAATGGGTTAAATGGGTTACTATGTATATTTATAAATAATATTCCACCCATAACCCCATATAGAAAAATAATTAGATGAATATTTTTATCAGAAATGGGTTAAATAGGCTCCTATGTATATTTATAAACAATATTCCACCCATAATCCTCATGTAGAAAAATAATTATATGCATATTCTTATCAGAAATGGGTTAAAATAGGTTCCTATGTATATTTTAAAACAATTTTCCACTATAGTCCCCATGTAGAAAAATAATTATATCATATTCTTATCAGAAATGGGTTAAATTGGTTCCTATGTATATTTATAAACAATATTCCACCTATAATCTCCATACTGAAAAATATTTATATGCATATTCTTATCAGAAATGGGTTAAATAGGTTCCTATGTATATTTATAGACAATATTCCACCTATAATTCCCATACTGAAACATATTTATATGCATATTCTTATCAGAAAGTGGTTAAATAGGTTACTATGAATATTTATAAACAATATTCCACTAATAATTCCCATGTAGAAAAATAATTATATGCATATTCTTATCAGAAATGGGTTAAATAGGTTACTATGTATATTTATAAACAATATTCCACCCATTATACCCATGTAGAATAATAATTATATGCATATTCTTATCAGAAATGGGTTAAATACGTTCCTATGTATATTTATAAACAATATTCCACCCATAATCCCCATGTAGAAAAATAATTATATGCATATTCTTATCAGAAATGGGTTAAATGGGTTACTATGTATATTTATAAATAATATTCCACCCATAACCCCATATAGAAAAATAATTAGATGCATATTTTTATCAGAAATGGGTTAAATAGGCTCCTATGTATATTTATAAACAATATTCCACCCATAATCCTCATGTAGAAAAATAATTATATGCATATTCTTATCAGAAATGCTTTAATTAGGTTCCTATGTATATTTATAAACAATATTCCACAATTAGCCCCATATAGAAAAATATTTATATGCATATTCTTATCAGAAAGGGGTTAAATAGGTTACTCTGTATATTTATAAACGATATTCCACCCATAATCCCCATGTAGAAAAATAATTATATGCATATTCTTATCAGAAATGGGTTAAATAAGTTCCTATGTATATTTATAAATAATATTCCACCCATAACCCCATATAGAAAAATAATTATATGCATATTCTTAGCAGAAATGGGTTAAATATGTTCCTATGTATATTTATAAACAATATTACACCCATAATCCCCATATAGACAAATAATTATATTAATATTCTTATGAGCAATGGGTTAAATAGGTTACTATGTATATTTATAAACAATATTCCACCCATAATCCCCATGTAGAAAAATAAACATATGCATATTCTTATCAGAAATGGGTTAAATAGGTTCCTATGTATATTTATAAACAATTTTCCACTATAGTCCCCATGTAGAAAAAGAATTATATGCATATTCTTATCAGAAATACTTTAATTAGGTTCCTATGTATATTTATAAACAATATTACACCCATAACCCCATATAGAAAAATAATTATATGCATATTCTTATCAGAAATGGGTTAAATAGGTTCCTATGTATATTTATAAACAATATTCCACCATAATCCCCATATAGAAAAATAATTATATGCATATTCCTATCAGAAATTGGTTAAATAGGTTACTATATATATTTATAAACATATTCCACCAATAATCCCCATGTAGAAAAATAATTATATGCATATTTTTATCAGAAATGGGTTAAATACGTTCCTATGTATATTTATAAACAATATTCAACACATAATCCCTATATAGCAATATAATTATATGATTATTCATATCAGAAATAGGTTTAATATGTTGCTATATACATTTTTAAACAATATTCCATCCATAATCCCCATGTACAAAAATAATTATATGCATATTCTTATCAGAAATGGGTTAAATAGGTTCCTATGTATATTTATAAACAATATTCCACCCATAATCCCTATGTAGAAAAATAATTATATGCATATTCTTATCAGACATGGGTTAAATATATTCCTATGTATGTTTAACTACAATATTCCATCCATAATCCCCAAGTAGAAAAATAATTATATGCATATTCTTATGAGAAATGGGTTAAATAGGATACTAGGTAGATTTTAAAACAGTATTCCACCCATTATCCCCATGTAGAAAAATAATTATATGCATATTCTTACCAGAAATGGGTTAAATAGGTTCCTATGTATATTTATAGACAATATTCCACCTATAATTCCCATACCGAAACATATTTATATGCATATTCTTATCTGAAAGTGGTTAAATAGGTTACTATGAATATTTATAAACAATATTCCACTAATAATTCCCATGTAGAAAAATAATTATATGCATATTCTTATCAGAAATGGGTTAAATAGGTTACTATGTATATTTATAAACAATATTCCACCCATAATACCCATGTAGAATAATAATTATATGCATATTCTTATCAGAAATGGGTTAAATACGTTCCTGTGTATATTTATAAACAATATTCCACCCATAATCCCCATGTAGAAAAATAATTATATGCATATTCTTAACAGAAATGGGTTAAATGGGTTACTATGTATATTTATAAATAATATTCCACCCATAACCCCATATAGAAAAATAATTAGATGCATATTTTTATCAGAAATGGGTTAAATAGGCTCCTATGTATATTTATAAACAATATTCCACCCATCATCCTCATGTAGAAAAATAATTATATGCATATTCTTATCAGAAATGGGTTAAAATAGGTTCCTATGTATATTTTAAAACAATTTTCCACTATAGTCCCCATGTAGAAAAATAATTATATCATATTCTTATCAGAAATGGGTTAAATTGGTTCCTATGTATATTTATAAACAATATTCCATCTATAATCTCCATACTGAAAAATATTTATATGCATATTCTTATCAGAAATGCTTTAATTAGGTTCCTATGTATATTTATAAACAATATTCCACAATTAGCCCCATATAGAAAAATATTTATATGCATATTCTTATCAGAAAGGGGTTAAATAGGTTACTCTGTATATTTATAAACGATATTCCACCCATAATCCCCATGTAGAAAAATAATTATATGCATATTCTTATCAGAAATGGGTTAAATAAGTTCCTATGTATATTTATAAATAATATTCCACCCATAACCCCATATAGAAAAATAATTATATGCATATTCTTAGCAGAAATGGGTTAAATATGTTCCTATGTATATTTATAAACAATATTACACCCATAATCCCCATATAGACAAATAATTATATTAATATTCTTATGAGCAATGGGTTAAATAGGTTACTATGTATATTTATAAACAATATTCCACCCATAATCCCCATGTAGAAAAATAAACATATGCATATTCTTATCAGAAATGGGTTAAATAGGTTCCTATGTATATTTATAAACAATTTTCCACTATAGTCCCCATGTAGAAAAAGAATTATATGCATATTCTTATCAGAAATACTTTAATTAGGTTCCTATGTATATTTATAAACAATATTACACCCATAACCCCATATAGAAAAATAATTATATGCATATTCTTATCAGAAATGGGTTAAATAGGTTCCTATGTATATTTATAAACAATATTCCACCATAATCCCCATATAGAAAAATAATTATATGCATATTCCTATCAGAAATTGGTTAAATAGGTTACTATATATATTTATAAACATATTCCACCAATAATCCCCATGTAGAAAAATAATTATATGCATATTTTTATCAGAAATGGGTTAAATACGTTCCTATGTATATTTATAAACAATATTCAACACATAATCCCTATATAGAAATATAATTATATGATTATTCATATCAGAAATAGGTTTAATATGTTGCTATATACATTTTTAAACAATATTCCATCCATAATCCCCATGTACAAAAATAATTATATGCATATTCTTATCAGAAATGGGTTAAATAGGTTCCTATGTATATTTATAAACAATATTCCACCCATAATCCCTATGTAGAAAAATAATTATATGCATATTCTTATCAGACATGGGTTAAATATATTCCTATGTATGTTTAACTACAATATTCCATCCATAATCCCCAAGTAGAAAAATAATTATATGCATATTCTTATGAGAAATGGGTTAAATAGGATACTATGTAGATTTTAAAACAGTATTCCACCCATTATCCCCATGTAGAAAAATAATTATATGCATATTCTTACCAGAAATGGGTTAAATAGGTTCCTATGTATATTTATAGACAATATTCCACCTATAATTCCCATACCGAAACATATTTATATGCATATTCTTATCTGAAAGTGGTTAAATAGGTTACTATGAATATTTATAAACAATATTCCACTAATAATTCCCATGTAGAAAAATAATTATATGCATATTCTTATCAGAAATGGGTTAAATAGGTTACTATGTATATTTATAAACAATATTCCACCCATAATACCCATGTAGAATAATAATTATATGCATATTCTTATCAGAAATGGGTTAAATACGTTCCTGTGTATATTTATAAACAATATTCCACCCATAATCCCCATGTAGAAAAATAATTATATGCATATTCTTAACAGAAATGGGTTAAATGGGTTACTATGTATATTTATAAATAATATTCCACCCATAACCCCATATAGAAAAATAATTAGATGCATATTTTTATCAGAAATGGGTTAAATAGGCTCCTATGTATATTTATAAACAATATTCCACCCATCATCCTCATGTAGAAAAATAATTATATGCATATTCTTATCAGAAATGGGTTAAAATAGGTTCCTATGTATATTTTAAAACAATTTTCCACTATAGTCCCCATGTAGAAAAATAATTATATCATATTCTTATCAGAAATGGGTTAAATTGGTTCCTATGTATATTTATAAACAATATTCCATCTATAATCTCCATACTGAAAAATATTTATATGCATATTCTTATCAGAAATGCTTTAATTAGGTTCCTATGTATATTTATAAACAATATTCCACAATTAGCCCCATATAGAAAAATATTTATATGCATATTCTTATCAGAAAGGGGTTAAATAGGTTACTCTGTATATTTATAAACGATATTCCACCCATAATCCCCATGTAGAAAAATAATTATATGCATATTCTTATCAGAAATGGGTTAAATAAGTTCCTATGTATATTTATAAATAATATTCCACCCATAACCCCATATAGAAAAATAATTATATGCATATTCTTAGCAGAAATGGGTTAAATATGTTCCTATGTATATTTATAAACAATATTCCACCCATAATCCCCATGTAGAAAAATAAACATATGCATATTCTTATCAGAAATGGGTTAAATAGGTTCCTATGTATATTTATAAACAATTTTCCACTATAGTCCCCATGTAGAAAAAGAATTATATGCATATTCTTATCAGAAATACTTTAATTAGGTTCCTATGTATATTTATAAACAATATTACACCCATAACCCCATATAGAAAAATAATTATATGCATATTCTTATCAGAAATGGGTTAAATAGGTTCCTATGTATATTTATAAACAATATTCCACCATAATCCCCATATAGAAAAATAATTATATGCATATTCCTATCAGAAATTGGTTAAATAGGTTACTATATATATTTATAAACATATTCCACCAATAATCCCCATGTAGAAAAATAATTATATGCATATTTTTATCAGAAATGGGTTAAATACGTTCCTATGTATATTTATAAACAATATTCAACACATAATCCCTATATAGCAATATAATTATATGATTATTCATATCAGAAATAGGTTTAATATGTTGCTATATACATTTTTAAACAATATTCCATCCATAATCCCCATGTACAAAAATAATTATATGCATATTCTTATCAGAAATGGGTTAAATAGGTTCCTATGTATATTTATAAACAATATTCCACCCATAATCCCTATGTAGAAAAATAATTATATGCATATTCTTATCAGACATGGGTTAAATATATTCCTATGTATGTTTAACTACAATATTCCATCCATAATCCCCAAGTAGAAAAATAATTATATGCATATTCTTATGAGAAATGGGTTAAATAGGATACTATGTAGATTTTAAAACAGTATTCCACCCATTATCCCCATGTAGAAAAATAATTATATGCATATTCTTACCAGAAATGGGTTAAATAGGTTCCTATGTATATTTATAGACAATATTCCACCTATAATTCCCATACCGAAACATATTTATATGCATATTCTTATCTGAAAGTGGTTAAATAGGTTACTATGAATATTTATAAACAATATTCCACTAATAATTCCCATGTAGAAAAATAATTATATGCATATTCTTATCAGAAATGGGTTAAATAGGTTACTATGTATATTTATAAACAATATTCCACCCATAATACCCATGTAGAATAATAATTATATGCATATTCTTATCAGAAATGGGTTAAATACGTTCCTGTGTATATTTATAAACAATATTCCACCCATAATCCCCATGTAGAAAAATAATTATATGCATATTCTTAACAGAAATGGGTTAAATGGGTTACTATGTATATTTATAAATAATATTCCACCCATAACCCCATATAGAAAAATAATTAGATGCATATTTTTATCAGAAATGGGTTAAATAGGCTCCTATGTATATTTATAAACAATATTCCACCCATCATCCTCATGTAGAAAAATAATTATATGCATATTCTTATCAGAAATGGGTTAAAATAGGTTCCTATGTATATTTTAAAACAATTTTCCACTATAGTCCCCATGTAGAAAAATAATTATATCATATTCTTATCAGAAATGGGTTAAATTGGTTCCTATGTATATTTATAAACAATATTCCATCTATAATCTCCATACTGAAAAATATTTATATGCATATTCTTATCAGAAATGCTTTAATTAGGTTCCTATGTATATTTATAAACAATATTCCACAATTAGCCCCATATAGAAAAATATTTATATGCATATTCTTATCAGAAAGGGGTTAAATAGGTTACTCTGTATATTTATAAACGATATTCCACCCATAATCCCCATGTAGAAAAATAATTATATGCATATTCTTATCAGAAATGGGTTAAATAAGTTCCTATGTATATTTATAAATAATATTCCACCCATAACCCCATATAGAAAAATAATTATATGCATATTCTTAGCAGAAATGGGTTAAATATGTTCCTATGTATATTTATAAACAATATTACACCCATAATCCCCATATAGACAAATAATTATATTAATATTCTTATGAGCAATGGGTTAAATAGGTTACTATGTATATTTATAAACAATATTCCACCCATAATCCCCATGTAGAAAAATAAACATATGCATATTCTTATCAGAAATGGGTTAAATAGGTTCCTATGTATATTTATAAACAATTTTCCACTATAGTCCCCATGTAGAAAAAGAATTATATGCATATTCTTATCAGAAATACTTTAATTAGGTTCCTATGTATATTTATAAACAATATTACACCCATAACCCCATATAGAAAAATAATTATATGCATATTCTTATCAGAAATGGGTTAAATAGGTTCCTATGTATATTTATAAACAATATTCCACCATAATCCCCATATAGAAAAATAATTATATGCATATTCCTATCAGAAATTGGTTAAATAGGTTACTATATATATTTATAAACATATTCCACCAATAATCCCCATGTAGAAAAATAATTATATGCATATTTTTATCAGAAATGGGTTAAATACGTTCCTATGTATATTTATAAACAATATTCAACACATAATCCCTATATAGCAATATAATTATATGATTATTCATATCAGAAATAGGTTTAATATGTTGCTATATACATTTTTAAACAATATTCCATCCATAATCCCCATGTACAAAAATAATTATATGCATATTCTTATCAGAAATGGGTTAAATAGGTTCCTATGTATATTTATAAACAATATTCCACCCATAATCCCTATGTAGAAAAATAATTATATGCATATTCTTATCAGACATGGGTTAAATATATTCCTATGTATGTTTAACTACAATATTCCATCCATAATCCCCAAGTAGAAAAATAATTATATGCATATTCTTATGAGAAATGGGTTAAATAGGATACTATGTAGATTTTAAAACAGTATTCCACCCATTATCCCCATGTAGAAAAATAATTATATGCATATTCTTACCAGAAATGGGTTAAATAGGTTCCTATGTATATTTATAGACAATATTCCACCTATAATTCCCATACCGAAACATATTTATATGCATATTCTTATCTGAAAGTGGTTAAATAGGTTACTATGAATATTTATAAACAATATTCCACTAATAATTCCCATGTAGAAAAATAATTATATGCATATTCTTATCAGAAATGGGTTAAATAGGTTACTATGTATATTTATAAACAATATTCCACCCATAATACCCATGTAGAATAATAATTATATGCATATTCTTATCAGAAATGGGTTAAATACGTTCCTGTGTATATTTATAAACAATATTCCACCCATAATCCCCATGTAGAAAAATAATTATATGCATATTCTTAACAGAAATGGGTTAAATGGGTTACTATGTATATTTATAAATAATATTCCACCCATAACCCCATATAGAAAAATAATTAGATGCATATTTTTATCAGAAATGGGTTAAATAGGCTCCTATGTATATTTATAAACAATATTCCACCCATCATCCTCATGTAGAAAAATAATTATATGCATATTCTTATCAGAAATGGGTTAAAATAGGTTCCTATGTATATTTTAAAACAATTTTCCACTATAGTCCCCATGTAGAAAAATAATTATATCATATTCTTATCAGAAATGGGTTAAATTGGTTCCTATGTATATTTATAAACAATATTCCATCTATAATCTCCATACTGAAAAATATTTATATGCATATTCTTATCAGAAATGCTTTAATTAGGTTCCTATGTATATTTATAAACAATATTCCACAATTAGCCCCATATAGAAAAATATTTATATGCATATTCTTATCAGAAAGGGGTTAAATAGGTTACTCTGTATATTTATAAACGATATTCCACCCATAATCCCCATGTAGAAAAATAATTATATGCATATTCTTATCAGAAATGGGTTAAATAAGTTCCTATGTATATTTATAAATAATATTCCACCCATAACCCCATATAGAAAAATAATTATATGCATATTCTTAGCAGAAATGGGTTAAATATGTTCCTATGTATATTTATAAACAATATTACACCCATAATCCCCATATAGACAAATAATTATATTAATATTCTTATGAGCAATGGGTTAAATAGGTTACTATGTATATTTATAAACAATATTCCACCCATAATCCCCATGTAGAAAAATAAACATATGCATATTCTTATCAGAAATGGGTTAAATAGGTTCCTATGTATATTTATAAACAATTTTCCACTATAGTCCCCATGTAGAAAAAGAATTATATGCATATTCTTATCAGAAATACTTTAATTAGGTTCCTATGTATATTTATAAACAATATTACACCCATAACCCCATATAGAAAAATAATTATATGCATATTCTTATCAGAAATGGGTTAAATAGGTTCCTATGTATATTTATAAACAATATTCCACCATAATCCCCATATAGAAAAATAATTATATGCATATTCCTATCAGAAATTGGTTAAATAGGTTACTATATATATTTATAAACATATTCCACCAATAATCCCCATGTAGAAAAATAATTATATGCATATTTTTATCAGAAATGGGTTAAATACGTTCCTATGTATATTTATAAACAATATTCAACACATAATCCCTATATAGCAATATAATTATATGATTATTCATATCAGAAATAGGTTTAATATGTTGCTATATACATTTTTAAACAATATTCCATCCATAATCCCCATGTACAAAAATAATTATATGCATATTCTTATCAGAAATGGGTTAAATAGGTTCCTATGTATATTTATAAACAATATTCCACCCATAATCCCTATGTAGAAAAATAATTATATGCATATTCTTATCAGACATGGGTTAAATATATTCCTATGTATGTTTAACTACAATATTCCATCCATAATCCCCAAGTAGAAAAATAATTATATGCATATTCTTATGAGAAATGGGTTAAATAGGATACTATGTAGATTTTAAAACAGTATTCCACCCATTATCCCCATGTAGAAAAATAATTATATGCATATTCTTACCAGAAATGGGTTAAATAGGTTCCTATGTATATTTATAGACAATATTCCACCTATAATTCCCATACCGAAACATATTTATATGCATATTCTTATCTGAAAGTGGTTAAATAGGTTACTATGAATATTTATAAACAATATTCCACTAATAATTCCCATGTAGAAAAATAATTATATGCATATTCTTATCAGAAATGGGTTAAATAGGTTACTATGTATATTTATAAACAATATTCCACCCATAATACCCATGTAGAATAATAATTATATGCATATTCTTATCAGAAATGGGTTAAATACGTTCCTGTGTATATTTATAAACAATATTCCACCCATAATCCCCATGTAGAAAAATAATTATATGCATATTCTTAACAGAAATGGGTTAAATGGGTTACTATGTATATTTATAAATAATATTCCACCCATAACCCCATATAGAAAAATAATTAGATGCATATTTTTATCAGAAATGGGTTAAATAGGCTCCTATGTATATTTATAAACAATATTCCACCCATCATCCTCATGTAGAAAAATAATTATATGCATATTCTTATCAGAAATGGGTTAAAATAGGTTCCTATGTATATTTTAAAACAATTTTCCACTATAGTCCCCATGTAGAAAAATAATTATATCATATTCTTATCAGAAATGGGTTAAATTGGTTCCTATGTATATTTATAAACAATATTCCATCTATAATCTCCATACTGAAAAATATTTATATGCATATTCTTATCAGAAATGCTTTAATTAGGTTCCTATGTATATTTATAAACAATATTCCACAATTAGCCCCATATAGAAAAATATTTATATGCATATTCTTATCAGAAAGGGGTTAAATAGGTTACTCTGTATATTTATAAACGATATTCCACCCATAATCCCCATGTAGAAAAATAATTATATGCATATTCTTATCAGAAATGGGTTAAATAAGTTCCTATGTATATTTATAAATAATATTCCACCCATAACCCCATATAGAAAAATAATTATATGCATATTCTTAGCAGAAATGGGTTAAATATGTTCCTATGTATATTTATAAACAATATTACACCCATAATCCCCATATAGACAAATAATTATATTAATATTCTTATGAGCAATGGGTTAAATAGGTTACTATGTATATTTATAAACAATATTCCACCCATAATCCCCATGTAGAAAAATAAACATATGCATATTCTTATCAGAAATGGGTTAAATAGGTTCCTATGTATATTTATAAACAATTTTCCACTATAGTCCCCATGTAGAAAAAGAATTATATGCATATTCTTATCAGAAATACTTTAATTAGGTTCCTATGTATATTTATAAACAATATTACACCCATAACCCCATATAGAAAAATAATTATATGCATATTCTTATCAGAAATGGGTTAAATAGGTTCCTATGTATATTTATAAACAATATTCCACCATAATCCCCATATAGAAAAATAATTATATGCATATTCCTATCAGAAATTGGTTAAATAGGTTACTATATATATTTATAAACATATTCCACCAATAATCCCCATGTAGAAAAATAATTATATGCATATTTTTATCAGAAATGGGTTAAATACGTTCCTATGTATATTTATAAACAATATTCAACACATAATCCCTATATAGCAATATAATTATATGATTATTCATATCAGAAATAGGTTTAATATGTTGCTATATACATTTTTAAACAATATTCCATCCATAATCCCCATGTACAAAAATAATTATATGCATATTCTTATCAGAAATGGGTTAAATAGGTTCCTATGTATATTTATAAACAATATTCCACCCATAATCCCTATGTAGAAAAATAATTATATGCATATTCTTATCAGACATGGGTTAAATATATTCCTATGTATGTTTAACTACAATATTCCATCCATAATCCCCAAGTAGAAAAATAATTATATGCATATTCTTATGAGAAATGGGTTAAATAGGATACTATGTAGATTTTAAAACAGTATTCCACCCATTATCCCCATGTAGAAAAATAATTATATGCATATTCTTACCAGAAATGGGTTAAATAGGTTCCTATGTATATTTATAGACAATATTCCACCTATAATTCCCATACCGAAACATATTTATATGCATATTCTTATCTGAAAGTGGTTAAATAGGTTACTATGAATATTTATAAACAATATTCCACTAATAATTCCCATGTAGAAAAATAATTATATGCATATTCTTATCAGAAATGGGTTAAATAGGTTACTATGTATATTTATAAACAATATTCCACCCATAATACCCATGTAGAATAATAATTATATGCATATTCTTATCAGAAATGGGTTAAATACGTTCCTGTGTATATTTATAAACAATATTCCACCCATAATCCCCATGTAGAAAAATAATTATATGCATATTCTTAACAGAAATGGGTTAAATGGGTTACTATGTATATTTATAAATAATATTCCACCCATAACCCCATATAGAAAAATAATTAGATGCATATTTTTATCAGAAATGGGTTAAATAGGCTCCTATGTATATTTATAAACAATATTCCACCCATCATCCTCATGTAGAAAAATAATTATATGCATATTCTTATCAGAAATGGGTTAAAATAGGTTCCTATGTATATTTTAAAACAATTTTCCACTATAGTCCCCATGTAGAAAAATAATTATATCATATTCTTATCAGAAATGGGTTAAATTGGTTCCTATGTATATTTATAAACAATATTCCATCTATAATCTCCATACTGAAAAATATTTATATGCATATTCTTATCAGAAATGCTTTAATTAGGTTCCTATGTATATTTATAAACAATATTCCACAATTAGCCCCATATAGAAAAATATTTATATGCATATTCTTATCAGAAAGGGGTTAAATAGGTTACTCTGTATATTTATAAACGATATTCCACCCATAATCCCCATGTAGAAAAATAATTATATGCATATTCTTATCAGAAATGGGTTAAATAAGTTCCTATGTATATTTATAAATAATATTCCACCCATAACCCCATATAGAAAAATAATTATATGCATATTCTTAGCAGAAATGGGTTAAATATGTTCCTATGTATATTTATAAACAATATTACACCCATAATCCCCATATAGACAAATAATTATATTAATATTCTTATGAGCAATGGGTTAAATAGGTTACTATGTATATTTATAAACAATATTCCACCCATAATCCCCATGTAGAAAAATAAACATATGCATATTCTTATCAGAAATGGGTTAAATAGGTTCCTATGTATATTTATAAACAATTTTCCACTATAGTCCCCATGTAGAAAAAGAATTATATGCATATTCTTATCAGAAATACTTTAATTAGGTTCCTATGTATATTTATAAACAATATTACACCCATAACCCCATATAGAAAAATAATTATATGCATATTCTTATCAGAAATGGGTTAAATAGGTTCCTATGTATATTTATAAACAATATTCCACCATAATCCCCATATAGAAAAATAATTATATGCATATTCCTATCAGAAATTGGTTAAATAGGTTACTATATATATTTATAAACATATTCCACCAATAATCCCCATGTAGAAAAATAATTATATGCATATTTTTATCAGAAATGGGTTAAATACGTTCCTATGTATATTTATAAACAATATTCAACACATAATCCCTATATAGCAATATAATTATATGATTATTCATATCAGAAATAGGTTTAATATGTTGCTATATACATTTTTAAACAATATTCCATCCATAATCCCCATGTACAAAAATAATTATATGCATATTCTTATCAGAAATGGGTTAAATAGGTTCCTATGTATATTTATAAACAATATTCCACCCATAATCCCTATGTAGAAAAATAATTATATGCATATTCTTATCAGACATGGGTTAAATATATTCCTATGTATGTTTAACTACAATATTCCATCCATAATCCCCAAGTAGAAAAATAATTATATGCATATTCTTATGAGAAATGGGTTAAATAGGATACTATGTAGATTTTAAAACAGTATTCCACCCATTATCCCCATGTAGAAAAATAATTATATGCATATTCTTACCAGAAATGGGTTAAATAGGTTCCTATGTATATTTATAGACAATATTCCACCTATAATTCCCATACCGAAACATATTTATATGCATATTCTTATCTGAAAGTGGTTAAATAGGTTACTATGAATATTTATAAACAATATTCCACTAATAATTCCCATGTAGAAAAATAATTATATGCATATTCTTATCAGAAATGGGTTAAATAGGTTACTATGTATATTTATAAACAATATTCCACCCATAATACCCATGTAGAATAATAATTATATGCATATTCTTATCAGAAATGGGTTAAATACGTTCCTGTGTATATTTATAAACAATATTCCACCCATAATCCCCATGTAGAAAAATAATTATATGCATATTCTTAACAGAAATGGGTTAAATGGGTTACTATGTATATTTATAAATAATATTCCACCCATAACCCCATATAGAAAAATAATTAGATGCATATTTTTATCAGAAATGGGTTAAATAGGCTCCTATGTATATTTATAAACAATATTCCACCCATCATCCTCATGTAGAAAAATAATTATATGCATATTCTTATCAGAAATGGGTTAAAATAGGTTCCTATGTATATTTTAAAACAATTTTCCACTATAGTCCCCATGTAGAAAAATAATTATATCATATTCTTATCAGAAATGGGTTAAATTGGTTCCTATGTATATTTATAAACAATATTCCATCTATAATCTCCATACTGAAAAATATTTATATGCATATTCTTATCAGAAAGGGGTTAAATAGGTTACTATGTATATTTATAAACAATATTCCACCCAGAATTCCCATGTAGAAAAATAATTATATGCATATTCTTATCAGAAATGCTTTAATTAAGTTCCTATGTATATTTATAAACAATATTCCACAATTAGCCCCATATAGAAAAATATTTATATGCATATTCTTATCAGAAAGGGGTTAAATAGGTTACTCTGTATATTTATAAACAATATTCCACCCATAATCCCCATGTAGAAAAATAATTATATGCATATTCTTATCAGAAATGGGTTAAATAGGCTCATATGTATATTTATAAACAATATTCCACCCATAATCTCCATGTAGAAAAAGAATTATATGCATATTCTTATCAAAAATGGGTTAAATAGGTTCCTATGTATATTTTTAAACAATTTTCCACTATAGTCCCCATGTAGAAAAATAATTATATGCATTTTCTTATCAGAAATGGGTTAAATGGGTTACTATGTATATTTATAAATAATATTCCACCCATAACCCCATATAGAAAAATAATTAGATGCATATTTTTATCAGAAATGGGTTAAATAGGCTCCTATGTATATTTATAAACAATATTCCACCAATAATCCTCATGTAGAAAAATAATTATATGCATATTCCTATCAGAAATGGGTTAAAATAGGTTCCTATGTATATTTTAAAACAATTTTCCACTATAGCCCCCATGTAGAAAAATAATTATATCATATTCTTATCAGAAATGGGTTAAATTGGTTCCTATGTATATTTATAAACAATATTCCACCTATAATCTCCATACTGAAAAATATTTATATGCATATTCTTATCAGAAAGGGGTTAAATAGGTTACTATGTATATTTATAATTAATATTCCACCCATAATTCCCATGTAGAAAAATAATTATATGCATATTCTTATCAGAAATGGGTTAAATAGGTTACTATGTATATTTATAAACAATATTCCACCCATAATCCCCATGTAGAAAAATAATTATATGCATATTCTTATCAAAAATAGGTTAAATAGTTTCCTATGTATATTTATAAACAATTTTCCACTATAGTCCCCATGTAGAAAAATAATTATATGCATATTCTTATCAGAAATGGGTTAAATATGTTCCTATGTATATTTATAAACAATATTCCACCCATAATCCCCATATAGACAAATAATTATATTAATATTCTTATGAGCAATGGGTTAAATAGGTTCCTATGTATATTTATAAACAATATTCCACCCATAATCCCCATGTAGAAAAATAATTATATGCATATTCTTATCAGAAATGGGTTAAATAGGTTCCTATGTATATTTATAAACAATTTTCCACTATAGTCTACATGTAGAAAAATAATTAGATGCATATTCTTATCAGAAATGGGTTAAATAGGCTCATATGTATATTTATAAACAATATTCCACCCATAATCCTGATGTAGAAAAAGAATTATATGCATATTCTTATCAAAAATGGGTTAAATAGGTTCCTATGTATATTTATAAACAACTTTCCACTATAGTCCCCATGTAGAAAAATAATTATATGCATATTCTTATCAGAAATGGGTTAAATATGTTCCTATGTATATTTATAAACAATATTCCACCCATAATCCCCATATAGACAAATAATTATATTAATATTCTTATGAGCAATGGGTTAAATAGGTTCCTATGTATATTTATAAACAATATTTCACCCATAATCCCCATGTAGAAAAATAATTATATGCATATTCTTATCAGAAATGGGTTAAATAGGTTCCTATGTATATTTATAAACAATTTTCCACTATAGTCCCCATGTAGAAAAATAATTATATGCATATTCTTATCAGAAATACTTTAATTAGGTTCCTATGTATATTTATAAACAATATTCCACCCATAACCCCATATAGAAAAATAATTATATGCATATTCTTATCAGAAATGGGTTAAATAGGTTCCTATGTATATTTATAAACAATATTCCACCATAATCCCCATATAGAAAAATAATTATATGCATATTCCTATCAGAATTTGGTTAAATAGGTTACTATGTATATTTATAAACATATTCCACCAATAATCCCCATGTAGAAAAATAATTATATGCATATTTTTATCAGAAATGGGTTAATTAGTTTCCTATGTATATTTATAAACAATATTCCACCCATAATCCCCAAGTAGAAAAATAATTATATGCATATTCTTATGAGAAATGGGTTAAATAGGTTACTATGTAGATTTTAAAACAGTATTCCACCCATAATCCCTATGTAGAAAAATAATTATATGCATATTCTTACCAGAAATGGGTTAAATAGGTTCCTATGTATATTTATAGACAATATTCCACCTATAATTCCCATACTGAAACATATTTATATGCATATTCTTATCAGAAAGTGGTTAAATAGGTTACTATGAATATTTATAAACAATAGTCCACTAATAATTCCCATGTAGAAAATTAATTATATGCATATTCTTTTCAGAAATTGGTTAAATAGGTTACTATGTATATTAATAAACAATATTCCACCCATAATACCCATGTAGAATAATAATTATATGCATATTCTTATCAGAAATGGGTTAAATACGTCCCTATGTATATTTATAAACAATATTCCACCCATAATCCCCATGAAGAAAAATAATTATATGCATATTCTTATGAGAAATGGGTTAAATGGGTTACTATGTATATTTATAAATAATATTCCACCCATAATCCTCATGTAGAAAAATAATTATGCATATTCTTATCAGAAATGGGTTAAAATAGGTTCCTATGTATATTTTAAAACAATTTTCCACTATAGTCCCCATGTAGAAAAATAATTATATCATATTCTTATCAGAAATGGGTTAAATTGGTTCCTAGGTATATTTATAAACAATATTCCACCTATAATCTCCATACTGAAAAATATTTATATGCATATTCTTATCAGAAAGGGGTTAAATAGGTTACTATGTATATTTATAAACAATATTCCACCCATAATTCCCATGTAGAAAAATAATTATATGCATATTCTTATCAGAAATGGGTTAAATAGGTTACTATGTATATTTATAAACAATATTCCACCCATAATTCAAATGTAGAAAAATAATTATATGCATATTCTTATCAGAAATGCTTTAATTAAGTTCCTATGTATATTTATAAACAATATTCCACAATTAGCCCCATATAGAAAAATATTTATGTGCATATTCTTATCAGAAAGGGGTTAAATAGGTTACTCTGTATATTTATAAACAATATTCCACTCATAATCCCCATGTAGAAAAATAATTATATGCATATTCTTATCAGAAATGGGTTAAATAAGTTCCTATGTATATTTATAAACAATATTCCACCCATAATCCCCATGTAGAAAAATAAGTATATGCATATTCTTATCAGAAATGGGTTAAATAGGTTACTATGTATATTTATAAATAATATTCCACCCATAACCCCATATAGAAAAATAATTAGATGCATATTCTTATCAGAAATGGGTTAAATAGGCTCATATGTATATTTATAAACAATATTCCACCCATAATCTCCATATAGAAAAATAATTATATGCATATTCTTATCAGAAATGCGTTAAATATGTTCCTATGTATATTTATAAACAATATTCCACCCATAATCCCCATATAGACAAATAATTATATTAATATTCTTATGAGCAATGGGTTAAATAGGTTACTATGTATATTTATAAACAATATTCCACCCATAATCCCCATGTAGAAAAATAATTATATACATATTCTTATCAGAAATGGGTTAAATAGGTTCCTATGTATATTTATAAACAATTTTCCACTATAGTCCCCATGTAGAAAAAGAATTATATGCATATTCTTATCAGAAATACTTTAATTAGGTTCCTATGTATATTTATAAACAATATTCCACCCATAACCCCATATAGAAAAATAATTATATGCATATTCTTATCAGAAATGGGTTAAATCGGTTCCTATGTATATTTATAAACAATATTCCACCATAATCCCCATATAGAAAAATAATTATATGCATATTCCTATCAGAAATTGGTTAAATAGGTTACTATGTATATTTATAAAAATATTCCACCAATAATCCCCATGTAGAAAAATAATTATATGCATATTTTTTTCTCAGAAATGGGTTAATTAGTTTCCTATGTATATTTATAAGCAATATTTCACCCATAACCCCATATAGAAAAATAATTATATGCATATTCTTATCAGAAATGGGTTAAATACGTTCCTATGTATATTTATAAACAATATTCAACACATAATCCCTATATAGCAATATAATTATATGCATATTCATATCAGAAATAGGTTTAATATGTTGCTATGTACATTTTTAAACAATATTCCATCCATAATCCCCATGTAAAAAAATAATTATATGCATATTCTTATCAGAAATGGGTTAAATAGGTTCCTATGTATATTTATAAACAATATTCCACGCATAATCCCTATGTAGAAAAATAATTATATGCATATTCTTATGAGAAATTGGTTAAATAGGTTACTATGTAGATTTTAAAACAGTATTCCACCCATAATCCCTATGTAGAAAAATAATTATATGCATATTCTTACCAGAAATGGGTTAAATAGGTTCCTATGTATATTTATAGACAATATTCCACCTATAATTCCCATACTGAAACATATTTATATGCATATTCTTATCAGAAAGTGGTTAAATAGGTTACTATGAATATTTATAAACAATATTCCACTAATAATTCCCATGTAGAAAAATAATTATATGCATATTCTTATCAGAAATGGGTTAAATAGGTTACTATGTATATTTATAAACAATATTCCACCCATAATCCCCATGTAGAAAAATATTATATGCATATTCTTATGAGAAATGGGTTAAATAGGTTACTATGTAGATTTTAAAACAGTATTCCACCCATAATCCCTATGTAGAAAAATAATTATATGCATATTCTTACCAGAAATGGGTTAAATAGGTTCCTATGTATATTTATAGACAATATTCCACCTATAATTCCCATACTGAAACATATTTATATGCATATTCTTATCAGAAAGTGGTTAAATAGGTTACTATGAATATTTATAAACAATATTCCACTAATAATTACCATGTAGAAAAATAATTATATGCATATTCTTATCAGAAATGGGTTAAATAGGTTACTATGTATATTTATAAACAATATTCCACCCATAATACCCATGTAGAATAATAATTACATGCATATTCTTATCAGAAATGGGTTAAATACGTTCCTATGTATATTTATAAACAATATTCCACCCATAATCCCCATGTAGAAAAATAATTATATGCATATTCTTATCAGAAATGGGTTAAATGGGTTACTATGTATATTTATAAATAATATTCCACCCATAACCCCATATAGAAAAATAATTAGATGAATATTTTTATCAGAAATGGGTTAAATAGGCTCCTATGTATATTTATAAACAATATTCCACCCATAATCCTCATGTAGAAAAATAATTATATGCATATTCTTATCAGAAATGGGTTAAAATAGGTTCCTATGTATATTTTAAAACAATTTTCCACTATAGTCCCCATGTAGAAAAATAATTATATCATATTCTTATCAGAAATGGGTTAAATTGGTTCCTATGTATATTTATAAACAATATTCCACCTATAATCTCCATACTGAAAAATATTTATATGCATATTCTTATCAGAAATGGGTTAAATAGGTTCCTATGTATATTTATAGACAATATTCCACCTATAATTCCCATACTGAAACATATTTATATGCATATTCTTATCAGAAAGTGGTTAAATAGGTTACTATGAATATTTATAAACAATATTCCACTAATAATTCCCATGTAGAAAAATAATTATATGCATATTCTTATCAGAAATGGGTTAAATAGGTTACTATGTATATTTATAAACAATATTCCACCCATTATACCCATGTAGAATAATAATTATATGCATATTCTTATCAGAAATGGGTTAAATACGTTCCTATGTATATTTATAAACAATATTCCACCCATAATCCCCATGTAGAAAAATAATTATATGCATATTCTTATCAGAAATGGGTTAAATGGGTTACTATGTATATTTATAAATAATATTCCACCCATAACCCCATATAGAAAAATAATTAGATGCATATTTTTATCAGAAATGGGTTAAATAGGCTCCTATGTATATTTATAAACAATATTCCACCCATAATCCTCATGTAGAAAAATAATTATATGCATATTCTTATCAGAAATGGGTGAAAATAGGTTCCTATGTATATTTTAAAACAATTTTCCACTATAGTCCCCATGTAGAAAAATAATTATATCATATTCTTATCAGAAATGGGTTAAATTGGTTCCTATGTATATTTACAAACAATATTCCACCTATAATCTCCATACTGAAAAATATTTATATGCATATTCTTATCAGAAAGGGGTTAAATAGGTTACTATGTATATTTATAAACAATATTCCACCTATAATTCCCATGTAGAAAAATAATTATATGCATATTCTTATCAGAAATGGGTTAAATAGGTTACTATGTATATTTATAAACAATATTCCACCCATAATTCCCATGTAGAAAAATAATTATATGCATATTCTTATCAGAAATGCTTTAATTAGGTCCCTATGTATATTTATAAACAATATTCCACAATTAGCCCCATATAGAAAAATATTTATATGCATATTCTTATCAGAAAGGGGTTAAATAGGTTACTCTGTATATTTATAAACGATATTCCACCCATAATCCCCATGTAGAAAAATAATTATATGCATATTCTTATCAGAAATGGGTTAAATAAGTTCCTATGTATATTTATAAATAATATTCCACCCATAACCCCATATAGAAAAATAATTATATGCATATTCTTAGCAGAAATGGGTTAAATATGTTCCTATGTATATTTATAAACAATATTACACCCATAATCCCCATATAGACAAATAATTATATTAATATTCTTATGAGCAATGGGTTAAATAGGTTACTATGTATATTTATAAACAATATTCCACCCATAATCCCCATGTAGAAAAATAAACATATGCATATTCTTATCAGAAATGGGTTAAATAGGTTCCTATGTATATTTATAAACAATTTTCCACTATAGTCCCCATGTAGAAAAAGAATTATATGCATATTCTTATCAGAAATACTTTAATTAGGTTCCTATGTATATTTATAAACAATATTACACCCATAACCCCATATAGAAAAATAATTATATGCATATTCTTATCAGAAATGGGTTAAATAGGTTCCTATGTATATTTATAAACAATATTCCACCATAATCCCCATATAGAAAAATAATTATATGCATATTCCTATCAGAAATTGGTTAAATAGGTTACTATATATATTTATAAACATATTCCACCAATAATCCCCATGTAGAAAAATAATTATATGCATATTTTTATCAGAAATGGGTTAAATACGTTCCTATGTATATTTATAAACAATATTCAACACATAATCCCTATATAGCAATATAATTATATGATTATTCATATCAGAAATAGGTTTAATATGTTGCTATATACATTTTTAAACAATATTCCATCCATAATCCCCATGTACAAAAATAATTATATGCATATTCTTATCAGAAATGGGTTAAATAGGTTCCTATGTATATTTATAAACAATATTCCACCCATAATCCCTATGTAGAAAAATAATTATATGCATATTCTTATCAGACATGGGTTAAATATATTCCTATGTATGTTTAACTACAATATTCCATCCATAATTCCCAAGTAGAAAAATAATTATATGCATATTCTTATGAGAAATGGGTTAAATAGGTTACTATGTAGATTTTAAAACAGTATTCCACCCATTATCCCCATGTAGAAAAATAATTATATGCATATTCTTACCAGAAATGGGTTAAATAGGTTCCTATGTATATTTATAGACAATATTCCACCTATAATTCCCATACCGAAACATATTTATATGCATATTCTTATCTGAAAGTGGTTAAATAGGTTACTATGAATATTTATAAACAATATTCCACTAATAATTCCCATGTAGAAAAATAATTATATGCATATTCTTATCAGAAATGGGTTAAATAGGTTACTATGTATATTTATAAACAATATTCCACCCATAATACCCATGTAGAATAATAATTATATGCATATTCTTATCAGAAATGGGTTAAATACGTTCCTGTGTATATTTATAAACAATATTCCACCCATAATCCCCATGTAGAAAAATAATTATATGCATATTCTTAACAGAAATGGGTTAAATGGGTTACTATGTATATTTATAAATAATATTCCACCCATAACCCCATATAGAAAAATAATTAGATGCATATTTTTATCAGAAATGGGTTAAATAGGCTCCTATGTATATTTATAAACAATATTCCACCCATCATCCTCATGTAGAAAAATAATTATATGCATATTCTTATCAGAAATGGGTTAAAATAGGTTCCTATGTATATTTTAAAACAATTTTCCACTATAGTCCCCATGTAGAAAAATAATTATATCATATTCTTATCAGAAATGGGTTAAATTGGTTCCTATGTATATTTATAAACAATATTCCATCTATAATCTCCATACTGAAAAATATTTATATGCATATTCTTATCAGAAAGGGGTTAAATAGGTTACTATGTATATTTATAAACAATATTCCACCCAGAATTCCCATGTAGAAAAATAATTATATGCATATTCTTATCAGAAATGCTTTAATTAAGTTCCTATGTATATTTATAAACAATATTCCACAATTAGCCCCATATAGAAAAATATTTATATGCATATTCTTATCAGAAAGGGGTTAAATAGGTTACTCTGTATATTTATAAACAATATTCCACCCATAATCCCCATGTAGAAAAATAATTATATGCATATTCTTATCAGAAATGGGTTAAATAGGTTACTATGTATATTTATAAATAATATTCCACCCATAACCCCATATAGAAAAATAATTAGATGCATATTCTTATCAGAAATGGGTTAAATAGGCTCATATGTATATTTATAAACAATATTCCACCCATAATCTCCATGTAGAAAAAGAATTATATGCATATTCTTATCAAAAATGGGTTAAATAGGTTCCTATGTATATTTTTAAACAATTTTCCACTATAGTCCCCATGTAGAAAAATAATTATATGCATATTCTTATCAGAAATGGGTTAAATATGTTCCTATGTATATTTATAAACAATATTCCACCCATAATCCCCATATAGACAAATAATTATATTAATATTCTTATGAGCAATGGGTTAAATAGGTTACTATGTATATTTATAAACAATATTCCACCCATAATCCCCATGTAGAAAAATAATTATATACATATTCTTATCAGAAATGGTTTAAATAGGTTCCTATGTATATTTATAAACAATTTTCCACTATAGTCCCCATGTAGAAAAATAATTATATGCATATTCTTATCAGAAATACTTTAATTAGGTTCCTATGTATATTTATAAACAATATTCCACCCATAACCCCATATAGAAAAATAATTATATGCATATTCTTATCAGAAATGGGTTAAGTATGTATATTTATAAACAATATTCCACCCATAAATCCCATGTAGAAAAATAATTATATGCATATTCTTATCAGAAATGGGTTAAATATATTCCTATGTATGTTTAACTACAATACTCCATCCATAATCCAAATGTAGAAAAATAATTATATGCATATTTTTATCAGAAATGGGTTAATTAGTTTACTATGTATATTTATAAGCAATATTCCACCCATAACCCCATATAGAAAAATAATTATATGCATATTCTTATCAGAAATGGGTTAAATATGTTCCTATGTATATTTATAAACAATATTCAACATATAATCCCTATATAGCAATATAATTATATGCATATTCATATCAGAAATAGGTTTAATATGTTGCTATGTACATTTTTAAACAATATTCCATCCATAATCCCCATGTAAAACAGTAATTATATGCATAATCTTATCAGAAATGGGTTAAATAGGTTCCTATGTATATTTATAAACAATATTCCACCCATAATCCCCATGTAGAAAAATAATTATATGCATATTCTTATCAGAAATGGGTTAAATATATTCCTATGTATGTTTAACTACAATATTCCATCCATAATCCCCATGTAGAAAAATAATTATATGCATATTCTTATGAGAAATGGGTTAAATAGGTTACTATGTATATTTTAAAACAGTATTCCACCCATAATCCCCATGTAGAAAAATAATTATATGCATATTCTTATCAGAAATGGTTTAAATAGGTTCCTATGTATATTTATAAGCAATATTCCACCCATAACCCCATATAGAAAAATAATTATATGCATATTCTTATCAGAAATGGGTTAAATATGTTCCTATGTGTATTTATAAACAATATTCAACATATAATCCCTATATAGCAATATAATTATATGCATATTCATATCAGAAATAGGTTTAATATGTTGCTATGTACATTTTTACATTTTTAAACAATATTCCATCCATAATCCCCATGTAAAAAAATAATTATATGCATATTCTTATCAGAAATGGGTTACATAGGTTCCTATGTATATTTATAAACAATATTCCACCCATAAATCCCATGTAGAAAAATAATTATATGCATATTCTTATCAGAAATGGGTTAAATATATTCCTATGTATGTTTAACTACAATATTCCATCCATAATCCCCATGTAGAAAAATAATTATATGCATATTCTTATGAGAAATTGGTTAAATAGGTTACTATGTATATTTATAAACACATTCCACCAATAATCCCCATGTAGAAAAATAATTATATGCATATTTTTTATCAGAAATGGGTTAATTAGTTTACTATGTATATTTATAAGCAAAATTTCACCCATAACCCCATATAGAAAAATAATTATATGCATATTCTTATCAGAAATGGGTTAAATATGTTACAATGTATATTTATAAACAATATTCAACATATAATCCCTATATAGCAATATAATTATATGCATATTCATATCAGAAATAGGTTTAATATGTTGCTATGTACATTTTTAAACAATATTCCATCTATAATCCCCATGTAAAACAATAATTATATGCATATTCTTATCAGAAACGGGTTAAATAGGTTCCTATGTATATTTATAAACAATATTCCACCCATAAATCCCATGTAGAAAAATAATTATATGCATATTCTTATCAGAAATGGGTTAAATATATTCCTATGTATGTTTAACTACAATATTCCATCCATAATCCCCATGTAGAAAAAGAATTATATGCATATTCTTATCAGAAATACTTTAATTAGGTTCCTATGTATATTTATAAACAATATTACACCCATAACCCCATATAGAAAAATAATTATATGCATATTCTTATCAGAAATGGGTTAAATAGGTTCCTATGTATATTTATAAACAATATTCCACCATAATCCCCATATAGAAAAATAATTATATGCATATTCCTATCAGAAATTGGTTAAATAGGTTACTATATATATTTATAAACATATTCCACCAATAATCCCCATGTAGAAAAATAATTATATGCATATTTTTATCAGAAATGGGTTAAATACGTTCCTATGTATATTTATAAACAATATTCAACACATAATCCCTATATAGCAATATAATTATATGATTATTCATATCAGAAATAGGTTTAATATGTTGCTATATACATTTTTAAACAATATTCCATCCATAATCCCCATGTACAAAAATAATTATATGCATATTCTTATCAGAAATGGGTTAAATAGGTTCCTATGTATATTTATAAACAATATTCCACCCATAATCCCTATGTAGAAAAATAATTATATGCATATTCTTATCAGACATGGGTTAAATATATTCCTATGTATGTTTAACTACAATATTCCATCCATAATCCCCAAGTAGAAAAATAATTATATGCATATTCTTATGAGAAATGGGTTAAATAGGATACTATGTAGATTTTAAAACAGTATTCCACCCATTATCCCCATGTAGAAAAATAATTATATGCATATTCTTACCAGAAATGGGTTAAATAGGTTCCTATGTATATTTATAGACAATATTCCACCTATAATTCCCATACCGAAACATATTTATATGCATATTCTTATCTGAAAGTGGTTAAATAGGTTACTATGAATATTTATAAACAATATTCCACTAATAATTCCCATGTAGAAAAATAATTATATGCATATTCTTATCAGAAATGGGTTAAATAGGTTACTATGTATATTTATAAACAATATTCCACCCATAATACCCATGTAGAATAATAATTATATGCATATTCTTATCAGAAATGGGTTAAATACGTTCCTGTGTATATTTATAAACAATATTCCACCCATAATCCCCATGTAGAAAAATAATTATATGCATATTCTTAACAGAAATGGGTTAAATGGGTTACTATGTATATTTATAAATAATATTCCACCCATAACCCCATATAGAAAAATAATTAGATGCATATTTTTATCAGAAATGGGTTAAATAGGCTCCTATGTATATTTATAAACAATATTCCACCCATCATCCTCATGTAGAAAAATAATTATATGCATATTCTTATCAGAAATGGGTTAAAATAGGTTCCTATGTATATTTTAAAACAATTTTCCACTATAGTCCCCATGTAGAAAAATAATTATATCATATTCTTATCAGAAATGGGTTAAATTGGTTCCTATGTATATTTATAAACAATATTCCATCTATAATCTCCATACTGAAAAATATTTATATGCATATTCTTATCAGAAATGCTTTAATTAGGTTCCTATGTATATTTATAAACAATATTCCACAATTAGCCCCATATAGAAAAATATTTATATGCATATTCTTATCAGAAAGGGGTTAAATAGGTTACTCTGTATATTTATAAACGATATTCCACCCATAATCCCCATGTAGAAAAATAATTATATGCATATTCTTATCAGAAATGGGTTAAATAAGTTCCTATGTATATTTATAAATAATATTCCACCCATAACCCCATATAGAAAAATAATTATATGCATATTCTTAGCAGAAATGGGTTAAATATGTTCCTATGTATATTTATAAACAATATTACACCCATAATCCCCATATAGACAAATAATTATATTAATATTCTTATGAGCAATGGGTTAAATAGGTTACTATGTATATTTATAAACAATATTCCACCCATAATCCCCATGTAGAAAAATAAACATATGCATATTCTTATCAGAAATGGGTTAAATAGGTTCCTATGTATATTTATAAACAATTTTCCACTATAGTCCCCATGTAGAAAAAGAATTATATGCATATTCTTATCAGAAATACTTTAATTAGGTTCCTATGTATATTTATAAACAATATTACACCCATAACCCCATATAGAAAAATAATTATATGCATATTCTTATCAGAAATGGGTTAAATAGGTTCCTATGTATATTTATAAACAATATTCCACCATAATCCCCATATAGAAAAATAATTATATGCATATTCCTATCAGAAATTGGTTAAATAGGTTACTATATATATTTATAAACATATTCCACCAATAATCCCCATGTAGAAAAATAATTATATGCATATTTTTATCAGAAATGGGTTAAATACGTTCCTATGTATATTTATAAACAATATTCAACACATAATCCCTATATAGCAATATAATTATATGATTATTCATATCAGAAATAGGTTTAATATGTTGCTATATACATTTTTAAACAATATTCCATCCATAATCCCCATGTACAAAAATAATTATATGCATATTCTTATCAGAAATGGGTTAAATAGGTTCCTATGTATATTTATAAACAATATTCCACCCATAATCCCTATGTAGAAAAATAATTATATGCATATTCTTATCAGACATGGGTTAAATATATTCCTATGTATGTTTAACTACAATATTCCATCCATAATCCCCAAGTAGAAAAATAATTATATGCATATTCTTATGAGAAATGGGTTAAATAGGATACTATGTAGATTTTAAAACAGTATTCCACCCATTATCCCCATGTAGAAAAATAATTATATGCATATTCTTACCAGAAATGGGTTAAATAGGTTCCTATGTATATTTATAGACAATATTCCACCTATAATTCCCATACCGAAACATATTTATATGCATATTCTTATCTGAAAGTGGTTAAATAGGTTACTATGAATATTTATAAACAATATTCCACTAATAATTCCCATGTAGAAAAATAATTATATGCATATTCTTATCAGAAATGGGTTAAATAGGTTACTATGTATATTTATAAACAATATTCCACCCATAATACCCATGTAGAATAATAATTATATGCATATTCTTATCAGAAATGGGTTAAATACGTTCCTGTGTATATTTATAAACAATATTCCACCCATAATCCCCATGTAGAAAAATAATTATATGCATATTCTTAACAGAAATGGGTTAAATGGGTTACTATGTATATTTATAAATAATATTCCACCCATAACCCCATATAGAAAAATAATTAGATGCATATTTTTATCAGAAATGGGTTAAATAGGCTCCTATGTATATTTATAAACAATATTCCACCCATCATCCTCATGTAGAAAAATAATTATATGCATATTCTTATCAGAAATGGGTTAAAATAGGTTCCTATGTATATTTTAAAACAATTTTCCACTATAGTCCCCATGTAGAAAAATAATTATATCATATTCTTATCAGAAATGGGTTAAATTGGTTCCTATGTATATTTATAAACAATATTCCATCTATAATCTCCATACTGAAAAATATTTATATGCATATTCTTATCAGAAATGCTTTAATTAGGTTCCTATGTATATTTATAAACAATATTCCACAATTAGCCCCATATAGAAAAATATTTATATGCATATTCTTATCAGAAAGGGGTTAAATAGGTTACTCTGTATATTTATAAACGATATTCCACCCATAATCCCCATGTAGAAAAATAATTATATGCATATTCTTATCAGAAATGGGTTAAATAAGTTCCTATGTATATTTATAAATAATATTCCACCCATAACCCCATATAGAAAAATAATTATATGCATATTCTTAGCAGAAATGGGTTAAATATGTTCCTATGTATATTTATAAACAATATTACACCCATAATCCCCATATAGACAAATAATTATATTAATATTCTTATGAGCAATGGGTTAAATAGGTTACTATGTATATTTATAAACAATATTCCACCCATAATCCCCATGTAGAAAAATAAACATATGCATATTCTTATCAGAAATGGGTTAAATAGGTTCCTATGTATATTTATAAACAATTTTCCACTATAGTCCCCATGTAGAAAAAGAATTATATGCATATTCTTATCAGAAATACTTTAATTAGGTTCCTATGTATATTTATAAACAATATTACACCCATAACCCCATATAGAAAAATAATTATATGCATATTCTTATCAGAAATGGGTTAAATAGGTTCCTATGTATATTTATAAACAATATTCCACCATAATCCCCATATAGAAAAATAATTATATGCATATTCCTATCAGAAATTGGTTAAATAGGTTACTATATATATTTATAAACATATTCCACCAATAATCCCCATGTAGAAAAATAATTATATGCATATTTTTATCAGAAATGGGTTAAATACGTTCCTATGTATATTTATAAACAATATTCAACACATAATCCCTATATAGCAATATAATTATATGATTATTCATATCAGAAATAGGTTTAATATGTTGCTATATACATTTTTAAACAATATTCCATCCATAATCCCCATGTACAAAAATAATTATATGCATATTCTTATCAGAAATGGGTTAAATAGGTTCCTATGTATATTTATAAACAATATTCCACCCATAATCCCTATGTAGAAAAATAATTATATGCATATTCTTATCAGACATGGGTTAAATATATTCCTATGTATGTTTAACTACAATATTCCATCCATAATCCCCAAGTAGAAAAATAATTATATGCATATTCTTATGAGAAATGGGTTAAATAGGATACTATGTAGATTTTAAAACAGTATTCCACCCATTATCCCCATGTAGAAAAATAATTATATGCATATTCTTACCAGAAATGGGTTAAATAGGTTCCTATGTATATTTATAGACAATATTCCACCTATAATTCCCATACCGAAACATATTTATATGCATATTCTTATCTGAAAGTGGTTAAATAGGTTACTATGAATATTTATAAACAATATTCCACTAATAATTCCCATGTAGAAAAATAATTATATGCATATTCTTATCAGAAATGGGTTAAATAGGTTACTATGTATATTTATAAACAATATTCCACCCATAATACCCATGTAGAATAATAATTATATGCATATTCTTATCAGAAATGGGTTAAATACGTTCCTGTGTATATTTATAAACAATATTCCACCCATAATCCCCATGTAGAAAAATAATTATATGCATATTCTTAACAGAAATGGGTTAAATGGGTTACTATGTATATTTATAAATAATATTCCACCCATAACCCCATATAGAAAAATAATTAGATGCATATTTTTATCAGAAATGGGTTAAATAGGCTCCTATGTATATTTATAAACAATATTCCACCCATCATCCTCATGTAGAAAAATAATTATATGCATATTCTTATCAGAAATGGGTTAAAATAGGTTCCTATGTATATTTTAAAACAATTTTCCACTATAGTCCCCATGTAGAAAAATAATTATATCATATTCTTATCAGAAATGGGTTAAATTGGTTCCTATGTATATTTATAAACAATATTCCATCTATAATCTCCATACTGAAAAATATTTATATGCATATTCTTATCAGAAAGGGGTTAAATAGGTTACTATGTATATTTATAAACAATATTCCACCCAGAATTCCCATGTAGAAAAATAATTATATGCATATTCTTATCAGAAATGCTTTAATTAAGTTCCTATGTATATTTATAAACAATATTCCACAATTAGCCCCATATAGAAAAATATTTATATGCATATTCTTATCAGAAAGGGGTTAAATAGGTTACTCTGTATATTTATAAACAATATTCCACCCATAATCCCCATGTAGAAAAATAATTATATGCATATTCTTATCAGAAATGGGTTAAATAGGCTCATATGTATATTTATAAACAATATTCCACCCATAATCTCCATGTAGAAAAAGAATTATATGCATATTCTTATCAAAAATGGGTTAAATAGGTTCCTATGTATATTTTTAAACAATTTTCCACTATAGTCCCCATGTAGAAAAATAATTATATGCATTTTCTTATCAGAAATGGGTTAAATGGGTTACTATGTATATTTATAAATAATATTCCACCCATAACCCCATATAGAAAAATAATTAGATGCATATTTTTATCAGAAATGGGTTAAATAGGCTCCTATGTATATTTATAAACAATATTCCACCAATAATCCTCATGTAGAAAAATAATTATATGCATATTCCTATCAGAAATGGGTTAAAATAGGTTCCTATGTATATTTTAAAACAATTTTCCACTATAGCCCCCATGTAGAAAAATAATTATATCATATTCTTATCAGAAATGGGTTAAATTGGTTCCTATGTATATTTATAAACAATATTCCACCTATAATCTCCATACTGAAAAATATTTATATGCATATTCTTATCAGAAAGGGGTTAAATAGGTTACTATGTATATTTATAATTAATATTCCACCCATAATTCCCATGTAGAAAAATAATTATATGCATATTCTTATCAGAAATGGGTTAAATAGGTTACTATGTATATTTATAAACAATATTCCACCCATAATCCCCATGTAGAAAAATAATTATATGCATATTCTTATCAAAAATAGGTTAAATAGTTTCCTATGTATATTTATAAACAATTTTCCACTATAGTCCCCATGTAGAAAAATAATTATATGCATATTCTTATCAGAAATGGGTTAAATATGTTCCTATGTATATTTATAAACAATATTCCACCCATAATCCCCATATAGACAAATAATTATATTAATATTCTTATGAGCAATGGGTTAAATAGGTTCCTATGTATATTTATAAACAATATTCCACCCATAATCCCCATGTAGAAAAATAATTATATGCATATTCTTATCAGAAATGGGTTAAATAGGTTCCTATGTATATTTATAAACAATTTTCCACTATAGTCTACATGTAGAAAAATAATTAGATGCATATTCTTATCAGAAATGGGTTAAATAGGCTCATATGTATATTTATAAACAATATTCCACCCATAATCCTGATGTAGAAAAAGAATTATATGCATATTCTTATCAAAAATGGGTTAAATAGGTTCCTATGTATATTTATAAACAACTTTCCACTATAGTCCCCATGTAGAAAAATAATTATATGCATATTCTTATCAGAAATGGGTTAAATATGTTCCTATGTATATTTATAAACAATATTCCACCCATAATCCCCATATAGACAAATAATTATATTAATATTCTTATGAGCAATGGGTTAAATAGGTTCCTATGTATATTTATAAACAATATTTCACCCATAATCCCCATGTAGAAAAATAATTATATGCATATTCTTATCAGAAATGGGTTAAATAGGTTCCTATGTATATTTATAAACAATTTTCCACTATAGTCCCCATGTAGAAAAATAATTATATGCATATTCTTATCAGAAATACTTTAATTAGGTTCCTATGTATATTTATAAACAATATTCCACCCATAACCCCATATAGAAAAATAATTATATGCATATTCTTATCAGAAATGGGTTAAATAGGTTCCTATGTATATTTATAAACAATATTCCACCATAATCCCCATATAGAAAAATAATTATATGCATATTCCTATCAGAATTTGGTTAAATAGGTTACTATGTATATTTATAAACATATTCCACCAATAATCCCCATGTAGAAAAATAATTATATGCATATTTTTATCAGAAATGGGTTAATTAGTTTCCTATGTATATTTATAAACAATATTCCACCCATAATCCCCAAGTAGAAAAATAATTATATGCATATTCTTATGAGAAATGGGTTAAATAGGTTACTATGTAGATTTTAAAACAGTATTCCACCCATAATCCCTATGTAGAAAAATAATTATATGCATATTCTTACCAGAAATGGGTTAAATAGGTTCCTATGTATATTTATAGACAATATTCCACCTATAATTCCCATACTGAAACATATTTATATGCATATTCTTATCAGAAAGTGGTTAAATAGGTTACTATGAATATTTATAAACAATAGTCCACTAATAATTCCCATGTAGAAAATTAATTATATGCATATTCTTTTCAGAAATTGGTTAAATAGGTTACTATGTATATTAATAAACAATATTCCACCCATAATACCCATGTAGAATAATAATTATATGCATATTCTTATCAGAAATGGGTTAAATACGTCCCTATGTATATTTATAAACAATATTCCACCCATAATCCCCATGAAGAAAAATAATTATATGCATATTCTTATGAGAAATGGGTTAAATGGGTTACTATGTATATTTATAAATAATATTCCACCCATAATCCTCATGTAGAAAAATAATTATGCATATTCTTATCAGAAATGGGTTAAAATAGGTTCCTATGTATATTTTAAAACAATTTTCCACTATAGTCCCCATGTAGAAAAATAATTATATCATATTCTTATCAGAAATGGGTTAAATTGGTTCCTAGGTATATTTATAAACAATATTCCACCTATAATCTCCATACTGAAAAATATTTATATGCATATTCTTATCAGAAAGGGGTTAAATAGGTTACTATGTATATTTATAAACAATATTCCACCCATAATTCCCATGTAGAAAAATAATTATATGCATATTCTTATCAGAAATGGGTTAAATAGGTTACTATGTATATTTATAAACAATATTCCACCCATAATTCAAATGTAGAAAAATAATTATATGCATATTCTTATCAGAAATGCTTTAATTAAGTTCCTATGTATATTTATAAACAATATTCCACAATTAGCCCCATATAGAAAAATATTTATGTGCATATTCTTATCAGAAAGGGGTTAAATAGGTTACTCTGTATATTTATAAACAATATTCCACTCATAATCCCCATGTAGAAAAATAATTATATGCATATTCTTATCAGAAATGGGTTAAATAAGTTCCTATGTATATTTATAAACAATATTCCACCCATAATCCCCATGTAGAAAAATAAGTATATGCATATTCTTATCAGAAATGGGTTAAATAGGTTACTATGTATATTTATAAATAATATTCCACCCATAACCCCATATAGAAAAATAATTAGATGCATATTCTTATCAGAAATGGGTTAAATAGGCTCATATGTATATTTATAAACAATATTCCACCCATAATCTCCATATAGAAAAATAATTATATGCATATTCTTATCAGAAATGCGTTAAATATGTTCCTATGTATATTTATAAACAATATTCCACCCATAATCCCCATATAGACAAATAATTATATTAATATTCTTATGAGCAATGGGTTAAATAGGTTACTATGTATATTTATAAACAATATTCCACCCATAATCCCCATGTAGAAAAATAATTATATACATATTCTTATCAGAAATGGGTTAAATAGGTTCCTATGTATATTTATAAACAATTTTCCACTATAGTCCCCATGTAGAAAAAGAATTATATGCATATTCTTATCAGAAATACTTTAATTAGGTTCCTATGTATATTTATAAACAATATTCCACCCATAACCCCATATAGAAAAATAATTATATGCATATTCTTATCAGAAATGGGTTAAATCGGTTCCTATGTATATTTATAAACAATATTCCACCATAATCCCCATATAGAAAAATAATTATATGCATATTCCTATCAGAAATTGGTTAAATAGGTTACTATGTATATTTATAAAAATATTCCACCAATAATCCCCATGTAGAAAAATAATTATATGCATATTTTTTTCTCAGAAATGGGTTAATTAGTTTCCTATGTATATTTATAAGCAATATTTCACCCATAACCCCATATAGAAAAATAATTATATGCATATTCTTATCAGAAATGGGTTAAATACGTTCCTATGTATATTTATAAACAATATTCAACACATAATCCCTATATAGCAATATAATTATATGCATATTCATATCAGAAATAGGTTTAATATGTTGCTATGTACATTTTTAAACAATATTCCATCCATAATCCCCATGTAAAAAAATAATTATATGCATATTCTTATCAGAAATGGGTTAAATAGGTTCCTATGTATATTTATAAACAATATTCCACGCATAATCCCTATGTAGAAAAATAATTATATGCATATTCTTATGAGAAATTGGTTAAATAGGTTACTATGTAGATTTTAAAACAGTATTCCACCCATAATCCCTATGTAGAAAAATAATTATATGCATATTCTTACCAGAAATGGGTTAAATAGGTTCCTATGTATATTTATAGACAATATTCCACCTATAATTCCCATACTGAAACATATTTATATGCATATTCTTATCAGAAAGTGGTTAAATAGGTTACTATGAATATTTATAAACAATATTCCACTAATAATTCCCATGTAGAAAAATAATTATATGCATATTCTTATCAGAAATGGGTTAAATAGGTTACTATGTATATTTATAAACAATATTCCACCCATAATCCCCATGTAGAAAAATATTATATGCATATTCTTATGAGAAATGGGTTAAATAGGTTACTATGTAGATTTTAAAACAGTATTCCACCCATAATCCCTATGTAGAAAAATAATTATATGCATATTCTTACCAGAAATGGGTTAAATAGGTTCCTATGTATATTTATAGACAATATTCCACCTATAATTCCCATACTGAAACATATTTATATGCATATTCTTATCAGAAAGTGGTTAAATAGGTTACTATGAATATTTATAAACAATATTCCACTAATAATTACCATGTAGAAAAATAATTATATGCATATTCTTATCAGAAATGGGTTAAATAGGTTACTATGTATATTTATAAACAATATTCCACCCATAATACCCATGTAGAATAATAATTACATGCATATTCTTATCAGAAATGGGTTAAATACGTTCCTATGTATATTTATAAACAATATTCCACCCATAATCCCCATGTAGAAAAATAATTATATGCATATTCTTATCAGAAATGGGTTAAATGGGTTACTATGTATATTTATAAATAATATTCCACCCATAACCCCATATAGAAAAATAATTAGATGAATATTTTTATCAGAAATGGGTTAAATAGGCTCCTATGTATATTTATAAACAATATTCCACCCATAATCCTCATGTAGAAAAATAATTATATGCATATTCTTATCAGAAATGGGTTAAAATAGGTTCCTATGTATATTTTAAAACAATTTTCCACTATAGTCCCCATGTAGAAAAATAATTATATCATATTCTTATCAGAAATGGGTTAAATTGGTTCCTATGTATATTTATAAACAATATTCCACCTATAATCTCCATACTGAAAAATATTTATATGCATATTCTTATCAGAAATGGGTTAAATAGGTTCCTATGTATATTTATAGACAATATTCCACCTATAATTCCCATACTGAAACATATTTATATGCATATTCTTATCAGAAAGTGGTTAAATAGGTTACTATGAATATTTATAAACAATATTCCACTAATAATTCCCATGTAGAAAAATAATTATATGCATATTCTTATCAGAAATGGGTTAAATAGGTTACTATGTATATTTATAAACAATATTCCACCCATTATACCCATGTAGAATAATAATTATATGCATATTCTTATCAGAAATGGGTTAAATACGTTCCTATGTATATTTATAAACAATATTCCACCCATAATCCCCATGTAGAAAAATAATTATATGCATATTCTTATCAGAAATGGGTTAAATGGGTTACTATGTATATTTATAAATAATATTCCACCCATAACCCCATATAGAAAAATAATTAGATGCATATTTTTATCAGAAATGGGTTAAATAGGCTCCTATGTATATTTATAAACAATATTCCACCCATAATCCTCATGTAGAAAAATAATTATATGCATATTCTTATCAGAAATGGGTGAAAATAGGTTCCTATGTATATTTTAAAACAATTTTCCACTATAGTCCCCATGTAGAAAAATAATTATATCATATTCTTATCAGAAATGGGTTAAATTGGTTCCTATGTATATTTACAAACAATATTCCACCTATAATCTCCATACTGAAAAATATTTATATGCATATTCTTATCAGAAAGGGGTTAAATAGGTTACTATGTATATTTATAAACAATATTCCACCTATAATTCCCATGTAGAAAAATAATTATATGCATATTCTTATCAGAAATGGGTTAAATAGGTTACTATGTATATTTATAAACAATATTCCACCCATAATTCCCATGTAGAAAAATAATTATATGCATATTCTTATCAGAAATGCTTTAATTAGGTCCCTATGTATATTTATAAACAATATTCCACAATTAGCCCCATATAGAAAAATATTTATATGCATATTCTTATCAGAAAGGGGTTAAATAGGTTACTCTGTATATTTATAAACGATATTCCACCCATAATCCCCATGTAGAAAAATAATTATATGCATATTCTTATCAGAAATGGGTTAAATAAGTTCCTATGTATATTTATAAATAATATTCCACCCATAACCCCATATAGAAAAATAATTATATGCATATTCTTAGCAGAAATGGGTTAAATATGTTCCTATGTATATTTATAAACAATATTACACCCATAATCCCCATATAGACAAATAATTATATTAATATTCTTATGAGCAATGGGTTAAATAGGTTACTATGTATATTTATAAACAATATTCCACCCATAATCCCCATGTAGAAAAATAAACATATGCATATTCTTATCAGAAATGGGTTAAATAGGTTCCTATGTATATTTATAAACAATTTTCCACTATAGTCCCCATGTAGAAAAAGAATTATATGCATATTCTTATCAGAAATACTTTAATTAGGTTCCTATGTATATTTATAAACAATATTACACCCATAACCCCATATAGAAAAATAATTATATGCATATTCTTATCAGAAATGGGTTAAATAGGTTCCTATGTATATTTATAAACAATATTCCACCATAATCCCCATATAGAAAAATAATTATATGCATATTCCTATCAGAAATTGGTTAAATAGGTTACTATATATATTTATAAACATATTCCACCAATAATCCCCATGTAGAAAAATAATTATATGCATATTTTTATCAGAAATGGGTTAAATACGTTCCTATGTATATTTATAAACAATATTCAACACATAATCCCTATATAGCAATATAATTATATGATTATTCATATCAGAAATAGGTTTAATATGTTGCTATATACATTTTTAAACAATATTCCATCCATAATCCCCATGTACAAAAATAATTATATGCATATTCTTATCAGAAATGGGTTAAATAGGTTCCTATGTATATTTATAAACAATATTCCACCCATAATCCCTATGTAGAAAAATAATTATATGCATATTCTTATCAGACATGGGTTAAATATATTCCTATGTATGTTTAACTACAATATTCCATCCATAATTCCCAAGTAGAAAAATAATTATATGCATATTCTTATGAGAAATGGGTTAAATAGGTTACTATGTAGATTTTAAAACAGTATTCCACCCATTATCCCCATGTAGAAAAATAATTATATGCATATTCTTACCAGAAATGGGTTAAATAGGTTCCTATGTATATTTATAGACAATATTCCACCTATAATTCCCATACCGAAACATATTTATATGCATATTCTTATCTGAAAGTGGTTAAATAGGTTACTATGAATATTTATAAACAATATTCCACTAATAATTCCCATGTAGAAAAATAATTATATGCATATTCTTATCAGAAATGGGTTAAATAGGTTACTATGTATATTTATAAACAATATTCCACCCATAATACCCATGTAGAATAATAATTATATGCATATTCTTATCAGAAATGGGTTAAATACGTTCCTGTGTATATTTATAAACAATATTCCACCCATAATCCCCATGTAGAAAAATAATTATATGCATATTCTTAACAGAAATGGGTTAAATGGGTTACTATGTATATTTATAAATAATATTCCACCCATAACCCCATATAGAAAAATAATTAGATGCATATTTTTATCAGAAATGGGTTAAATAGGCTCCTATGTATATTTATAAACAATATTCCACCCATCATCCTCATGTAGAAAAATAATTATATGCATATTCTTATCAGAAATGGGTTAAAATAGGTTCCTATGTATATTTTAAAACAATTTTCCACTATAGTCCCCATGTAGAAAAATAATTATATCATATTCTTATCAGAAATGGGTTAAATTGGTTCCTATGTATATTTATAAACAATATTCCATCTATAATCTCCATACTGAAAAATATTTATATGCATATTCTTATCAGAAAGGGGTTAAATAGGTTACTATGTATATTTATAAACAATATTCCACCCAGAATTCCCATGTAGAAAAATAATTATATGCATATTCTTATCAGAAATGCTTTAATTAAGTTCCTATGTATATTTATAAACAATATTCCACAATTAGCCCCATATAGAAAAATATTTATATGCATATTCTTATCAGAAAGGGGTTAAATAGGTTACTCTGTATATTTATAAACAATATTCCACCCATAATCCCCATGTAGAAAAATAATTATATGCATATTCTTATCAGAAATGGGTTAAATAGGTTACTATGTATATTTATAAATAATATTCCACCCATAACCCCATATAGAAAAATAATTAGATGCATATTCTTATCAGAAATGGGTTAAATAGGCTCATATGTATATTTATAAACAATATTCCACCCATAATCTCCATGTAGAAAAAGAATTATATGCATATTCTTATCAAAAATGGGTTAAATAGGTTCCTATGTATATTTTTAAACAATTTTCCACTATAGTCCCCATGTAGAAAAATAATTATATGCATATTCTTATCAGAAATGGGTTAAATATGTTCCTATGTATATTTATAAACAATATTCCACCCATAATCCCCATATAGACAAATAATTATATTAATATTCTTATGAGCAATGGGTTAAATAGGTTACTATGTATATTTATAAACAATATTCCACCCATAATCCCCATGTAGAAAAATAATTATATACATATTCTTATCAGAAATGGTTTAAATAGGTTCCTATGTATATTTATAAACAATTTTCCACTATAGTCCCCATGTAGAAAAATAATTATATGCATATTCTTATCAGAAATACTTTAATTAGGTTCCTATGTATATTTATAAACAATATTCCACCCATAACCCCATATAGAAAAATAATTATATGCATATTCTTATCAGAAATGGGTTAAGTATGTATATTTATAAACAATATTCCACCCATAAATCCCATGTAGAAAAATAATTATATGCATATTCTTATCAGAAATGGGTTAAATATATTCCTATGTATGTTTAACTACAATACTCCATCCATAATCCAAATGTAGAAAAATAATTATATGCATATTTTTATCAGAAATGGGTTAATTAGTTTACTATGTATATTTATAAGCAATATTCCACCCATAACCCCATATAGAAAAATAATTATATGCATATTCTTATCAGAAATGGGTTAAATATGTTCCTATGTATATTTATAAACAATATTCAACATATAATCCCTATATAGCAATATAATTATATGCATATTCATATCAGAAATAGGTTTAATATGTTGCTATGTACATTTTTAAACAATATTCCATCCATAATCCCCATGTAAAACAGTAATTATATGCATAATCTTATCAGAAATGGGTTAAATAGGTTCCTATGTATATTTATAAACAATATTCCACCCATAATCCCCATGTAGAAAAATAATTATATGCATATTCTTATCAGAAATGGGTTAAATATATTCCTATGTATGTTTAACTACAATATTCCATCCATAATCCCCATGTAGAAAAATAATTATATGCATATTCTTATGAGAAATGGGTTAAATAGGTTACTATGTATATTTTAAAACAGTATTCCACCCATAATCCCCATGTAGAAAAATAATTATATGCATATTCTTATCAGAAATGGTTTAAATAGGTTCCTATGTATATTTATAAGCAATATTCCACCCATAACCCCATATAGAAAAATAATTATATGCATATTCTTATCAGAAATGGGTTAAATATGTTCCTATGTGTATTTATAAACAATATTCAACATATAATCCCTATATAGCAATATAATTATATGCATATTCATATCAGAAATAGGTTTAATATGTTGCTATGTACATTTTTACATTTTTAAACAATATTCCATCCATAATCCCCATGTAAAAAAATAATTATATGCATATTCTTATCAGAAATGGGTTACATAGGTTCCTATGTATATTTATAAACAATATTCCACCCATAAATCCCATGTAGAAAAATAATTATATGCATATTCTTATCAGAAATGGGTTAAATATATTCCTATGTATGTTTAACTACAATATTCCATCCATAATCCCCATGTAGAAAAATAATTATATGCATATTCTTATGAGAAATTGGTTAAATAGGTTACTATGTATATTTATAAACACATTCCACCAATAATCCCCATGTAGAAAAATAATTATATGCATATTTTTTATCAGAAATGGGTTAATTAGTTTACTATGTATATTTATAAGCAAAATTTCACCCATAACCCCATATAGAAAAATAATTATATGCATATTCTTATCAGAAATGGGTTAAATATGTTACAATGTATATTTATAAACAATATTCAACATATAATCCCTATATAGCAATATAATTATATGCATATTCATATCAGAAATAGGTTTAATATGTTGCTATGTACATTTTTAAACAATATTCCATCTATAATCCCCATGTAAAACAATAATTATATGCATATTCTTATCAGAAACGGGTTAAATAGGTTCCTATGTATATTTATAAACAATATTCCACCCATAAATCCCATGTAGAAAAATAATTATATGCATATTCTTATCAGAAATGGGTTAAATATATTCCTATGTATGTTTAACTACAATATTCCATCCATAATCCCCATGTAGAAAAATAATTATATGCATATTCTTATGAGAAATGGATTAAATAGGTTACTATGTATATTTATAAACAATATTACACCTATAATCCCCATACTGAAACATATTTATATGCATATTCTTATCAGAAACGGGTTAAATAGGTTCCTATGTATATTTATAAACAATATTCCACCCATAAATCCCATGTAGAAAAATAATTATATGCATATTCTTATCAGAAATGGGTTAAATATATTCCTATGTATGTTTAACTACAATATTCCATCCATAATCCCCATGTAGAAAAATAATTATATGCATATTCTTATCAGAAATGGGTTAAATATGTTCCTATGTGTATTTACAAACAATATTCTACATATAAACCCTATATAGCAATATAATTATATGCATATACATATCAGAAATAGGTTTAATATGTTTCTATGTACATTTTTACATTTTTAAACAATATTCCATCCATAATCCCCATGTAAAAAAATAATTATATGCATATTCTTATCAGAAATGGGTTAAGTATGTATATTTATAAACAATATTCAACATATAATCCCTATATAGCAATATAATTATATGTATATTCATATCAGAAATAGGTTTAATATGTTGCTATGTACATTTTTAAACAATATTCCATCCATAATCCCCATGTAAAACAATAATTATATGCATAATCTTATCAGAAATGGGTTAAATAGGTTCCTATGTATATTTATAAACAATATTCCACCCATAATCCCCATGTAGAAAAATAATTATATGCATATTCTTATCAGAAATGGGTTAAATATATTCCTATGTATGTTTAACTACAATATTCCATCCATAATCCCCATGTAGAAAAATAATTATATGCATATTCTTATGAGAAATGGGTTAAATAGGTTACTATGTATATTTTAAAACAGTATTCCACCCATAATCCCCATGTAGAAAAATAATTATATGCATATTCTTATCAGAAATGGTTTAAATAGGTTCCTATGTATATTTATAAGCAATATTCCACCCATAACCCCATATAGAAAAATAATTATATGCATATTCTTATCAGAAATGGGTTAAATATGTTCCTATGTGTATTTATAAACAATATTCAACATATAATCCCTATATAGCAATATAATTATATGCATATTCATATCAGAAATAGGTTTAATATGTTGCTATGTACATTTTTACATTTTTAAACAATATTCCATCCATAATCCCCATGTAAAAAAATAATTATATGCATATTCTTATCAGAAATGGGTTACATAGGTTCCTATGTATATTTATAAACAATATTCCACCCATAAATCCCATGTAGAAAAATAATTATATGCATATTCTTATCAGAAATGGGTTAAATATATTCCTATGTATGTTTAACTACAATATTCCATCCATAATCCCCATGTAGAAAAATAATTATATGCATATTCTTATGAGAAATTGGTTAAATAGGTTACTATGTATATTTATAAACACATTCCACCAATAATCCCCATGTAGAAAAATAATTATATGCATATTTTTTATCAGAAATGGGTTAATTAGTTTACTATGTATATTTATAAGCAAAATTTCACCCATAACCCCATATAGAAAAATAATTATATGCATATTCTTATCAGAAATGGGTTAAATATGTTACAATGTATATTTATAAACAATATTCAACATATAATCCCTATATAGCAATATAATTATATGCATATTCATATCAGAAATAGGTTTAATATGTTGCTATGTACATTTTTAAACAATATTCCATCTATAATCCCCATGTAAAACAATAATTATATGCATATTCTTATCAGAAACGGGTTAAATAGGTTCCTATGTATATTTATAAACAATATTCCACCCATAAATCCCATGTAGAAAAATAATTATATGCATATTCTTATCAGAAATGGGTTAAATATATTCCTATGTATGTTTAACTACAATATTCCATCCATAATCCCCATGTAGAAAAATAATTATATGCATATTCTTATGAGAAATGGATTAAATAGGTTACTATGTATATTTATAAACAATATTACACCTATAATCCCCATACTGAAACATATTTATATGCATATTCTTATCAGAAACGGGTTAAATAGGTTCCTATGTATATTTATAAACAATATTCCACCCATAAATCCCATGTAGAAAAATAATTATATGCATATTCTTATCAGAAATGGGTTAAATATATTCCTATGTATGTTTAACTACAATATTCCATCCATAATCCCCATGTAGAAAAATAATTATATGCATATTCTTATCAGAAATGGGTTAAATATGTTCCTATGTGTATTTACAAACAATATTCTACATATAAACCCTATATAGCAATATAATTATATGCATATACATATCAGAAATAGGTTTAATATGTTGCTATCTACATTTTTACATTTTTAAACAATATTCCATCCATAATCCCCATGTAAAAAAATAATTATATGCATATTCTTATCAGAAATGGGTTAAGTATGTATATTTATAAACAATATTCAACATATAATCCCTATATAGCAATATAATTATATGCATATTCATATCAGAAATAGGTTTAATATGTTGCTATGTACATTTTTAAACAATATTCCATCCATAATCCCCATGTAAAACAATAATTATATGCATAATCTTATCAGAAATGGGTTAAATAGGTTCCTATGTATATTTATAAACAATATTCCACCCATAATCCCCATGTAGAAAAATAATTATATGCATATTCTTATCAGAAATGGGTTAAATATATTCCTATGTATGTTTAACTACAATATTCCATCCATAATCCCCATGTAGAAAAATAATTATATGCATATTCTTATGAGAAATGGGTTAAATAGGTTACTATGTATATTTTAAAACAGTATTCCACCCATAATCCCCATGTAGAAAAATAATTATATGCATATTCTTATCAGAAATGGTTTAAATAGGTTCCTATGTATATTTATAAGCAATATTCCACCCATAACCCCATATAGAAAAATAATTATATGCATATTCTTATCAGAAATGGGTTAAATATGTTCCTATGTGTATTTATAAACAATATTCAACATATAATCCCTATATAGCAATATAATTATATGCATATTCATATCAGAAATAGGTTTAATATGTTGCTATGTACATTTTTACATTTTTAAACAATATTCCATCCATAATCCCCATGTAAAAAAATAATTATATGCATATTCTTATCAGAAATGGGTTACATAGGTTCCTATGTATATTTATAAACAATATTCCACCCATAAATCCCATGTAGAAAAGTAATTATATGCATATTCTTATCAGAAATGGGTTAAATATATTCCTATGTATGTTTAACTACAATATTCCATCCATAATCCCCATGTAGAAAAATAATTATATGCATATTCTTATGAGAAATTGGTTAAATAGGTTACTATGTATATTTATAAACACATTCCACCAATAATCCCCATGTAGAAAAATAATTATATGCATATTTTTTATCAGAAATGGGTTAATTAGTTTACTATGTATATTTATAAGCAAAATTTCACCCATAACCCCATATAGAAAAATAATTATATGCATATTCTTATCAGAAATGGGTTAAATATGTTACAATGTATATTTATAAACAATATTCAACATATAATCCCTATATAGCAATATAATTATATGCATATTCATATCAGAAATAGGTTTAATATGTTGCTATGTACATTTTTAAACAATATTCCATCTATAATCCCCATGTAAAACAATAATTATATGCATATTCTTATCAGAAACGGGTTAAATAGGTTCCTATGTATATTTATAAACAATATTCCACCCATAAATCCCATGTAAAAAAATAATTATATGCATATTCTTATCAGAAATGGGTTAAATATATTCCTATGTATGTTTAACTACAATATTCCATCCATAATCCCCATGTAGAAAAATAATTATATGCATATTCTTATGAGAAATGGATTAAATAGGTTACTATGTATATTTATAAACAATATTACACCTATAATCCCCATACTGAAACATATTTATATGCATATTCTTATCAGAAACGGGTTAAATAGGTTCCTATGTATATTTATAAACAATATTCCACCCATAAATCCCATTTAGAAAAATAATTATATGCATATTCTTATCAGAAATGGGTTAAATATATTCCTATGTATGTTTAACTACAATATTCCATCCATAATCCCCATGTAGAAAAATAATTATATGCATATTCTTATCAGAAATGGGTTAAATATGTTCCTATGTGTATTTACAAACAATATTCTACATATAAACCCTATATAGCAATATAATTATATGCATATACATATCAGAAATAGGTTTAATATGTTGCTATGTACATTTTTACATTTTTAAACAATATTCCATCCATAATCCCCATGTAAAAAAATAATTATATGCATATTCTTATCAGAAATGGGTTAAGTATGTATATTTATAAACAATATTCAACATATAATCCCTATATAGCAATATAATTATATGCATATTCATATCAGAAATAGGTTTAATATGTTGCTATGTACATTTTTACATTTTTAAACAATATTCCATCCATAATCCCCATGTAAAAAAATAATTATATGCATATTCTTATCAGAAATGGGTTACATAGGTTCCTATGTATATTTATAAACAATATTCCACCCATAAATCCCATGTAGAAAAATAATTATATGCATATTCTTATCAGAAATGGGTTAAATATATTCCTATGTATGTTTAACTACAATATTCCATCCATAATCCCCATGTAGAAAAATAATTATATGCATATTCTTATGAGAAATTGGTTAAATAGGTTACTATGTATATTTATAAACACATTCCACCAATAATCCCCATGTAGAAAAATAATTATATGCATATTTTTTATCAGAAATGGGTTAATTAGTTTACTATGTATATTTATAAGCAAAATTTCACCCATAACCCCATATAGAAAAATAATTATATGCATATTCTTATCAGAAATGGGTTAAATATGTTACAATGTATATTTATAAACAATATTCAACATATAATCCCTATATAGCAATATAATTATATGCATATTCATATCAGAAATAGGTTTAATATGTTGCTATGTACATTTTTAAACAATATTCCATCTATAATCCCCATGTAAAACAATAATTATATGCATATTCTTATCAGAAACGGGTTAAATAGGTTCCTATGTATATTTATAAACAATATTCCACCCATAAATCCCATGTAGAAAAATAATTATATGCATATTCTTATCAGAAATGGGTTAAATATATTCCTATGTATGTTTAACTACAATATTCCATCCATAATCCCCATGTAGAAAAATAATTATATGCATATTCTTATGAGAAATGGATTAAATAGGTTACTATGTATATTTATAAACAATATTACACCTATAATCCCCATACTGAAACATATTTATATGCATATTCTTATCAGAAACGGGTTAAATAGGTTCCTATGTATATTTATAAACAATATTCCACCCATAAATCCCATGTAGAAAAATAATTATATGCATATTCTTATCAGAAATGGGTTAAATATATTCCTATGTATGTTTAACTACAATATTCCATCCATAATCCCCATGTAGAAAAATAATTATATGCATATTCTTATCAGAAATGGGTTAAATATGTTCCTATGTGTATTTACAAACAATATTCTACATATAAACCCTATATAGCAATATAATTATATGCATATACATATCAGAAATAGGTTTAATATGTTGCTATGTACATTTTTACATTTTTAAACAATATTCCATCCATAATCCCCATGTAAAAAAATAATTATATGCATATTCTTATCAGAAATGGGTTAAGTATGTATATTTATAAACAATATTCAACATATAATCCCTATATAGCAATATAATTATATGCATATTCATATCAGAAATAGGTTTAATATGTTGCTATGTACATTTTTACATTTTTAAACAATATTCCATCCATAATCCCCATGTAAAAAAATAATTATATGCATATTCTTATCAGAAATGGGTTACATAGGTTCCTATGTATATTTATAAACAATATTCCACCCATAAATCCCATGTAGAAAAATAATTATATGCATATTCTTATCAGAAATGGGTTAAATATATTCCTATGTATGTTTAACTACAATATTCCATCCATAATCCCCATGTAGAAAAATAATTATATGCATATTCTTATGAGAAATTGGTTAAATAGGTTACTATGTATATTTATAAACACATTCCACCAATAATCCCCATGTAGAAAAATAATTATATGCATATTTTTTATCAGAAATGGGTTAATTAGTTTACTATGTATATTTATAAGCAAAATTTCACCCATAACCCCATATAGAAAAATAATTATATGCATATTCTTATCAGAAATGGGTTAAATATGTTACAATGTATATTTATAAACAATATTCAACATATAATCCCTATATAGCAATATAATTATATGCATATTCATATCAGAAATAGGTTTAATATGTTGCTATGTACATTTTTAAACAATATTCCATCTATAATCCCCATGTAAAACAATAATTATATGCATATTCTTATCAGAAACGGGTTAAATAGGTTCCTATGTATATTTATAAACAATATTCCACCCATAAATCCCATGTAGAAAAATAATTATATGCATATTCTTATCAGAAATGGGTTAAATATATTCCTATGTATGTTTAACTACAATATTCCATCCATAATCCCCATGTAGAAAAATAATTATATGCATATTCTTATGAGAAATGGATTAAATAGGTTACTATGTATATTTATAAACAATATTACACCTATAATCCCCATACTGAAACATATTTATATGCATATTCTTATCAGAAACGGGTTAAATAGGTTCCTATGTATATTTATAAACAATATTCCACCCATAAATCCCATGTAGAAAAATAATTATATGCATATTCTTATCAGAAATGGGTTAAATATATTCCTATGTATGTTTAACTACAATATTCCATCCATAATCCCCATGTAGAAAAATAATTATATGCATATTCTTATCAGAAATGGGTTAAATATGTTCCTATGTGTATTTACAAACAATATTCTACATATAAACCCTATATAGCAATATAATTATATGCATATACATATCAGAAATAGGTTTAATATGTTGCTATGTACATTTTTACATTTTTAAACAATATTCCATCCATAATCCCCATGTAAAAAAATAATTATATGCATATTCTTATCAGAAATGGGTTAAGTATGTATATTTATAAACAATATTCCACCCATAAATCCCATGTAGAAAAATAATTATATGCATATTCTTATCAGAAATGGGTTAACTATATTCCTATGTATGTTTAACTACAATACTCCATCCATAATGCCCATGTAGAAAAATAATTATATGCATATTCTTATGAGAAATGGGTTAAATATATTCCTATGTATGTTTAACTACAATATTCCATCCATGATCCGCATGTAGAAAAATAATTATATGCATATTCTTATGAGAAATGGGTTAAATAGGTTACTATGTATATTTTAAAACAGTATTCCACCCATAATCCCCATGTAGAAAAATAATTATATGCATATTCTTATCAGAAATGGTTTAAATAGGTTCCTATGTATATGTATAAACAATATTCCACCCATAATCCCCATGTAGAAAAATAATGATATACATATTCTCATCAGAAATTGGTTAAATAGGGTCCTATGTATGTTTATAAACAATATTCCACCAAAATTCCCCATGTAAAAAAATAATTATATGCATATTCTTATGATAAATTGGTTAAATATATTCCTATGTATGTTTAACTACAATTTTCCACCCATAATCCCCATGTAGAAAAATAATAATATGTATATTCTTATCAGAAATGGGTTAAATAGGTTACTATGTATATTTATAAACAATATTCCACCCATAATCCCCATGTAGAAAAAGAATTATATGCATATTCTTATCAGAAATGGGTTAAATAGGTTCCAATGTATATTTATAAACAATTTTCCACTATAGTCCCCATTTAGAAAAATAATTATATGCATATTCTTATCAGAAATGGGTTAAATATGTTCCTATGTATATTTATAAACAATATTCCACCCATAATCCCCATATAGACAAATAATTATATTAATATTCTTATGAGCAATCGGTTAAATAGGTTACTATGTATATTTATAAACAATATTCCACCCATAATCCCCATGTAGAAAAATAATTATATGCATATTCTTATCAGAAATACTTTAATTAGGTTCCTATGTATATTTATAAACAATATTCCACCCATAACCCCATATAGAAAAATAATTATATGCATATTCTTATCAGAAATGGGTTAAATAGGTTCCTATGTACATTTATAAACAATATTCCACCCATAATCCCCATGTAGAAAAATAATTATATGCATATTCTTATCAGAAATGGGTTAAATAGGTTCCTATGTACATTTATAAACAATATTCCACCCATAATCCCCATAAAGACAAATAATTATATTCATATTCTTATCAGAAATGGGTTAAATTGGTTCCTATGTATATTTATAAACAATATTCCACCATAATCCCCACATAGAAAAATAATTATATGCATATTCCTATCAGAAATTAGTTAAATAGGTTCCTATGTATATTTATAAACATATTCCACCAATAATCCCAATGTAGAAAAATAATTATATGCATATTTTTATCAGAAATGGGTTAATTAGTTTCCTATGTATATTTATAAGCAATATTCCACCCATAACCACATATAGAAAAATAATTATATGCATATTCTTATCAGAAATGGGTTAAATACGTTCCTATGTATATTTATAAACAATATTCAACACATAATCCCTATATAGCAATATAATTATATGCATATTCATATCAGAAATAGGTTTAATATGTTGCTATGTACATTTTTAAACATTATTCAATCCATAATCCCCATGTAAAAAATAATTATATGCATATTCTTATCAGAAATGGGTTAAATAGGTTCCTATGTATATTTATAAACAATATTCCACCCATAATCCCCATGTAGAAAAATAATTATATGCATATTCTTATCAGAAATGGGTTAAATATATTCCTATGTATGTTTAACTGCAATATTCCATCCATAATCCCCATGTAGAAAAATAATTATATGCATATTCTTATGAGAAATGGATTAAATAGGTTACTATGTATATTTATAAACAATATTACACCTATAATCCCCATACTGAAACATATTTATATGCATATTCTTATCAGAAACGGGTTAAATAGTTTCCTATGTATATTTATAAACAATATTCCACCCATAAATCCCATGTAGAAAAATAATTATATGCATATTCTTATCAGAAATGGGTTAAATATATTCCTATGTATGTTTAACTACAATATTCCATCCATAATCCCCATGTAGAAAAATAATTATATGCATATTCTTATCAGAAATGGGTTAAATATGTTCCTATGTATATTTATAAACAATATTCCACCCATAATTCCCATATAGACAAATAATTATATTAATATTCTTATGAGCAATGGGTTAAATAGGTTACTATGTATATTTATAAACAATATTCCACCCATAATCCCCATGTTGAATAATATGTATATGCATATTCTTATCAGAATTGGGTTAAATATATTCCTATGTAGGTTTAACTACAATATTCCATCCATAATCCCCATGTAGAAAAATAATTATATGCATATTCTTATCAGAAATGGGTTAAATAGGTTACTATGTATATTTTAAAACAGTATTCCACCAATAATCCCTATGTAGAAAAATAATTATATGCATATTCTTACCAGAAATGGGTTAAATAGGTTCCTATGTATATTTATAAACAATATCCCACCTATAATCCCCATACTGAAACATATTGTTATGCATATTCTTATCAGAAAGGGGTTAAATAGGTTACTATGTATATTTATAAACAATATTCCACCCATAATTCCCATGTAGAAAAATAATTATATGCATATTCTTATCAGAAATGGGTTAAATAGGGTCCTATGTATATTTGTAAACAATATTCCACCCATAACCCCATATAGAAAAATATTTATATGCATATTCTTATCAGAAATTGGTTAAATAGGTTCCTATGTATATTTATAAACATATTCCACCAATAATCCCCATGTAGAAAAATAATTATATGCATATTTTTATCAGAAATGGGTTAATTAGTTTCCTATGTATATTTATAAGCAATATTCCACCCATAACCCCATATAGAAAAATAATTATATGAATATTATTCTCAGAAATGGGTTAAATATGTTCCTATGTGTATTTACAAACAATATTCTACATATAAACCCTATATAGCAATATAATTATATGCATATTCATATCAGAAATAGGTTTAATATGTTGCTATGTACATTTTTACATTTTTAAACAATATTCCATCCATAATCCCCATGTAAAAAAATAATTATATGCATATTCTTATCAGAAATGGGTTAAGTATGTATATTTATAAACAATATTCCACCCATAAATCCCATGTAGAAAAATAATTATATGCATATTCTTATCAGAAATGGGTTAAATATATTCCTATGTATGTTTAACTACAATACTCCATCCATAATCCCCATGTAGAAAAATAATTATATGCATATTCTTATGAGAAATGGGTTAAATAGGTTACTATGTATATTTATAAACATATTCCACCAATAATCCCCATGTAGAAAAATAATGATATGCATATTTTTTATCAGAAATGGGTTAATTAGTTTACTATGTATATTTATAAGCAATATTCCACCCATAACCCCATATAGAAAAATAATTATATGCATATTCTTATCAGAAATGGGTTAAATATGTTCCTATGTATATTTATAAACAATATTCAACATATAATCCCTATATAGCAATATAATTATATGCATATTCATATCAGAAATAGGTTTAATATGTTGCTATGTACATTTTTAAACAATATTCCATCCATAATCCCCATGTAAAACAATAATTATATGCATAATCTTATCAGAAATGGGTTTAATATATTCCTATGTATGTTTAACTACAATATTCCATCCATAATCCCCATGTAGAAAAATAATTATATGCATATTCTTATGAGAAATGGGTTAAATAGATTACTATGTATATTTTAAAACAGTATTCCACCCATAATCCCCATGTAGAAAAATAATTATATGCATATTCTTATCAGAAATGGTTTAAATAGGTTCCTATGTATATTTATAAGCAATATTCCACCCATAACCCCATATAGAAAAATAATTATATGCATATTCTTATCAGAAATGGGTTAAATATGTTCCTATGTGTATTTATAAACAATATACAACATATAATCCCTATATAGCAATATAATTATATGCATATTCATATCAGAAATAGGTTTAATATGTTGCTATGTACATTTTTACATATTTAAACAATATTCCATCCATAATCCCCATGTAAAAAAATAATTATATGCATATTCTTATCAGAAATGGGTTAAATAGGTTCCTATGTATATTTATAAACAATATTCCACCCATAAATCCCATGTAGAAAAATAATTATATCCATATTCTTATCAGAAATGGGTTAAATATATTCCTATGTAAGTTTAACTACAATATTCCATCCATAATCCCCATGTAGAAAAATAATTATATGCATATTCCCTTGAGAAATTGGTTAAATAGGTTACTATGTATATTTATAAACACATTCCACCAATAATCCCCATGTAGAAAAATAATTATATGCATATTTTTATCAGAAATGGGTTAAATAGTTTACTATGTATATTTATAAGCAAAATTCCACCCCTAACCCCATATAGAAAAATAATTATATGCATATTCTTATCATAAATGGGTTAAATATGTTCCTATGTATATTTATAAACAATATTCAACATGTAATCCTTATATAGCAATATAATTATATGCATATTCATATCAGAAATAGGTTTAATATGTTGCTATGTACATTTTTACATTTTAAATCAATATTCCATCCATAATCCCCATGTAAAACAATAATTATATGCATAATCTTATCAGAAATGGGTTAAATAGGTTCCTATGTATATTTATAAACAATATTCCACCCATAATCCCCATGTAGAAAAATAATTATATGCATATTCTTATCAGAAATGGGTTAAATATATTCCTATGTATGTTTAACTACAATATTCCATCCATAATCCCCATGTAGAAAAATAATTATATGCATATTCTTATGAGAAATGGATTAAATAGGTTACTATGTATATTTATAAACAATATTACACCTATAATCCCCATACTGAAACTTATTTATATGCATATTCTTATCACAAACGGGTTAAATAGGTTCCTATGTATATTTATAAACAATATTCCACCCATAAATCCCATGTAGAAAAATAATTATATGCATATTCTTATCAGAAATGGGTTAAATATATTCCTATGTATGTTTAACTACAATATTCCATCCATAATCCCCATGTAGAAAAATAATTATATGCATATTCTTATCAGAAATGGGTTAAATATGTTCCTATGTGTATTTACAAACAATATTCTACATATAAACCCTATATAGCAATATAATTATATGCATATTCATATCAGAAATAGGTTTAATATGTTGCTATGTACATTTTTACATTTTTAAACAATATTCCACCCATAATCCCCATGTAGAAAAATAATTATATGCATATTCTTATCAGAAATGGGTTAAATATACTCCTATGTATGTTTAACTACAATATTCCATCCATAATCCCCATGTAGAAAAATAATTATATGCATATTCTTATGAGAAATGGGTTAAATAGATTACTATGTATATTTTAAAACAGTATTCCACCCATAATCCCCATGTAGAAAAATAATTATATGCATATTCTTATCAGAAATGGTTTAAATAGGTTCCTATGTATATTTATAAGCAATATTCCACCCATAACCCCATATAGAAAAATAATTATATGCATATTCTTATCAGAAATGGGTTAAATATGTTCCTATGTGTATTTATAAACAATATTCAACATATAATCCCTATATAGCAATATAATTATATGCATATTCATATCAGAAATAGGTTTAATATGTTGCTATGTACATTTTTACATTTTTAAACAATATTCCATCCATAATCCCCATGTAAAAAAATAATTATATGCATATTCTTATCAGAAATGGGTTAAGTATGTATATTTATAAACAATATTCCACCCATAAATCCCATGTAGAAAAATAATTATATGCATATTCTTATCAGAAATGGGTTAAATATATTCCTATGTATGTTTAACTACAATACTCCATCCATAATCCAAATGTAGAAAAATAATTATATGCATATTCTTATGAGAAATGGGTTAAATAGGTTACTATGTATATTTATAAACATATTCCACCAATAATCCCCATGTAGAAAAATAATTATATGCATATTTTTATCAGAAATGGGTTAATTAGTTTACTATGTATATTTATAAGCAATATTCCACCCATAACCCCATATAGAAAAATAATTATATGCATATTCTTATCAGAAATGGGTTAAATATGTTCCTATGTATATTTATAAACAATATTCAACATATAATCCCTATATAGCAATATAATTATATGCATATTCATATCAGAAATAGGTTTAATATGTTGCTATGTACATTTTTAAACAATATTCCATCCATAATCCCCATGTAAAACAATAATTATATGCATAATCTTATCAGAAATGGGTTAAATAGGTTCCTATGTATATTTATAAACAATATTCCACCCATAATCCCCATGTAGAAAAATAATTATATGCATATTCTTATCAGAAATGGGTTAAATATATTCCTATGTATGTTTAACTACAATATTCCATCCATAATCCCCATGTAGAAAAATAATTATATGCATATTCTTATGAGAAATGGGTTAAATAGGTTACTATGTATATTTTAAAACAGTATTCCACCCATAATCCCCATGTAGAAAAATAATTATATGCATATTCTTATCAGAAATGGTTTAAATAGGTTCCTATGTATATTTATAAGCAATATTCCACCCATAACCCCATATAGAAAAATAATTATATGCATATTCTTATCAGAAATGGGTTAAATATGTTCCTATGTGTATTTATAAACAATATTCAACATATAATCCCTATATAGCAATATAATTATATGCATATTCATATCAGAAATAGGTTTAATATGTTGCTATGTACATTTTTACATTTTTAAACAATATTCCATCCATAATCCCCATGTAAAAAAATAATTATATGCATATTCTTATCAGAAATGGGTTACATAGGTTCCTATGTATATTTATAAACAATATTCCACCCATAAATCCCATGTAGAAAAATAATTATATGCATATTCTTATCAGAAATGGGTTAAATATATTCCTATGTATGTTTGACTACAATATTCCATCCATAATCCCCATGTAGAAAAATAATTATATGCATATTCTTATGAGAAATTGGTTAAATAGGTTACTATGTATATTTATAAACACATTCCACCAATAATCCCCATGTAGAAAAATAATTATATGCATATTTTTTATCAGAAATGGGTTAATTAGTTTACTATGTATATTTATAAGCAAAATTTCACCCATAACCCCATATAGAAAAATAATTATATGCATATTCTTATCAGAAATGGGTTAAATATGTTACAATGTATATTTATAAACAATATTCAACATATAATCCCTATATAGCAATATAATTATATGCATATTCATATCAGAAATAGGTTTAATATGTTGCTATGTACATTTTTAAACAATATTCCATCTATAATCCCCATGTAAAACAATAATTATATGCATATTCTTATCAGAAACGGGTTAAATAGGTTCCTATGTATATTTATAAACAATATTCCACCCATAAATCCCATGTAGAAAAATAATTATATGCATATTCTTATCAGAAATGGGTTAAATATATTCCTATGTATGTTTAACTACAATATTCCATCCATAATCCCCATGTAGAAAAATAATTATATGCATATTCTTATGAGAAATGGATTAAATAGGTTACTATGTATATTTATAAACAATATTACACCTATAATCCCCATACTGAAACATATTTATATGCATATTCTTATCAGAAACGGGTTAAATAGGTTCCTATGTATATTTATAAACAATATTCCACCCATAAATCCCATGTAGAAAAATAATTATATGCATATTCTTATCAGAAATGTATTAAATATATTCCTATGTATGTTTAACTACAATATTCCATCCATAATCCCCATGTAGAAAAATAATTATATGCATATTCTTATCAGAAATGGGTTAAATATGTTCCTATGTGTATTTACAAACAATATTCTACATATAAACCCTCTATAGCAATATAATTATATGCATATACATATCAGAAATAGGTTTAATATGTTGCTATGTACATTTTTACATTTTTAAACAATATTCCATCCATAATCCCCATGTAAAAAAATAATTATATGCATATTCTTATCAGAAATGGGTTAAGTATGTATATTTATAAACAATATTCAACATATAATCCCTATATAGCAATATAATTATATGCATATTCATATCAGAAATAGGTTTAATATGTTGCTATGTACATTTTTAAACAATATTCCATCCATAATCCCCATGTAAAACAATAATTATATGCATAATCTTATCAGAAATGGGTTAAATAGGTTCCTATGTATATTTATAAACAATATTCCACCCATAATCCCCATGTAGAAAAATAATTATATGCATATTCTTATCAGAAATGGGTTAAATATATTCCTATGTATGTTTAACTACAATATTCCATCCATAATCCCCATGTAGAAAAATAATTATATGCATATTCTTATGAGAAATGGGTTAAATAGGTTACTATGTATATTTTAAAACAGTATTCCACCCATAATCCCCATGTAGAAAAATAATTATATGCATATTCTTATCAGAAATGGTTTAAATAGGTTCCTATGTATATTTATAAGCAATATTCCACCCATAACCCCATATAGAAAAATAATTATATGCATATTCTTATCAGAAATGGGTTAAATATGTTCCTATGTGTATTTATAAACAATATTCAACATATAATCCCTATATAGCAATATAATTATATGCATATTCATATCAGAAATAGGTTTAATATGTTGCTATGTACATTTTTACATTTTTAAACAATATTCCATCCATAATCCCCATGTAAAAAAATAATTATATGCATATTCTTATCAGAAATGGGTTACATAGGTTCCTATGTATATTTATAAACAATATTCCACCCATAAATCCCATGTAGAAAAATAATTATATGCATATTCTTATCAGAAATGGGTTAAATATATTCCTATGTATGTTTAACTACAATATTCCATCCATAATCCCCATGTAGAAAAATAATTATATGCATATTCTTATGAGAAATTGGTTAAATAGGTTACTATGTATATTTATAAACACATTCCACCAATAATCCCCATGTAGAAAAATAATTATATGCATATTTTTTATCAGAAATGGGTTAATTAGTTTACTATGTATATTTATAAGCAAAATTTCACCCATAACCCCATATAGAAAAATAATTATATGCATATTCTTATCAGAAATGGGTTAAATATGTTACAATGTATATTTATAAACAATATTCAACATATAATCCCTATATAGCAATATAATTATATGCATATTCATATCAGAAATAGGTTTAATATGTTGCTATGTACATTTTTACATTTTTAAACAATATTCCATCCATAATCCCCATGTAAAAAAATAATTATATGCATATTCTTATCAGAAATGGGTTACATAGGTTCCTATGTATATTTATAAACAATATTCCACCCATAAATCCCATGTAGAAAAATAATTATATGCATATTCTTATCAGAAATGGGTTAAATATATTCCTATGTATGTTTAACTACAATATTCCATCCATAATCCCCATGTAGAAAAATAATTATATGCATATTCTTATGAGAAATTGGTTAAATAGGTTACTATGTATATTTATAAACACATTCCACCAATAATCCCCATGTAGAAAAATAATTATATGCATATTTTTATCAGAAATGGGTTAATTAGTTTACTATGTATATTTATAAGCAAAATTTCACCCATAACCCCATATAGAAAAATAATTATATGCATATTCTTATCAGAAATGGGTTAAATATGTTACAATGTATATTTATAAACAATATTCAACATATAATCCCTATATAGCAATATAATTATATGCATATTCATATCAGAAATAGGTTTAATATGTTGCTATGTACATTTTTAAACAATATTCCATCTATAATCCCCATGTAAAACAATAATTATATGCATATTCTTATCAGAAACGGGTTAAATAGGTTCCTATGTATATTTATAAACAATATTCCACCCATAAATCCCATGTAGAAAAATAATTATATGCATATTCTTATCAGAAATGGGTTAAATATATTCCTATGTATGTTTAACTACAATATTCCATCCATAATCCCCATGTAGAAAAATAATTATATGCATATTCTTATGAGAAATGGATTAAATAGGTTACTATGTATATTTATAAACAATATTACACCTATAATCCCCATACTGAAACATATTTATATGCATATTCTTATCAGAAACGGGTTAAATAGGTTCCTATGTATATTTATAAACAATATTCCACCCATAAATCCCATGTAGAAAAATAATTATATGCATATTCTTATCAGAAATGGGTTAAATATATTCCTATGTATGTTTAACTACAATATTCCATCCATAATCCCCATGTAGAAAAATAATTATATGCATATTCTTATCAGAAATGGGTTAAATATGTTCCTATGTGTATTTACAAACAATATTCTACATATAAACCCTATATAGCAATATAATTATATGCATATACATATCAGAAATAGGTTTAATATGTTGCTATGTACATTTTTACATTTTTAAACAATATTCCATCCATAATCCCCATGTAAAAAAATAATTATATGCATATTCTTATCAGAAATGGGTTAAGTATGTATATTTATAAACAATATTCCACCCATAAATCCCATGTAGAAAAATAATTATATGCATATTCTTATCAGAAATGGGTTAAATATATTCCTATGTATGTTTAACTACAATACTCCATCCATAATGCCCATGTAGAAAAATAATTATATGCATATTCTTATGAGAAATGGGTTAAATATATTCCTATGTATGTTTAACTACAATATTCCATCCATGATCCGCATGTAGAAAAATAATTATATGCATATTCTTATGAGAAATGGGTTAAATAGGTTACTATGTATATTTTAAAACAGTATTCCACCCATAATCCCCATGTAGAAAAATAATTATATGCATATTCTTATCAGAAATGGTTTAAATAGGTTCCTATGTATATGTATAAACAATATTCCACCCATAATCCCCATGTAGAAAAATAATGATATACATATTCTCATCAGAAATTGGTTAAATAGGGTCCTATGTATGTTTATAAACAATATTCCACCAAAATTCCCCATGTAAAAAAATAATTATATGCATATTCTTATGATAAATTGGTTAAATATATTCCTATGTATGTTTAACTACAATTTTCCACCCATAATCCCCATGTAGAAAAATAATAATATGTATATTCTTATCAGAAATGGGTTAAATAGGTTACTATGTATATTTATAAACAATATTCCACCCATAATCCCCATGTAGAAAACAGAATTATATGCATATTCTTATCAGAAATGGGTTAAATAGGTTCCAATGTATATTTATAAACAATTTTCCACTATAGTCCCCATTTAGAAAAATAATTATATGCATATTCTTATCAGAAATGGGTTAAATATGTTCCTATGTATATTTATAAACAATATTCCACCCATAATCCCCATATAGACAAATAATTATATTAATATTCTTATGAGCAATGGGTTAAATAGGTTACTATGTATATTTATAAACAATATTCCACCCATAATCCCCATGTAGAAAAATAATTATATGCATATTCTTATCAGAAATACTTTAATTAGGTTCCTATGTATATTTATAAACAATATTCCACCCATAACCCCATATAGAAAAATAATTATATGCATATTCTTATCAGAAATGGGTTAAATAGGTTCCTATGTACATTTATAAACAATATTCCACCCATAATCCCCATAAAGACAAATAATTATATTCATATTCTTATCAGAAATGGGTTAAATTGGTTCCTATGTATATTTATAAACAATATTCCACCATAATCCCCACATAGAAAAATAATTATATGCATATTCCTATCAGAAATTGGTTAAATAGGTTCCTATGTATATTTATAAACATATTCCACCAATAATCCCAATGTAGAAAAATAATTATATGCATATTTTTATCAGAAATGGGTTAATTAGTTTCCTATGTATATTTATAAGCAATATTCCACCCATAACCACATATAGAAAAATAATTATATGCATATTCTTATCAGAAATGGGTTAAATACGTTCCTATGTATATTTATAAACAATATTCAACACATAATCCCTATATAGCAATATAATTATATGCATATTCATATCAGAAATAGGTTTAATATGTTGCTATGTACATTTTTAAACATTATTCAATCCATAATCCCCATGTAAAAAATAATTATATGCATATTCTTATCAGAAATGGGTTAAATAGGTTCCTATGTATATTTATAAACAATATTCCACCCATAATCCCCATGTAGAAAAATAATTATATGCATATTCTTATCAGAAATGGGTTAAATATATTCCTATGTATGTTTAACTGCAATATTCCATCCATAATCCCCATGTAGAAAAATAATTATATGCATATTCTTATGAGAAATGGATTAAATAGGTTACTATGTATATTTATAAACAATATTACACCTATAATCCCCATACTGAAACATATTTATATGCATATTCTTATCAGAAACGGGTTAAATAGTTTCCTATGTATATTTATAAACAATATTCCACCCATAAATCCCATGTAGAAAAATAATTATATGCATATTCTTATCAGAAATGGGTTAAATATATTCCTATGTATGTTTAACTACAATATTCCATCCATAATCCCCATGTAGAAAAATAATTATATGCATATTCTTATCAGAAATGGGTTAAATATGTTCCTATGTATATTTATAAACAATATTCCACCCATAATTCCCATATAGACAAATAATTATATTAATATTCTTATGAGCAATGGGTTAAATAGGTTACTATGTATATTTATAAACAATATTCCACCCATAATCCCCATGTTGAATAATATGTATATGCATATTCTTATCAGAATTGGGTTAAATATATTCCTATGTAGGTTTAACTACAATATTCCATCCATAATCCCCATGTAGAAAAATAATTATATGCATATTCTTATCAGAAATCGGTTAAATATGTTACTATGTATATTTTAAAACAGTATTCCACCAATAATCCCTATGTAGAAAAATAATTATATGCATATTCTTACCAGAAATGGGTTAAATAGGTTCCTATGTATATTTATAAACAATATCCCACCTATAATCCCCATACTGAAACATATTGTTATGCATATTCTTATCAGAAAGGGGTTAAATAGGTTACTATGTATATTTATAAACAATATTCCACCCATAATTCCCATGTAGAAAAATAATTATATGCATATTCTTATCAGAAATGGGTTAAATAGGGTCCTATGTATATTTGTAAACAATATTCCACCCATAACCCCATATAGAAAAATATTTATATGCATATTCTTATCAGAAATTGGTTAAATAGGTTCCTATGTATATTTATAAACATATTCCACCAATAATCCCCATGTAGAAAAATAATTATATGCATATTTTTATCAGAAATGGGTTAATTAGTTTCCTATGTATATTTATAAGCAATATTCCACCCATAACCCCATATAGAAAAATAATTATATGAATATTCTTCTCAGAAATTGGTTAAATATGTTCCTATGTGTATTTACAAACAATATTCTACATATAAACCCTATATAGCAATATAATTATATGCATATTCATATCAGAAATAGGTTTAATATGTTGCTATGTACATTTTTACATTTTTAAACAATATTCCATCCATAATCCCCATGTAAAAAAATAATTATATGCATATTCTTATCAGAAATGGGTTAAGTATGTATATTTATAAACAATATTCCACCCATAAATCCCATGTAGAAAAATAATTATATGCATATTCTTATCAGAAATGGGTTAAATATATTCCTATGTATGTTTAACTACAATACTCCATCCATAATCCCCATGTAGAAAAATAATTATATGCATATTCTTATGAGAAATGGGTTAAATAGGTTACTATGTATATTTATAAACATATTCCACCAATAATCCCCATGTAGAAAAATAATGATATGCATATTTTTTATCAGAAATGGGTTAATTAGTTTACTATGTATATTTATAAGCAATATTCCACCCATAACCCCATATAGAAAAATAATTATATGCATATTCTTATCAGAAATGGGTTAAATATGTTCCTATGTATATTTATAAACAATATTCAACATATAATCCCTATATAGCAATATAATTATATGCATATTCATATCAGAAATAGGTTTAATATGTTGCTATGTACATTTTTAAACAATATTCCATCCATAATCCCCATGTAAAACAATAATTATATGCATAATCTTATCAGAAATGGGTTTAATATATTCCTATGTATGTTTAACTACAATATTCCATCCATAATCCCCATGTAGAAAAATAATTATATGCATATTCTTATGAGAAATGGGTTAAATAGATTACTATGTATATTTTAAAACAGTATTCCACCCATAATCCCCATGTAGAAAAATAATTATATGCATATTCTTATCAGAAATGGTTTAAATAGGTTCCTATGTATATTTATAAGCAATATTCCACCCATAACCCCATATAGAAAAATAATTATATGCATATTCTTATCAGAAATGGGTTAAATATGTTCCTATGTGTATTTATAAACAATATACAACATATAATCCCTATATAGCAATATAATTATATGCATATTCATATCAGAAATAGGTTTAATATGTTGCTATGTACATTTTTACATATTTAAACAATATTCCATCCATAATCCCCATGTAAAAAAATAATTATATGCATATTCTTATCAGAAATGGGTTAAATAGGTTCCTATGTATATTTATAAACAATATTCCACCCATAAATCCCATGTAGAAAAATAATTATATCCATATTCTTATCAGAAATGGGTTAAATATATTCCTATGTAAGTTTAACTACAATATTCCATCCATAATCCCCATGTAGAAAAATAATTATATGCATATTCCCTTGAGAAATTGGTTAAATAGGTTACTAGGTATATTTATAAACACATTCCACCAATAATCCCCATGTAGAAAAATAATTATATGCATATTTTTATCAGAAATGGGTTAATTAGTTTACTATGTATATTTATAAGCAAAATTCCACCCCTAACCCCATATAGAAAAATAATTATATGCATATTCTTATCATAAATGGGTTAAATATGTTCCTATGTATATTTATAAACAATATTCAACATGTAATCCCTATATAGCAATATAATTATATGCATATTCATATCAGAAATAGGTTTAATATGTTGCTATGTACATTTTTAAACAATATTCCATCCATAATCCCCATGTAAAACAATAATTATATGCATAATCTTATCAGAAATGGGTTAAATAGGTTCCTATGTATATTTATAAACAATATTCCACCCATAATCCCCATGTAGAAAAATAATTATATGCATATTCTTATCAGAAATGGGTTAAATATGTTCCTATGTGTATTTATAAACATTATTCAACATATAAACCCTATATAGCAGTATAATTATATGCATATTCATATCAGAAATAGGTTTAATATGTTGCTATGTACATTTTTACATTTTTAAACAATATTCCATCCATAATCCCCATGTAAAAAAATAATTATATGCATAATCTTATCAGAAATGGGTTAAGTATGTATATTTATAAACAATATTCCACCCATAAATCCCATGTAGAAAAATAATTATATGCATATTCTTATCAGAAATGGGTTAAATATATTCCTATGTATGTTTAACTACAATACTCCATCCATAATCCCCATGTAGAAAAATAATTATATGCATATTCTTATGAGAAATGGGTTAAATAGGTTACTATGTATATTTATAAACATATTCCACCAATAATCCCCATGTAGAAAAATAATGATATGCATATTTTTATCAGAAATGGGTTAATTAGTTTACTATGTATATTTATAAGCAATATTCCACCAATAACCCCATATAGAAAAATAATTATATGCATATTCTTATCAGAAATGGGTTAAATATGTTCCTATGTATATTTATAAACAATATTCAACATATAATCCCTATATAGAAATATAATTATATGCATATTCATATCAGAAATAGGTTTAATATGTTGCTATGTACATTTTTAAACAATATTCCATCCATAATCCCCATGTAAAACAATAATTATATGCATAATATTATCAGAAATGGGTTAAATAGGTTCCTATGTATATTTATAAACAATATTCCACCCATAATCCCCATGTAGAAAAATAATTATATGCATATTCTTATCAGAAATGGGTTAAATATATTCCTATGAATGTTTAACTACAATATTCCATCCATGATCCGCATGTAGAAAAATAATTATATGCATATTCTTATGAGAAATGGGTTAAATAGGTTACTATGTATATTTTAAAACAGTATTCCACCCATAATCCCCATGTAGAAAAATAATTATATGCATATTCTTATCAGAAATGGTTTAAATAGGTTCCTATGTATATGTATAAACAATATTCCACCCATAATCCCCATGTAGAAAAATAATGATATACATATTCTCATCAGAAATTGGTTAAATAGGGTCCTATGTATGTTTATAAACAATATTCCACCAAAATTCCCCATGTAAAAAAATAATTATATGCATATTCTTATGATAAATTGGTTAAATATATTCCTATGTATGTTTAACTACAATTTTCCACCCATAATCCCCATGTAGAAAACTAATAATATGTATATTCTTGTCAGAAATGGGTTAAATAGGTTACTATGTATATTTATAAACAATATTCCACCCATAATCCCCATGTAGAAAAAGAATTATATGCATATTCTTATCAGAAATGGGTTAAATAGGTTCCAATGTATATTTATAAACAATTTTCCACTATAGTCCCCATGTAGAAAAATAATTATATGCATATTCTTATCAGAAATGGGTTAAATATGTTCCTATGTATATTTATAAACAATATTCCACCCATAATCCCCATATAGACAAATAATTATATTAATATTCTTATGAGCAATGGGTTAAATAGGTTACTATGTATATTTATAAACAATATTCCACCCATAATCCCCATGTAGAAAAATAATTATATGCATATTCTTATCAGAAATACTTTAATTAGGTTCCTATGTATATTTATAAACAATATTCCACCCATAACCCCATATAGAAAAATAATTATATGCATATTCTTATCAGAAATGGGTTAAATAGGTTCCTATGTACATTTATAAACAATATTCCACCCATAATCCCCATAAAGACAAATAATTATATTCATATTCTTATCAGAAATGGGTTAAATTGGTTCCTATGTATATTTATAAACAATATTCCACCATAATCCCCACATAGAAAAATAATTATATGCATATTCCTATCAGAAATTGGTTAAATAGGTTCCTATGTATATTTATAAACATATTCCACCAATAATCCCCATGTAGAAAAATAATTATATGCATATTTTTATCAGAAATGGGTTAATTAGTTTCCTATGTATATTTATAAGCAATATTCCACCCATAACCACATATAGAAAAATAATTATATGCATATTCTTATCAGAAATGGGTTAAATACGTTCCTATGTATATTTATAAACAATATTCAACACATAATCCCTATATAGCAATATAATTATATGCATATTCATATCAGAAATAGGTTTAATATGTTGCTATGTACATTTTTAAACATTATTCAATCCATAATCCCCATGTAAAAAATAATTATATGCATATTCTTATCAGAAATGGGTTAAATAGGTTCCTATGTATATTTATAAACAATATTCAACCCATAATCCCCATGTAGAAAAATAATTATATGCATATTCTTATCAGAAATGGGTTAAATATATTCCTATGTATGTTTAACTGCAATATTCCATCCATAATCCCCATGTAGAAAAATAATTATATGCATATTCTTATGAGAAATGGATTAAATAGGTTACTATGTATATTTATAAACAATATTACACCTATAATCCCCATACTGAAACATATTTATATGCATATTCTTATCAGAAACGGGTTAAATAGGTTCCTATGTATATTTATAAACAATATTCCACCCATAAATCCCATGTAGAAAAATAATTATATGCATATTCTTATCAGAAATGGGTTAAATATATTCCTATGTATGTTTAACTACAATATTCCATCCATAATCCCCATGTAGAAAAATAATTATATGCATATTCTTATCAGAAATGGGTTAAATATGTTCCTATGTATATTTATAACCAATATTCCACCCATAATCCCCATATAGACAAATAATTATATTAATATTCTTATGAGCAATGGGTTAAATAGGTTACTATGTATATTTATAAACAATATTCCACCCATAATCCCCATGTTGAATAATATGTATATGCATATTCTTATCAGAATTGGGTTAAATATATTCCTATGTAGGTTTAACTACAATATTCCATCCATAATCCCCATGTAGAAAAATAATTATATGCATATTCTTATCAGAAATGGGTTAAATAGGTTACTATGTATATTTTAAAACAGTATTCCACCAATAATCCCTATGTAGAAAAATAATTATATGCATATTCTTACCAGAAATGGGTTAAATAGGTTCCTATGTATATTTATAAACAATATCCCACCTATAATCCCCATACTGAAACATATTGTTATGCATATTCTTATCAGAAAGGGGTTAAATAGGTTACTATGTATATTTATAAACAATATTCCACCCATAATTCCCATGTAGAAAATAATTATATGCATATTCTTATCATAAATGGGTTAAATAGGGTCCTATGTATATTTGTAAACAATATTCCACCCATAACCCCATGTAGAAAAATATTTATATGCATATTCTTATCAGAAATTGGTTAAATAGGTTCCTATGTATATTTATAAACATATTCCACCAATAATCCCCATGTAGAAAAATAATTATATGCATATTTTTATCAGAAATGGGTTAATTAGTTTCCTATGTATATTTATAAGCAATATTCCACCCATAACCCCATATAGAAAAATAATTATATGAATATTCTTCTCAGAAATGGGTTAAATATGTTCCTATGTGTATTTACAAACAATATTCTACATATAAACCCTATATAGCAATATAATTATATGCATATTCATATCAGAAATAGGTTTAATATGTTGCTATGTACATTTTTACATTTTTAAACAATATTCCATCCATAATCCCCATGTAAAAAAATAATTATATGCATATTCTTATCAGAAATGGGTTAAGTATGTATATTTATAAACAATATTCCACCCATAAATCCCATGTAGAAAAATAATTATAAGCATATTCTTATCAGAAATGGGTTAAATATATTCCTATGTATGTTTAACTACAATACTCCATCCATAATCCCCATGTAGAAAAATAATTATATGCATATTCTTATCAGAAATGGTTTAAATAGGTTCCTATGTATATTTATAAGCAATATTCCACCCATAACCCCATATAGAAAAATAATTATATGCATATTCTTATCAGAAATGGGTTAAATATGTTCCTATGTGTATTTATAAACAATATACAACATATAATCCCTATATAGCAATATAATTATATGCATATTCATATCAGAAATAGGTTTAATATGTTGCTATGTACATTTTTACATTTTTAAACAATATTCCATCCATAATCCCCATGTAAAAAAATAATTATATGCATATTCTTATCAGAAATGGGTTAAATAGGTTCCTATGTATATTTATAAACAATATTCCACCCATAAATCCCATGTAGAAAAATAATTATATCCATATTCTTATCAGAAATGGGTTAAATATATTCCTATGTAAGTTTAACTACAATATTCCATCCATAATCCCCATGTAGAAAAATAATTATATGCATATTCCCTTGAGAAATTGGTTAAATAGGTTACTATGTATATTTATAAACACATTCCACCAATAATCCCCATGTAGAAAAATAATTATATGCATATTTTTATCAGAAATGGGTTAATTAGTTTACTATGTATATTTATAAGCAAAATTCCACCCCTAACCCCATATAGAAAAATAATTATATGCATATTCTTATCATAAATGGGTTAAATATGTTCCTATGTATATTTATAAACAATATTCAACATGTAATCCCTATATAGCAATATAATTATATGCATATTCATATCAGAAATAGGTTTAATATGTTGCTATGTACATTTTTAAACAATATTCCATCCATAATCCCCATGTAAAACAATAATTATATGCATAATCTTATCAGAAATGGGTTAAATAGGTTCCTATGTATATTTATAAACAATATTCCACCCATAATCCCCATGTAGAAAAATAATTATATGCATATTTTTATCAGAAATGGGTTAAATATGTTCCTATGTGTATTTATAAACATTATTCAACATATAAACCCTATATAGCAGTATAATTATATGCATATTCATATCAGAAATAGGTTTAATATGTTGCTATGTACATTTTTACATTTTTAAACAATATTCCATCCATAATCCCCATGTAAAAAAATAATTATATGCATAATCTTATCAGAAATGGGTTAAGTATGTATATTTATAAACAATATTCCACCCATAAATCCCATGTAGAAAAATAATTATATGCATATTCTTATCAGAAATGGGTTAAATATATTCCTATGTATGTTTAACTACAATACTCCATCCATAATCCCCATGTAGAAAAATAATTATATGCATATTCTTATGAGAAATGGGTTAAATAGGTTACTATGTATATTTATAAACATATTCCACCAATAATCCCCATGTAGAAAAATAATGATATGCATATTTTTATCAGAAATGGGTTAATTAGTTTACTATGTATATTTATAAGCAATATTCCACCCATAACACCATATAGAAAAATAATTATATGCATATTCTTATCAGAAATGGGTTAAATATGTTCCTATGTATATTTATAAACAATATTCAACATATAATCCCTATATAGCAATATAATTATATGCATATTCATATCAGAAATAGGTTTCATATGTTGCTATGTACATTTTTAAACAATATTCCATCCATAATCCCCATGTAAAACAATAATTATATGCATAATATTATCAGAAATTGGTTAAATAGGTTCCTATGTATATTTATAAACAATATTCCACCCATAATCCCCATGTAGAAAAATAATTATATGCATATTCTTATCAGAAATGGGTTAAATATATTCCTATGAATGTTTAACTACAATATTCCATCCATGATCCGCATGTAGAAAAATAATTATATGCATATTCTTATGAGAAATGGGTTAAATAGGTTACTATGTATATTTTAAAACAGTATTCCACCCATAATCCCCATGTAGAAAAATAATTATATGCATATTCTTATCAGAAATGGTTTAAATAGGTTCCTATGTATATGTATAAACAATATTCCACCCATAATCCCCATGTAGAAAAATAATGATATACATATTCTCATCAGAAATTGGTTAAATAGGGTCCTATGTATGTTTATAAACAATATTCCACCAAAATTCCCCATGTAAAAAAATAATTATATGCATATTCTTATGATAAATTGGTTAAATATATTCCTATGTATGTTTAACTACAATTTTCCACCCATAATCCCCATGTAGAAAACTAATAATATGTATATTCTTATCAGAAATGGGTTAAATAGGTTACTATGTATATTTATAAACAATATTCCACCCATAATCCCCATGTAGAAAAAGAATTATATGCATATTCTTATCAGAAATGGGTTAAATAGGTTCCAATGTATATTTATAAACAATTTTCCACTATAGTCCCCATGTAGAAAAATAATTATATGCATATTCTTATCAGAAATGGGTTAAATATGTTCCTATGTATATTTATAAACAATATTCCACCCATAATCCCCATATAGACAAATAATTATATTAATATTCTTATGAGCAATGGGTTAAATAGGTTACTATGTATATTTATAAACAATATTTCACCCATAATCCCCATGTAGAAAAATAATTATATGCATATTCTTATCAGAAATACTTTAATTAGGTTCCTATGTATATTTATAAACAATATTCCACCCATAACCCCATATAGAAAAATAATTATATGCATATTCTTATCAGAAATGGGTTAAATAGGTTCCTATGTACATTTATAAACAATATTCCACCCATAATCCCCATAAAGACAAATAATTATATTCATATTCTTATCAGAAATGGGTTAAATTGGTTCCTATGTATATTTATAAACAATATTCCACCATAATCCCCACATAGAAAAATAATTATATGCATATTCCTATCAGAAATTGGTTAAATAGGTTCCTATGTATATTTATAAACATATTCCACCAATAATCCCCATGTAGAAAAATAATTATATGCATATTTTTATCAGAAATGGGTTAATTAGTTTCCTATGTATATTTATAAGCAATATTCCACCCATAACCACATATAGAAAAATAATTATATGCATATTCTTATCAGAAATGGGTTAAATACGTTCCTATGTATATTTATAAACAATATTCAACCCATAATCCCTATATAGCAATATAATTATATGCATATTCATATCAGAAATAGGTTTAATATGTTGCTATGTACATTTTTAAACATTATTCAATCCATAATCCCCATGTAAAAAATAATTATATGCATATTCTTATCAGAAATGGGTTAAATAGGTTCCTATGTATATTTATAAACAATATTCCACCCATAATCCCCATGTAGAAAAATAATTATATGCATATTCTTATCAGAAATGGGTTAAATATATTCCTATGTATGTTTAACTGCAATATTCCATCCATAATCCCCATGTAGAAAAATAATTATATGCATATTCTTATGAGAAATGGATTAAATAGGTTACTATGTATATTTATAAACAATATTACACCTATAATCCCCATACTGAAACATATTTATATGCATATTCTTATCAGAAACGGGTTAAATAGGTTCCTATGTATATTTATAAACAATATTCCACCCATAAATCCCATGTAGAAAAATAATTATATGCATATTCTTATCAGAAATGGGTTAAATATATTCCTATGTATGTTTAACTACAATATTCCATCCATAATCCCCATGTAGAAAAATAATTATATGCATATTCTTATCAGAAATGGGTTAAATATGTTCCTATGTATATTTATAACCAATATTCCACCCATAATCCCCATATAGACAAATAATTATATTAATATTCTTATGAGCAATGGGTTAAATAGGTTACTATGTATATTTATAAACAATATTCCACCCATAATCCCCATGTTGAATAATATGTATATGCATATTCTTATCAGAATTGGGTTAAATATATTCCTATGTAGGTTTAACTACAATATTCCATCCATAATCCCCATGTAGAAAAATAATTATATGCATATTCTTATCAGAAATGGGTTAAATAGGTTACTATGTATATTTTAAAACAGTATTCCACCAATAATCCCTATGTAGAAAAATAATTATATGCATATTCTTACCAGAAATGGGTTAAATAGGTTCCTATGTATATTTATAAACAATATCCCACCTATAATCCCCATACTGAAACATATTGTTATGCATATTCTTATCAGAAAGGGGTTAAATAGGTTACTATGTATATTTATAAACAATATTCCACCCATAATTCCCATGTAGAAAGTAATTATATGCATATTCTTATCATAAATGGGTTAAATAGGGTCCTATGTATATTTGTAAACAATATTCCACCCATAACCCCATATAGAAAAATATTTATATGCATATTCTTATCAGAAATTGGTTAAATAGGTTCCTATGTATATTTATAAACATGTTCCACCAATAATCCCCATGTAGAAAAATAATTATATGCATATTTTTATCAGAAATGGGTTAATTAGTTTCCTATGTATATTTATAAGCAATATTCCACCCATAACCCCATATAGAAAAATAATTATATGAATATTCTTCTCAGAAATGGGTTAAATATGTTCCTATGTGTATTTACAAACAATATTCTACATATAAACCCTATATAGCAATATAATTATATGCATATTCGTATCAGAAATAGGTTTAATATGTTGCTATGTACATTTTTACATTTTTAAACAATATTCCATCCATAATCCCCATGTAAAAAAATAATTATATGCATATTCTTATCAGAAATGGGTTAAGTATGTATATTTATAAACAATATTCCACCCATAAATCCCATGTAGAAAAATAATTATAAGCATATTCTTATCAGAAATGGGTTAAATATATTCCTATGTATGTTTAACTACAATACTCCATCCATAATCCCCATGTAGAAAAATAATTATATGCATATTCTTATGAGAAATGGGTTAAATAGGTTACGATGTATGTTTATAAACATATTCCACCAATAATCCCCATGTAGAAAAATAATGATATGCATATTTTTATCAGAAATGGGTTAATTAGTTTACTATGTATATTTATAAGCAATATTCCACCCATAACCCCATATAGAAAAATAATTATATGCATATTCTTATCAGAAATGGGTTAAATATGTTCCTATGTATATTTATAAACAATATTCAACATATAATCCCTATATAGCAATATAATTATATGCATATTCATATCAGAAATAGGTTTAATATGTTGCTATGTACATTTTTAAACAATATTCCATCCATAATCCCCATGTAAAACAATAATTATATGCATAATCTTATCAGAAATGGGTTAAGTATGTATATTTATAAACAATATTCCACCCATAAATCCCATGTAGAAAAATAATTATATGCATATTCTTATCAGAAATGGGTTAAATATATTCCTATGTATGTTTAACTACAATATTCCATCCATAATCCCCATGTAGAAAAATAATTATATGCATATTCTTATGAGAAATGGGTTAAATAGATTACTATGTATATTTTAAAACAGTATTCCACCCATAATCCCCATGTAGAAAAATAATTATATGCATATTCTTATCAGAAATGGTTTAAATAGGTTCCTATGTATATTTATAAGCAATATTCCACCCATAACCCCATACAGAAAAATAATTATATGCATATTCTTATCAGAAATGGGTTAAATATGTTCCTATGTGTATTTATAAACAATATACAACATATAATCCCTATATAGCAATATAATTATATGCATATTCATATCAGAAATAGGTTTAATATGTTGCTATGTACATTTTTACATTTTTAAACAATATTCCATCCATAATCCCCATGTAAAAAAATAATTATATGCATATTCTTATCAGAAATGGGTTAAGTATGTATATTTATAAACAATATTCCACCCATAAATCCCATGTAGAAAAATAATTATATGCATATTCTTATCAGAAATGGGTTAAATATATTCCTATGTATGTTTAACTACAATACTCCATCCATAATCCCCATGTAGAAAAATAATTATATGCATATTCTCATGAGAAATGGGTTAAATAGGTTACTATGTATATTTATAAACATATTCCACCAATAATGGGTTAAATAGGTTCCTATGTATATTTATAAACAATATTCCACCCATAAATCCCAAGTAGAAAAATAATTATATGCATATTCTTATCAGAAATGGGTTAAATATATTCCTATGTATGTTTAACTACAATATTCCATCCATAATCCCCATGTAGAAAAATAATTATATGCATATTCCCTTGAGAAATTGGGTAAATAGGTTACTATGTATATTTATAAACACATTCCACCAATAATCCCCATGTAGAAAAATAATTATATGCATATTTTTTATCAGAAATGGGTTAATTAGTTTACTATGTATATTTATAAGCAAAATTCCACCCCTAACCCCATATAGAAAAATAATTATATGCATATTCTTATCAGAAATGGGTTAAATAGGCTCCTATGTATATTTATAAACAATATTCCACCCATAATCCCCATGTAGAAAAAAATTATATGCATATTTAAACAGAAATAGGTTTAATATGTTGCTATGTAAATACGTTCCTATGTATATTTATAAACAATATTCCACCCATAATCCCCATGTGTAAAAAAAATATATGCATATTCTTATCAGAAATGGGTTAAATATGTTGCTATGTATATGTATAAACAACATTCCATCCATAATCCCCATATAGAAAAATAATTATATGCATATTCTTATCAGAAATGGGTTAAATAGGTTACTATGTATATTTATAAACAATATTCCACCAATAATCCCCATGTAGAAAAATAATGATATGCATATTCTTATCAGAAATGCTTTAATTAGGTTCCTATGTATATTTATAAACAATATTCCACCCATAACCCCGTATAGAAAAATAATTAAAAGCATATTCTTATCAGAAATGGGTTAAATAGGTTCCTATGTATAATTATAAACATTTTTCCACCATAATCCCTATATAGAAAATAATTATATGCATATTCTTATCAGAAATAGGTTACATACGTTAATATGTATATTTATGAACAATATTCCACCCATAATCCCCATGTAGAAAAATAATTATGTGCATATTCTTCTCATCTCATGTATATTTAGAAACAATATTCAACCCATAATCCCCATGTAGAAAAATAATTATATGCATATTCTTATGAGAAATTGGTTAAATATATTCCTATGTATGTTTAATTAAAATATTCCACCAATAATCCCCATGTAGAAAAATAATTATATGTATATTCTTATCAGAAATGGGTTAAATAGGTTACTATGTATATTTATAAACAATATTCCACCCATAATCCCCATGTAGAAAAAGAATTATATGCATATTCTTATCAGAAATGGGTTAAAAAGGTTCCTATGTATATTTATAAACAATTTTCCACTATAGTCCCCATGTAGAAAAATAATTATATGCATATTCTTATCAGAAATGCTTTAATTAGGTTCCTATGTATATTTATTAACAATATTCCACCCATAATCCCCATGTAGAAAAATAATTATATGCATATTCTTATCAGAAATGGGTTAAATATATTCCTATGTATGTTTAACTACAATATTCCATCCATAATCCCCATGTAGAAAAATAATTATATGCATATTCTTATGAGAAATGGGTTAAATAGGTTACCATGTATATTTTAAAACAGTATTCCACCCATAATCCCTATGTAGAAAAATAATTATATGCATATTCTTACCAGAAATGGGTTAAATAGGTTCCTATGTATATTTATAAACAAGATTCCACCTATAATCCCCATACTGAAACATATTTTTATGCATATTCTTATCAGAAAGGGGTTAAATAGGTTACTATGTATATTTATAAACAATATTCCACCCATAATTCCCATGTAGAAAAATAATTATATGCATATTCTTATCAGAAATTTGTTAAATAGGTTCCTATGTATATTTATAAACAATATTCCACCAATAGCCCCATATAGAAAAATAATTATATGCATATTCGTATCAGAAATGGGTTAAATAGTGTCCTATGTATATTTATAAACAATATTCCACCAATAATCCCCATGTAGAAAAATAATTATATGCATATTCTTATCAGAAATGGGTTAAATACGTTCCTATGTATATTTATAAACAATATTCCACCCATAATCCCCATGTAGAAAAATAATTATATGCTTATTCTTATCAGAAATGGGTTAAATAGGTTACTATGTATATTTATAAATAATATTCCACCCATAACCCCATATAGAAAAATAATTAAATGCATATTCTTATCAGAAATGGGTTAAATAGGCATCTATGTATATTTATAAACAATATTCCACCCATAATCCCCATGTAGAAAAATAATTATATGTATATTCTAATCAGAAATGGGTTAAATAGGTTACTATGTATAGTTATAAACAATATTCCACCCATAATCCCCATGTAGAAAAATAATTATATGCATATTCTTATCAGAAATGCTTTAATTAGGTTCCTATGTATATTTATTAACAATATTCCACCCATAACCCCATATAGAAATATAATTATATGCATATTCTTATCAGAAATTGGTTAAATAGGGTCCTATGTATATTTATAAACAATATTCCACCCATAATCCCCATATAGACAAATAATTATATTCATATTCTTATCAGAAATGGGTTAAATTGGTTCCCTATGTATATTTATAAGCAATATTCCACCCATAACCCCATAAAGAAAAATAATTATATGCATATTCTTATCAGAAATAGGCTTAATATGTTGCTATATACATTTTTAAATAATATTCCATCCATAATCCCCATGTAAAAAAATAATTATATGCATATCCTTTTCAGAAATGGGTTAAATAGGTTCCTATGTATATTTATAAACAATATTCCACCCATAATCCCCATGTAGAAAAATAATTATATGCATATTCTTATCAGAAATGGGTTAAATAGGTTCCTATGTATATTTATAAACAATTTTCCACTATAGTCCCCATGTATAAAAATAATTATATGCATATTCTTATCAGAAATGCTTTAATTAGGTTCCTATGTATATTTATTAACAATATTCCACCCATAACCCCATATAGAAATATAATTATATGCATATTCTTATCAGAAATAGGTTAAATAGGGTCCTATGTATATTTATAAACAATATTCCACCAATAATCCCCATGTAGAAAAAGAATTATATGCATATTCTTATCAGAAATGCCTTAATTAGGTTCCTATGTATATTTATTAACAATATTCCACCCATAAACCCATATAGAAATATAATTATATTCATATTCTTATCAGAAATGGGTTAAATTGGTTCCCATGTATATTTATAAACAATATTTCACCGTAATCCCCATATAGAAAAATAATTATAAGCATATTCCTATCAGAAATTGGTTAAATAGGTTCCTATGTGTATTTATAAACATATTCCACCAATAATCCCCATGTAGAAAAATAATTATATGCATATTTTTTTTATCAGAAATGGGTTAATTAATTTCCTATGTATATTTATAAGCAACCCATAACCCTATATAGAAAAATAAATGGGTTAAATACGTTCCTATGTATATTTATAAACAATATTCAACACATAACCCCTATATAGCAAAATAATTATATGCATATTCTTATCAGACATGGGTTAAATATATTCCTATGTATGTTTAACTACAATATTCCATACATAATCCCCATGTAGAAAAATAATTATATGCATATTCTTATGAGAAATGGGTTAAATAGGTTACTATGTAGATTTTAAAACAGTATTCCACCCATAATCCCTATGTAGAAAATAATTATATGCATATTCTTACCAGAACTATGTTGAATAGGTTCCTATGTATATTTATAGACAATATTCCACCCATAATCCCCATGTAGAAAAATAATTATATGCATATTCTTATCAGAAATGGGTTAAATACGTTCCTATGTATATTTATAAACAATATTTCACCCATAATCCCCATGTAGAAAAATAATTATATGCATATGCTTATCAGAAATTGGTTAAATAGGTTCCTATGTATATTTTAAAACAGTATTCCACCCATAATCCCTATGTAGAAAAATAATTATATGCATCTTCTTATCAGAAATGGGTTAAATAGGTTACTATGTATATTTATAAACAATATTCCACCCATAATCCCCATATAGACAAATAATTATATTCATATTCTTATCAGAAATGGGTTAAATTGGTTCCTATGTATATTTATAAACAATATTCCACCATAATCCCCATATAGAAAAATAATTATATGCATATTCCTATCAGAAATTGGTTAAATAGGTTCCTATGTATATTTATAAACAAATTCCACCAATAATCCCCATGTAGAAAAATTATTATATGCATATTTTTATCAGAAATTGGTTAATTAGTTTCCTATGTATATTTATAAGCAATATTCCACCCATAACCCCATATAGAAAAATAATTATATGCATATTCATATCAGAAATAGGTATAATATGTTGCTATGTACATTTTTAAATATATTCCATCCATAATCCCCATGTAAAAAATAATTGTATGCATATTCTTATCAGAAATGGGTTAAATAGGTTCCTATGTATATTTATAAACAATATTCCACCCATAATCCCCATGTAGAAAAATAATTATATGCATATTCTTATCAGAAATGGGTTAAATATATTCCTATGTATGTTTAACTTCAATATTCCATCCATAATCCCGATGTAGAAAAATAATTATATGCGTATTCTTATGAGAAATGGGTTAAATAGGTTACTATGTATATTTTAAAACAGTATTCCACCCATAATCCCCATGTAGAAAAATAATTATATGCATATTCTTATCAGAAATGGGTTAAATACGTTCCTATGTATATTTTTAAACAATATTCCACCCATAATCCCCATGTAGAAAAATAATTGTATGCATATTCTTATCAGAAATGGGTTAAATAGGTTACTATGTATATTTATAAATAATATTCCACCCATAACCCCATATAGAAAAATAATTAGATGCATATTCTTATCAGAAATGGGTTAAATACGTTCCTATGTATATTTTTAAACAATACTCCACCCATAATCCCCATGTAGAAAAATAATTATATGTACATTCTTATTAGAAATGGGTTAAATAGGTTACTATGTATATTTATAAGCAATATTCCACCCATAACCCCATATAGAAAAATAATTAAATGCATATTCTTATCAGAAATGGGTTAAATATGTTCCTATGTGTATTTATAAACAATATTCAACATATAATCCCTATATAGCAATATAATTATATGCATATTCATATCAGAAATAGGTTTAATAGGTTGCTATGTACATTTTTACATGTTTAAACAATATTCCATCCATAATTCCCATGTAAAAAATAATTATATGCATATTCTTATCAGAAATGGGTTAAATAGGTTCCTATGTATATTTATAAACAATATTCCACCCATAAATCCCATGTAGAAAAATAATTATATGCATATTCTTATCAGAAATGGGCTAAATATATTCCTATGTATGTTTAACTACAATATTCTCTCAAATATAGTTTTTTTATTTTTTCCAGCTCGCCCAACCTGGGCATTGAAACAAACATTACAATACAATAAATACACACAATAGGGGGGAATCAGGGAGGGAAGGGGGGGTACACTCAAACATCATGGGGAGGGGAGGGAAGGGGGGAGGGGCACATTTCCACTTCAACCACATTTCCAATGCCCAACCTGGGCATTGAAACAAACATTACAATACAATAAATACACACAATAGGGGGGAATCAGGGAGGGAAGGGGGGGGTACACTCAAACATCATGGGGAGGGGAGGGAAGGGGGGAGGGGCACATTTCCACTTCAATATTATTAGCATGTATCCGATAATTTCTTTCAGTAAGGAGTGGACCTAGGATATCTTCGCACTCCTCTCCCCCCCACCGACCCCTGATCACCTCCCGGCCCGTCCAGGCCAAACCTCCGTGCCCGGGGGGGGGGGGGGCAGCAGACAGAACTAGAGAATACATAAAAGAGGGAGGGTGGGGGGGGAGAGGGGGAAAGAGGGGGAAGGGGGAGGGAGATGAGACAAGGATGGAGTGAGGTAGGGGGGGGGGAGAGGGGGTGCTCTGGTTGATTCAGGGCAACTCCACGTATCATGGTGACTGGTGAATTAACCTCATCACGTAGTCCTGAGGGCAATACCCTCTGAGGATAGAATAAATTGATTCCAGATTGCCCAGGTTTTTTGATATTGTTCCTGTTGGTGTCTCGCGGTGAGTACCAGGTCCTCCATTCTACCAATCTCCTCCACCCTCCGAACCCACTTCCGCCACCATTGGTGGAATTTGGCTTTTCCAATGAAGCGGGATGCACGATTTAGCGGCATTAACCAAATGGCGTACTATGGATTTTTTATATCTTTTAATTGATATCGTATTTAAATGTAAAAGGAAGAAGGCCGGGTCATTTGGGATGTTGTATTCTGTGAACCCTTGGATAGTGGCCCTGATCGTGGACCAGAAATGAGATAACTTCGAGCAGGACCAAAATACATGTAACAGCGTACCTCTCTCCACTTGGCATCTCCAGCAAAGTGCTGAGGTGTTTGGGTAGAAGGGCGCCTGAGGGGTCAGGTACCACCTCGTTAAGAGTTTATAATTGGTTTTCTGTAGTTTTGTACAGGTGGAGGATTTTAATGCTAAAGTTACCATACGCTGAGCCTGGCTCGAAGTGAACGTGCAGTTCAGGTCCTTCTCCCACTTACTTAAAAAGGTTAGATGTGTATCGTCCGTCGGGGTGATCAAAAGGTTATACATTACGGACAACGTTCTCGTAAGTACATCCTCTCTAGAGCAGTAGTCCTCCAACAAGGTCAGAGGTCTGGCGAACAACTGTGGGTTGGGTATAGTCGCGAGAAAATGTCTCAATTGTACGGATGTTCAGAATGATAACCGGAAGGGACCCGTTTGATCGCTCAGTGTCTCCACTGAAGGCCAGGAGTCATTTATTAGGAAGTGTCGTGCTTGTGTGCGTTTCATGCTAATGAAGGTATTGTTAACGTGGGGGTCTAGCCCTGGAGGAAATTGTGGATTGCCTATAATGGGATATAGCGCAGAATTAAATGTGGATAATGATTGTGAGAGGCAAGTTTGTGATCCCACCCTAAGCGACGTCCCTATCAATGGGTGCCTTTTGTCTTGTGCCCGAAGATGTTCATAGCACCATAAAGCCCCTTGCAGCGGTATTTGCATTTGGGCCTGTTCGAGATGTGTCCATAATTTAAAGTCTCGGTGACGGCACCAGTCTATAAAATCCTACCAAGGTGAACTGCCTGGTAGTATTTTTTCACATCTGGAATAGCCAGGCCTCCTGAGACTTTGGGAAGGGAAAGAAGAGCTCGAGATAGTCTTATAAATTGACTGTGTACTTTTCTAAAAAATGATGTGGGAATCGTTATTGGAAGAGCTTGTAGCAGATAGAGGAATTTAGGTAGGATACACATCTTGACCAGGTTGCATCTACCAAACCATGAATGAAGACCCTTGCACCAAGATGTCAGTAGGTTTCGTGTTTTGATTAATAAGGGGGGGAAGTTTAACTTAAAGGTAAGGTTAAGGTCCGTTGGGACTAAGGTTCCTAGGTATGTTAGGGCTGTAGATGTCCATTTGAAATTAAAACTAGAGTGGAGTGTTTGTAGTGTCTGTTGCGAAACTCCTACACTCATGGCCTCCGATTTGTTATAATTGATTCTAAGATTGGAAATAGTACCGTATTCCTCGAATTCCCTGAGGAGGTTTGGGAGAGATATAGTCGGGTTTGAGAGGGAAAACATCACCGTTACTCCTTGTATGTCTGGGTTATTTCTAATTTTACACAAAAAAGGTTCTAGTGAAATTGCAAAGAGGAGGGGGGACAATGGGCACCCCTGTCTCGTCCCATTTGTAATTTGGAAAGGGTCTGATAGGATTCCGTTCACTTTAACCTGCGCGGAGGGGGTCTGGTATATTTGGGTGATCCATCCCATCATCTTCTCTCCTAGCCCTAGATGCCTAAGGACTGCAAACATATATCCCCAGTTGACCCTATCAAATGCCTTTTCTGCGTCCGTGTTGATAAACACTGAGGGTGTATGAGTCTGAGTGGCTACGTGTATCAGGTTTAGGACTTTAGTGGTACTGTCTCTAGCTTCCCTAGTGGGGATGAAGCCCACTTGGTCTAAATGTACTAGGGACTGCACATGTTGGGCTAATCGGGTCGCTAGAATCTTAGTAGGGAAATGGGTTTAATAGGGAAATGGGTCTATAGCTATTACAGAGTAATGGATCCTTGCCATCTTTGGGTATGACCGTAATATGTGCCCGCGTGGTGTCGTTTCTGCCTTCTGCCCTATCTCGTTAAAAAAGGATATCATGTGTTGACTGAGGGACGGGAAAAGTGTTTTGTAGTATGTAAGGGTAAGGCCATCAGGTCCCGGAGCTTTACCAGGCTTGGTCGACTTAAGGGCTACTGTCAGTTCTTCTGGCGTTATTGGAATCTCCAATTCCGCTACTTTTTCAGGTGTTAAGGTAGGTATCTGGCTGGATAACAAGTATGCCTCAATCCGGGCTTGTGCATTGGGGAGGTTTGGTAAGTTGTATAGGGTTTCATAATAGTCTTTGAAAGAGTTGGCTATCTGACTTGGAAGACTGACTTTCGTGTCTGTGGTAGTTTTGATGTGGGGAATGTATGTCTGCATCCTCAAGTCCTTAACTGCCCTAGCGAGGATCCGTCTGCATTTGTCTCCTGATTCATAAGAAATGAGGCGACACCTTTGCAGCGCTGCTTTTGCTTTATATCCGAGGATGTCATTTATTTGACTACGGATGTTATTAAGTTCAGCCTCCACCAGGGGATCAGGCGAGATTTTGTGTTGTGATGCAGTGATGTGGAGTTTGTTGAGGAGTAAGTCCAACTGTTTCCTATTCTCTCTCTTTATGCGTGCCCCGTGTTTTATGAATATCCCCCTGATCACCGCCTTATGGGCCTCCCACACTGATCCCGGGGCGCAGTCTGCTGTCTTGTTCGTGGAGAAATAGTATTTTAGTTCCCTATTCACTTCCTCAAGGACTTCCGGTCTTTGTAAAAGGCTTTCGTTTAGTCGCCAGAAAGGGGTTTTATTTGTGAGGTTATTGCTTAGCGCATAGGTTAGAGTTATAGGAGCATGATCTGACCATGTCCTCTGGCATATAGTTGATTACCGAACCGCGTGCAGTTGGCCATGTGGGATAAGGAAGTAATCTATCCTCGTATGAAGTTTGTGGGGGGGGAGTAGAACGTATAGTCTCGTTCGCCCGGGTGTTGGAGGCGCCATACGTCGATCAGTTGAATTTCATGTAGGGCTTTGGTGATGCGTTTACGGGCTTTAATCGAAATAGAGGATGATCACGAGGAGGTGTCTATTGATGGGGTTAAGGGTGTGTTAAAATCCCCCCCTAATATCAGTTGGCCTTCTTGGAAGTTAGCTAGTTTGGATAAAATTTGTTGCATGAACGCGTCTTGGCCGTCATTTGGGGCGTATATGGTCGCTAACGTCAGGGGCACTTCTCCAATGAGACCTTTAATGAATGTATATCTGCCCTCCTTATCTACTAAGATATCACGGAGGGTCCATTGTATTTTACTTGATAGGAGGATGGATGTTCCTCTGGATTTAGTTTTGTTGGTAGAATTATAGGCTAGCGGGAAGAATCTATTCTTAAGGACTGGCAATTTGTCCTCCTTAAAATGGGTTTCCTGAATAAAGGCTATGTCGGCCTGGGCTCGTCTCAATTCAGTCATCAAGATACGTCTTTTTTCCGGCGTGTTAAGGCCTTTCGCATTAACCGAGAATATTTGTAGTCTGTCCATCCTCAACCAGAGCACGGGGGGGGAAGGTAAAGGAGAGAGGGGGGGGAAGGTGGGCACCTGCTTTAGATTGAAGAGTAAAAGTGACCTCTAACTTATATCTGGGGAACTGCGGTTATCTCAGTATATTGGTTTGGTGGGAGCAGGGGAAAAGACAAACAATAAAATGGGGGGAGGGGGGAAAACTACTACAGCAAGCGAGATGCTTGCGTTGCACGTCACTGCCTATAACAGACACGTGACGTGCTGGCCTATGTGGGGGAGTAACTGGAGACGGCGGAGGGGGGGTGCTCCCGACCCGTCCCGCCCAACCCGAGCCCAAGGAGTAACGTGAAAGCGTCCCCCTCGCCCCCCCCACCCAAGCCCCCCCAGACGCCCCCCGGAGGAGGCGCCCGCGGGGAGGGCGGAGAGGGGAAGGGAGGACAGCGGTCCCACACCCATGGTCTCCATTTGGAACGTTTCTACATGTGTGAAATTATCCGCGCTGGGCATGGCGGTGTGAGAGAGAGGGCCGGTGCGTCATGACCCAGCGTAGGAAGTTACAGGCCAGGGGCCAGTCAATAGCCTGCAAATCCCCGATGTACCTGTAATCTTGTTTAACATATCTCCTAAGACAACATAACATGAACTGTGTAAACCACTGTATAGCAGATATATATTATCTCTAAAAAACCCAGTAAAGAAAAGAAAACAAATCAACATTGGGACATTATCGTCCTTATACCGTGCTTAGAGTGTCCCTGAATGCAGAGGGAAAATGGGTGGGGGAGGAAGTCTTATCAACGACCATAACTGTTCTCATCATGTAACCAGTAGCTATATCCTGGGTGAGAAATGTCTGGAGTACAGTTCCTTTAGAGGCGATGGTAGGGTAGTGAGAAATCCCCTCTCTCAGTCTGAGAGGTGTCTTGGCGTTGAACTGATACTTCCAAAGTTCTGGCAGTGTAGTTCCAAAAAAGGGGGGGTCTATGGACCTCAGCCAGGCAAAACTATATAGTGATAGAGAATCTCTGATAGCAGGGGAAGGGAATAAATCCCTCATGACTCACGTGTCCCATCTGGAGTAGGTGGTCGAGATCTCCGTCGCTGTCTTTGTGGTCTTGGTTGGAGGTTCCTCTGTGAAGACTGTGGGCCGGATCGTCCTCTTGTTTGTGGAAGGAATGTCAGCCAGTTCGGGATCTGGAAGGGGGGTGTCTCCAGGAACGCAGAGAGGGCCGGAAGGTCTCTCGGGGAGCGGAGCTGGAATGCTTGTTGCCCTTTTTTAAAGAGCACTGACAGGGGATATCCCCATCGGTATGTGGCCCCCTGCCGGCGGGCTGTCTCAAGCACCGGTTGGAGTATGGCTCTGCGTTGCAGGGTGGCTCGGGAAACATCTGGCAGTATCTCCGTCAAAGTCTACGTCCCCCGCCTCCCATGCTCGGCGGATGATCGTTTCTTTGTGGGAGTAATGATGGAGGCGGCATATAACATCCCTTGGTCTGCTTGGGTCCTGCGATTTAGGGCCCAGCGCTCGGTGAATTCGATCGAACTCCAAGGTTTGCGGGAGCTGGTCTCCTGGAAGCTTGCTGAAGATGGCTACTGCGGTGGCGGCAAGATCTTCTTGCCCTGTCGCCTCTGGGAGGCCGTGTAGACGGAGATTGTTGCGTCTACTTCGGTCCTCCATTTCCTCCTGGTGCAGTTGGAGCATTGTAGCGGCGTCTACATGGGCTTCCTGGAGGTGTTCCAAGTCGGAGACTCTGCGTTCTAGGTCTGATACCGAGGTCTCTCCCGCTGTCAATCTGGTGGAGAGTGAGCTCAGTTCACTGTTCACTTTCTGCATGTGTTGTGCTTCTAAGCGGTCAATGAGTGATTCGATGTCCGCTTTAGTGGGGAGAGCTCTAAGAAGTGTCCATATCTCTGCACTTCCCTCGGCACCCCCTGAACCCAGCAAGGGGGGGAGGGTCCCTGAGCCTGACTGCAGGGCAGCTGGGACGTCCGAGTAGGAGTCTGAGTCCATAGATGCAGCCGGGGACGCCGGATGGCTCCTCCGGGTCTCACTCACCCCTCCACGTGTCTCCGCCATCTCAGATTCCAGAGGGGGGTCCAGGGCTGAGTCAGAAAGTGGTCTAAAGTGCCTCCTGTGTCTTTTGTTTTCGCTGGTTTGGCACTCCCTCCTGTTCTCCTTCTCTTAGAGTACATGCCTCGTTCATCGGGTGTGTTTTAGATCATAATTGGCACGGTCAGCCGGGACGGAGTCGGGAGCTCAGAGGAGAAGCGTCCTCACCTCGCCATGTCCAGGCCACGCCCGTAACTACAATATTCTATCCATAATCCCCAATGTAGAAAAATAATTATATGCATATTCTTATGAGAAAAGGGTTAAATAGGTTACTATGTATATTTATAAACATATTCCACCAATAATCCCCATGTAGAAAAAGAATTATATGCATATTCTTATCAGAAATGCTTTAATGAGGTTCCTATGTATATTTATTAACAATATTCCTCCCATAAACCCATATAGAAATATAATTATATTCATATTCTTATCAGAAATGGGTTAAATTGGTTCCCATGTATATCGATAAACAATATTTCACCATAATCCCCATATAGAAAAATAATTATATGCATATTCCTATCAGAAATTGGTTAAATAGGTTCCTATGTGTATTTATAAACATATTCCACCAATAATCCCCATGTAGAAAAATAATTATATGCATATTTTTTTATCAGAAATGGGTTAATTAATTTCCTATGTATATTTATAAGCAATAGTCCACCCATAACCCTATATAGAAAAATAATTATATGCATATTCTTATCAGAAATGGGTTAAATACGTTCCTATGTATATTTATAAACAATATTCAACACATAACCCCTATATAGCAATATAATTATATGCATATTCATATCAGAAATAGGTTTAATATGTTGCTATGTACATTTTTAAACAATAGTCCATCCATAATCCCCATGTAAAAAAATAATTATATGCATATTCTTATCAGAAATTGGTTAAATAGGTTCCTATGTATATTTACAAAACACTGGCCACCGCCCACACCCATAACTGGCCTTCACAGTAAGGAGCACATGGAGGGCATATACATATAAGACAAAGACAATTCCATAGCTCAACTCACCAACCAGTCTGCTGACCAACCAAATTAGCCTGTCTAACCGTCTAACAGACGGTTAGACAGGCTAATTTGGTTGGTCAGCAGACTGGTTGGTGAGTTGAGCTATGGAATTGTCTTTGTCTTATATGTATATGCCCTCCATGTGCTCCTTACTGTGAAGGCCAGTTATGGGTGTGGGCGGTGGCCAGTGTTTTGTTACTGTACGTAAATTTGGGTCGGGGACACACTGGACACCTTTGCTGCCATTGTGCTTTTGCTGGGGGTCCAGTGTGCTCCTGTCCCTTTAAGGGGGCTTGGGCCGCCTCCAGGCTCACCTGCCTACACCTATCCATTCAATGCATGTGCTTCCACTGTGGAGACACTTATAAATTTAGTAGTGTTAGGACTGCAAGTATACAGGGTGCCTTGACGAGGCCTTGCAGCTTTCACATGCGTTTGCAAATGTGTGCTAACTAAACCCCTGCTTTTAACAGACGGTTAGACAGGCTAATTTGGTTGGTCAGCAGACTGGTTGGTGAGTTGAGCTATGGAATTGTCTTTGTCTTATATGTATATGCCCTCCATGTGCTCCTTACTGTGAAGGCCAGTTATGGGTGTGGGCGGTGGCCAGTGTTTTGTTACTGTACGTAAATTTGGGTCGGGGACACACTGGACACCTTTGCTGCCATTGTGCTTTTGCTGGGGGTCCAGTGTGCTCCTGTCCCTTTAAGGGGGCTTGGGCCGCCTCCAGGCTCACCTGCCTACACCTATCCATTCAATGCATGTGCTTCCACTGTGGAGACACTTATAAATTTAGTAGTGTTAGGACTGCAAGTATACAGGGTGCCTTGACGAGGCCTTGCAGCTTTCACATGCGTTTGCAAATGTGTGCTAACTAAACCCCTGCTTTTAACAGACGGTTAGACAGGCTAATTTGATTGGTCAGCAGACTGGTTGGTGAGTTGAGCTATGGAATTGTCTTTGTCTTATATGTATATGCCCTCCATGTGCTCCTTACTGTGAAGGCCAGTTATGGGTGTGGGCGGTGGCCAGTGTTTTGTTACTGTACGTAAATTTGGGTCGGGGACACACTGGACACCTTTGCTGCCATTGTGCTTTTGCTGGGGGTCCAGTGTGCTCCTGTCCCTTTAAGGGGGCTTGGGCCGCCTCCAGGCTCACCTGCCTACACCTATCCATTCAATGCATGTGCTTCCACTGTGGAGACACTTATAAATTTAGTAGTGTTAGGACTGCAAGTATACAGGGTGCCTTGACGAGGCCTTGCAGCTTTCACATGCGTTTGCAAATGTGTGCTAACTAAACCCCTGCTTTTAACAGACGGTTAGACAGGCTAATTTGGTTGGTCAGCAGACTGGTTGGTGAGTTGAGCTATGGAATTGTCTTTGTCTTATATTTCCTATGTATATTTATAAACAAATTCCACCAATAATCCCAATGTAGAAAAATAATTATATGCATATTTTTATCAGAACTGGGTTGAATAGGTTCCTATGTATATTTATAAACAATATTCCACCAATAATCCCTATGTAGAAAAATAATTATATGCATATTCTTATCAGAAATGCTTTAATTAGGTTCCTATGTATATTTATATACAATATTCCACCCATAACCCCATATAGAAAAATAATTATATGCATATTCTTTTCACAAATGGGTTAAATAGGTTCCTATGTATAATTATAAACATTTTTCCACCATAATCCCTATATAGAAAAATAATTATATGCATATTCTTATCAGTAATGGGTTAAATAGGTTCCTATGTATATTTATAAACAATATTCCACCCATTATCCCCATGTAGAAAAATAATTATATGCATATTCTTATCAGAAAGGGGTTAAATAGGTTCCTATGTATATTTATAAACAATATTCCACCCATAATCCCCATGTAGAAAAATAATTATATGTATATGTATATGTGTTAGTGGGACAAATAGTCACCCATGATTTGTGTCAGTGGAAAGAATATTGTGATAGTAGGAGAAATAGTACTGCATTTTTGGTGTCATTGTTAAGAATAGTGAGCCATCATTGGGAGGTATAGTCAACTATCATTGTTGTCTGTGGAATGAACAGTGAAACATCATTGGTGTCAATATGAAAAATACTACCACGTTATTGGTGTCGGTGGAAGGAATATGAATGAATCAATGATTGAATGATTTGTATAGCGCTGCACATGCGAACTGAATCACCTGGTCCACAGCAAAATATCAGTGAGACGTTTTACATGGTTGAGGAAAACGTCAGGTTACATTACCTTACTTGGACAGTTTTCGAAGACTGGGAAATTGCTTAAACTCTGAAAATGTAACATTTGTCAAGATAGTGAATTTGCATTACACGATCCTAATCCACTGGTCCACAGCAAAATATCAGTGAGACATTTTACATGGTTGAGGAAAACGTCAGGTTACACAATATATATAAAAGCCCTGATAATAGTGAGTTGGTTGCGAGACATGTTAAGAGTGTTATCACATTAGGTATTTATTAGGATGCATTTTCTTTAAACATATCAAATATAACATTGAGACAACATTACTCCTTGATAATTTAAATCGGTTTCTTTAACCAAATTAATAGGCAGTAGCCTATTAATGTTTTTTTAGAGATAGTTGCATTATTTGTTGAGCTAAAGATAAACATAAAATAGAGCAGATTGTAATCAAAGCCGTAAATCGGTTTATAGAGATCGTTACAATCTGTATTTCACAAGCAAATTGTCATTGGATAATGACATTGGACAATTAGATGTAAGATAGGTCGCAAAATATAGCAATAATCTCTTATAAGATAAGCTGTTGAACAAGGTATTGCAATTGCAACTATCAGAGTGAGCATTGCATTTCGTCTTATCGTATTGGTAACTATTTGTCCGACAATATAAACGTGAGAGCTGCAACTTTATCTCAATGTTCGGTGTTATCCTGACTTTATTTATGATAATGCATAAGTATTTAGAATTACGTTATTGAGATTGAGCAAGCAGAGAAGGAGAAGATGTATTCGGAGATGTGCCAGATTTAGAGTAATGCAACAAATACTCAGCCAGTGAGCGAAAAAGTACCCATCATTGGTGTCAGTTGGAGGAATACTGATGAATGAATAGTAGTAGTGTGTCAGATAAAGTCACACAATATTTAGCAGGAATTTAGGAAAACCAGTGGGCATTTTTATATTTTTGAGAGATAGAATAAGATAGAGATAGATTTAAGATAGAATCTCGGAATAGCAATGAGATCAAATTGTGTGATAATTGCTGCATCAACATAGCACTGATAGCACCTAAATGTGAAATTGCATTACACAATCCGTTTTCCCTGGTTTAGCAAATCAGCAAAATATCACTGTACAAGTATATAAGCGAAAAATATTAGTGAGTGGTTTGCGAGAAATGTCAAGGAGGTTGACACGGTATACATGGATTATTTGATGTGGATTTTAAATAGATGCATAAAACATATCAAGTATAGCAGTGAGACGGAATAACACTTGCTGAGAGACAGGTTTAAGCGCAAGTTGCTAGTTGTTAGCTGTTAGTTGCGCTAGTGAGATATTTGTCCATATAAATTCCAAAATTATTACAACAGAAAGTCGGTAATGTGATGAGATGATTTCTGCATAACACAAAATAGAGCACACTTTAGCACATCGTGAGTCGGTTTTGTTTCAAGCAAATTTTTAGTATATCTTACATTAAATATACGATAAGGTTGCATTCATGCTAAATATAGTAAGACTAGAAGATAGCTGTTGCACCGTAATATCAGGTTATATTGCACTATAAAAATCAGGATCAGGATTAGCCCTGAGATAGCTGATATAAATTAAGTGACTATATTGCATTAAAAGAGTAAAAAAAAAAAGAGAAATACGGTTTACCTTAGATGTCAGACATTGCGGTGTTTAAGTAAAACGGTTTGACTTGGATTCGAATAATTCTTAAATAAGAACAGCAGTGAGACAAGCCCCACATGTTAGACGGTTTGAATTGGATTCAAACTAGTTGAATAATTCTTAAATTAGCACAAGTGAGGCAAGCCCGATTTTTTCACTTACTTTTAAGATAGAAGACTTTAGGTGTTTTCATAGCTTACTTGAGAGTTTTCATTAGCTTAGTTAATATAATTAAATTATGTTCAAAATACCAATATTAATATTGGACAATATTTTAATGGCTGAGTAACGATATTACAAACGAATAGAAACCATCTCAAGCCTATACCGATATTGTGCTCTATTTGTGTTTTTCTCTTTCTCTTTGCTATTCCGACATTCTGTCTTCATTTGAGTATTGGCAACTATGTCTCCAACAGTATAAACCGTGAGCCCTGTAACTTTATCGCAAAGAATATATACTGGTCCATGTTATTCTGACTTTTAGTTGTGCAACACACTCATTACGTTAATGCGACTATTCCTAAACCGATGTAAACCTCAATCTTACATCTTTATGTAAACACACACATTTTTATCAGGGCTTTTCTAAACCAGTGAGAGAAATAGTACCCCATTGTTGGTGTGAGTGGGAGGACATCATTGGTATCAGTAAAGGAACTTAAAGATGTCAGTGTGATTGGTGTTGTTGTTGGTGTCAGTGGAAGGAATATTTAAATCATCATTTGTGGAAGGAATAATGACTCATCAGCGTTGTTGGTTCTCAATGGAAGGAATAATCATTGGTGCCAGTTCTCTAACTGTGACCCATCATTGGTGTCAGTGGAAAGATTAGTAACCCATTAGTGACCATTGGTGTCATTGGGAGAAATAGTAACCGTTTGTTAGTGTCAGTGGTAGAAATAGTGAACACATCATTGGTGTGAGTGGAAGGAACAGTTACCCATTCATTGGTGTCAGAAGAAGGAACAGTGACCCATCATTGGTGTCAGTGGGAGAAATAGTGACCCATCATTGGTGTCAGTGTGAGAAATAAACCCACATTTTTGGTGTCAGTGGGATGAATAATGAATGATCATTGGTATCAGAAATGGGTTGAATACGTTCCTATGTATATTTATAACCAATATTCCACCCATAATCCCCATATAGAAAAATAATAATATGCATATTCTTATTAGAAATGGGTTAAATAGGTTACTGTGTATATTTATAAACAATATTCCACCAATAATCCCCATGTAGAAAAATAATGATATGCATATTCTTATCAGAAATGCTTTAATTAGGTTCCTATGTATATTTATAAACAATATTCCACCCATAACCCCGTATAGAAAAATAATTAAAAGCATATTCTTATCAGAAATGGGTTAAATAGGTCCCTATGTAAAATTATAAACATTTTTCCACCATAATCCCTATATAGAAAAATAATTATATGCATATTCTTATCAGAAACGGGGATTATGGGTGGAATATTGTTTATAAATATACAGTAACCTATTTAACCCATTTCTGATAAGAATATACATATATTTATTTTTCTACATGGGGATTATGGGTGGAATATTGTAGTTAAACATACATAGGAATATATTTAACCAATTTCTCATAAGAATATGCATATAATTATTTTTTTACATGGGGAATTTTGGTGGAATATTGTTTATAAACATACAAAGGACCCTGTTTAACCAATTTCTGATAAGAATATGTATATCATTATTTTTCTACATGGGGATTATGGGTGGAATATTGTTTATACATATACATAGGAACCTATTTAAACCATTTCTGATAAGAATATGCATATAATTATTTTTCTACATGGGGATTATGGGTGGAATACTGTTTTAAAATATACATAGTAACTTATTTAATCCATTTCTCATAAGAATATGCATATAATTATTTTTCTATATGGGGTTATGGGTGGAATTTTGCTTATAAATATACATAGTAAACTAATTAACCCATTTCTGATAAAAATATGCATATAATTATTTTTCTACATGGGGATTATTGGTGGAATGTGTTTATAAATATACATAGTAACCTATTTAACCAATTTCTCATAAGAATATGCATATAATTATTTTTCTACATGGGGATTATGGATGGAATATTGTAGTTAAACATACATAGGAATATATTTAACCCATTTCTGATAAGAATATGCATATAATTATTTTTCTACATGGGATTTATGGGTGGAATATTGTTTATAAATATACATAGGAACCTATTAAACATATTTCTGATATGAATATGCATATAATTATATTGCTATATAGGGATTATATGTTGAATATTGTTTATAAATACACATAGGAACATATTTAACCCATTTCTGATAAGAATATGCATATAATTATTTTTCTATATGGGGTTATGGGTGGAATATTGCTTATAAATATACATAGGAACCTATTTAAACCATTTCTGATAAGAATATGCATATAATTATTGTTTTACATGGGGATTATGGATGGAATATTGTTTAAAAATGTACATAGCAACATATTAAACCTATTTCTGATATGAATATGCATATAATTATATTGCTATATAGGGATTATATGTTGAATATTGTTTATAAATATACATAGGAACATATTTAACCCATTTCTGATAAGAATATGCATATAATTATTTTTCTACATGGGGAATATAGTGGAAAATTGTTTATAAATATACATAGGAACCTATTTAACCCATTTCTGATAAGAATATACATATAATTATTTTTCTACATGGGGATTATGGGTGGAATATTGTAGTTAAACATACATATTAATATATTTAACCAATTTCTCATAAGAATATGCATAGAATTATTTTTTTACATGGGGAATTTTGGTGGAATATTGTTTATATAATATATCTTATCAGAAATGGGTTAAATAGGTTCCTATGTATATTTTTAAACAATATGCATTATTATTATATAGTATTATATGCATATTCTTATCATAAATGGGTTAAATATATTCCTATGTATGTTTAACTACAATATTCCATCCATAATCCCCATGTAGAAAAATAATTATATGCATATTCTTATGAGAAATGGGTTAAATAGGTTACTATGTATATTTTAAAACAGTATTCCACCCATAATCCCCATGTAGAAAAATAAGTATATGCATATTCTTATCAGAAATAGTTTAAATAGGTTCCTATGTATATGTATAAACAATATTCCACCCATAAACCCCATGTAGAAAAATAATGATATACATATTCTTATCAGAAATTGGTTAAATAGGGTCCTATGTATGTTTAATTACAATATTCCATCCATGATCCCCATGTAGAAAAATAATTATATGCATATTCTTATGAGAAATGGGTTAAATAGGTTACTATGTATATTTTAAAACAGTATTCCACCCATAATCCCCATGTAGAAAAATAATTATATGCATATTCTTATGAGAAATTGGTTAAATATATTCCTATGTATGTTTAACTACAATATTCCACCCATAATCCCCATGTAGAAAAATAATAATATGTATATTCTTATCAGAAATGGGTTAAATAGGTTACTATGTATATTTATAAACAATATTCCACCCATAATCCCCATGTAGAAAAATAATAATATGTATATTCTTATCAGAAATGGGTTAAATAGGTTACTATGTATATTTATAAACAATATTCCACCCATAATCCCCATGTAGAAAAATAATTATATGCATATTCTTATCAGAAATGGGTTAAATAGGTTCCAATGTATATTTATAAACAATTTTCCACTATAGTCCCCATGTAGAAAAATAATTATATGCATATTCTTATCAGAAATGGGTTAAATATGTTCCTATGTGTATTTACAAACAATATTCTACATATAAACCCTATATAGCAATATAATTATATGCATATTCATATCAGAAATAGGTTTAATATGTTGCTATGTACATTTTTAAACAATATTCCATCCATAATCCCCATGTAAAACAATAATTATATGCATAATCTTATCAGAAATGGGTTAAATAGGTTCCTATGTATATTTATTTTTTTTTTTTAAATCTTTATTTAGGGAAAGCAGATTATACATCAATGCAGTGAGTCAAACATACTCATCAGTTTTTACAGCTGTACTTAGGCTATTACATTAGCTTGTCAGATAAGTCATTGTACAGTGTTTGGGTATCAATTAAGGTTACATTTCAACTATAACAATATAACTGCGCTCAAAAATTCAGCAGTAACTATATGTGCCATTTGACCGGGGCCGCACAGAGTACCCCCTGGTCCAGAGGACCTGTAAAACCATTCCATCAGAGTGGGCTTGTCCCTCTATGTACGGTCACTATGCTCGTGCCTATGATGTGCTGATCCCAAACGTCATACTTTTTATGAAAAATGGTTATTTTTACTGCAATCCGGGGGAATTTTGTCATTTTAAGGAAAAAAGAGAAAGGGTGACACCATAGGTGTCAATGGGGGGAAAGCTATGAAAGGAAGTATAGGCAGAAATATAGGAGTGGAGAGGAGGGGAGAAGGGGAGGTTCCGACAAGGCCGACGGTCCAGGGCCCCAATCCTCCCCTGAGTAGGTCTTATATTCGTCCGAAAAACGGAACAGGTCCCAGTGCATCCAGCGAGTATTATGCTCCTCCTCTCTTTCCCCTAGGGCAGCTGTAAGTTGTTCCATTTGCTGAATATCGCAGGGATCGCTGCTTCCATACACTGGGTATACACGCCCTGGCCGCATTCAGAAGGTGCTTCAGTAGCGATTTACGGTATCGCTTACCAGATACGGGGGTTAGGTTTAAGAATATTGCTGCCGGGTTATCCTGAAGCGATACATCCGTAAGCCTGTAAATGATCTCCAGGACCTGTCTCCAGAAGGGAGTCAGAACTGGACACTCCCAGAAAATATGGAGCAGTGTGCCAGTCTGTGTGTTACATCTCCAACATAGAGGACTGTGATCTGGGAATATGGACGCTAAGATAGATGGAGTTCTGTACCAACGCGTTAATATTTTGTATGTGATTTCTTGGTATCTGCTGCATAAGGAGGACTTATGAGCAAAAAAGAGTATTCGATTCTTTTGGTCTTCTGTGAATGTCATATTAAGGTCTCTTTCCCACTTCTTCAGGTAGGAAGGGTCATTTTGAGATGTGTGGGTAAGTAATATGTTGTATGAATAAGAAAGGGTTTTCCGTATTGGTCCATCACCTAGGCACAAGTCATCGACAGATGAAGGCTCCCTCCGGGAGGGATCTGAGGAAGTGGGAGAGTTGCGAGATCCTCCATCTACCCAAGATGGAGGTATTAAAACTGGGATAAATGTCTGAGGGGTCTCTCCAATCAGAGGGACCTAGGAAAGAGGAGGCTCTGACTATGTTCTGGTCCGGGTGTAGTCGGAAGGATCTATCGGAGATTCCCGGTAAGAAGTCCGGATGACCTATTATAGGCGTTAGAGGGCAGGGAAAACTAGGTGTTTCCGCTAGTCTAGAGTATCTATGCATTTCCTTTAGAGTGGGTTCAATCAGTGGGTGGGATAAAGACAGTCCAGAGAGACTGGTCCCACCATGGTAGGCCCGAAAGGGGAAACTGCACTGCTTCCTGTTCCAAGCAAACCCATAGCTTATGGTGTGAGTGTCTGCACCAGTCTACTACTCTGTTCATGTGTACTGCTGTGTTATAAAGGGCTGGGTCCGGAAGACCGACCCCTCCTCTAAGCTTTGACCGCTGTAATAAAGGTCTATTGAGTCGCGAAGACTTGCCCTGCCAAACGTAATTGATGAAGATCGAGTGTAGTTTGCGGAAAAAGTTTTGAGGAATCCCAACCGGTAAAGCTTGTAAGAGATAAAGCAGCCGCGGCATAATATTCATCTTTTAAGACGTTACATCTACCAAACCAGGAAACTGCCAGGATCTAAGGAGAAAATATTCAGGAGGGGCTGAAAGTTAAGCTGGTAAATGAGATGTAAATCAGAAGGTATTCTTGTACCTAAATATTGGATAGCCTGAGGGGACCACCGGAAAGGAAAATTGCCGCTAAGTCGAGTCAGAGCGGTAGGGGAGAGGGAAACATTAAGCGCCTCCGATTTTTGCAGATTAATTTTAAAATTTGACAGTTCCCCGTACTGACGTATTGCCGATAAGAGTACAGGGAGGGAGGTGTGTGGCTCTGAGATGTAGAACAGCAGATCGTCTGCGTATGCCGCTATTTTATGGTGATATGTGTTCGTTTCTAGTCCTCTGATGTCTGGGTTGAGTCTGATGTGTTGTAAGAGGGGTTCTAAAGAGATAATAAAGAGGAGCGGGGAGAGTGGGCACCCTTGTCTTGTGCCGTTACTTATTTTAAAAGGGTTGGAAGTCACTCCGTTTACTCTAACTGTTGCTGTGGGGGAGGAGTAGATGGCAGAGATCCAAGACAGAGATTCCAAGGCTTCGCAGGGTGGCCAGAAGAAAAGTCCAGTCCACCCTGTCAAACGCCTTCTCAGCGTCCGTGGATAACAGGATGAACGGGGTATTAAGACGTTTGACTCCCGCCACTACATCTATCGTTCTTGTGGTGTTATCTCGCGCTTCTCTGTTCCGGATAAAACCGACCTGGTCCAGGGGGATTATGCGTTGGAGGACATGTCCCAGTCGCTCGGCTAGGATCTTCGTGAACAGCTTTAGGTCACCATTAAGTAAGGAGATCGGTCTGTAACTTGCGCAAAGGAGTGGATCCTTCTCTGGCTTAGGAATGACCGATATGCTGGCTAGTAGAAGGTCTGGAGGCATGGCATGATTATCTAGTATAGCGTTGAAGGCCGTAACAAAATGAGATGCTAACTGAGTTTGGAAAGTTTTATAATAGTAGTTTGTAAAGCCATCAGGGCCAGGCGCCTTCCCTCTTGGAGAACCTTTCAAGGCGCTCGTGAGTTCGTCCACTGTTATCGGCTGTGAAAGCATTGCCACTTCATCCTGATTAAGAGTAGGCAGGTTTGCCGCTGCAAGGTAAGTCTCTATGGCCTCCGAGCTGTCCTGGGGCCTAGACTGTAAATTATAAAGGGCTTCATAGAAGGCACGGAAAGATTCTGCCATGTCCTTGGAAACATGAATTTTGGATCCCGTGGGGGTAGATAAAGCGGGTATGTAGGCTTTGTTACATTGGGTACGTATGGCGTTCGCCAAAGTCCTACTACATTTGTCACCATATTCATAGAAGGTTCTGCGTGCCTTCAACAGTATGTTTTTAGATTGAAAAAGGGAATATTCCCTGATTTGTTCTCTAATATTAGTTACTTCTGCTTCTAGGGCCTTATCTGGGTGGTTTTTATGGCGTTTTTCACAGTCATGGAGTTTAGCCATTAGTTCTGATAGTGCTTTCGCCCTTGCTACCTTAAGCCTGTGGCCATGTTTGATGAGTATACCTCTTATGTAGCACTTGTGTGTGGACCAGATAGTGAGAGGGTTAAGGACAGAGTTCCTGTTTGTCTCGAAGAAGAGCTTCAATTCTCTTATAACATCGGTTTTAACCTCTTGGTCTTGAATAAGGGACTCGTTTAGTCGCCACGTTGCGGGCCTAGGGTTAATGTTATAGATATCATGGCATGGTCTGAAAGTGCTATATGTCCGATCTGAGCCCTAGATACCAGTGGGATCGTGGCGTGAGGTACCAGGAAGAGATCTATCCTAGAATATGAGCCATGAACTGCCGAAAAAAAGGTATAGTCCCTCTCTTGTGGGTGGAGGATACGCCAGATGTCAACCAATCGGTGGGAGTGCAGTAAATCTCTGATCTGGTTTCGTAATCTCTGGGACAAGGCCGAGGAACCCGTCGACGAGTCTTTACGGGGATCCATGGTGAGATTGAGATCTCCCCCAAGCACCAGTTCCTTCTGCGAATGAGGCCAGGGTATCCACGTCTCGAGTACTGGAAGCTGATCTACATTAGGCAGGTAGAGGTTAGCAAAGGTCCAAAGATCCAACAGCTGCCAGGGTAGGGTTTTGGCTAGGAGGATACACGTGCCCTTTGATTTTGTGGAGGGCGAAACACTGTGATACACAGTTGGGAAGTGCTTGCTGTGGAGTTTTGGAATCTTATCGGCCTGGAAGTGGGTCTCTTGCAGAAATGCTACTTGAGGTCTTTGCCTCCAGAGCTCAGCGAGACAACTGGAGCGTTTTTCTGGAGCATTTAGACCCCTCACGTTCCAGGACACAAGTTTTAAAGACATGTCGAGTGGAGTGAGGCCGGACCGCCGGACCCCGCCAGGAACCTGGTCTATAGGTAGTAAGTGGGGGGGATAGAGGGGAGAGGGAGAGGAGTCTGGAGTAATAGACCTGAAGAGGGGAGAGGAGAGGTATATAATGAAAGGGGCAGGTAAGAGGAGGGTACTAAAGTAAGAAACAAGGAAGGGAAGAAGGGAGGGGGAGAAAGAGAGAGAAAAAGAAAAACTAAATCTCCAAAAGGAGGATTACTGCCTAATAAGGCAGCTAGGGCCTAGTGGGGGAAGAGGTAAGGCACTTCAGAGTTCGAGCCCCCAGATCACGGGGCTCCCCCAGCCACCCCCCAATTAGGGCGGTCCAAAAAAGGAACCGCATAATTATGGTATACTTCTCAATATAGAAATAACCCCAGAGGGGAACATAAAATAACCACATTTAAACATTTAACCATAGTAGGACTGTTAGTAAATTCAAAGCAGTCCCCAACCACACTAAGATATTGTCTTTACCCTTCCCGACTGAAGAGCCCGTTCGTTCCCCCGGGGATCGAGCCCCGAGAGAGCAAGCTGATGGCCCAGCCTCTTACTACATTATAACAAAAAAAAAAAAAAGAGGGGGGGGAGGGGGGAGTGGTAAAGGGGGGGAGGGAGGAGGCGGTGGGGTAGGGGAGGGAGGAGGGGGGAGGGGGGCGGAAGGGAGGGGGCCAATCCCGACAAAATATCAACTCTAATTAGGCTTACATTCAAACCAAAACCTCAGTATGACTGTATGCACAAAAATAAGTCAGAATGCCCGTGGGCTACAGACGCGAAACACCTGGCGGGCCGGTACTGTTTCAGACACAGAGGGACACAAAGTAGTCTTCAATCTGAAGACCTTCCTCCATACCGTATCTCCCACCAGTCTCCGCCCCCGGACCCACAGGGAGACCACATAAGGCATGACACCGTGACCAAGGTGTATCAATCATCTACCTCCTGTAGAATGAACCCCCACAGGAGGCAGAGACCCGACCGTGAGGGGGACTTTGACTGTCTGTTTTCCTGGTCACCGATCTCCAGTCCATATCCGTGAGTTTCAATTGGTCTGATCTCTTCTAATGTGCACTACCATAGTGCCTTCGATGGGCCCCCACCCTCCCTCAAGGCCGTCCAATCCAGGAGCCAACACAGTTCAGGGTCTTTCTATGGGACCAACGACCCCTGAGAACCCATGGGAGATAGTCTAAAGGGATCGAGGCTCATCTTCTGTGAGATCTAAAAAGGCCAATAAGTCAGTGGGAGATGGGTTAACGTGATCCAGATAGTGGGTGGTGGAACTTACTTGTAAAAGGGGAAGACAAAACTTGGACACTCCTTCAGTTCAAGTAACATGCCACTCAGGGGGCTCAAGGTTCGTTATCCTGAGGCGCTTGTGGTCTTCTGCGTTGAGATCGGCGATTGCGTCGAGATCTTTGAGGCCTACCAGTAGGAATCGCTGGTGCGTTATTGTGACCCGCCGGTAGAACAAACGCCAACCAGTTGGGTAGCGACATCGATGGCAGCCCGAGAGAGCTGAGAAAAGCAGGGACATCCGCGGGGTGTCGAAGAGTGTATGTACGGCCTCCCTTCCGTGCAATCAAGAGGAAGGGGTGGCCCCACTTGTAGGTGATTCCTTGATCTCCAAATTTCTCCAGTAAGGGTTTCAAGCAACGGCGCATCTGGAGTGTTCTCCGAGACACATCCGGCAGGAGAGTAATCTGTGCTCCGTCAAAGTCAATATTCCCTCTACGCCAAGCCCGTTGAAGGATGTCTTCTTTAACAGAATAATTGTGTAGACAACAAAGGATATCTCTGGGCCTGTCCTCTGTGGGGTCTCTGGGGCCAAGGGTTCTGTGAACTCTGTCGATGGCAACGGGCGTTTCTGTGGGACGTTCTAGAAAGTCATTGAATATTGCTGTTACAGTCATCTTTAGATCTGCCTGTTGGGTAGCTTCTGGCAGACCGCGAATCCTGATATTGCGCCTTCGATTGCGATTTTCCAGATCGTCTATGAAAAGGTGTAACTGTGAAATTTGGTCTGTTACCTCTTCATAAGTGGCCTGTACGGCAGAGACCCCTTGGCGGAGGGCTGAAGTGTCTGTCTCTAGAGAGGAGACTCGTTCGGTCACCTCTGCCATTTCTTGTTTAATTCCCACAATTTCCCCACGGAGAGCCGTCTCCATCCTGACTGCCACAGAGTCTAAGTCTTCTCTGGTGGGAAGTTTTTGCAGGAGCGCCCAGATGGCTCTGTCATTACTGGGCATAGACGTCTGTTCCTGTGAGGGCATAGGAGCAGCATCCAGTTGTGTCTGTGGATGCTGTGAGAAAGGCAGGGGTGCATCTAGTGCTGTACTCCGGAGCTGAGAGGGCAGTGTGCTTTGAGGGGTCCAGTGAATGGAGCTGCCAGGTTCTCCTCCCAGGCTGCTCAGGGAGGTGAGAGACAGAGAGCGGGGGAAGCAGGGGGAGGGATCGCTAGGGGGGGAGAACGGCGGCAGGTCGTTACCTCCGTGTTGCTTCTCTTCTCCTCCCGCAGGCGCGCCGCTCCCCTCCCTCGTGTCCGATGCCGGCGCCATCTTGGCTGGGTTCGGGGTGGACGCCGCTTGTTGTTTAGGAACGAGAAACCGTTCCATTCCTCCTCCGGAGTGTGCCGTTCCGCTGTGTAGCCTCCCTGTTAGTGTCTGCAGGGATCGAGAAGCAGGGATAGACGATATGTCTGTTCTGGTGGCCTGATAGGGAGCCGAGGTCCGGGAGCCCTAAGGAGATGCGGCTTCACTCCTTCATGCCGAGACCACGCCCCCCCTATGTATATTTATAAACAATATTCCACCCATAATCCCCATGTAAAAAAATAATTATATGCATATTCTTATCAGAAATGGGTTAAATATATTCCTATGTATGTTTAACTACAATATTCCATCCATGATCCCCATGTAGAAAAATAATTATATGCATATTCTTATGAGAAATGGGTTAAATAGGTTACTATGTATATTTTAAAACAGTATTCCACCCATAATCCCCATGTAGAAAAATAATTATATGCATATTCTTATCAGAAATGGTTTAAATAGGTTCCTATGTATATGTATAAACAATATTCCACCCATAATCCCCATGTAGAAAAATAATGATATACATATTCTCATCAGAAATTGGTTAAATAGGGTCCTATGTATGTTTATAAACAATATTCCACCAAAATTCCCCATGTAAAAAAATAATTATATGCATATTCTTATGAGAAATTGGTTAAATATATTCCTATGTATGTTTAACTACAATATTCCACCCATAATCCCCATGTAGAAAAATAATAATATGTATATTCTTATCAGAAATGGGTTAAATAGGTTACTATGTATATTTATAAACAATATTCCACCCATAATCCCCATGTAGAAAAAGAATTATATGCATATTCTTATCAGAAATGGGTTAAATAGGTTCCAATGTATATTTATAAACAATTTTCCACTATAGTCCCCATGTAGAAAAATAATTATATGCATATTCTTATCAGAAATGGGTTAAATATGTTCCTATGTATATTTATAAACAATATTCCACCCATAATCCCCATATAGACAAATAATTATATTAATATTCTTATGAGCAATGGGTTAAATAGGTTACTATGTATATTTATAAACAATATTCCACCCATAATCCCCATGTAGAAAAATAATTATATGCATATTCTTATCAGAAATTGGTTAAATAGGGTCCTATGTATGTTTATAAACAATATTCCACCAAAATTCCCCATGTAAAAAAATAATTATATGCATATTCTTATGAGAAATTGGTTAAATATATTCCTATGTATGTTTAACTACAATATTCCACCCATAATCCCCATGTAGAAAAATAATAATATGTATATTCTTATCAGAAATGGGTTAAATAGGTTACTATGTATATTTATAAACAATATTCCACCCATAATCCCCATGTAGAAAAAGAATTATATGCATATTCTTATCAGAAATGGGTTAAATAGGTTCCAATGTATATTTATAAACAATTTTCCACTATAGTCCCCATGTAGAAAAATAATTATATGCATATTCTTATCAGAAATGGGTTAAATATGTTCCTATGTATATTTATAAACAATATTCCACCCATAATCCCCATATAGACAAATAATTATATTAATATTCTTATGAGCAATGGGTTAAATAGGTTACTATGTATATTTATAAACAATATTCCACCCATAATCCCCATGTAGAAAAATAATTATATGCATATTCTTATCAGAAATACTTTAATTAGGTTCCTATGTATATTTATAAACAATATTCCACCCATAACCCCATATAGAAAAATAATTATATGCATATTCTTATCAGAAATTGGTTAAATAGGTTCCTATGTACATTTATAAACAATATTCCACCCATAATCCCCATATAGACAAATAATTATATTCATATTCTTATCAGAAATGGGTTAAATTGGTTCCTATGTAATATTTATAAACAATATTCCACCATAATCCCCATATAGAAAAATAATTATATGCATATTCCTATCAGAAATTGGTTAAATAGGTTCCTATGTATATTTATAAACATATTCCACCAATAATCCCCATGTAGAAAAAGAATTATATGCATATTTTTATCAGAATGGGTTAAATACGTTCCTATGTATATTTATAAACAATATTCAACACATAATCCCTATATAGCAATATAATTATATGCATATTCATATCAGAAATAGGTTTAATATGTTGCTATGTACATTCTTAAACATTATTCCATCCATAATCCCCATGTAAAAAATAATTATATGCATATTCTTATCAGAAATGGGTTAAATAGGTTCCTATGTATATTTATAAACAATATTCCACCCATAATCATCATGTAGAAAAATAATTATATGCATATTCTTATCAGAAATGGGTTAAATATATTCCTATGTATGTTTAACTGCAATATTCCATCCATAATCCCCATGTAGAAAAATAATTATATGCATATGCATATTCTTATGAGAGATGGATTAAATAGGTTACTATGTATATTTATAAACAATATTACACCTATAATCCTCATACTGAAACATATTTATATGCATATTCTTATCAGAAACGGGTTAAATAGGTTACTATGTATATTTATAAATAATATTCCACCCATAGCCCCATATAGAAAAATAATTAGATGCATATTCTTATCAGAAATGCTTTAATTAGGTTCCTATGTATATTTATAAACAATATTCCACAATTAGCCCCATATAGAAAAATAATTATATGCATATTCGTATCAGAAATGGGTTAAATAGCGTCCTATGTATATTTATAAACAATATTCCACCAATAATCACCATGTAGAAAAATAATTATATGCATTTTCTTATCAGAAATGCTTTAATTAGGTTCCTATGTATATTTATAAACAAAATTCCACCCATAACCCCATATAGAAAAATAATTAAATGCATATTCTTATCAGAAATGGGTTAAATAGGTTCCTATGTATAATCATAAACATTTTTCCACCATAATCCCTATATAGAAAAATAATTATATGCATATTCTTATCAGAAATAGGTTACATACGTTCCTATGTATTTTTATAAACAATATTCCACTCATAATCCCCATGTAGAAAAATAATTATATGCATATTCTTATCAGAAATGGGTGAAATAGGTTACTATGTATATTTAAAAACAATATTCCACCCATAATCCCCATGTAGAAAAATAATCATATACATATTCTTATCAGAAATTGGTTAAATATGGTCCTATGTATGTTTATAAACAATATTCCACCAAAATTCCCCATGTAAAAAAATAATTATATGCATATTGTTATGAGAAATTGGTTAAATATATTCCTATGTATGTTTAACTACAATATTCCACCCATAATCCCCATGTAGAAAAATAATTATATGTATATTCTTATCAGAAATGGGTTAAATAGGTTACTATGTATATTTATAAACAATATTCCACCCATAATCCCCATGTAGAAAAAGAATTATATGCATATTCTTATCAGAAATGGGTTAAATAGGTTCCTATGTATATTTATAAAGAATTTTCCACTATAGTCCCCATGTAGAAAAATATTTATATGCATATTCTTATCAGAAATGGGTTAAATATGTTCCTATGTATATTTATAAACAATATTCCACCCATAATCCCCATATAGACAAATAATTATATTAATATTCTTATCATCAATGGGTTAAATAGGTTACTATGTATATTTATAAACAATATTCCACCCATAATCCCCATGTTGAAAAATATTTATATGCATATTCTTATCAGAATTGGGTTAAATATATTCTTATGTATGTTTAACTACAATATTCCATCCATAATCCCCATGTAGAAAAATAATTATATGCATATTCTTACCAGAAATGGGTTAAATAGGTTACTATGTATATTTTAAAACAGTATTCCACCAATAATCCCTATGTAGAAAAATAATTATATGCATATTCTTACCAGAAATGGGTTAAATAGGTTCCTATGTATATTTATAAACAATATTCCACCTATAATCCCCATACTGAAACATATTGTTTTGCATATTCTTATCAGAAAGGGGTTAAATAGGTTACTATGTATATTTATAAACAATATTCCACCCATAATTCCCATGTAGAAAAAAAATTATATGCATATTCTTATCAGAAATGTGTTAAATAGGGTCCTATGTATATTTGTAAACAATATTCCACCCATAACCCCATATAGAAAAATAATTATATGCATATTCTTATCAGAAATGGGTTAAATAGGTTCCTATGTATATTTATAAACCATATTCCACCCATAATCCCCATATAGACAAATAATTATATTCATATTCTTATCAGAAATGGGTTAAATTGGTTCCTATGTATATTTATAAACAATATTCCACCATAATCCCCATATAGAAAAATATTTATATGCATATTCTTATCAAAAAATGGTTAAATAGGTTCCTATGTATATTTATAAACATATTCAACCAATAATCCCCATGTAGAAAAATAATTATATGCATATTTTTTATCAGAAATGGGTTAATTAGTTTCCTATGTATATTTATAAGCAATATTCCACCCATAACCCCATATAGAAAAATAATTATATGCATATTCTTATCAGAAATGGGTTAAATATGTTCCTATGTGTATTTATAAACAATATTCAACATATAATCCCTATATAGCAATATAATTATATGCATATTCATATCAGAAATAGGTTTAATATGTTGCTATGTACATTTTTAAACAATATTCCATCCATAATCCCCATGTAAAACAATAATAATATGCATAATCTTATCAGAAATGGGTTAAATAGGTTCCTATGTATATTTATAAACAATATTCCACCCATAATCCCCATGTAGAAAAATAATTATATGCATATTCTTATCAGAAATGGGTTAAATATATTCCTATGTATGTTTAACTACAATATTCCATCCATAATCCCCATGTAGAAAAATAATTATATGCATATTCTTATGAGAAATGGGTTAAATAGGTTACTATGTATATTTTAAAACAGTTTTCCACCCATAATCCCCATGTAGAAAAATAATTATATGCATATTCTTATCAGAAATGGTTTAAATAGGTTCCTATGTATATTTATAAGCAATATTCCACCCCTAACCCCATATAGAAAAATAATTATATGCATATTCCTATAAGAAATTGGTTAAATAGGTTCCTATGCATATTTATAAACATATTGCACCAATAATCCCCATGTAGAAAAATAATTATATGCATATTTTTATCAGAAATGGGTTAATTAGTTTCCTATGTATATTTATAAGCAATATTCCACCCATAACCCCATATAGAAAAATAATTATATGCATATTCTTATCAGAAATGGGTTAAATACGTTCCTATGTATATTTATAAACAATTTTCAACACATAATCCCTATATAGCAATATAATTATATGCATATTCATATCAGAAATAGGTTTAATATGTTGCTATGTACATTTTTAAACAATATTCCATCCATAATCCCCATGTAAAAAAATAATTATATGCATATTCTTATCAGAAATGGGTTAAATAGGTTCCTATGTATATTTTTAAACAATATTCCTCCCATAATCCCCATGTAGAAAAATAATTATATGCATATTCTTATCAGAAATGGGTTAAATATATTCCTATGTATGTTTAACTACAATATTCCATCCATAATCCCCATGTAGAAAAATAATTATATGCATATTCTTATGAGAAATGGGTTAAATAGGTTACTATGTATATTTTAAAACAGTTTTCCACCAATAATCCCCATGTAGAAAAATAATTATATGCATATTTTTATCAGAAATGGGTTAATTCGTTTCCTATGTATATTTATAAGCAATATTCCACCCATAACCCCATATAGAAAAATAATTATATGCATATTCTTATCAGAAATGGGTTAAATACGTTCCTATGTATATTTATAAACAATTTTCAACACATAATCCCTATATAGCAATATAATTATATGCATATTCATATCAGAAATAGGTTTAATATGTTGCTATGTACATTTTTAAACAATATTCCATCCATAATCCCCATGTAAAAAAATAATTATATGCATATTCTTATCAGAAATGGGTTAAATAGGTTCCTATGTATATTTTTAAACAATATTCCTCCCATAATCCCCATGTAGAAAAATAATTATATGCATATTTTTATCAGAAATGGGTTAAATATATTCCTATGTATGTTTAACTTCAATATTCCATCCATAATCCCCATGTAGAAAAACAATTATATGCGTATTCTTATGAGAAATGGGTTAAATAGGTTACTATGTATATTTTAAAACAGTATTCCACCCATAATCCCTATGTAGAAAAATAATTATATGCATATTCTTACCAGAAATGGGTTAAATAGGTTACTATGTATATTTATAACCAATATTCCACCCATAATCCCCATGTAGAAAAATAATTATATGCATATTCTTATCAGAAATGGGTTAAATACATTCCTATGTATATTTATAAACAATATTCCACCCATAATCCCCATCTAGAAAAATAATTATATGCATATTCTTATCAGAAATGGGTTAAATATGTTACTATGTATATTTATAAATAATATTCCACCCATAACCCCATATAGAAAAATAATTAGATGCATATTCTTATCAGAAATTGGTTAAATAGGTTCCTAGGTATATTTGTAAACAATATTCCACCAAAAATCCCCATGTAGAAAAATCATTATATGCATATTTTTATCAGAAATGCTTTAATTAGGTTCCTATGTATATTTATATACAATATTCCACTATAGTCCCCATGTAGAAAAATAATTATATGCATATTCTTATGAGAAATGGGTGAAATATATTCCTATGTATGTTTAACTACAATATTCCATCCATAATTCCCATGTAGAAAAATAATTATATGCATATTCTTATCGGAAAGGGGTTAAATAGGTTACTATGTATATTTATAAACAATATTCCACCCATAATTTAAATGTCGAAAAATAATTATATGCATATTCTTATCAGAAATGGGTTAAATAGGTTACTATGTATATTTATAAACAATATTCCACCCATAATTCCCATGTAGAAAAATAATTATATGCATATTCTTATCATAAATGGGTTAAATAGGTTCCTATGTATATTTATAAACAATTTTCCAATATAGTCCCCATGTAGAAAAATGATTATATGCATATTCTTATCAGAAATGGGTTAAATAGGTTCCTATGTATATTTATAAACAATTTTCCACTATAGTCCCCATGTAGAAATATAATTATATGCATATTCTTATCAGAAAGGGGTTAAATAGGTTACTATGTATATTTATAAACAATATTCCACCCATAAATCACATGTAGAAAAATAATTATATGCATATTCTTATCAGAAATGGGTTAAATTGGTTACTATGTATATTTATAAACAATATTCCACCTATAATTCCCATGTAGAAAAATAATTATATGCATATTCTTATCAGAAATGGGTTAAATAGGCTCCTATGTATATTTATAAACAATAGTCCACCCATAATTCCCATGTAGAAACATAATTATATGCATATTCTTATCAGAAATGCTTTAATTAGGTTCCTATGTATATTTATAAATAATATTCCACCCATAACCCCATATAGAAAAATAATTATATGCATATTCTTATCAGAAATGGGTTAAATAAGCTCCTATGTATATTTATAAACAATATTCCACCCATAATCCCCATGTAGAAAAATAATTATATGTATATTCTTATCAGAAATGGGTTAAATAGGTTACTATGCATATTTATAAACAATATTACACCCATAATCCCCATGTAGAAAAATAATTATATGCATATTCTTATCAGAAATGGGTTAAATAGGTTCCAATGTATATTTATAAACAATTTTCCACTATAGTCCCCATGTAGAAAAATAATTATATGCATATTCTTATCAGAAAGGGGTTAAATAGGTTACTATGTATATTTATAAAAAATATTCCACCCATAATTCCCATGTAGAAAAATAATTATATGCATATTCTTATGAGAAATGGGTTAAATAGGTTACTATGTATATTTATAAACAATATTCCACCAATAATCCCTATGTAGAAAAATAATTATATGCTTATTCTTATCAGAAATGCTTTAATTAGGTTCCTATGTATATTTATAAACAATTTTCTACCATAATCCCCATATAGAAAATAACTATATGCATATTCTTATCAGAAATGGGTTAAATAGGTTCCTATGTATAATTATGAACATTTTTCCACCATAATCCCTATATAGAAAAATAATTATATGCATATTCTTATCAGAAATGGGTTAAATAGGTTACTATGTATATTTAGAAACAATATTCCACCCATAATTCCCATGTAGAAAAATAATTTTATGCATATTCTTATCAGAAATGCTTTAATTAGGTTCCTATGTATATTTATAAACAATTTTCTACCATAATCCCCATATAGAAAATAACTATATGCATATTCTTATCAGAAATTGGTTAAATAGGTTCCTATGTACATTTATAAACAATATTCCACCTATAATCCCCATGTAGAAAAATAATTATATGCATATTTTTATCAGAAATGGGTTAAATATATTGCTATGTATATTTATAAACAATATTCCACCCATAATTCCCATGTAGAAAAATAATTATATGCATATTCTTATGAGAAATTGGTTAAATATATTCTTATGTATGTTTAACTACAATACTCCACCCATAATCCCCATGTAGAAAAATAATTATATGTATATTCTTATTAGAAATGGGTTAAATAGGTTACTATGTATATTTATAAACAATATTCCACCCATAATCCCCATGTAGAAAAATAATTATATGCATATTCTTATCAGAAATGGGTTAAATATATTCCTATGTATGTTTAACTACAATATTCCATCCATAATCCCCATGTAGAAAAATAATTATATGCACATTCTTATGAGAAATGGGTTAAATAGGTTACTATGTATATTTTAAAACAGATTTCCACCTATAATCCCCATGTAGAAAAATAATTATATGCATATTCTTATCAGAAATGGTTTAAATAGGTTCCTATGTATATTTATAAGCAATATTCCACCCATAACCCCATATAGAAAAATAATTATATGCATATTCCTATAAGAAATTGGTTAAATAGGTTCCTATGTATATTTATAAACATATTGCACCAATAATCCCCATGTAGAAAAATAATTATATGCATATTTTTTATCAGAAATGGGTTAATTAGTTTCCTATGTATATTTATAAGCAATATTCCACCCATAACCCCATATAGAAAAATAATTATATGCATATTCTTATCAGAAATGGGTTAAATACGTTCCTATGTATATTTATAAACAATTTTCAACACATAATCCCTATATAGCAATATAATTATATGCATATTCATATCAGAAATAGGTTTAATATGTTGCTATGTACATTTTTAAACAATATTCCATCCATAATCCCCATGTAAAAAAATAATTATATGCATATTCTTATCAGAAATGGGTTAAATAGGTTCCTATGTATATTTATAAACAATATTCCTCCCATAATCCCCATGTAGAAAAATAATTATATGCATATTCTTATCAGAAATGGGTTAAATATATTCCTATGTATGTTTAACTTCAATATTCCATCCATAATCCTCATGTAGAAAAATAATTATATGCGTATTCTTATGAGAAATGGGTTAAATAGGTTACTATGTATATTTTAAAACAGTATTCCACCCATAACCCCTATGTAGAAAAATAATTATATGCATATTCTTATCAGAAATGGGTTAAATAGGTTACTATGTATATTTATAAACAATATTCCACACATAATTCCCATGTAGAAAAATAATTATATGCATATTCTTATCAGAAATGGGTTAAATACATTCCTATGTATATTTATAAACAATATTCCACCCATAATCCCCATCTAGAAAAATAATTATATGCATATTCTTATCAGAAATGGGTTAAATATGTTACTATATATATTTATAAATAATATTCCACCCATAACCCCATATAGAAAAATAATTAGATGCATATTCTTATCAGAAATTGGTTAAATAGGTTCCTAGGTATATTTGTAAACAATATTCCACCAAAAATCCCCATGTAGAAAAATCATTATATGCATATTTTTATCAGAAATGCTTTAATTAGGTTCCTATGTATATTTATATACAATATTCCACTATAGTCCCCATGTAGAAAAATAATTATATGCATATTCTTATGAGAAATGGGTGAAATATATTCCTATGTATGTTTAACTACAATATTCCATCCATAATTCCCATGTAGAAAAATAATTATATGCATATTCTTATCGGAAAGGGGTTAAATAGGTTACTATGTATATTTATAAACAATATTCCACCCATAATTTAAATGTCGAAAAATAATTATATGCATATTCTTATCAGAAATGGATTAAATAGGTTCCTATGTATATTTATAAACAATTTTCCAATATAGTCCCCATGTAGAAAAATGATTATATGCATATTCTTATCAGAAATGGGTTAAATAGGTTCCTATGTATATTTATAAACAATATTCCTCCCATAATCCCCATGTAGATAAATAATTATATGCATATTCTTATCAGAAATGGGTTAAATATATTCCTATGTATGTTTAACTTCAATATTCCATCCATAATCCCCATGTAGAAAAATAATTATATGCGTATTCTTATGAGAAATGGGTTAAATAGGTTACTATGTATATTTTAAAACAGTATTCCACCCATAATCCCTATGTAGAAAAATAATTATATGCATATTCTTATCATAAATGGGTTAAATAGGTTCCTATGTATATTTATAAACAATATTCCACCCATAATCCCCATATAGACAAATAATTATATTCATATTCTTATCAGAAATGGCTTAAATTGGTTCCTATGTATATTTATAAACAATATTCCACCATAATCCCCATATAGAAAAATTATTATATGCATATTCTTATCAGAAATTGGTTAAATAGGTTCCTATGAATATTTATAAACATATTCCACCAATAATCCCCATGTAGAAAAATAATTATATGCATATTTTTATCAGAAATTGGTTAATTAGTTTCCTATGTATATTTATAAGCAATATTCCACCCATAACCCCATATAGAAAAATTATTATATGCATATTCTTATCAGAAATGGGTTAAATAGGTTCCTATGTATATTTATAAACAATTTTCCACTATAATCCCCATATAGAAAAATAATTATATGCATATTCTTATCAGAAATGGGTTAAATAGGCTCCTATGTATATTTATAAACAATTTTCCACTATAGTCCCCATGTAGAAATATAATTATATGCATATTCTTATCAGAAAGGGGTTAAATAGGTTACTATGTATATTTATAAACAATATTCCACCCATAAATCACATGTAGAAAAAGAATTATATGCATATTCTTATCAGAAATGGGTTAAATTGGTTACTATGTATATTTATAAACAATATTCCACCCATAATTCCCATGTAGAAAAATAATTATATGCATATTCTTATCAGAAATGGGTTAAATAGGCTCCTATGTATATTTATAAACAATAGTCCACCCATAATTCCCATGTAGAAACATAATTATATGCATATTCTTATCAGAAATGCTTTAATTAGGTTCCTATGTATATTTATAAATAATATTCGACCCATAACCCCATATAGAAAAATAATTATATGCATATTCTTATCAGAAATGGGTTAAATAAGCTCCTATGTATATTTATAAACAATATTCCACCCATAATCCCCATGTAGAAAAATAATTATATGTATATTCTTATCAGAAATGGGTTAAATAGGTTACTATGTATATTTATAAACAATATTACACCCATAATCCCCATGTAGAAAAATAATTATATGCATATTCTTATCAGAAATGGGTTAAATAGGTTCCAATGTATATTTATAAACCATTTTCCACTATAGTCCCCATGTAGAAAAATAATTATATGCATATTCTTATCAGAAAGGGGTTAAATAGGTTACTATGTATATTTATAAAAAATATTCCACCCATAATTCCCATGTAGAAAAATAATTATATGCATATTCTTATCAGAAATGGGTTAAATAGGTTACTATGTATATTTATAAACAATATTCCACCAATAATCCCTATGTAGAAAAATAATTATATGCTTATTCTTATCAGAAATGCTTTAATTAGGTTCCTATGTATATTTATATACAATATTCCACCCATAAACCCATATAGAAAAATAATTATATGCATATTCTTATCAGAAATGGGTTAAATAGGTTCCTATGTATAATTATGAACATTTTTCCACCATAATCCCTATATAAAAAAATAATTATATGCATATTCTTATCAGAAATGGGTTAAATAGGTTACTATGTATATTTAGAAACAATATTCCACCCATAATTCCCATGTAGATAAATAATTTTATGCATATTCTTATCAGAAATGCTTTAATTAGGTTCCTATGTATATTTATAAACAATTTTCTACCATAATCCCCATATAGAAAATAACTATATGCATATTCTTATCAGAAATTGGTTAAATAGGTTCCTATGTACATTTATAAACAATATTCCACCTATAATCCCCATGTAGAAAAATAATTATATGCATATTTTTATCAGAAATGGGTTAAATATATTGCTATGTATATTTATAAACAATATTCCACCCATAATTCCCATGTAGAAAAATAATTATATGCATATTCTTATGAGAAATTGGTTAAATATATTCTTATGTATGTTTAACTACAATACTCCACCCATAATCCCCATGTAGAAAAATAATTATATGTATATTCTTATTAGAAATGGGTTAAATAGGTTACTATGTATATTTATAAACAATATTCCACCCATAATATCCATGTAGAAAAATAATTATATGCATATTCTTATCAGAAATGGGTTAAATATATTCCTATGTATGTTTAACTACAATATTCCATCCATAATCCCCATGTAGAAAAATAATTATATGCACATTCTTATGAGAAATGGGTTAAATAGGTTACTATGTATATTTTAAAACAGTTTTCCACCCATAATCCCCATGTAGAAAAATAATTATATGCATATTCTTATCAGAAATGGTTTAAATAGGTTCCTATGTATATTTATAAGCAATATTCCACCCATAACCCCATATAGAAAAATAATTATATGCATATTCCTATAAGAAATTGGTTAAATAGGTTCCTATGTATATTTATAAACATATTGCACCAATAATCCCCATGTAGAAAAATAATTATATGCATATTTTTATCAGAAATGGGTTAATTAGTTTCCTATGTATATTTATAAGCAATATTCCACCCATAACCCCATATAGAAAAATAATTATATGCATATTCTTATCAGAAATGGGTTAAATACGTTCCTATGTATATTTATAAACAATTTTCAACACATAATCCCTATATAGCAATATAATTATATGCATATTCATATCAGAAATAGGTTTAATATGTTGCTATGTACATTTTTAAACAATATTCCATCCATAATCCCCATGTAAAAAAATAATTATATGCATATTCTTATCAGAAATGGGTTAAATAGGTTCCTATGTATATTTATAAACAATATTCCTCCCATAATCCCCATGTTGAAAAATAATTATATGCATATTCTTATCAGAAATGGGTTAAATATATTCCTATGTATGTTTAACTTCAATATTCCATCCATAATCCCCATGTAGAAAAATAATTATATGCGTATTCTTATGAGAAATGGGTTAAATAGGTTACTATGTATATTTTAAAACAGTATTCCACCCATAATCCCTATGTAGAAAAATAATTATATGCATATTCTTATCAGAAATGGGTTAAATAGGTTACTATGTATATTTATAAACAATATTCCACACATAATTCCCATGTAGAAAAATAATTATATGCATATTCTTATCATAAATGGGTTAAATAGGTTCCTATGTATATTTATAAAGAATTTTCCAATATAGTCCCCATGTAGAAAAATAATTATATGCATATTCTTATCAGAAATGGGTTAAATAGGTTCCTATGTATATTTATAAACAATATTCCACCCATAATCCCCATATAGACAAATAATTATATTCATATTCTTATCAGAAATGGCTTAAATTGGTTCCTATGTATATTTATAAACAATATTCCACCATAATCCCCATATAGAAAAATTATTATATGCATATTCTTATCAGAAATTGGTTAAATAGGTTCCTATGTATATTTATAAACATATTCCACCAATAATCCCCATGTAGAAAAATAATTATATGCATATTTTTATCAGAAATTGGTTAATTAGTTTCTTATGTATATTTATAAGCAATATTCCACCCATACCCCATATAGAAAAATTATTATATGCATATTCTTATCAGAAATGGGTTAAATAGGTTCCTATGTATATTTATAAACAATTTTCCACTATAATCCCCATATAGAAAAATAATTATATGCATATTCTTATCAGAAATGGGTTAAATAGGCTCCTATGTATATTTATAAACAATTTTCCACTATAGTCCCCATGTAGAAATATAATTATATGCATATTCTTATCAGAAAGGGGTTAAATAGGTTACTATGTATATTTATAAACAATATTCCACCCATAATTCCCATGTAGAAAAATAATTATATGCATATTCTTATCAGAAATGGGTTAAATTGGTTACTATGTATATTTATAAACAATATTCCACCCATAATTCCCATGTAGAAAAATAATTATATGCATATTCTTATCAGAAATGGGTTAAATAGGCTCCTATGTATATTTATAAACAATAGTCCACCCATAATTCCCATGTAGAAACATAATTATATGCATATTCCTATCAGAAATGCTTTAATTAGGTTCCTATGTATATTTATAAATAATATTCCACCCATAACCCCATATAGAAAAATAATTATATGCATATTCTTATCAGAAATGGGTTAAATAAGCTCCTATGTATATTTATAAACAATATTCCACCCATAATCCCCATGTAGAAAAATAATTATATGTATATTCTTATCAGAAATGGGTTAAATAGGTTACTATGTATATTTATAAACAATATTACACCCATAATCCCCATGTAGAAAAATAATTATATGCATATTCTTATCAGAAATGGGTTAAATAGGTTCCAATGTATATTTATAAACAATTTTCCACTATAGTCCCCATGTAGAAAAATAATTATATGCATATTCTTATCAGAAAGGGGTTAAATAGGTTACTATGTATATTTATAAAAAATATTCCACCCATAATTCCCATGTAGAAAAATAACTATATGCATATTCTTATCAGAAATGGGTTAAATAGGTTACTATGTATATTTATAAACAATATTCCACCAATAATCCCTATGTAGAAAAATAATTATATGCTTATTCTTATCAGAAATGCTTTAATTAGGTTCCTATGTATATTTATATACAATATTCCACCCATAAACCCATATAGAAAAATAATTATATGCATATTCTTATCAGAAATGGGTTAAATAGGTTCCTATGTATAATTATGAACATTTTCCCACCATAATCCCTATATAGAAAAATAATTATATGCATATTCTTATCAGAAATGGGTTAAATAGGTTACTATGTATATTTAGAAACAATATTCCACCCATAATTCCCATGTAGAAAAATAATTTTATGCATATTCTTATCAGAAATGCTTTAATTAGGTTCCTATGTATATTTATAAACAATTTTCTACCATAATCCCCATATAGAAAATAACTATATGCATATTCTTATCAGAAATTGGTTAAATAGGTTCCTATGTACATTTATAAACAATATTCCACCTATAATCCCCATGTAGAAAAATAATTATATGCATATTTTTATCAGAAATGGGTTAAATATATTGCTATGTATATTTATAAACAATATTCCACCCATAATTCCCATGTAGAAAAATAATTATATGCATAATCTTATGAGAAATTGGTTAAATATATTCTTATGTATGTTTAACTACAATACTCCACCCATAATCCCCATGTAGAAAAATAATTATATGTATATTCTTATTAGAAATGGGTTAAATAGGTTACTATGTATATTTATAAACAATATTCCACCCATAATCCCCATGTAGAAAAATAATTATATGCATATTCTTATCAGAAATGGGTTAAATATATTCCTATGTATGTTTAACTACAATATTCCATCCATAATCCCCATGTAGAAAAATAATTATATGCATATTCTTATGAGAAATGGGTTAAATAGGTTACTATGTATATTTTAAAACAGTTTTCCACCCATAATCCCCATGTAGAAAAATAATTATATGCATATTCTTATCAGAAATGGTTTAAATAGGTTCCTATGTATATTTATAAGCAATATTCCACCCATAACCCCATATAGAAAAATAATTATATGCATATTCCTATAAGAAATTGGTTAAATAGGTTCCTATGTATATTTATAAACATATTGCACCAATAATCCCCATGTAGAAAAATAATTATATGCATATTTTTATCAGAAATGGGTTAATTAGTTTCCTATGTATATTTATAAGCAATATTCCACCCATAACCCAATATAGAAAAATAATTATATGCATATTCTTATCAGAAATGGGTTAAATACGTTCCTATGTATATTTATAAACAATTTTCAACACATAATCCCTATATAGCAATATAATTATATGCATATTCATATCAGAAATAGGTTTAATATGTTGCTATGTACATTTTTAAACAATATTCCATCCATAATCCCCATGTAAAAAAATAATTATATGCATATTCTTATCAGAAATGGGTTAAATAGGTTCCTATGTATATTTATAAACAATATTCCTCCCATAATCCCCATGTAGAAAAATAATTATATGCATATTCTTATCAGAAATGGGTTAAATATATTCCTATGTATGTTTAACTTCAATATTCCATCCATAGTCCCCATGTAGAAAAATAATTATATGCGTATTCTTATGAGAAATGGGTTAAATAGGTTACTATGTATATTTTAAAACAGTATTCCACCCATAATCCCTATGTAGAAAAATAATTATATGCATATTCTTATCAGAAATGGGTTAAATAGGTTACTATGTATATTTATAAACAATATTCCACACATAATTCCCATGTAGAAAAATAATTATATGCATATTCTTATCATAAATGGGTTAAATAGGTTCCTATGTATATTTATAAAGAATTTTCCAATATAGTCCCCATGTAGAAAAATAATTATATGCATATTCTTATCAGAAATGGGTTAAATAGGTTCCTATGTATATTTATAAACAATATTCCACCCATAATCCCCATATAGACAAATAATTATATTCATATTCTTATCAGAAATGGCTTAAATTGGTTCCTATGTATATTTATAAACAATATTCCACCATAATCCCCATATAGAAAAATTATTATATGCATATTCTTATCAGAAATTGGTTAAATAGGTTCCTATGTATATTTATAAACATATTCCACCAATAATCCCCATGTAGAAAAATAATTATATGCATATTTTTATCAGAAATTGGTTAATTAGTTTCCTATGTATATTTATAAGCAATATTCCACCCATAACCCCATATAGAAAAATTATTATATGCATATTCTTATCAGAAATGGGTTAAATAGGTTCCTATGTATATTTATAAACAATTTTCCACTATAATCCCCATATAGAAAAATAATTATATGCATATTCTTATCAGAAATGGGTTAAATAGGCTCCTATGTATATTTATAAACAATTTTCCACTATAGTCCCCATGTAGAAATATAATTATATGCATATTCTTATCAGAAAGGGGTTAAATAGGTTACTATGTATATTTATAAACAATATTCCACCCATAATTCCCATGTAGAAAAATAATTATATGCATATTCTTATCAGAAATGGGTTAAATTGGTTACTATGTATATTTATAAACAATATTCCACCCATAATTCCCATGTAGAAAAATAATTATATGCATATTCTTATCAGAAATGGGTTAAATAGGCTCCTATGTATGTTTATAAACAATAGTCCACCCATAATTCCCATGTAGAAACATAGTTATATGCATATTCTTATCAGAAATGCTTTAATTAGGTTCCTATGTATATTTATAAATAATATTCCACCCATAACCCCATATAGAAAAATAATTATATGCATATTCTTATCAGAAATGGGTTAAATAAGCTCCTATGTATATTTATAAACAATATTCCACCCATAATCCCCATGTAGAAAAGTAATTATATGTATATTCTTATCAGAAATGGGTTAAATAGGTTACTATGTATATTTATAAACAATATTACACCCATAATCCCCATGTAGAAAAATAATTATATGCATATTCTTATCAGAAATGGGTTAAATAGGTTCCAATGTATATTTATAAACAATTTTCCACTATAGTCCCCATGTAGAAAAATAATTATATGCATATTCTTATCAGAAAGGGGTTAAATAGGTTACTATGTATATTTATAAAAAAATATTCCACCCATAATTCCCATGTAGAAAAATAATTATATGCATATTCTTATCAGAAATGGGTTAAATAGGTTACTATGTATATTTATAAACAATATTCCACCAATAATCCCTATGTAGAAAAATAATTATATGCTTATTCTTATCAGAAATGCTTTAATTAGGTTCCTATGTATATTTATATACAATATTCCACCCATAACCCCATATAGAAAAATAATTATATGCATATTCTTATCAGAAATGGGTTAAATAGGTTACTATGTATATTTAGAAACAATATTCCACCCATAATTCCCATGTAGAAAAATAATTGTATGCATATTCTTATCAGAAATGCTTTAATTAGGTTCCTATGTATATTTATAAACAATTTTCTACCATAATCCCCATATAGAAAATAACTATATGCATATTCTTATCAGAAATTGGTTAAATAGGTTCCTATGTACATTTATAAACAATATTCCACCTATAATCCCCATGTAGAAACATAATTATATGCATATTTTTATCAGAAATGGGTTAAATATATTGCTATGTATATTTATAAACAATATTCCACCCATAATTCCCATGTAGAAAAATAATTATATGCATATTCTTATGAGAAATTGGTTAAATATATTCTTATGTATGTTTAACTACAATACTCCACCCATAATCCCCATGTAGAAAAATAATTATATGTATATTCTTATTAGAAATGGGTTAAATAGGTTACTATGTATATTTATAAACAATATTCCACCCATAATCCCCATGTAGAAAAATAATTATATGCATATTCTTATCAGAAATGGGTTATATAGGTTTCTATGTATATTTATGAAAAAAATTCCACTATAGTCCCCATATAGAAAAATAATTATATACATATTCTTATCAGAAATGCTTTAATTAGGTTCCTATGTATATTTATAAACAATTTTCCACCATAATCCCCATATAGAAAAATAATTATATGCATATTCTTACCAGAAATGGGTTAAATAGGTTCCTATGTATGGTAAAGTAAAGGGAGAACAGGTGTGGGGCTTTAAACAAGGCGTATGAGTTGGGTAAAATTTGTATTTTAATGATAAGAAGAGTTTTAACATAAGATCAATACATCATTGAGCATAAAAGATGGTACATAAATAGTTTTGCAAATTCATACAGTACATAATTAGGCACATAGCTCTGCATATGTTGGCACTCGGCTCTAAAATGTTGGAAATTAAAAGGTATATTCGAAAACTAAAGCATCAAAAATGGCAAATATAAACCAATGGGTACATGTTGATAGGAACGTATCAAAAATAGCAAATAAAAAACCAATGGGTACATATTATTGGGAACGTTATATGCATATGGGTTCATGTGGTGTACACCTAGCGGTAGATAGAAGCTCTACGTCGTAACGTCGTTTCGGGGCCTTATAGCCACTCATCAGGAGCGATACCGAGGTGGTACCTATGGGTTGGAGAAATAGCGGTAATAAATAGTGAAAGAATGCAAAAAAAGAGAGAAGAAATGCAAGATATGGATACCATGTTGTTGGTGGTGGTTTTGGACTCACAGTGGTGTCTGCGTGAAAGCGATGCGGCCCAGGGCGCCATGCCAACCGTAGATGCCCCGTCCCGGAGCTGAGGGGGCATGGTCCGGATGGACAAGACCAACACACCGAACCCCCCAGGTGGGGTCATGGTGTGGGAGCAGATGTGTGGGTAGGGGGGTGATCGCTGAGTGAGAAAATTAGGCACTGGGTGTCTGTGTAAAAAAGACATATAAATACATAAAAATGTGAAGAAAAAGAGAGAGAAAGAGAAAAGAAGGAAGGAAGGGATGTAGCAGAGAACTAAGAACAGGGACATTGAGTGACGAATACAGGAAAGATAAAGTAGGACAAAGCAACATAGTGGGAAGGAAGGAGAGCACAGAGACAGAGAGTGAGGGACAACATGGTGAAGGGAATGAGAGGGAGAGAAAAGGAGAAAGAAAGGGAAAGGGGGTGAGAAAAGGTGCAAAAAAACATACCTGTGCAAGTGCAAGTAAGGGCATGGATGCCGGCTGTGAATGTGCAGTTGAATAGTGAAGGCTGGAAGGACAGAGCCTGGAGGGACGCTGCCGCGGTACATGCAACCAGAGAAGGCCCCCAACGTCAGGCACCAGCAGCCCAGAGAACCGGGGGGAGAGCCCCAGGACCCTTGCGGCTGGATACAGAAACTGGCCAGCCGTGGGGCGACCCCCTGGACTCGTTTGGAGCTGGAGAATGGAAACCCAGGCATCAGCTGATAAGGCGTCACGCTGGACGCCGAACAGCTGGTGCGGGAGGCGTGACGTCGATGCGCAGTGGGGGAGACCCCGCCCAACTCCTCCCACGGAGGGAGGGGAAAACCACAATGCGCGTTGCAGCTTCGGGAAGGGACAGAGCAGGCCGGCCGGGGCAGCCAGAGGGCCCCACCGAAGACACGCATGCGCACCGCGAGCACATAGAGTTGGACTGTGGTGCCAGGAAGATCCTGGCGCCATATAAGTGATTAAAACGGAGACTGTAAAGGTGTATGTAAGGAGTTGATCTGTCATGGTGGGATAAATTGAGCAAAAAAAGGGAAATATGTATTTGGGATAAGTGAGAAGTTGGGGAAAGTTTGAGGTAGATGTGTATTGCCCACTTGCCCACTTGCCCACATGTGCCTCCATCCCTAATTGTATGAAGAGAGTAAAAGCAACCGGGTGGGACTTTGCATGAGGATATAGGGGCCGTTCGACGCCCCTCCTCCATCCCAATTAAATGGTAAAGTAAAGGGAGAACAGGTGTGGGACTTTAAACAAGGCGCATGGGAGCAAGGGTATGTGTTGGGTAAAATTTGTATTTTAATGATAAGAAGAGTTTTAACATAAGATCAGTACATCGGGGGGCGTGGCCTAGCAGGGCATGTGAACAGTCATGTTCGACGGAGCTCCCGCTGTTGATCCTACAGAGAATCCTATCCTCGCCACACACAGCGCCCGCAAAAGCACGGTACTGATCCCCAACAGTCACTAGAAGCCGGCGGACCCGAAAACGGCAACCAAAACGGGTATGATGACTCGTGGGAACCGAGGAGACGCCGCAGCTTCGGCCTCCCAGGAATTCCAAGATGGCGCCGGACACCCTCAGCCGCAGAGGACTCCACGAGGCCAGGAGAAGAAGCCGGAGCAAGGGGGTAAGCTACCTAAACCCCCTAAAACGAAAGACCAGCCCAAAGACATGGTTTATTACGCTCAAAAAATGGCAGGAACCCTAGAAGCTACACTGGCTGATTCACAGCATACAACAGTGTCAGCGATGCAGGCAGACAGAGACACTGCAGACAGGCTAGAAGACACTGAATCTATGGAATCTGTTCCTGACCCTATGCCTGCCTTGTTTGATATGCAGACAGAGGACAGTCCCCAACCATCACTGAGTGATATCCTGCAGGCTGTTCATAAATGCACAGCATCGGTGGATGATCTTAAAGAGAAATTTGGGGGGCTGCGGGAAACGGTCTCTTTATTACGCCATGATTTGCAAAAGATCAGAGAGAGAACCACTGCAGTGGAAGGGAGAGTGAGTGACATGGAAGATCACATGCCCCATCTGAATAGAGAAGTGAGGGTGGCAGCTCAGTAAGCCCACCAGGCGTTTGATAAAACAGATGACATCGAGAACCGCCTGAGACGCAACAATATTCGCATTGTGGGGCTCCCCGAGAAGGTGGAGGGAAGGGACCCCACTAATTTTGTTGAAGGCTGGCTGCAGGAAATCTTTGGGAAAGAGGCGTTCTCACCCCTATAGATAGAAAGGGCACATAGAGTGCCGCCGCGACCTCTTCCACCTGGCAGTCCCCCGAGGTCAGTGCTTGCCAGACTCCTGAACTACAGGGACCGTGAGGTGGTGCTTCGACTGGCCAGAGAAAAGGGAGCAATACACTTTAATGGAGCTAAAATATCCTTCTACCCGGACTTTTCCGCAGAAGTGCAGCGAAAAAGGTCTAAATTCATGGAGGTTAAGAAAAGATTACAACGTCTACAGTTAAAGTACGCCATGCTTTTTCCGGCTAAGCTGCGCATCACAGCAGGAGATCAAAATCACTTTTTTGAAAACGCCCAAGATGCGGAGTGGCTATAGACCGTAATGAGCAGGGCCTCCGAAGACCACGAAGGGAAAATGGAGACGGATGACGTAATCAAATCCACACTAATTGGGCATAGAAGGGCGCCCTATCACTTGTGCAGTTTTACAGGGTTCAAAGAGGACTTATGATCAAAATTTCACCACCAGCGAATGGCAGTTTAATTGCAACATGTGTTTCAACAATCATAAGTTTACCCGCCTATTTGCCGTGCATGTCAGTGCAAAGTGCGCACTAGACCTACTGTTCAGGTTCCACATACTCCGCTTTCTCCCGTGGAGTAAGTGTATTGATACACAAGGCCATAGCATACCAAGAGCTAGACTCTTTGATAGATATATCCGGTAGATTTATATTTCTCCATTGCAAAATATATACAGTTACTATGATTATGGCATTTGTATATATACCACCAACGTTTTCGCGGGAAGTGTTGCAGCTACTGGTTTCATATGTGACTAATAAACCTGACATTCCAATAATAATTATGGGGGACTTTAACTGCTGCCAAGAGTAGACAGACATCCGCCTATGGTCCCACCTAGGGGAAGTAGGGGAACTGCCCTTAGCCGTCTCTTAATGGAAATAGGATGGACTGACTTATGGCGTGTTCGCTACCCAAATCATAAGCAGTTTTCATGCTTCTCCAAGACACATGGTTCTCTGTCCCGCATTGACCTCTGTATCGGCACCCAAGACATGGTAGGATACACCTCGAGGGTGGAATACTACCCACGGGGGGTATCGGATCATTCCCCTCTAGTCATTTGGCTGAATGCGCAACCCTTCAGTCTACTGTCTAAGGCCCCATGGAAACTAAACGCCTTCTGGCTTAAACTATTCACTTCACATGAACGGATAGAGGCTCGGATCCATAAATTCCTTAGAATACATAGACAGCACACAGATATCCTGCATGAATGGGAACAGCTTAAAGCATACTGTAAAGGACTATTTATTCAGGAAATAAATATGGTTAAACAAAATACCTCGGTCCTGCTAGAGCAGGCGGAGGACTTGGTGAGTCGACTGGAGTTGGCATTTGTGAATGATCCCACTGACTCTGCAAGGGAGGCATGGATCGCGGCTCAGAATTCCTTAGACCGCGTGCGATCCTCCGCTGCAGAACGTAAGAGATTTTTTTCGAAACTGGCGTTTTATGAGGAGGGGGAAAAGACAGGCCGCCTATTAGCAAAAATTGCAAAATCACAACAACAATCACCGGCTATAGGTGCCATAAGAGCTACCAATGGCAGAATAGTTAATGCTCCTGATGATATCATCTATGAGCTGGCAAATTTTTACAGGGATCTATACAAATCTAGAGAGACATACTCTGATGATGCTTTTATGGCTAACATAAATCTACCCATACTGTCTGTTGAGGCGAGACGACACCTGGACGCTCCAATAGCTATTGAGGAGGTGGCGGTGAGTTCTTTCCCTACCTGTAAGGCGCCAGGGGAGGATGGTCTCCCAATGGAGGTATACTCTCAGTATGGAGAGGAACTGCTGCCTGAACTCCTAAAGGTCTTCAATACCAGCTTGGATAGGGGTAGATTGCCAGATTCCATGACCAAAGCAAACGTGATTTTACTGCTTAAGCCAGGGAAGGATCCTGTTGACCCGGGCTCATATAGGCCCATATCCTTACTTCAAAGTGATGTAAAAATCCTTGCTAAGGTCCTGGCGATTCGGGTCAATGGGATAATATCCTCAATCATACATCCAGACCAGGCTGGCTTTATGCCGCAAAAGTCCACAGCTACAAACCTTCGACGGCTATATATGAATATGCAGGTGCGGGCTGACAATGAGGGACACAGAGCTCTTCTATCCTTAGACGCCAATAAGGCATTTGACAGCGTTAGCTGGAGATACTTATGGGCGACGCTGGACAAATTTGGTTTTGGGCGGCGGTTTGTAGCATGGGCAAAACTACTGTATGCGGCTCCTCAAGCCAACATTAGAATAGCGAATAGGATGTCAGAAGCTTTTGCTCTGGGTAGGGGGACGAGGCAGAGATGCCCGCTGTCCCCCCTGCTCTTTGCGATCGCAATAGAACCTCTAGCGGCTCAAATAAGGGACAGTCCACGGATAGAAGGATTCAGGTATGGTGACTTGCACGAAAAGCTCATGTTATACGCGGATGACATGTTGCTCTTCCTGGGAGACACTAGTCAATCACTACTGGGGGTAATGGATATAATAGAGCAATTTGGACATTTCTCGGGCCTGACTATAAATTGGTCTGATGATGCTGGATGAGAGCCGGGATGTGAGTCTGCCTGACTCTTGCCCCATTCCAACTACCAATGGATTTAAATACCTGGGCGTCCAGATATCCCCTTGTGTTGGGGACTTCTGCTCTTTAAACATATTCCCATTACTATCTCGCTTTCGTGACAAAATAAATACATGGAACAACTTAACCACTTGAGCCCCGGACCATTATGCTGCCTAAGGACCAGAGGTCTTTTTCCAATTTGGCACTGCGTCGCTTTAACTGCTAATTGCGCGGTCATGCAATGCTGTACCCAAACGAAATTTGCGTCCTTTTCTTCCCACAAATAGAGCTTTCTTTTGATGGTATTTGATCACCTCTGCGGTTTTTATTTTTTGCGCTATAAACGGAAAAAGACCGAAAATTTTGAAAAAAAATGATATTTTCTACTTTTTGTTATAAAAAAAATCCAATAAACTAAATTTTAGTCATACATTTAGGCCAAAATGTATTCGGCCACATGTCTTTGGTAAAAAAAAATGTCAATAAGCGTATATTTATTGGTTTGCGCAAAAGTTATAGCGTCTACAAACTAGGGTACATTTTCTGGAATTTACACAGCTTTTAGTTTATGACTGCCTATGTCATTTCTTGAGGTGCTAAAATGGCAGGGCAGTACAAAACCCCCCCAAATGACCCCATTTTGGAAAGTAGACACCCCAAGGAAATTGCTGAGAGGCATGTTGAACCCATTGAATATTTATTTTTTTTGTCCCAAGTGATTGAAAAATGACAAAAAAAAAAAAATATTTACAAAAAGTCGTCACTAAATGATATATTGCTCACACAGGCCATGGGCCTATGTGGAATTGCACCCCAAAATACATTTAGCTGCTTCTCCTGAGTATGGGGATACCACATGTGTGGGACTTTTTGGGAGCCTAGCCGCGTACGGGGCCCCGAAAACCAATCACCGCCTTCAGGATTTCTAAGGGTGTAAATTTTTGCTTTCACTCTTCACTGCCTATCACAGTTTCGGAGGCCATGGAATGCCCAGGTGGCACAAAACCCCCCAAAATGACCCCATTTTGGAAAGTAGACACCCCAAGCTATTTGCTGAGAGGCATATTGAGTCCATGGAATATTTTATATTTTGACACAAGTTGCGGGAAAGTGACACTTTTTTTTTTTTTCATAAAGTTGTCACTAAATGATATATTGCTCACACAGGCCATGGGCATATGTGGAATTGCACCCCAAAATACATTTAGCTGCTTCTCCTGAGTATGGGGATACCACATGTGTGGGACTTTTTGGGAGCCTAGCCGCGTACTGGACCCCGAAAACCAATCACTGCCTTCAGGATTTCTAAGGGTGAAAATTTTTGATTTCACTCTTTACTGCCTATCACAGTTTCGGAGGCCATGGAATGCCCAGGTGGCACAAAACCCCCCCAAATGACCCCATTTTGGAAAGTAGACACCCCAAGCTATTTGCTGAGAGGCATGGTGAGTATTTTGCAGCTCTCATTTGTTTTTGAAAATGAAGAAAGACAAGAAAAAACATTTTTTTTTTTCTTTTTTCAATTTTCAAAACTTTGTGACAAAAAGTGAGGTCTGCAAAATACTCACTATACCTCTCAGCAAATAGCTTGGGGTGTCTACTTTCCAAAATGGGGTCATTTGGGGGGGTTTTGTGCCACCTGGGCATTCCATGGCCTCCGAAACTGTGATAGGCAGTGAAGAGTGAAATCAAAAATTCACGCCCTTAGAAAGCCTGAAGGCGGTGCTTGGTTTTCGGGGTCCCGTACGCGGCTAGGCTCCCAAAAAGTCTCACACATGTGGTATCCCCGTACTCAGGAGAAGCAGCAGAATGTATTTTGGGGTGTAATTTCACATATTTCCATGGCATGTTTGAGCAATATATCATTTAGTGACAACTTTGTGCAAAAAAAAAAAAAAAAAAAATTTGTCTCTTTCCCGCAACTTGTGTCGCAATATAAAATATTCCATGGACTCGACATGCCTCTCAGCAAATAGCTTGGGGTGTCTACTTTCCAAAATGGGGTCATTTGGGGGGGTTTTGAACTGTCCTGGCATTTTATGCACAACATTTAGAAGCTTATGTCACACATCACCCACGCTTCTAACCACTTGAAGACAAAGCCCTTTCTGACACTTATTGTTTACATGAAAAAGTTTTTTTTTTTTGCAAAAAAATTACTTTGAACCCCCAAACATTATATATTTTTTTAAAGCAAATGCCCTACAGATTAAAATGGTGGGTGTTTCATTTTTTTTTTTCACACAGTAATTGCGCAGCGATTTTTCAAACGCATTTTTTGGGGAAAAAACACACTTTTTTTAATTTTAATGCACTAAAACACGCTATATTGCCCAAATGTTTGATGAAATAAAAAAGATGATCTTAGGCCGAGTACATGGATACCAAACATGACATGCTTTAAAATTGCGCACAAACGTGCAGTGGCAACAAAATAAATACATGTTTAAAAGCCTTCAAAAGCCTTTACAGGTTACCACTTTAGATTTACAGAGGAGGTCTACTGGAAAAATTACTGCACTCGATCTGGCCTTCGCGGTGATACCTCACATGCATGGTGCAATTGCTGTTTACGTTTGACGACAGACCGCCGCTTGCGTTCGCCTTAGCGCGAGAGCAGGGGGCGACAGGGGTGTTTTTTTTTTTTTTTTTTTTTTCTTTATTATTTTTTTGCTTTTTTAATCTTACTTTTAAACTGTTCCTTTCATATATTTTTTTTTTAATCATTTTTATTGTTATCTCGGGGAATGTAAATATCCCCTATGATAGCAATAGGTAGTGACAGGTACTCTTTTTTGAAAAAATTGTGGTCTATTAGACCCTAGATCTCTCCTCTGCCCTCAAAGCATCTGACCACACCAAGATCGGTGTGATAAAATGCTTCCCCAATTTCCCAATGGCGCTATTTACATCCGGCGAAATCTAAGTCATGAAATACTCGTAGCTTCCGGTTTCTTAGGCCATAGAGATGTTTGGAGCCACTCTGGTCTCTGATCAGCTCTATGGTCAGCTGGCTGAATCACCGGCTGCGTTCTCAGGTTCCCTGTTGAGACAGGAGAGCCAGAGAAAAACACGGAAGACGGTGGGGGGGGGCATTCCCTCCCACGGCTTGTAAAAGCAGTCTAGAGGCTAATTAGCCGCTAGGATTGCTTTTACATGAAAGCCGACCGCTGGCTGAAAAGAATGATACCAAGATGATACCTAAACCTGCAGGCATCATTCTGGTATAACCACTCAAAGTCGTGAACCTTTATTCGGTAATAAACGGCGGGTGCCCTGACACTATAAAAAATAAACGAACTAACCAGCGTCAACCGTAACGGTTATACGGTGATCAGTGGTGAAAGGGTTAACTAGGGGGCAATCAAGGGGTTAAAACATTTATTAGGTAGTATATGGGGGTCCCTGACGCTATAAAACGCTGACGGCGAACCTAAATATTTACCTCACTAACTAGCGTCACCAGCGACACTAATACAGCGATCAGAAAAATGATCGCTTAGTGACACTGGTGACAGGGGGTGATCAAGGGGTTAAAACTTTATTAGGGGGGGTTAGGGGGGTACCCTAGACCTAAAGGGGGGTAATACTCACTGTCCCAACACAGTAACTGTCACAAACTGACACTATGCAGTAATCAGAAAAAAAAAAAAAAAAAAAAACTGCTGGTGTCAGTTTGTGACAGGGGGGGGGGGTGATTGGGGGGGGATCGGGGGGCGATCGGGGGGGGGATTGGGGTGTTTTGTGTGCCTGGCATGTTCTACTGTGTGTGTGTAGTGTTGTGCACTTACTTACATGTCGTCTCTCCTCGGGCCGGAACGGAAAATACCGACCCGAGGGGAGATGACATCACTTCCTTTGCTGCTGTTTAGCATACAGCAGCAAAGGAGTGTTCTCATTGGCCGGCGGCGATCGCGAGGGGGGGGCCACGAACGGATGGTCTCCCCCTCATCACCGATCGCCGCTGGACAAAAGACGACCGCCTCGGGCACCGGGGGGGGGGTCCGATCGGACCCCCCACCCGCGGAAGGCAAATCACGTACCCTGTACGTGATTTTGCCTGTCCGTGCCACTTTGCCGACGTACATCGGCGTGAGGCGGTCGTCAAGTGGTTAATGATGTCACTAGCGGGCAAGGCAAATCTTATTAAAATGATTTTAATGCCCCAGCTATTATATTTCCTTCACAACTCACCAGTAGTGATACACTTAAAAATTTTCAGAGTAGTCAATACCCTTTTTCGAAAACTGTTATGGCACAACAAGGCTCCCAGGGTCCGGATAGAGCAGTTGCAGTGTCCAAAGGATGGCGGAGGGTTGGCGGTCCCGAACCCTTGGCTATACTATATTGCGGCGCAGCTGCAACATTTTGTGGGATCTATGACGCATGAACCAATGGGCTCAGCAGCGCGACTGATGCTTTTTGCTACGGGCGCTGAGACCATTCCTCTGGGTCTAGAGGCTCAAATATTTGCAAAGTCAAACAAAAAAAATCTGACACTATCCCTGGTACAGAAAATATGGAACAAGAGTAGACAATTACAAGGGGTGCAGGGATTTACAGAATACAGCCCAATATGGGGAAACCGCACCTATGTGGAATTGGCTAAGTTACAGTGTGAGCCCAGATGGAAGGCCCACGGGGTGACCATGCTCTCTCACATATTTATAAAATGGTAAACTGATGTCCTTCACAGAACTGCAGAATACATTTGGGCTCCCAGACACTATGTACTACCCCTATTTACAGTTTTGGCACGCGGTTGCGGCACAGGGAGACGCAGGGGAGTGGGAACTTTGTCCCACGCCAGTGTTCCATGTGTTGCAGTCATCCAGTGCAACTAAAGGGATCATTTCCACGTGTTACCAGATGCTACTTGCCAAGTACCTGGATGCTTACCCATGCAAGGCAATCGATGCATGGAGAAGAGACCTGGGTCAGGTAACTGAGGATCAATGGGAGGAAGCGTTACAGGCCATACCCACATGTTCCCTTAATGTTGCACAAAAAGTGTCCCAACTTTATATAATACTTAGAGTGCATTACACTCCATCCAAGTTGCACAGAATGGGCAGAGTTTCGGACCCCATATGCTGCCGGTGTCGGCAGCATAATGCGGATCTTATCCATCTTCTGTGGCGATGTCCGAAGCTCCATCGGTACTGGCATGAGGTGATTGGTACACTAAATGGAGTGTTCCAAACGACAGTACCGGTGGATCCTATGCAATGTTTATTGGGGGTATTGGATGAGGTAATCCCAGAGGAACAAACTAAAGTGGCTGTATCCAGGGCTTTATTCCAAGCTAGAAAACTTATACTAATGGCATGGAAATCTGCAGTACCGCCCTCTGTCAAAATGTGGATAACACATATGGGTAAAACTCTAATTATGGAAAAATACATATATCAACACAGAGGCTGCCCACATAGGTTTGAACGCATTTGGTCAAGTTGGTTGGACACGCCTGGACTTAGTCCGAGAGAACTGGTCATGACGAGGCTCCTACAGGGTCCTTAGATAAATAAAATAATTGTGAAAAGAAAGGAGATACAATACATGCGAACTGGAAAGAGGATGGGTGTTAATTATACCTCTTAATATGGAATAATGATAATCAGTGGGCTATGTAGTAAAACTATAAGAACCTATGCTTTACATTGTATGAATATGACACTAAAATGTGGAAGATTGTACACCGGAAGATGTATTTATGTAAAATGTTCAATAAAAACCTTTTTGATTTAAAAAAAAAAAGATCAGTACATCATTGAGCATAAAAGATGGTACATAAATAGTTTTGCAAATTCATACAGTACATAATTAGGCACATAGCTCTGCATATGTTGGCACTCGGCTCTAAAGTGTTGGAAATTAAAAGGTATATTCGAAGGTATATTCGAAAACTAAAGCATCAAAAATGGCAAATATAAACCAATGGGTACATGTTGATAGGAACGTATCAAAAATAGCAAATAAAAAACCAATGGGTACATATTATTGGGAACGTTATATGCATATGGGTTCATGTGGTGTACACCTAGCGGTAGACAGAAGCTCTACGTCGTAACGTTGTTTCGGGGCCTTATTGCCACTCATCAGGAGCGATACCGAGGTGGTACCTATGGGTTGGAGAAATAGCGGTAATAAATAGTGAAAGAATGCAAAAAAAGAGAGAAGAAATGCAAGATATGGATACCATGTTGTTGGTGGTGGTTTTGGACTCACAGTGGTGTCTGCGTGAAAGCGATGCGGCCCAGGGCGCCATGCCAACCGTAGATGCCCCGTCCTGGAGCTGAGGGGGCATGGTCCGATGGACAAGACCAACACACCGAACCCCCCAGGTGGGGTCATGGTGTGGGAGCAGATGTGTGGGTAGGGGGGTGATCGCTGAGTGAGAAAATTAGGCACTGGGTGTCTGTGTAAAAAAGACATATAAATACATAAAAATGTGAAGAAAAAGAGAGAGAAAGAGAAAAGAAGGAAGGAAGGGATGTAGCAGAGAACTAAGAACAGGGACATTGAGTGACTAATACAGGAAAGAGAAAGTAGGACAAAGCAACATAGTGGGAAGGAAGGAGAGCACAGAGACAGAGAGAGAGGGACAACATGGTGAAGGGAATGAGAGGGAGAGAAAAGGAGAAAGAAAGGGAAAGGGGGTGAGAAAAGGTGCAAAAAAACATACCTGTGCAAGTGCAAGTAAGGGCATGGATGCCGGCTGTGAATGTGCAGTTAAATAGTGAAGGCTGGAAGGACAGAGAGGGGGACCACAGCCTGGAGGGACGCTGCCGCGGTACATGCAACCAGAGAAGGCCCCCAACGTCAGGCACCAGCAGCCCAGAGAACTGGGGGGAGAGCCCCAGGACCCTTGCGGCTGGATACAGAAACTGGCCAGCCGTGGGGCGACCCCCTGGACTCGTTTGGAGCTGGAGAATGGAAACCCAGGCATCAGCTGATAAGGCGTCACGCTGAACGCCGAACAGCTGGTGCGGGAGGCGTGACGTCGACGCGCAGTGGGGGAGACCCCGCCCAACTCCTCCCACGGAGGGAGGGGAAAACCACAATGCGCGTCGCAGCTTCGGGAAGGGACAGAGCAGGCCGGCCGGGGCAGCCAGAGGGCCCCACCGAAGACACGCATGCGCACCGCGAGCACATAGAGTTGGACTGTGGTGCCAGGAGGATCCTGGCGCCATATAAGTGATTAAAACGGAGACTGTAAAGGTGTATGTAAGGAGTTGATCTGTCATGGTGGGATAAATTGAGCAAAAAAAGGGAAATATGTATTTGGGATAAGTGAGAAGTTGGGGAAAGTTTGAGGTAGATGTGTATTGCCCACTTGGTGCCCATGTGCCTCCATCCCTAATTGTATGAAGAGAGTAAAAGCAACCGGGTGGGACTTTGCATGAGGATATAGGGGCCGTTCGACGCCCCTCCTCCATCCCAATTAAATGGTAAAGTAAAGGGAGAACAGGTGTGGGACTTTAAACAAGGCGCATGGGAGCAAGGGTATGAGTTGGGTAAAATTTGTATTTTAATGATAAGAAGAGTTTTAACATAAGATCATACAGTACATCATTGAGCATAAAAGATGGTACATAAATAGTTTTGCAAATTCATACAGTGCATAATTAGGCACATAGCTCTGCATATGTTAGCACTCGGCTCTAAAGTGTTGGAAATTAAAAGGTATATTCGAAGGTATATTCGAAAACTAAAGCATCAAAAATGGCAAATATAAACCAATGGGTACATGTTGATAGGAACGTATCAAAAATAGCAAATAAAAAACCAATGGGTACATATTATTGGGAACGTTATATGCATATGGGTTCATGTGGTGTACACCTAGCGGTAGACAGAAGCTCTACGTCGTAACGTTGTTTCGGGGCCTTATAGCCACTCATCAGGAGCGATACCGAGGTGGTACCTATGGGTTGGAGAAATAGCGGTAATAAATAGTGAAAGAATGCAAAAAAAGAGAGAAGAAATGCAAGATATGGATACCATGTTGTTGGTGGTGGTTTTGGACTCACAGTGGTGTCTGCGTGAAAGCGATGCGGCCCAGGGCGCCATGCCAACCGTAGATGCCCCGTCCTGGAGCTGAGGGGGCATGGTCCGATGGACAAGACCAACACACCGAACCCCCCAGGTGGGGTCATGGTGTGGGAGCAGATGTGTGGGTAGGGGGGTGATCGCTGAGTGAGAAAATTAGGCACTGGGTGTCTGTGTAAAAAAGACATATAAATACATAAAAATGTGAAGAAAAAGAGAGAGAAAGAGAAAAGAAGGAAGGAAGGGATGTAGCAGAGAACTAAGAACAGGGACATTGAGTGACGAATACAGGAAAGAGAAAGTAGGACAAAGCAACATAGTGGGAATGAAGGAGAGCACAGAGACAGAGAGTGAGGGACAACATGGTGAAGGGAATGAGAGGGAGAGAAAAGGAGAAAGAAAGGGAAAGGGGGTGAGAAAAGGTGCAAAAAAACATACCTGTGCAAGTGCAAGTAAGGGCATGGATGCCGGCTGTGAATGTGCAGTTGAATAGTGAAGGCTGGAAGGACAGAGAGGGGGACCACAGCCTGGAGGGACGCTGCCGCGGTACATGCAACCAGAGAAGGCCCCCAACGTCAGGCACCAGCAGCCCAGAGAACCGGGGGGAGAGCCCCAGGACCCTTGCGGCTGGATACAGAAACTGGCCAGCCGTGGGGCGACCCCCTGGACTCGTTTGGAGCTGGAGAATGGAAACTCAGGCATCAGCTGATAAGGCGTCACGCTGGACGCCGAACAGGTTCCTATGTATATTTATAAACAATATTCCACTCATAATTCCCATGTAGACAAATAATGATATGCATATTCTTATCAGATATGCTTTAATTAGGTTCCTATGTATATTTATAAACAATATTCCACAATTAGCCCCATATAGAAAAATAATTATATGCATATTCTTATCAGAAATGGGTTAAATAGGTTACTATGTATATTTATAAACAATATTCCACCAATAATCCCTATGTAGAAAAATAATTACATGCATATTCTTATCAGAAATGCTTTAATTAGGTTCCTATGTATATTTATATACAATATTCCACCCATAACCCCATATAGAAAAATAATTATATGCATATTCTTATCACAAATGGGTTAAATAGGTTCCTATGTATAATTATAAACATTTTCCCACCATAATCCCTATATAGAAAAATAATTATATGCATATTCTTATCAGAAATAGGTTAAATACGTTCCTATGTATATTTAGAAACAATATTCCACCCATAACCCCATATAGAAAAATAATTATATGCATATTCTTATCAGAAATGGGTTAAATAGGTTCCTATGTATAATTATAAACATTTTCCCACCATAATCCCTATATAGAAAAATAATTATATGCATATTCTTATCAGAAAAGGGTTAAATAGGTTCCTATGTAAATTTATAAACAATATTCCACCCATAATCCCCATATAGACAAATAATTATATTCATATTCTTATCAGAAATGGGTTAAATTGGTTCCTATGTATATTTATAAGCAATATTCCACCCATAACCCCATATAGAAAAATTATTATATGCATATTCTTATCAGAAATGGGTTAAATAGGTTCCTATGTATATTTATAAACAATTTTCCACTACAATCCCCATATAGAAAAATAATGATATGCATATTTTTATCGGAAATGGGTTAAATAGGCTCCTATGTATATTTATAAACAATTTTCCACTATAGTCCCCATGTAGAAAAATAATTATATGCATATTCTTATCAGAAAGGGGTTAAATAGGTTACTATGTATATTTATAAATAATATTCCACCCATAATTCCCATGTAGAAAAATAATTATATGCATATTCTTATCAGAAATGGGTTAAATAGGTTACTATGTATATTTATAAACAATATTCCACCCATAATTCCCATGTAGAAAAATAATTATATGCATATTCTTATCAGAAATGCATTAATTAGGTTCCTATGTATATTTATAAATAATATTCCACCCATAACCCCATATAGAAAAATAATTATATGCATATGCTTATCAGAAATGGGTTAAATAGGCTCCTATGTATATTTATAAACATTAGTCCACCCATAATTCCCATCTAGAAAAATAATTATATGCATATTCTTATCGGAAAGGGGTTAAATAGGTTACTATGTATATTTATAAACAATATTCCACCCATAATTTAAATGTAGAAAAATAATTATATGCATATTCTTATCAGAAATGGGTTAAATAGGTTACTATGTATATTTATAAACAATATTCCACCCATAATTCCCATGTAGAAAAATAATTATATGCATATTCTTATCATAAATGGGTTAAATAGGTTCCTATGTATATTTATAAACAATTTTCCAATATAGTCCCCATGTAGAAAAATAATTATATGCATATTCTTATCAGAAATGGGTTAAATAGGTTCCTATGTATATTTATAAACAATATTCCTCCCATAATCCCCATGTAGAAAAATAATTATATGCATATTCTTATCAGAAATGGGTTAAATATATTCCTATGTATGTTTAACTTCAATATTCCATCCATAATCCCCATGTAGAAAAATAATTATATGCGTATTCTTATGAGAAATGGGTTAAATAGGTTACTATGTATATTTTAAAACAGTATTCCACCCATAATCCCTATGTAGAAAAATAATTATAAGCATATTCTTATCAGAAATGGGTTAAATAGGTTAGTATGTATATTTATAAACAATATTCCACCCATAATTCCAATGTAGAAAAATAATTATATGCATATTCTTATCATAAATGGGTTAAATAGGTTCCTATGTATATTTATAAAGAATTTTCCAATATAGTCCCCATGTAGAAAAATAATTATATGCATATTCTTATCAGAAATGGGTTAAATAGGTTCCTATGTATATTTATAAACAATATTCCACCCATAATCCCCATATAGACAAATAATTATATTCATATTCTTATCAGAAATGGCTTAAATTGGTTCCTATGTATATTTATAAACAATATTCCACCATAATCCCCATATAGAAAAATTATTATATGCATATTCTTATCAGAAATTGGTTAAATAGGTTCCTATGTATATTTATAAACATATTCCACCAATAATCCCCATGTAGAAAAATAATTCTATGCATATTTTTATCAGAAATTGGTTAATTAGTTTCCTATGTATATTTATAAGCAATATTCCACCCATAACCCCATATAGAAAAATTATTATATGCATATTCTTATCAGAAATGGGTTAAATAGGTTCCTATGTATATTTATAAACAATTTTCCACTATAATCCCCATGTAGAAAAATAATTATATGCATATTCTTATGAGAAATGGGTTAAATAGGTTACTATGTATATTTTAAAACAGTATTCTACCCATAATCCCTATGTAGAAAAATAATTATATGCATATTCTTATCAGAAATGGGTTAAATAGGTTACTATGTATATTTATAAACAATATTCCACCCATAATCCCCATGTAGAAAAATAATTATATGCATATTCTTATCAGAAATGCTTTAATTAGGTCCCTATGTATATTTATAAACAATATTCCACCCATAACCCCATATAGAAAAATAATTATATGCATATTCTTATCAGAAATGGGTTAAATAGGTTCCTGTGTATAATTATAAACATTTTTCCACCAAAATCCCTATATAGAAAAATAATTATATGCATATTCTTATCAGAAATGGGTTAAATTGGTTCCTATGTATATTTATAACAATATTCCACCATAATCCCCATGTAGAGAAATAATTATATGCATATTCTTATCAGAAATGGGTTAAATACATTCCTATGTATATTTATAACAATATTCCACCCATAATTCCCATGTAGAAAAATAATTATATGCATATTCTTATCAGAAATGCTTTAATTAGGTTCCTATTTATATTTATATACAATATTCCACCCATAACCCCATATAGAAAAATAATTATATGCATATTCTTATCAGAAATGGGTTAAATAGGCTCCTATGTATATTTATAAACAATATTCCACCAATAATCCCTATGTAGAAAAATAATTATATGCATATTCTTATCAGAAATGCTTTAATTAGGTTCCTATGTATATTTATATACAATATTCCACCCATAACCCCATATAGAAAAATAATTATATGCACATTCTTATCAGAAATGGGTTAAATATGTTCCTATGTATATTTATAAACAATATTCCACCCATAATCCCCATATAGACAAATAATTATATTAATATTCTTATGAGCAATGGGTTAAATAGGTTCCTATGTATATTTATAAACAATATTCCACCCATAATCCCCATGTAGAAAAATAATTATATGCATATTCTTATCAGAAATGGTTAAATATATTCCTATGTATGTTTAACTTCAATATTCCATCCATAATCCCCATGTAGAAAAATAATTATATGCGTATTCTTATGAGAAATGGGTTAAATAGGTTACTATGTATATTTTAAAACAGTATTCCACCCATAATCCCTATGTAGAAAAATAATTATATGCATATTCTTACCAGAAATGGGTTAAATACGTTCCTATGTATATTTATAAACAATATTCCACCCATAATCCCCATGTAGAAAAATAATTATATGCATATTCTTATCAGAAATGGGTTAAATAGGTTACTATGTATATTTATAAACAATATTCCACCCATAATCCCCATGTAGAAAAATAATTATATGCATATTCTTATCAGAAATGCTTTAATTAGGTCCCTATGTATATTTATAAACAATATTCCACCCATAACCCCATATAGAAAAATAATTATATGCATATTCTTATCAGAAATGGGTTAAATAGGCTCCTATGTATATTTATAAAAATTTTTCCACTATAGTCCCCATGTAGAAAAATAATTATATGCATATTCTTATCAGAAATAGGTTTAATATGTTGCTATGTACATTTTTAAACAATATTCCATCCATAATCCCCATGTAAAAAAATAATTATATGCATATTCTTATCAGAAATGGGTTAAATAGGTTCCTATGTATATTTATAAACAATATTCCACCCATAAATCCCATGTAGAAAAATAATTATATGCATATTCTTATCAGAAATGGGTTAAATATATTCCTATGTATGTTTAACTACAATATTCCAACCATAACCCCATATAGAAAAATAATTATATGCATATCCTTATCAGAAATGGGTTAAATATGTTCCTATGTATATTTATAAACAATATTCAACATATAATCTCTATATAGCAATATAATTTAATGCATATTCATATCAGAAATAGGTTTAATATGTTGCTATGTACATTTTTAAACAATATTCCATCCATAATCCCCATGTAAAAAATAATTATATGCATATTCTTATCAGAAATGGGTTAAATAGGTTCCTATGTATATTTATAAACAATATTTCATCCATAATCCCCATGTAGAAAAATAATTATATGCATATTCTTATGAGAAATGGGTTAAATAGGTTACTATGTATATTTATAAATAATATTCCACCCATAACCCCATATAGAAAAATAATTAGATGCATATTCTTATCAGAAATGCTTTAATTAGGTTCCTATGTATATTTATAAACAATATTCCACAATGAGCCCCATATAGAAAAATAATTATATGCATATTCGTATCAGAAATGGGTTAAATAGCGTCCTATGTATGTTTAACTTCAATATTCCATCCATAATCCCCATTTAGAAAAATAATTATATGCGTATTCTTATGAGAAATGGGTTAAATAGGTTACTATGTATATTTTAAAACAGTATTCCACCCATAACCCCATATAGAAAAATAATTATATGGATATTCTTATCAGAAATGGGTTAAATACGTTCCTATGTATATTTATAAACAATATTCCACCCATAATTCCCATGTAGAAAAATAATTAGATGCATATTCTTATCAGAAATGGGTTAAATAGGCTCCTATATATATTTAGAAACAATATTCCACCTATAATCCCCATGTAGAAAAATAATTATATACATATTCTTAGCAGAAATTGGTTAAATAGGGTCCTATGTATGTTTATAAACAATATTCCACCAAAATTCCCCATGTAAAAAAATATTTATATGCATATTCTTATGAGAAATTGGTTACATATATTCCTATGTATGTTTAACTACAATATTCCACCCATAATCCCCATGTAGAAAAATAATTATATGTATATTCTTATCAGAAATGGGTTAAATAGGTTACTATGTATATTTATAAACAATATTCCACCCATAATCCCCATATAGAAAAATATTTATATGCATATTCTTATCAAAAATTGGTTAAATAGGTTCCTATGTATATTTATATACATATTCCACCAAAAATCCCCATGTAGAAAAATAATTATATGCATATTTTTATCAGAAATGGGTTAATTAGTTTCCTATGTATATTTATAAGCAATATTCCACCCATAACCCCATATAGAAAAATAATTAAATGCATATTCTTATCAGAAATGGGTTAAATATGTTCCTATGTGTATTTATAAACAATATTCAACATATAATCCCTATATAGCAATATAATTATATGCATATTCATATCAGCAATAGGTTTAATATATTGCTATGTACATTTTTACATTTTTAAACAATATTCCATCCATTATTCCCATGTAAAAAAATAATTATATGCATATTCTTATCAGAAATTGGTTAAATAGGTTCCTATGTATATTTATAAACAATATTCCACCCATAAATCCCATGTAGAAAAATAATTATATGCATATTCTTATCAGAAATGGGTAAAATATATTCCTATGTATGTTTAACTACAATATTCCATCCATAATCCCCATGTAGAAAAATAATTATATGCATATTCTTATGAGAAATTGGTTAAATAGGTTACTATGTATATTTATAAACATATTCCACCAATAATCCCCATGTAGAAAAATAATTATATGCATATTTTTTATCAGAAATGGGTTAATTAGTTTCCTATGTATATTTATAAGCAATATTCCACCCATAACCCCATATAGAAAAATAATTATATGCATATCCTTATCAGAAATGGGTTAAATATGTTCCTATGTATATTTATAAACAATATTCAACATATAATCCCTATATAGCAATATAATTATATGCATATTCATATCAGAAATAGGTTTAATATGTTGCTATGTACATATTTAAACAATATTCCATCCATAATCCCCATGTAAAAAAATAATTATATGCATATTCTTATCAGAAATGGGTTAAATAGGTTCCTATGTATATTTATAAACAATATTCCACCCATAATCCCCATGTAGAAAATAATTATATGCATATTCTTATCAGAAATGCTTTAATTAGGTTCCTATGTATATTTATTAACAATATTCCACCCATAACCCCATATAGAAATATAATTATATGCATATTCTTATCAGAAATGGGTTAAATAGGTTCCTATGTATATTTATAAACAATATTCCACCCATAATCCCCATATAGACAAATAATTATATTCATATTCTTATCAGAAATTGGTTAAATAGGTTCCTATGTATATTTATAAACATATTCCACCAATAATCCCCATGTAGAAAAATAATTATATGCATATTCTTATCACAAATTGGTTAAATAGGTGCCTATGTATATTTATAAACAATATTCCAACCATAATGCCCATGTAGAAAATAATTATATGCATATTCTTATCAGAAATGCTTTAATTAGGTTCCTATGTATATTTATAAACAATATTCCACCAATAATCCCTATGTAGAAAAATAATTATATGCATATTCTTATCAGAAATGCTTTAATTAGGTTCCTTTGTATATTTATATACAATATTCCACCCATAACCCCATATAGAAAAATAATTATATGCATATTCTTATCAGGAATGGGTTAAATAGGTTCCTATGTATAATTATAAACATTTTTCCACCATAATCCCTATATAGAAAAATAATTATATGCATATTCTTATCAGAAATGGGTTAAATAGGTTCCTATGTATATTTATAAACAATATTCCACCCATAATCCTATGTAGAAAAATAATTATATGCATATTCTTATCAGAAATGGGTTAAATAGGTTCCTATGTATATTTATAAACAATATTCCACCCATAATCCTATGTAGAAAAATAATTATATGCATATTCTTATCAGAAATGGGTTAAATATGTTCCTATGTATATTTACAAACAATATTCAACATATAATCCCTATATAGCAATATAATTATATGCATATTCATATCAGAAATAGGTTTAATATGTTGCTATGTACATTTTTAAACAATATTCCATCCATAATCCCCATATAAAAAAATAATTATATGCATATTCTTATCAGAAATGGGTTAAATAGGTTCCTATGTATATTTATAAACAATATTCCACCCATAATCCGCATGTAGAAAAATAATTATATGCATATTCTTATCAGAAATGCTTTAATTAGGTTCCTATGTATATTTATTAACAATATTCCACCCATAACCCCATATAGAAATATAATTATATGCATATTCTTATCAGAAATCAGTTAAATAGGTTCCTATGTATATTTATAAACAATATTCCTCCCATAATCCCCATATAGACAAATAATTATATTCATATTCTTATCAGAAATTGGTTAAATAGGTTCCTATGTATATTTATAAACATATTCCACCAATAATCCCCATGTAGAAACATAATTATATGCATATTCTTACCAGAACTGGGTTGAATAGGTTCCTATGTATATTTATAAACAATATTCCACCCATAATGCCCATGTAGACAAATAATTATATGCATATTCTTATCAGAAAGGGGTTAAATATGTTCCTATGTGTATTTATAAACAATATTCAACATATAATCCCTATATAGCAATATAATTATATGCATATTCATATCAGAAATAGGTTTAATATGTTGATTTATAGACAATATTCCACCCATAATCCCCATGTAGAAAAATAATTATATGCATATTCTTATCAGAAATGGGTTAAATAGGTTACTATGTATATTTATAAACAATATTCCACCCATAATCCCCATATAGACAAATAATTATATTCATATTCTTATCAGAAATGGGTTAAATTGGTTCCTATGTATATTTATAAACAATATTCCACCATAATCCCCATATAGAAAAATAATTATATGCATATTCCTATCAGAAATTGGTTAAATAGGTTCCTAAGTATATTTATAAACAAATTCTACCAATAATCCCCATGTAGAAAAATAATTATATGCATATTTTTATCAGAAATGGCTTAATTAGTTTCCTATGTATATTTATAAGCAATATTCCACCCATAACCCCATATAGAAAAATAATTATATGCATATTCTTATCAGAAGTGGGTTAAATACATTCCTATGTATATTTATAAACAATATTCAACACATAATCCCTATATAGCAATATAATTATATGCATATTCATATCAGAAATAGGTATAATATGTTGCTATGTACATTTTTAAATATATTCCATCCATAATCCCCATGTAAAAAAATAATTATATGCATATTCTTATCAGAAATGGGTTAAATAGGTTCCTATGTATATTTATAAACAATATTCCACCCATAATCCCCATGTAGAAAAATAATTATATGCATATTCTTATCAGAAATGGGTTAAATATATTCCTATGTATGTTTAACTTCAATATTCCATCCATAATCCCGATGTAGAAAAATAATTATATGCATATTCTTATGAGAAATGGGTTAAATAGGTTACTATGTATATTTTAAAACAGTATTCCACCCATAATCCCCATGTAGAAAAATAATTATATGGATATTCTTATCAGAAATGGGTTAAATACGTTCCTATGTATATTTTTAAACAATATTCCACCCATAATCCCCATGTAGAAAAATAATTGTATGCATATTCTTATCAGAAATGGGTTAAATAGGTTCCTATGTATATGTATAAACAATATTCCACCCATAATCCCCAAATATTGTGTGACTTTATCTGACACACTACTACTATTCATTCATCACTATTCCTCCAACTGACACCAATGATGGGTACTTTTTCGCTCACTGGCTGAGAATTTGTTGCATTACTCTAAATCTGGCACATCTGGCACATCTCCGAATACATCTTCTCCTTCTCTGCTTGCTCAATCTCAATAACGTAATTCTAAATACTTATGCATTATCATAAATAAAGTCAGGATAACACCGAACATTGAGATAAAGTTGCAGCTCTCACGTTTATATTGTCGGACAAATAGTTACCAATACGATAAGACGAAATGCAATGCTCACTCTGATAGTTGCAATTGCAATACCTTGTTCAACAGCTTATCTTCTCTTATTGCTATATTTTGCGACCTATCTTACATCTAATTGTCCAATGTCATTGTCCAATGACAATTTGCTTGTGAAATACAGATTGTAACGTAATTGTTTATAGAGATATAAACCGACTCATGGCTTTGATTACAATCTGCTCTATTTTGTGTTTATCTTTATCTCAACAAATAATGCAACTATCTCTAAAAAACACTAATAGGCTACTGCCTATTAATTTGGTTAAAGAAACCGATTTAAATTGTCAAGGAGTAATACATGTTGTCTCACTGCTATATTTGATATGTTTAAAGAAAATGCATCCTAATAAATACCTAATGTGATAACACTCTTAACATGTCTCGCAACCAACTCACTATTATCAGGGCTTTTATATATATTGTGTAACCTGACGTTTTCCTCAACCATGTAAAACGTCTCACTGATATTTTGCTGTGGACCAGTGGATACGGATCGTGTAATGCAAATTCACTATCTTGACAAATGTTACATTTACGGTGTTTAAGCAATTTCCCTGTCTTCGAAAACTGTCCAAGTAAGGTGATGTAACCTGACGTTTTCCTCAACCATGTAAAACGTCTCACTGACATTTTGCTGTGGACCAGGTGATTCAGTTCGCATGTGCAGCGCTATACAAATCATCCATTCATTGATTCATTCATATTCCTTCCACCAACACCAATAACGTGGTAGTATTTCTCATACTGACACCAATGATGTTTCACTGTTCCTTCCACTGACACCAATGATAGTTGACTATACCTTAACAATGACACCAAAAATGCAGTACTATTTCTGCATTTATGTATTTATGTATTTTCCACCTGACCCAAATCATGGGTGACTATTTTTCCCACACATATTTTTTCCACACATATACATATATTCATTTTTCTACATGGGGATTATGGGTGAAATATTGTTTATACATATAAATAGGAAGCTATTTAACCCCTTTCTGATAAGAATATGCATATAATTATTTTTCTACATGGGAATTATGGGTGGAATATTGTTTATAAATATACATAGTAACCTATTTAACCACTTTCTGATAAGAATATGCATAAAAATATATTTCAGTATGGGGATTATAGGTGGAATATTGTTTATAAATATACATAGGAACCTATTTAACCCATTTCTGGTAAGAATATACATATAATTATTTTTCTACATGGGGATTATGGGTGGAATACTGTTTTAAAATATACATAGTAACCTATTTAACCCAATTCTCATAAGAATATGCATATAATTATTTTTCTACATGGGGATTATGGATGGATTATTGTAGTTAAACATACATAGGAATATATTTAACCCATTTCTGATAAGAATATGCATATAATTATTTTTCTACATGGAGATTATGGATGGAATATTATTTATAAATATACATAGTAACCTATTTAACCCATTGCTCATAAGAATATTATTATAATTATTTGTCTATATGGGGATTATGAGTGGAATATTGTTTATAAATATACATAGTAACTTATTTAACCCATTTCTGATAAATATTCTTATCAGAAATGCTTTAATTAGGTTCCTATATATATTTATAAACAATCTTCCACAATTAGCCCCATATAGAAAAATAATGATATGCATATTCGTATCAGAAATGGGTTAAATAACGTCCTATGTATATTTATAAACAATATTCCACCAATAATCCCCATGTAGAGAAATAATTATATGCATATTCTTATCAGAAAGGTTTTAATTAGGTTCCTATGTATATTTATAAACAATATTCCACCCATAACCCCATATAGAAAGATAATTATATCCATATTCTTATCAGAAATAAGTGTTACATACGTTCCTATGTATATTTATAAACAATATTCCACCCATAATCCCCATGTAGAAAAATAATTATATGCATATTCTGATCAGAAATGGGTTAAATAGGTTACTATGTATATTTATAAACAATATTCACCCCATAATTCCCATGTAGAAAAATAATTATATGCATATTCTTATCAGAAATGCTTTAATTAGGTTCCTATGTATATTTATAGACAATATTCCACCTATAATCCCCATACTGAAACATATTTATATGCATATTCTTATCAGAAAGTGGTTAAATAGGTTACTATGTATATTTATAAACAATATTCCACCCATAATTCCCATGTAGAAAAATAATTATATGCATATTCTTATCAGAAATGGGTTAAATAGGTTACTATGTATATTTATAAACAATATTCCACATATAATCCCCATGTAGAAAAATAATTAGATGCATATTCTTATCAGAAATGGGTTAAATAGGCTCCTATGTATATTTATAAACAATATTCCAGCCATAACCCCATATAAAAATAAAATTATATGCATATTCTTATCAGAAATAGGTTAAATAGGGTCCTATGTATATTTATAAACAATATTCCACCAATAATCCCCATGTAGAAAAAGAATTATATGCATATTCTTATCAGAAATGGGTTAAATAGGGTCCTATGTATATTTATAAAAAATATTCCACCCATAACCCCATATAGAAAAATAATTAGATGCATATTCTTATCAGAAATGGGTTAAATAGGCTCCTATGTATATTTATAAACAATATTCCACCCATAATCCCCATGTAGAAAAATAATTATATGCATATTATTATCAGAAATGGCTTAAATAGGTTCCTATGTATATTTATAAACAATATTCCACCTATAATCCCCATACTGAAAAATATTTATATGCATATTCTTATCAGAAAGGGGTTAAATAGGTTACTATGTATATTTATAAACAATATTCCACCCATAATTCCCATGTAGAAAAATAATTATATGCATATTCTTATCAGAAATGGGTTAAATAGGTTACTATGTATATTTATAAACAATATTCCACCAATAATTCCCATGTAGAAAAATAATTATATGCATATTCTTATCAGAAATGCTTTAATTAGGTTCCTATGTATATTTATAAACAATATTCCACAATTAGCCCCATATAGAAAAATAATTATATGCATATTCGTATCAGAAATGGGTTAAATAGCGTCCTATGTATATTTTTAAACAATATTCCACCAATAATCCCCATGTAGAAAAATAATTATATGCATATTCTTATCAGAAATGCTTTAATTAGGTTCCTATGTATATTTATAAACAATATTCCACAATTAGCCCCATATAGAAAAATAATTATATGCATATTCGTATCAGAAATGGGTTAAATAACGTCCTATGTATATTTTTAAACAATATTCCACCAATAATCCCCATATAGAAAAATAATTATATGCATATTCTTATCAGAAATGGGTTAAATAGGTTCCTATGTATAATTATAAACATTTTTCCACCATAATCCCTATATAGAAAAATAATTATATGCATATTCTTATCAGAAAGAGGTTACATACGTTCCTATGTATATTTATAAACAATATTCCACCCATAATCCCCATGTAGAAAAATAATTATATGCATATTCTTATCAGAAATGGGTGAAATAGGTTACTATGTATATTTAGAAACAATATTGCACCCATAATCCCCATGTATACATAGGAAACTAATTAAAGCATTTCTGATAAGAATATGCATATAATTATTTTTCTACATGGGGACTATAGTGGAAAATTGTTTATAAATATACATAGGAACCTATTTAACCCATTTCTGATAAGAATATGCATATAATTATTTTTCTACATGGGGATTATGGGTGGAATATTATTTATAAATATACATAGTAACCTATTTAACCCATTGCTCATAAGAATATTAATATAATTATTTGTCTATATGGGGATTATTGGTGGAATATTGTTTATAAATATACATAGGACGTTATTTAACCCATTTCTGATACGAATATGCATATAATTATTTTTCTATATGGGGCTAATTGTGGAATATTGTTTATAAATATATATAGGAACCTAATTAAAGCATTTCTGATAAGAATATGCATATAATTATTTTTCTACATGGGAATTATGGGGTGAATATTGTTTATAAATATACCCATTTCTGATAAGAATATGCATATAATTATTTTTATACATGGGAATTATGGCTGGAAAATTGTTTATAAATATACATAGTAACCTATTTAACCCCTTTCTGATAAGAATATGCATATAAATATTTTTCAGTATGGGGATTATAGGTGGAATATTGTTTATAAATATACATAGGAAGCAATTTAACACATTTCTGATAAGAATATGCATATAATTATTTTTTTACATGGGGAATTTTGGTGGAATATTGTTTAAATAGGGTCCTATGTATGTTTATTAACAATATTCCACCCATAACCCCATATAGAAATATAATTATATGCATATTCTTATCAGAAATGAGTTAAATAGGTTCCTATGTATATTTATAAACAATATTCCTCCCATAATCCCCATATAGACAAACAATTATATTCATATTCTTATCAGAAATTGGTTAAATAGGTTCCTATGTATATTTATAAACATATTCCACCAATAATCCCCATGTAGAAACATAATTATATGCATATTCTTACCAGAACTGGGTTGAATAGGTTCCTATGTATATTTATAAACAATATTCCACCCATAATGCCCATGTAGACAAATAATTATATGCATATTCTTATCAGAAAGGGGTTAAATAGGTTCCTATGTATATGTATAAACAATATTCCACCCATAATCCCCATGTAGAAAAAAAATTAAATGCATATTCTTATCAGAAATGGGTTAAATATGTTCCTATGTGTATTTATAAACAATATTCAACATATAATCCCTATATAGCAATATAATTATATGCATATTCATATCAGAAATAGGTTTAATATGTTGATTTATAGACAATATTCCACCCATAATCCCCATGTAGAAAAATAATTATATGCATATTCTTATCAGAAATGGGTTAAATAGGTTACTATGTATATTTATAAACAATATTCCACCCATAATCCCCATATAGACAAATAATTATATTCATATTCTTATCAGAAATGGGTTAAATTGGTTCCTATGTATATTTATAAACAATATTCCACCATAATCCCCATATAGAAAAATAATTATATGCATATTCCTATCAGAAATTGGTTAAATAGGTTCCTATGTATATTTATAAACAAATTCTACCAATAATCCCCATGTAGAAAAATAATTATATGCATATTTTTATCAGAAATGGCTTAATTAGTTTCCTATGTATATTTATAAGCAATATTCCACCCATAACCCCATATAGAAAAATAATTATATGCATATTCTTATCAGAAGTGGGTTAAATACATTCCTATGTATATTTATAAACAATATTCAACACATAATCCCTATATAGCAATATAATTATATGCATATTCATATCAGAAATAGGTATAATATGTTGCTATGTACATTTTTAAATATATTCCATCCATAATCCCCATGTAAAAAAATAATTATATGCATATTCTTATCAGAAATGGGTTAAATAGGTTCCTATGTATATTTATAAACAATATTCCACCCATAATCCCCATGTAGAAAAATAATTATATGCATATTCTTATCAGAAATGGGTTAAATATATTCCTATGTATGTTTAACTTCAATATTCCATCCATAATCCCGATGTAGAAAAATAATTATATGCGTATTCTTATGAGAAATGGGTTAAATAGGTTACTATGTATATTTTAAAACAGTATTCCACCCATAATCCCCATGTAGAAAAATAATTATATGGATATTCTTATCAGAAATGGGTTAAATACGTTCCTATGTATATGTTTAAACAATATTCCACCAATAATCCCCATGTAGAAAAATAATTGTATGCATATTCTTATCAGAAATGGGTTAAATAGGTTACTATGTATATCTATAAATAATATTCCACCCATAACCCCATATAGAAAAATAATTATATGCATATTCTTATCAGAAAAGGGTTAAATACGTTCCTATGTATATTTATAAACAATATTCAACACATAATCGCTATATAGAAATATAATTATATGCATATTCATATCAGAAATAGGTTTAATATGTTGCTATGTACATTTTTAAACAATATTCCATCCATAATCCCCATGTAAAAAAATAATTATATTCATATTCTTATCAGAAATGGGTTAAATAGGTTCCTATGTATATTTATAAACAATATTCCACCCATAAATCCCATGTAGAAAAATAATTATATGCATATTCTTATCAGAAATGGGTTAAATATATTCCTATGTATGTTTAACTATAATATTAATCCATAATCCCCATGTAGAAAAATAATTATATGCATATTCTTATGAGAAATGGGTTAAATAGGTTCCTATGTATATTTATATACATATTCCACCAAAAATCCCCATGTAGAAAAATAATTATATGCATATTTTTATCAGAAATGGGTTAATTAGTTTCCTATGTATATTTATAAGCAATATTCCACCCATAACCCCATATAGAAAAATAATTAAATGCATATTCTTATCAGAAATGGGTTAAATATGTTCCTATGTGTATTTATAAACAATATTCAACATATAATCCCTATATAGCAATATAATTATTTGCATATTCAAATCAGAAATAGGTTTAATATGTTGCTATGTACATTTTTACATTTTTAAACAATATTCCATCCATAATTCCCATGTAAAAAATAATTATATGCATATTCTTATCAGAAATGGGTTAAATAGGTTCCTATGTATATTTATAAACAATATTCCACCCATAAATCCCATGTAGAAAAATAATTATATGCATATTCTTATCAGAAATGGGCTAAATATATTCCTATGTATGTTTAACTACAATATTCTATCCATAATCCCCATGTAGAAAAATAATTATATGCATATTCTTATGAGAAATGGGTTAAATAGGTTACTATGTATATTTATAAACATATTCCACCAATAATCCCCATGTAGAAAAATAATTATATGCATATTTTTATCAGAAATGGGTTAATTCGTTTCCTATGTATATTTATAAGCAATATTCCACCCATACCCACATATAGAAAAATAATTATATGCATATCCTTATCAGAAATAGGTTAAATATGTTCCTATGTATATTTACAAACAATATTCAACATATAATCCCTATATAGCAATATAATTATATGCATATTCATATCAGAAATAGGTTTAATATGTTGCTATGTACATTTTTAAACAATATTCCATCCATAATCCCCATATAAAAAAATAATTATATGCATATTCTTATCAGAAATGGGTTAAATAGGTTCCTATGTATATTTATAAACAATATTCCACCCATAATCCGCATGTAGAAAAATAATTATATGCATATTCTTATCAGAAATGCTTTAATTAGGTTCCTATGTATATTTATTAACAATATTCCACCCATAACCCCATATAGAAATATAATTATATGCATATTCTTATCAGAAATGAGTTAAATAGGTTCCTATGTATATTTATAAACAATATTCCTCCCATAATCCCCATATAGACAAATAATTATATTCATATTCTTATCAGAAAGTGGTTAAATAGGTTCCTATGTATATTTATAAACATATTCCACCAATAATCCCCATGTAGAAACATAATTATATGCATATTCTTACCAGAACTGGGTTGAATAGGTTCCTATGTATATTTATAAACAATATTCCACCCATAATGCCCATGTAGACAAATAATTATATGCATATTCTTATCAGAAAGGGGTTAAATAGGTTCCTATGTATATGTATAAACAATATTCCACCCATAATCCAAATGTAGAAAAATAATTAAATGCATATTCTTATCAGAAATGGGTTAAATATGTTCCTATGTGTATTTATAAACAATATTCAACATATAATCCCTATATAGCAATATAATTATATGCATATTCATATCAGAAATAGGTTTAATATGTTGATTTATAGACAATATTCCACCCATAATCCCCATGTAGAAAAATAATTATATGCATATTCTTATCAGAAATGGGTTAAATAGGTTACTATGTATATTTATAAACAATATTCCACCCATAATCCCCATATAGACAAATAATTATATTCATATTCTTATCAGAAATGGGTTAAATTGGTTCCTATGTATATTTATAAACAATATTCCACCATAATCCCCATATAGAAAAATAATTATATGCATATTCCTATCAGAAATTGGTTAAATAGGTTCCTATGTATATTTATAAACAAATTCTACCAATAATCCCCATGTAGAAAAATAATTATATGCATATTTTTATCAGAAATTGCTTAATTAGTTTCCTATGTATATTTATAAGCAATATTCCACCCATAACCCCATATAGAAAAATAATTATATGCATATTCTTATCAGAAGTGGGTTAAATACATTCCTATGTATATTTATAAACAATATTCAACACATAATCCCTATATAGCAATATAATTATATGCATATTCATATCAGAAATAGGTATAATATGTTGCTATGTACATTTTTAAATATATTCCATCCATAATCCCCATGTAAAAAAATAATTATATGCATATTCTTATCAGAAATGGGTTAAATAGGTTCCTATGTATATTTATAAACAATATTCCACCCATAATCCCCATGTAGAAAAATAATTATATGCATATTCTTATCAGAAATGGGTTAAATATATTCCTATGTATGTTTAACTTCAATATTCCATCCATAATCCCGATGTAGAAAAATAATTATATGCGTATTCTTATGAGAAATGGGTTAAATAGGTTACTATGTATATTTTAAAACAGTATTCCACCCATAATCCCCATGTAGAAAAATAATTATATGGATATTCTTATCAGAAATGGGTTAAATACGTTCCTATGTATATTTTTAAACAATATTCCACCCATAATCCCCATGTAGAAAAATAATTGTATGCATATTCTTATCAGAAATGGGTTAAATAGGTTACTATGTATATCTATAAATAATATTCCACCCATAACCCCATATAGAAAAATAATTATATGCATATTCTTATCAGAAAAGGGTTAAATACATTCCTATGTATATTTATAAACAATATTCAACACATAATCGCTATATAGAAATATAATTATATGCATATTCATATCAGAAATAGGTTTAATATGTTGATTTATAGACAATATTCCACCCATAATCCCCATGTAGAAAAATAATTATATGCATATTCTTATCAGAAATGGGTTAAATAGGTTACTATGTATATTTATAAACAATATTCCACCCATAATCCCCATATAGACAAATAATTATATTCATATTCTTATCAGAAATGGGTTAAATTGGTTCCTATGTATATTTATAAACAATATTCCACCATAATCCCCATATAGAAAAATAATTATATGCATATTCCTATCAGAAATTGGATAAATAGGTTCCTATGTATATTTATAAACAAATTCTACCAATAATCCCCATGTAGAAAAATAATTATATGCATATTTTTATCAGAAATTGCTTAATTAGTTTCCTATGTATATTTATAAGCAATATTCCACCCATAACCCCATATAGAAAAATAATTATATGCATATTCTTATCAGAAGTGGGTTAAATACATTCCTATGTATATTTATAAACAATATTCAACACATAATCCCTATATAGCAATATAATTATATGCATATTCATATCAGAAATAGGTATAATATGTTGCTATGTACATTTTTAAATATATTCCATCCATAATCCCCATGTATAAAAATAATTATATGCATATTCTTATCAGAAATGGGTTAAATAGGTTCCTATGTATATTTATAAACAATATTCCACCCATAATCCCCATGTATAAAAATAATTATATGCATATTCTTATCAGAAATGGGTTAAATATATTCCTATGTATGTTTAACTTCAATATTCCATCCATAATCCCGATGTAGAAAAATAATTATATGCGTATTCTTATGAGAAATGGGTTAAATAGGTTACTATGTATATTTTAAAACAGTATTCCACCCATAATCCCCATGTAGAAAAATAATTATATGGATATTCTTATCAGAAATGGGTTAAATACGTTCCTATGTATATTTTTAAACAATATTCCACCCATAATCCCCATGTAGAAAAATAATTGTATGCATATTCTTATCACAAATGGGTTAAATAGGTTACTATGTATATCTATAAATAATATTCCACCCCTAACCCCATATAGAAAAATAATTATATGCATATTCTTATCAGAAAAGGGTTAAATACGTTCCTATGTATATTTATAAACAATATTCAACACATAATCGCTATATAGAAATATAATTATATGCATATTCATATCAGAAATAGGTTTAATATGTTGCTATGTACATTTTTAAACAATATTCCATCCATAATCCCCATGTAAAAAAATAATTATATTCATATTCTTATCAGAAATGGGTTAAATAGGTTCCTATGTATATTTATAAACAATATTCCACCCATAAATCCCATGTAGAAAAATAATTATATGCATATTCTTATCAGAAATGGGTTAAATATATTCCTATGTATGTTTAACTATAATATTAATCCATAATCCCCATGTAGAAAAATAATTATATGCATATTCTTATGAGAAATGGGTTAAATAGGTTCCTATGTATATTTATATACATATTCCACCAAAAATCCCCATGTAGAAAAATAATTATATGCATATTTTTATCAGAAATGGGTTAATTAGTTTCCTATGTATATTTATAAGCAATATTCCACCCATAACCCCATATAGAAAAATAATTAAATGCATATTCTTATCAGAAATGGGTTAAGTATGTTCCTATGTGTATTTATAAACAATATTCAACATATAATCCCTATATAGCAATATAATTATTTGCATATTCATATCAGAAATAGGTTTAATATGTTGCTATGTACATTTTTACATTTTTAAACAATATTCCATCCATAATTCCCATGTAAAAAAATAATTATATGCATATTCTTATCAGAAATGGGTTAAATAGGTTCCTATGTATATTTATAAACAATATTCCACCCATAAATCCCATGTAGAAAAATAATTATATGCATATTCTTATCAGAAATGGGCTAAATATATTCCTATGTATGTTTAACTACAATATTCTATCCATAATCCCCATGTAGAAAAATAATTATATGCATATTCTTATGAGAAATGGGTTAAATAGGTTACTATGTATATGTATAAACATATTCCACCAATAATCCCCATGTAGAAAAATAATTATATGCATATTTTTATCAGAAATGGGTTAATTAGTTTCCTATGTATATTTATAAGCAATATTCCACCCATACCCACATATAGAAAAATAATTATATGCATATCCTTATCAGAAATAGGTTAAATATGTTCCTATGTATATTTACAAACAATATTCAACATATAATCCCTATATAGCAATATAATTATATGCATATTCATATCAGAAATAGGTTTAATATGTTGCTATGTACATTTTTAAACAATATTCCATCCATAATCCCCCATATAAAAAAATAATTATATGCATATTCTTATCAGAAATGGGTTAAATAGGTTCCTATGTATATTTATAAACAATATTCCACCCATAATCCGCATGTAGAAAAATAATTATATGCATATTCTTATCAGAAATGCTTTAATTAGGTTCCTATGTATATTTATTAACAATATTCCACCCATAACCCCATATAGAAATATAATTATATGCATATTCTTATCAGAAATGAGTTAAATAGGTTCCTATGTATATTTATAAACAATATTCCTCCCATAATCCCATTATAGACAAATAATTATATTCATATTCTTATCAGAAATTGGTTAAATAGGTTCCTATGTATATTTATAAACATATTCCACCAATAATCCCCATGTAGAAACATAATTATATGCATATTCTTACCAGAACTGGGTTGAATAGGTTCCTATGTATATTTATAAACAATATTCCACCCATAATGCCCATGTAGACAAATAATTATATGCATATTCTTATCAGAAAGGGGTTAAATAGGTTCCTATGTATATGTATAAACAATATTCCACCCATAATCCCCATGTAGAAAAATAATTAAATGCATATTCTTATCAGAAATGGGTTAAATATGTTCCTATGTGTATTTATAAACAATATTCAACATATAATCCCTATATAGCAATATAATTATATGCATATTCATATCAGAAATAGGTTTAATATGTTGATTTATAGACAATATTCCACCCATAATCCCCATGTAGAAAAATAATTATATGCATATTCTTATCAGAAATGGGTTAAATAGGTTACTATGTATATTTATAAACAATATTCCACCCATAATCCCCATATAGACAAATAATTATATTCATATTCTTATCAGAAATGGGTTAAATTGGTTCCTATGTATATTTATAAACAATATTCCACCATAATCCCCATATAGAAAAATAATTATATGCATATTCCTATCAGAAATTGGTTAAATAGGTTCCTATGTATATTTATAAACAAATTCTACCAATAATCCCCATGTAGAAAAATAATTATATGCATATTTTTATCAGAAATGGCTTAATTAGTTTCCTATGTATATTTATAAGCAATATTCCACCCATAACCCCATATAGAAAAATAATTATATGCATATTCTTATCAGAAGTGGGTTAAATACATTCCTATGTATATTTATAAACAATATTCAACACATAATCCCTATATAGCAATATAATTATATGCATATTCATATCAGAAATAGGTATAATATGTTGCTATGTACATTTTTAAATATATTCCATCCATAATCCCCATGTAAAAAAATAATTATATGCATATTCTTATCAGAAATGGGTTAAATAGGTTCCTATGTATATTTATAAACAATATTCCACCCATAATCCCCATGTAGAAAAATAATTATATGCATATTCTTATCAGAAATGGGTTAAATATATTCCTATGTATGTTTAACTTCAATATTCCATCCATAATCCCGATGTAGAAAAATAATTATATGCGTATTCTTATGAGAAATGGGTTAAATAGGTTACTATGTATATTTTAAAACAGTATTCCACCCATAATCCCCATGTAGAAAAATAATTATATGGATATTCTTATCAGAAATGGGTTAAATACGTTCCTATGTATATTTTTAAACAATATTCCACCCATAATCCCCATGTAGAAAAATAATTGTATGCATATTCTTATCAGAAATGGGTTAAATAGGTTACTATGTATATCTATAAATAATATTCCACCCATAACCCCATATAGAAAAATAATTATATGCATATTCTTACCAGAACTGGGTTGAATAGGTTCCTATGTATATTTATAAACAATATTCCACCCATAATGCCCATGTAGACAAATAATTATATGCATATTCTTATCAGAAAGGGGTTAAATAGGTTCCTATGTATATGTATAAACAATATTCCACCCATAATCCCCATGTAGAAAAATAATTAAATGCATATTCTTATCAGAAATGGGTTAAATATGTTCCTATGTGTATTTATAAACAATATTCAACATATAATCTCTATATAGCAATATAATTATATGCATATTCATATCAGAAATAGGTTTAATATGTTGATTTATAGACAATATTCCACCCATAATCCCCATGTAGAAAAATAATTATATGCATATTCTTATCAGAAATGGGTTAAATAGGTTACTATGTATATTTATAAACAATATTCCACCCATAATCCCCATATAGACAAATAATTATATTCATATTCTTATCAGAAATGGGTTAAATTGGTTCCTATGTATATTTATAAACAATATTCCACCATAATCCCCATATAGAAAAATAATTATATGCATATTCCTATCAGAAATTGGTTAAATAGGTTCCTATGTATATTTATAAACAAATTCTACCAATAATCCCCATGTAGAAAAATAATTATATGCATATTTTTATCAGAAATGGCTTAATTAGTTTCCTATGTATATTTATAAGCAATATTCCACCCATAACCCAATATAGAAAAATAATTATATGCATATTCTTATCAGAAGTGGGTTAAATACATTCCTATGTATATTTATAAACAATATTCAACACATAATCCCTATATAGCAATATAATTATATGCATATTCATATCAGAAATAGGTATAATATGTTGCTATGTACATTTTTAAATATATTCCATCCATAATCCCCATGTAACAAAATAATTATATGCATATTCTTATCAGAAATGGGTTAAATAGGTTCCTATGTATATTTATAAACAATATTCCACCCATAATCCCCATGTAGAAAAATAATTATATGCATATTCTTATCAGAAATGGGTTAAATATATTCCTATGTATGTTTAACTTCAATATTCCATCCATAATCCCGATGTAGAAAAATAATTATATGCGTATTCTTATGAGAAATGGGTTAAATAGGTTACTATGTATATTTTAAAACAGTATTCCACCCATAATCCCCATGTAGAAAAATAATTATATGGATATTCTTATCAGAAATGGGTTAAATACGTTCCTATGTATATTTTTAAACAATATTCCACCCATAATCCCCATGTAGAAAAATAATTGTATGCATATTCTTATCAGAAATGGGTTAAATAGGTTACTATGTATATCTATAAATAATATTCCACCCATAACCCCATATAGAAAAATAATTATATGCATATTCTTATCAGAAAAGGGTTAAATACGTTCCTATGTATATTTATAAACAATATTCAACACATAATCGCTATATAGAAATATAATTATATGCATATTCATATCAGAAATAGGTTTAATATGTTGCTATGTACATTTTTAAACAATATTCCATCCATAATCCCCCATATAAAAAAATAATTATATGCATATTCTTATCAGAAATGGGTTAAATAGGTTCCTATGTATATTTATAAACAATATTCCACCCATAATCCGCATGTAGAAAAATAATTATATGCATATTCTTATCAGAAATGCTTTAATTAGGTTCCTATGTATATTTATTAACAATATTCCACCCATAACCCCATATAGAAATATAATTATATGCATATTCTTATCAGAAATGAGTTAAATAGGTTCCTATGTATATTTATAAACAATATTCCTCCCATAATCCCCATATAGACAAATAATTATATTCATATTCTTATCAGAAATTGGTTAAATAGGTTCCTATGTATATTTATAAACATATTCCACCAATAATCCCCATGTAGAAACATAATTATATGCATATTCTTACCAGAACTGGGTTGAATAGGTTCCTATGTATATTTATAAACAATATTCCACCCATAATGCCCATGTAGACAAATAATTATATGCATATTCTTATCAGAAAGGGGTTAAATAGGTTCCTATGTATATGTATAAACAATATTCCACCCATAATCCCCATGTAGAAAAATAATTAAATGCATATTCTTATCAGAAATGGGTTAAATATGTTCCTATGTGTATTTATAAACAATATTCAACATATAATCCCTATATAGCAATATAATTATATGCATATTCATATCAGAAATAGGTTTAATATGTTGATTTATAGACAATATTCCACCCATAATCCCCATGTAGAAAAATAATTATATGCATATTCTTATCAGAAATGGGTTAAATAGGTTACTATGTATATTTATAAACAATATTCCACCCATAATCCCCATATAGACAAATAATTATATTCATATTCTTATCAGAAATGGGTTAAATTGGTTCCTATGTATATTTATAAACAATATTCCACCATAATCCCCATATAGAAAAATAATTATATGCATATTCCTATCAGAAATTGGTTAAATAGGTTCCTATGTATATTTATAAACAAATTCTACCAATAATCCCCATGTAGAAAAATAATTATATGCATATTTTTATCAGAAATGGCTTAATTAGTTTCCTATGTATATTTATAAGCAATATTCCACCCATAACCCCATATAGAAAAATAATTATATGCATATTCTTATCAGAAGTGGGTTAAATACATTCCTATGTATATTTATAAACAATATTCAACACATAATCCCTATATAGCAATATAATTATATGCATATTCATATCAGAAATAGGTATAATATGTTGCTATGTACATTTTTAAATATATTCCATCCATAATCCCCATGTAAAAAAATAATTATATGCATATTCTTATCAGAAATGGGTTAAATAGGTTCCTATGTATATTTATAAACAATATTCCACCCATAATCCCCATGTAGAAAAATAATTATATGCATATTCTTATCAGAAATGGGTTAAATATATTCCTATGTATGTTTAACTTCAATATTCCATCCATAATCCCGATGTAGAAAAATAATTATATGCGTATTCTTATGAGAAATGGGTTAAATAGGTTACTATGTATATTTTAAAACAGTATTCCACCCATAATCCCCATGTAGAAAAATAATTATATGGATATTCTTATCAGAAATGGGTTAAATACGTTCCTATGTATATTTTTAAACAATATTCCACCCATAATCCCCATGTAGAAAAATAATTGTATGCATATTCTTATCAGAAATGGGTTAAATAGGTTACTATGTATATCTATAAATAATATTCCACCCATAACCCCATATAGAAAAATAATTATATGCATATTCTTATCAGAAAAGGGTTAAATACGTTCCTATGTATATTTATAAACAATATTCAACACATAATCGCTATATAGAAATATAATTATATGCATATTCATATCAGAAATAGGTTTAATATGTTGCTATGTACATTTTTAAACAATATTCCATCCATAATCCCCATGTAAAAAAATAATTATATTCATATTCTTATCAGAAATGGGTTAAATAGGTTCCTATGTATATTTATAAACAATATTCCACCCATAAATCCCATGTAGAAAAATAATTATATGCATATTCTTATCAGAAATGGGTTAAATATATTCCTATGTATGTTTAACTATAATATTAATCCATAATCCCCATGTAGAAAAATAATTATATGCATATTTTTATCAGAAATGGGTTAATTAGTTTCCAATGTATATTTATAAGCAATATTCCACCCATAACCCCATATAGAAAAATAATTAAATGCATATTCTTATCAGAAATGGGTTAAATATGTTCCTATGTGTATTTATAAACAATATTCAACATATAATCCCTATATAGCAATATAATTATTTGCATATTCATATCAGAAATAGGTTTAATATGTTGCTATGTACATTTTTACATTTTTAAACAATATTCCGTCCATAATTCCCATGTAAAAAAATAATTATATGCATATTCTTATCAGAAATGGGTTAAATAGGTTCCTATGTATATTTATAAACAATATTCCACCCATAAATCCCATGTAGAAAAATAATTATATGCATATTCTTATCATAAATGGGCTAAATATATTCCTATGTATGTTTAACTACAATATTCTATCCATAATCCCCATGTAGAAAAATAATTATATGCATATTCTTATGAGAAATGGGTTAAATAGGTTACTATGTATATTTATAAACATATTCCACCAATAATCCCCATGTAGAAAAATAATTATATGCATATTTTTATCAGAAATGGGTTAATTAGTTTCCTATGTATATTTATAAGCAATATTCCACCCATACCCACATATAGAAAAATAATTATATGCGTATCCTTATCAGAAATAGGTTAAATATGTTCCTATGTATATTTACAAACAATATTCAACATATAATCCCTATATAGCAATATAATTATATGCATATTCATATCAGAAATAGGTTTAATATGTTGCTATGTACATTTTTAAACAATATTCCATCCATAATCCCCCATATAAAAAAATAATTATATGCATATTCTTATCAGAAATGGGTTAAATAGGTTCCTATGTATATTTATAAACAATATTCCACCCATAATCCGCATGTAGAAAAATAATTATATGCATATTTTTATCAGAAATGCTTTAATTAGGTTCCTATGTATATTTATTAACAATATTCCACCCATAACCCCATATAGAAATATAATTATATGCATATTCTTATCAGAAATGAGTTAAATAGGTTCCTATGTATATTTATAAACAATATTCCTCCCATAATCCCCATATAGACAAATAATTATATTCATATTCTTATCAGAAATTGGTTAAATAGGTTCCTATGTATATTTATAAACATATTCCACCAATAATCCCCATGTAGAAACATAATTATATGCATATTCTTACCAGAACTGGGTTGAATAGGTTCCTATGTATATTTATAAACAATATTCCACCCATAATGCCCATGTAGACAAATAATTATATGCATATTCTTATCAGAAAGGGGTTAAATAGGTTCCTATGTGTATTTATAAACAATATTCAACATATAATCCCTATATAGCAATATAATTATATGCATATTCATATCAGAAATAGGTTTAATATGTTGATTTATAGACAATATTCCACCCATAATCCCCATGTAGAAAAATAATTATATGCATATTCTTATCAGAAATGGGTTAAATAGGTTACTATGTATATTTATAAACAATATTCCACCCATAATCCCCATATAGACAAATAATTATATTCATATTCTTATCAGAAATGGGTTAAATTGGTTCCTATGTATATTTATAAACAATATTCCACCATAATCCCCATATAGAAAAATAATTATATGCATATTCCTATCAGAAATTGGTTAAATAGGTTCCTATGTATATTTATAAACAAATTCTACCAATAATCCCCATGTAGAAAAATAATTATATGCATATTTTTATCAGAAATGGCTTAATTAGTTTCCTATGTATATTTATAAGCAATATTCCACCCATAACCCCATATAGAAAAATAATTATATGCATATTCTTATCAGAAGTGGGTTAAATACATTCCTATGTATATTTATAAACAATATTCAACACATAATCCCTATATAGCAATATAATTATATGCATATTCATATCAGAAATAGGTATAATATGTTGCTATGTACATTTTTAAATATATTCCATCCATAATCCCCATGTAAAAACATAATTATATGCATATTCTTATCAGAAATGGGTTAAATAGGTTCCTATGTATATTTATAAACAATATTCCACCCATAATCCCCATGTAGAAAAATAATTATATGCATATTCTTATCAGAAATGGGTTAAATATATTCCTATGTATGTTTAACTTCAATATTCCATCCATAATCCCGATGTAGAAAAATAATTATATGCGTATTCTTATGAGAAATGGGTTAAATAGGTTACTATGTATATTTTAAAACAGTATTCCACCCATAATCCCCATGTAGAAAAATAATTATATGGATATTCTTATCAGAAATGGGTTAAATACGTTCCTATGTATATTTTTAAACAATATTCCACCCATAATCCCCATGTAGAAAAATAATTGTATGCATATTCTTATCAGAAATGGGTTAAATAGGTTACAATGTATATCTATAAATAATATTCCACCCATAACCCCATATAGAAAAATAATTATATGCATATTCTTATCAGAAAAGGGTTAAATACGTTCCTATGTATATTTATAAACAATATTCAACACATAATCGCTATATAGAAATATAATTATATGCATATTCATATCAGAAATAGGTTTAATATGTTGCTATGTACATTTTTAAACAATATTCCATCCATAATCCCCATGTAAAAAAATAATTATATTCATATTCTTATCAGAAATGGGTTAAATAGGTTCCTATGTATATTTATAAACAATATTCCACCCATAAATCCCATGTAGAAAAATAATTATATGCATATTCTTATCAGAAATGGGTTAAATATATTCCTATGTATGTTTAACTATAATATTAATCCATAATCCCCATGTAGAAAAATAATTATATGCATATTCCTATCAGAAATTGGTTAAATAGGTTCCTATGTATATTTATAAACAAATTCTACCAATAATCCCCATGTAGAAAAATAATTATATGCATATTTTTATCAGAAATGGCTTAATTAGTTTCCTATGTATATTTATAAGCAATATTCCACCCATAACCCCATATAGAAAAATAATTATATGCATATTCTTATCAGAAGTGGGTTAAATACATTCCTATGTATATTTATAAACAATATTCAACACATAATCCCTATATAGCAATATAATTATATGCATATTCATATCAGAAATAGGTATAATATGTTGCTATGTACATTTTTAAATATATTCCATCCATAATCCCCATGTAAAAAAATAATTATATGCATATTCTTATCAGAAATGGGTTAAATAGGTTCCTATGTATATTTATAAACAATATTCCACCCATAATCCCCATGTAGAAAAATAATTATATGCATATTCTTATCAGAAATGGGTTAAATATATTCCTATGTATGTTTAACTTCAATATTCCATCCATAATCCTGATGTAGAAAAATAATTATATGCGTATTCTTATGAGAAATGGGTTAAATAGGTTACTATGTATATTTTAAAACAGTATTCCACCCATAATCCCCATGTAGAAAAATAATTATATGGATATTCTTATCAGAAATGGGTTAAATACGTTCCTATGTATATTTTTAAACAATATTCCCCATGTAGAAAAATAATTGTATGCATATTCTTATCAGAAATGGGTTAAATAGGTTACTATGTATATCTATAAATAATATTCCACCCATAACCCCATATAGAAAAATAATTATAGCATATTCTTATCAGAAAAGGGTTAAATACGTTCCTATGTATATTTATAAACAATATTCAACACATAATCGCTATATAGAAATATAATTATATGCATATTCATATCAGAAATAGGTTTAATATGTTGCTATGTACATTTTTAAACAATATTCCATCCATAATCCCCATGTAAAAAAATAATTATATTCATATTCTTATCAGAAATGGGTTAAATAGGTTCCTATGTATATTTATAAACAATATTCCACCCATAAATCCCATGTAGAAAAATAATTATATGCATATTCTTATCAGAAATGGGTTAAATATATTCCTATGTATGTTTAACTATAATATTAATCCATAATCCCCATGTAGAAAAATAATTATATGCATATTCTTATGAGAAATGGGTTAAATAGGTTCCTATGTATATTTATATACATATTCCACCAAAAATCCCCATGTAGAAAAATAATTATATGCATATTTTTATCAGAAATGGGTTAATTAGTTTCCTATGTATATTTATAAGCAATATTCCACCCATAACCCCATATAGAAAAATAATTAAATGCATATTCTTATCAGAAATGGGTTAAATATGTTCCTATGTGTATTTATAAACAATATTCAACATATAATCCCTATATAGCAGTATAATTATTTGCATATTCATATCAGAAATAGGTTTAATATGTTGCTATGTACATTTTTACATTTTTAAACAATATTCCATCCATAATTCCCATGTAAAAAAATAATTATATGCATATTCTTATCAGAAATGGGTTAAATAGGTTCCTATGTATATTTATAAACAATATTCCACCCATAAATCCCATGTAGAAAAATAATTATATGCATATTCTTATCAGAAATGGGCTAAATATATTCCTATGTATGTTTAACTACAATATTCTATCCATAATCCCCATGTAGAAAAATAATTATATGCATATTCTTATGAGAAATGGGTTAAATAGGTTACTATGTATATGTATAACAATATCTCTGATTGTGGGTGCCTTTTTGTATATAAATTTTGGTTTTTTGGGAAGAATGTCTTGTAGATGCTTGTCCGCCAGTAGTATGTGCCAGTGGTTCTTGATTATTTTTTCAATTTTTCTATATTGTACATTAAAGTCCAGGATAAGGGATATTCCCTCAGGTGTCTTCTCCTGCTGTTTGGTTTTTTCCTTTATCAAAAGGTTACGATCCAGTTTGGAGACTTCTGCAATCTTGGTTTGGATAAATTTATGCTCATAGCCTTTCGATATGAATCTCTCACCCAATTTTTCAGCTTGTTCAAAGTATGTATTTATTTTGGTACAATTTCTTTTTATACGTGTCAATTGTCCTTTTGGGATGTTAAAAATCCAATTTTTATGGTGGCAGCTTGTGGTTGGAAGGTAGCTATTCCTGTCTACCCCTTTGAAATGCGTCTTTGTGCTGAAAATAGATCCATTTAGTGAAATCTCTAAATCCAGGAAGTTTATTTTTTCAGTACTGATGTCCCAGGTAAGTGAGATGTTTCTGTCATTTTTGTTAAGTTTAAGGAGGAATTCTGTTAGGTCTTTTTCTTCTCCATCCCACAATATAAAAATATCGTCTATATACCTTTTGTATATGACAAGCTGGCTAGGGCGGTCTCCAAAAACGCTATATTCTTCCCACTGTGCCATAAATATACCGGCTATACTTGGGGCAAACTTGGCGCCCATGGATACCCCAGTCTGCTGATGGTAATAGGATTTATTGTACCAAAAATAATTATTTTTGAGGTTGAATTCTAGGCACTTAATCAGGAATTTCCTCTGTGTGCATGGGAGTTGGGTATATTTTCTAAGGCCCCATTTGGCTGCTTCGCACGCCTTATGGTGCGGAATAATTGTATATAACGCCGAAACATCGGCAGTTGCCATAATCCAAGATTTATCATCCCCCTGGATATTCTCAATGACTCGTAGCATCTCTTTGCTGTCCTTGAGGTATGCTTCCGTTTTCTGAACCACCGGTTGTAGGAAAACATCTATGTACTGGCCCATCCTTGATGTGATAGACTCGATGCCATTGACTATCGGCCTAGGTGGTGGGTCAGTTCTATTTTTGTGTATTTTAGGCACTGAGTAGATGATTGGCGTCCGGCAGGAATCTGGGATGAGGTAACGTGCTTCTTTCTTGTTTAGTATTGCCCTCTTAACTCCTAGGTGTACTACTTGCTCGAGTGCTTTCCGGCAGCTAAAGACTGGGTTTTTTAGTAATCTAGTATACGTATTAGTGTCATTCAACATAGCAGTCATGGTGTTATGATACTGTTCTTTGGAGAGGATTACAATCCCACCTCCCTTGTCGGCTGGTCGAATGACTATATCCTGCCTCTTTGTTAACTTCCGGATTCCATTTTTAATAAAGTTTGGTTCTTCTTTTTTCTTAATTTTCACCTCCTTTACTTCATCTAAAACGATCTTTTTAAAAACTTCAATATGTTTATTGTCTTTTGTTGGTGGATTAAAAACCGATTTGTTCCTGAGTGAACTATGTAAAAACCCATTCTCTGTAGAATGTACTAATTTCGGCATTGGGGCATTTCCTAACATATATTTTTGTATGTTTAGCTTTCGTACAAACTTTTGAATCCCAATATAGGTCTCGAATTTGTTCAGATTTTTTGTGGGTGCATATTTTAACCCTTTATCGAGCACCCCCACTTCTTCATGTGTGAGTTCTTTCCCACTGAGGTTGAATATTCCCTCTCCTCTCACTGTCTCTTTCTTTTGCTGTCTCTTGCCTGCTCTTCGTCCTCTCTTCTTTCGGGACTTCTTCTGAGGTCTCGCATTTCTTCTTGGTATCTCACCGGATAATTTTCTCTGCCCCTGTCTAAAAAAGATCTGTGCGATTCATGTTCTCCATATGGTGGGGGGTACGGTCTACTGGATCTATCTTCCTGATTAAGTGCCTAGAATTCAACCTCAAAAATAATTATTTTTGGTACAATAAATCCTATTACCATCAGCAGACTGGGGTATCCATGGGCGCCAAGTTTGCCCCAAGTATAGCCGGTATATTTATGGCACAGTGGGAAGAATATAGCGTTTTTGGAGACCGCCCTAGCCAGCTTGTCATATACAAAAGGTATATAGACGATATTTTTATATTGTGGGATGGAGAAGAAAAAGACCTAACAGAATTCCTCCTTAAACTTAACAAAAATGACAGAAACATCTCACTTACCTGGGACATCAGTACTGAAAAAATAAACTTCCTGGATTTAGAGATTTCACTAAATGGATCTATTTTCAGCACAAAGACGCATTTCAAAGGGGTAGACAGGAATAGCTACCTTCCAACCACAAGCTGCCACCATAAAAATTGGATTTTTAACATCCCAAAAGGACAATTGACACGTATAAAAAGAAATTGTACCAAAATAAATACATACTTTGAACAAGCTGAAAAATTGGGTGAGAGATTCATATCGAAAGGCTATGAGCATAAATTTATCCAAACCAAGATTGCAGAAGTCTCCAAACTGGATCGTAACCTTTTGATAAAGGAAAAAACCAAACAGCAGGAGAAGACACCTGAGGGAATATCCCTTATCCTGGACTTTAATGTACAATATAGAAAAATTGAAAAAATAATCAAGAACCACTGGCACATACTACTGGCGGACAAGCATCTACAAGACATTCTTCCCAAAAAAACAAAATTTATATACAAAAAGGCACCCACAATCAGAGATATTATAGTCAAAAACGTTGTAGACCCCCCAAAAAAACCGTTTTCCTTTTTTACTGGGAATGGATTCTATCCATGTAAAAGGTGTTTTGCCTGCCTAAGGACCAAACGCCCAAACAAAAAAATGTTTGACTTCACCTCCACCAGCACAGGAGAAAATTATGCAATTAAAGATTTCATTTGTTGCAATACCGAAGGGGCAGTATACGCACTGGAATGTAGCTGCGGCCTCCAATATGTAGGCCGCACAAAAAGACCCTTGAGAGTCCGCATTAAGGAACACGTTAAAAACATCCTTAATGGCTACGATAAACACTGTGTGTCCAAACATTTCCTAACATGCCACAACAGAGATCCTACCCACCTGAGTTTTTGGGGTATCACCCCATATATTAAGCATTGGAGGGGAGGCCACAAGGTGAGAACCCTCAGCAAATTAGAATCCAAATGGATTTTTACCCTTGACACATTTTGGCCCCGAGGCCTAAACATAGAGTTTGATCTCAATTGTTTTCTGAGTGATTTTTAACCTTTAAGCAATTTTTATTAGCTAATTTATCTGTTAAAGAATTCCCTCTCAATATTCATATAAATATTTTTAATATTTTTAATATTTTAATACCTGTATTCTATTTTTAATGTACAGAGTGTTTTGCCTCCTATGTTCCCCATTTTTATAGTCCACATTACCTCACCCACAACTGGGTCACATAATAGAATTTTAGTCAGTATAACTGCAAGATATGAGACCCTAGTACAGAGTAGCCTTTCACATTAGCACTTGCCACAATTAGTGTCACGTTTTTTAAAAAGTATTAGTGGCACCTCCTTATCTTACACTTTTTAATTATTTACTGAGTGTGCGGCTTCCCATTTACCCATGTCACTTCACCCACATAATTATTAAGTTATCAACCCTCACTCTATTCCTAGGGGCACTTATATACTAATGGTCATCTAAATTTATATTGTATGCTTTTAATATGTTTGTTTATATACACTATATATGCCACTGGTGTCTGCTGCTTTTCTTCCCCCTAGTTTTATTTCACAGACTGAATTAATAGTGGTGCAGGTAATGTCCCCTGTATCGGACCAGTATTCGATCGATAAGACCCGTCCAGGGCTAAGTTCCACCCACTAGGTCCCTACCATTATTTAGCCAGTGACATCATTTATACATTGTCTCCATCTAATGTCGCCAGGTTCCGGCGAACGGAGTTGAAACTGACTCTCTCTGCTGACAGTAGGAGACACTACTGATACCTGGACTGCCCCCATTGGTCAAATTAGTCAGCTGAGACGTTACTCAGATGAACGTCCCAGCGGAAGTAGCGGCGCACAATCCTTAAGAAAATGGCCGCCGCATTGACTTCCTGTAGACTCCAAGAAAATGGCCGCTCCATATCGGCCCATTTTAAACTATTTAAAGACACTAATTTAGCCTGTAATCATCCCCTGATGAAGTCACGTGTGGTGTGACGTCACGCGTAGGGACGAGACAGGCTGCATTCACTACAGAGGCTTACGAGCTCGCCGCTCGTCGGATGACATTTGCTGTTGTGTATTTTTAAATGTGAGTAATTATACATTTTTAATAAAAAGCGGTTGTATTCATAAAACGAGATTACACTATTGGCCTTTCTTCTTTGCCTATCACCGTTTGCAACCCCCCCCCGGCACTATACCTGAGGGAACCCCATCCCAGGACGTAGGCTGGAGAGGGACGCGTTGGAGCCCATAGGCGTTTTTCAAAGAGGTCCTGTTGGCTACATGCTGTTGCCCTATTACCTAAAGGTAAGGGGCCACTACCTAACTTGAGTGGTGTTACACGAAGAAGCACTGGATGTGAGGCACTTGAGCACTTTAACTGCAACGTGTGCATGCCAGGACGTTGTCGTCACATTTTGTTGAATTTTATGGACTTTTGTGTCTTTTTGGGTTTTAAAGTATTTTTCCCTGCTAAGTATCCTACAAGGACTTGAGACACTTGAATATCCATCTTCCTTTATTCATTTATTTTTGCACAGTATGCACTGTATGTATTAGCAGTTCACTACTACTTCACTGCCTATAATAGGCATCTCACGCTGCACTTTATATTTGCACCTATTAACATTGTTACCCCCCACTGTGGATGCATTTTTTCCCAATAGTTATGCACTTTGTATACCATTAGCACCTTTAGTTGGTTTATTATTAAGTAATGTGAATTGTATGTCTTATATTGATTTCTCTTAATTTTATTATTGCCCCCTATGTTGGACTGAGACTCCGGTTCAGACCCTAGGGGGTCATTATTTATTTATTTACGTCCAATATTCTTATAGTCATCCCATCCTGTTACTATTACCACCCAAGCTTATCTGATTTCACTACCATCACACATCAGAGTCTCACAAGCAAATCATCACTTATATTTATTTATTTTATATATTTATATATTACCTAGGATTAGCGCAGCACTATCCATTCTTCATAATTATAGCATATTCTTATCAGAAAAGGGTTAAATACGTTCCTATGTATATTTATAAACAATATTCAACACATAATCGCTATATAGAAATATAATTATATGCATATTCATATCAGAAATAGGTTTAATATGTTGCTATGTACATTTTTAAACAATATTCCATCCATAATCCCCATGTAAAAAAATAATTATATTCATATTCTTATCAGAAATGGGTTAAATAGGTTCCTATGTATATTTATAAACAATATTCCACCCATAAATCCCATGTAGAAAAATAATTATATGCATATTCTTATCAGAAATGGGTTAAATATATTCCTATGTATGTTTAACTATAATATTAATCCATAATCCCCATGTAGAAAAATAATTATATGCATATTCTTATGAGAAATGGGTTAAATAGGTTCCTATGTATATTTATATACATATTCCACCAAAAATCCCCATGTAGAAAAATAATTATATGCATATTTTTATCAGAAATGGGTTAATTAGTTTCCTATGTATATTTATAAGCAATATTCCACCCATAACCCCATATAGAAAAATAATTAAATGCATATTCTTATCAGAAATGGGTTAAGTATGTTCCTATGTGTATTTATAAACAATATTCAACATATAATCCCTATATAGCAATATAATTATTTGCATATTCATATCAGAAATAGGTTTAATATGTTGCTATGTACATTTTTACATTTTTAAACAATATTCCATCCATAATTCCCATGTAAAAAAATAATTATATGCATATTCTTATCAGAAATGGGTTAAATAGGTTCCTATGTATATTTATAAACAATATTCCACCCATAAATCCCATGTAGAAAAATAATTATATGCATATTCTTATCAGAAATGGGCTAAATATATTCCTATGTATGTTTAACTACAATATTCTATCCATAATCCCCATGTAGAAAAATAATTATATGCATATTCTTATGAGAAATGGGTTAAATAGGTTACTATGTATATGTATAAACATATTCCACCAATAATCCCCATGTAGAAAAATAATTATATGCATATTTTTATCAGAAATGGGTTAATTAGTTTCCTATGTATATTTATAAGCAATATTCCACCCATACCCACATATAGAAAAATAATTATATGCATATCCTTATCAGAAATAGGTTAAATATGTTCCTATGTATATTTACAAACAATATTCAACATATAATCCCTATATAGCAATATAATTATATGCATATTCATATCAGAAATAGGTTTAATATGTTGCTATGTACATTTTTAAACAATATTCCATCCATAATCCCCCATATAAAAAAATAATTATATGCATATTCTTATCAGAAATGGGTTAAATAGGTTCCTATGTATATTTATAAACAATATTCCACCCATAATCCGCATGTAGAAAAATAATTATATGCATATTCTTATCAGAAATGCTTTAATTAGGTTCCTATGTATATTTATTAACAATATTCCACCCATAACCCCATATAGAAATATAATTATATGCATATTCTTATCAGAAATGAGTTAAATAGGTTCCTATGTATATTTATAAACAATATTCCTCCCATAATCCCCATATAGACAAATAATTATATTCATATTCTTATCAGAAATTGGTTAAATAGGTTCCTATGTATATTTATAAACATATTCCACCAATAATCCCCATGTAGAAACATAATTATATGCATATTCTTACCAGAACTGGGTTGAATAGGTTCCTATGTATATTTATAAACAATATTCCACCCATAATGCCCATGTAGACAAATAATTATATGCATATTCTTATCAGAAAGGGGTTAAATAGGTTCCTATGTATATGTATAAACAATATTCCACCCATAATCCCCATGTAGAAAAATAATTAAATGCATATTCTTATCAGAAATGGGTTAAATATGTTCCTATGTGTATTTATAAACAATATTCAACATATAATCCCTATATAGCAATATAATTATATGCATATTCATATCAGAAATAGGTTTAATATGTTGATTTATAGACAATATTCCACCCATAATCCCCATGTAGAAAAATAATTATATGCATATTCTTATCAGAAATGGGTTAAATAGGTTACTATGTATATTTATAAACAATATTCCACCCATAATCCCCATATAGACAAATAATTATATTCATATTCTTATCAGAAATGGGTTAAATTGGTTCCTATGTATATTTATAAACAATATTCCACCATAATCCCCATATAGAAAAATAATTATATGCATATTCCTATCAGAAATTGGTTAAATAGGTTCCTATGTATATTTATAAACAAATTCTACCAATAATCCCCATGTAGAAAAATAATTATATGCATATTTTTATCAGAAATGGCTTAATTAGTTTCCTATGTATATTTATAAGCAATATTCCACCCATAACCCCATATAGAAAAATAATTATATGCATATTCTTATCAGAAGTGGGTTAAATACATTCCTATGTATATTTATAAACAATATTCAACACATAATCCCTATATAGCAATATAATTATATGCATATTCATATCAGAAATAGGTATAATATGTTGCTATGTACATTTTTAAATATATTCCATCCATAATCCCCATGTAAAAAAATAATTATATGCATATTCTTATCAGAAATGGGTTAAATAGGTTCCTATGTATATTTATAAACAATATTCCACCCATAATCCCCATGTAGAAAAATAATTATATGCATATTCTTATCAGAAATGGGTTAAATATATTCCTATGTATGTTTAACTTCAATATTCCATCCATAATCCCGATGTAGAAAAATAATTATATGCGTATTCTTATGAGAAATGGGTTAAATAGGTTACTATGTATATTTTAAAACAGTATTCCACCCATAATCCCCATGTAGAAAAATAATTATATGGATATTCTTATCAGAAATGGGTTAAATACGTTCCTATGTATATTTTTAAACAATATTCCACCCATAATCCCCATGTAGAAAAATAATTGTATGCATATTCTTATCAGAAATGGGTTAAATAGGTTACTATGTATATCTATAAATAATATTCCACCCATAACCCCATATAGAAAAATAATTATATGCATATTCTTACCAGAACTGGGTTGAATAGGTTCCTATGTATATTTATAAACAATATTCCACCCATAATGCCCATGTAGACAAATAATTATATGCATATTCTTATCAGAAAGGGGTTAAATAGGTTCCTATGTATATGTATAAACAATATTCCACCCATAATCCCCATGTAGAAAAATAATTAAATGCATATTCTTATCAGAAATGGGTTAAATATGTTCCTATGTGTATTTATAAACAATATTCAACATATAATCTCTATATAGCAATATAATTATATGCATATTCATATCAGAAATAGGTTTAATATGTTGATTTATAGACAATATTCCACCCATAATCCCCATGTAGAAAAATAATTATATGCATATTCTTATCAGAAATGGGTTAAATAGGTTACTATGTATATTTATAAACAATATTCCACCCATAATCCCCATATAGACAAATAATTATATTCATATTCTTATCAGAAATGGGTTAAATTGGTTCCTATGTATATTTATAAACAATATTCCACCATAATCCCCATATAGAAAAATAATTATATGCATATTCCTATCAGAAATTGGTTAAATAGGTTCCTATGTATATTTATAAACAAATTCTACCAATAATCCCCATGTAGAAAAATAATTATATGCATATTTTTATCAGAAATGGCTTAATTAGTTTCCTATGTATATTTATAAGCAATATTCCACCCATAACCCAATATAGAAAAATAATTATATGCATATTCTTATCAGAAGTGGGTTAAATACATTCCTATGTATATTTATAAACAATATTCAACACATAATCCCTATATAGCAATATAATTATATGCATATTCATATCAGAAATAGGTTTAATATGTTGCTATGTACATTTTTAAACAATATTCCATCCATAATCCCCATGTAAAAAAATAATTATATTCATATTCTTATCAGAAATGGGTTAAATAGGTTCCTATGTATATTTATAAACAATATTCCACCCATAAATCCCATGTAGAAAAATAATTATATGCATATTCTTATCAGAAATGGGTTAAATATATTCCTATGTATGTTTAACTATAATATTAATCCATAATCCCCATGTAGAAAAATAATTATATGCATATTCTTATGAGAAATGGGTTAAATAGGTTCCTATGTATATTTATATACATATTCCACCAAAAATCCCCATGTAGAAAAATAATTATATGCATATTTTTATCAGAAATGGGTTAATTAGTTTCCAATGTATATTTATAAGCAATATTCCACCCATAACCCCATATAGAAAAATAATTAAATGCATATTCTTATCAGAAATGGGTTAAATATGTTCCTATGTGTATTTATAAACAATATTCAACATATAATCCCTATATAGCAATATAATTATTTGCATATTCATATCAGAAATAGGTTTAATATGTTGCTATGTACATTTTTACATTTTTAAACAATATTCCGTCCATAATTCCCATGTAAAAAAATAATTATATGCATATTCTTATCAGAAATGGGTTAAATAGGTTCCTATGTATATTTATAAACAATATTCCACCCATAAATCCCATGTAGAAAAATAATTATATGCATATTCTTATCATAAATGGGCTAAATATATTCCTATGTATGTTTAACTACAATATTCTATCCATAATCCCCATGTAGAAAAATAATTATATGCATATTCTTATGAGAAATGGGTTAAATAGGTTACTATGTATATTTATAAACATATTCCACCAATAATCCCCATGTAGAAAAATAATTATATGCATATTTTTATCAGAAATGGGTTAATTAGTTTCCTATGTATATTTATAAGCAATATTCCACCCATACCCACATATAGAAAAATAATTATATGCGTATCCTTATCAGAAATAGGTTAAATATGTTCCTATGTATATTTACAAACAATATTCAACATATAATCCCTATATAGCAATATAATTATATGCATATTCATATCAGAAATAGGTTTAATATGTTGCTATGTACATTTTTAAACAATATTCCATCCATAATCCCCCATATAAAAAAATAATTATATGCATATTCTTATCAGAAATGGGTTAAATAGGTTCCTATGTATATTTATAAACAATATTCCACCCATAATCCGCATGTAGAAAAATAATTATATGCATATTTTTATCAGAAATGCTTTAATTAGGTTCCTATGTATATTTATTAACAATATTCCACCCATAACCCCATATAGAAATATAATTATATGCATATTCTTATCAGAAATGAGTTAAATAGGTTCCTATGTATATTTATAAACAATATTCCTCCCATAATCCCCATATAGACAAATAATTATATTCATATTCTTATCAGAAATTGGTTAAATAGGTTCCTATGTATATTTATAAACATATTCCACCAATAATCCCCATGTAGAAACATAATTATATGCATATTCTTACCAGAACTGGGTTGAATAGGTTCCTATGTATATTTATAAACAATATTCCACCCATAATGCCCATGTAGACAAATAATTATATGCATATTCTTATCAGAAAGGGGTTAAATAGGTTCCTATGTGTATTTATAAACAATATTCAACATATAATCCCTATATAGCAATATAATTATATGCATATTCATATCAGAAATAGGTTTAATATGTTGATTTATGGACAATATTCCACCCATAATCCCCATGTAGAAAAATAATTATATGCATATTCTTATCAGAAATGGGTTAAATAGGTTACTATGTATATTTATAAACAATATTCCACCCATAATCCCCATATAGACAAATAATTATATTCATATTCTTATCAGAAATGGGTTAAATTGGTTCCTATGTATATTTATAAACAATATTCCACCATAATCCCCATATAGAAAAATAATTATATGCATATTCCTATCAGAAATTGGTTAAATAGGTTCCTATGTATATTTATAAACAAATTCTACCAATAATCCCCATGTAGAAAAATAATTATATGCATATTTTTATCAGAAATGGCTTAATTAGTTTCCTATGTATATTTATAAGCAATATTCCACCCATAACCCCATATAGAAAAATAATTATATGCATATTCTTATCAGAAGTGGGTTAAATACATTCCTATGTATATTTATAAACAATATTCAACACATAATCCCTATATAGCAATATAATTATATGCATATTCATATCAGAAATAGGTATAATATGTTGCTATGTACATTTTTAAATATATTCCATCCATAATCCCCATGTAAAAACATAATTATATGCATATTCTTATCAGAAATGGGTTAAATAGGTTCCTATGTATATTTATAAACAATATTCCACCCATAATCCCCATGTAGAAAAATAATTATATGCATATTCTTATCAGAAATGGGTTAAATATATTCCTATGTATGTTTAACTTCAATATTCCATCCATAATCCCGATGTAGAAAAATAATTATATGCGTATTCTTATGAGAAATGGGTTAAATAGGTTACTATGTATATTTTAAAACAGTATTCCACCCATAATCCCCATGTAGAAAAATAATTATATGGATATTCTTATCAGAAATGGGTTAAATACGTTCCTATGTATATTTTTAAACAATATTCCACCCATAATCCCCATGTAGAAAAATAATTGTATGCATATTCTTATCAGAAATGGGTTAAATAGGTTACAATGTATATCTATAAATAATATTCCACCCATAACCCCATATAGAAAAATAATTATATGCATATTCTTATCAGAAAAGGGTTAAATACGTTCCTATGTATATTTATAAACAATATTCAACACATAATCGCTATATAGAAATATAATTATATGCATATTCATATCAGAAATAGGTTTAATATGTTGCTATGTACATTTTTAAACAATATTCCATCCATAATCCCCATGTAAAAAAATAATTATATTCATATTCTTATCAGAAATGGGTTAAATAGGTTCCTATGTATATTTATAAACAATATTCCACCCATAAATCCCATGTAGAAAAATAATTATATGCATATTCTTATCAGAAATGGGTTAAATATATTCCTATGTATGTTTAACTATAATATTAATCCATAATCCCCATGTAGAAAAATAATTATATGCATATTCCTATCAGAAATTGGTTAAATAGGTTCCTATGTATATTTATAAACAAATTCTACCAATAATCCCCATGTAGAAAAATAATTATATGCATATTTTTATCAGAAATGGCTTAATTAGTTTCCTATGTATATTTATAAGCAATATTCCACCCATAACCCCATATAGAAAAATAATTATATGCATATTCTTATCAGAAGTGGGTTAAATACATTCCTATGTATATTTATAAACAATATTCAACACATAATCCCTATATAGCAATATAATTATATGCATATTCATATCAGAAATAGGTATAATATGTTGCTATGTACATTTTTAAATATATTCCATCCATAATCCCCATGTAAAAAAATAATTATATGCATATTCTTATCAGAAATGGGTTAAATAGGTTCCTATGTATATTTATAAACAATATTCCACCCATAATCCCCATGTAGAAAAATAATTATATGCATATTCTTATCAGAAATGGGTTAAATATATTCCTATGTATGTTTAACTTCAATATTCCATCCATAATCCTGATGTAGAAAAATAATTATATGCGTATTCTTATGAGAAATGGGTTAAATAGGTTACTATGTATATTTTAAAACAGTATTCCACCCATAATCCCCATGTAGAAAAATAATTATATGGATATTCTTATCAGAAATGGGTTAAATACGTTCCTATGTATATTTTTAAACAATATTCCCCATGTAGAAAAATAATTGTATGCATATTCTTATCAGAAATGGGTTAAATAGGTTACTATGTATATCTATAAATAATATTCCACCCATAACCCCATATAGAAAAATAATTATAGCATATTCTTATCAGAAAAGGGTTAAATACGTTCCTATGTATATTTATAAACAATATTCAACACATAATCGCTATATAGAAATATAATTATATGCATATTCATATCAGAAATAGGTTTAATATGTTGCTATGTACATTTTTAAACAATATTCCATCCATAATCCCCATGTAAAAAAATAATTATATTCATATTCTTATCAGAAATGGGTTAAATAGGTTCCTATGTATATTTATAAACAATATTCCACCCATAAATCCCATGTAGAAAAATAATTATATGCATATTCTTATCAGAAATGGGTTAAATATATTCCTATGTATGTTTAACTATAATATTAATCCATAATCCCCATGTAGAAAAATAATTATATGCATATTCTTATGAGAAATGGGTTAAATAGGTTCCTATGTATATTTATATACATATTCCACCAAAAATCCCCATGTAGAAAAATAATTATATGCATATTTTTATCAGAAATGGGTTAATTAGTTTCCTATGTATATTTATAAGCAATATTCCACCCATAACCCCATATAGAAAAATAATTAAATGCATATTCTTATCAGAAATGGGTTAAATATGTTCCTATGTGTATTTATAAACAATATTCAACATATAATCCCTATATAGCAGTATAATTATTTGCATATTCATATCAGAAATAGGTTTAATATGTTGCTATGTACATTTTTACATTTTTAAACAATATTCCATCCATAATTCCCATGTAAAAAAATAATTATATGCATATTCTTATCAGAAATGGGTTAAATAGGTTCCTATGTATATTTATAAACAATATTCCACCCATAAATCCCATGTAGAAAAATAATTATATGCATATTCTTATCAGAAATGGGCTAAATATATTCCTATGTATGTTTAACTACAATATTCTATCCATAATCCCCATGTAGAAAAATAATTATATGCATATTCTTATGAGAAATGGGTTAAATAGGTTACTATGTATATGTATAAACATATTCCACCAATAATCCCCATGTAGAAAAATAATTATATGCATATTTTTATCAGAAATGGGTTAATTAGTTTCCTATGTATATTTATAAGCAATATTCCACCCATACCCACATATAGAAAAATAATTATATGCATATCCTTATCAGAAATAGGTTAAATATGTTCCTATGTATATTTACAAACAATATTCAACATATAATCCCTATATAGCAATATAATTATATGCATATTCATATCAGAAATAGGTTTAATATGTTGCTATGTACATTTTTAAACAATATTCCATCCATAATCCCCCATATAAAAAAATAATTATATGCATATTCTTATCAGAAATGGGTTAAATAGGTTCCTATGTATATTTATAAACAATATTCCACCCATAATCCGCATGTAGAAAAATAATTATATGCATATTCTTATCAGAAATGCTTTAATTAGGTTCCTATGTATATTTATTAACAATATTCCACCCATAACCCCATATAGAAATATAATTATATGCATATTCTTATCAGAAATGAGTTAAATAGGTTCCTATGTATATTTATAAACAATATTCCTCCCATAATCCCCATATAGACAAATAATTATATTCATATTCTTATCAGAAATTGGTTAAATAGGTTCCTATGTATATTTATAAACATATTCCACCAATAATCCCCATGTAGAAACATAATTATATGCATATTCTTACCAGAACTGGGTTGAATAGGTTCCTATGTATATTTATAAACAATATTCCACCCATAATGCCCATGTAGACAAATAATTATATGCATATTCTTATCAGAAAGGGGTTAAATAGGTTCCTATGTATATGTATAAACAATATTCCACCCATAATCCCCATGTAGAAAAATAATTAAATGCATATTCTTATCAGAAATGGGTTAAATATGTTCCTATGTGTATTTATAAACAATATTCAACATATAATCCCTATATAGCAATATAATTATATGCATATTCATATCAGAAATAGGTTTAATATGTTGATTTATAGACAATATTCCACCCATAATCCCCATGTAGAAAAATAATTATATGCATATTCTTATCAGAAATGGGTTAAATAGGTTACTATGTATATTTATAAACAATATTCCACCCATAATCCCCATATAGACAAATAATTATATTCATATTCTTATCAGAAATGGGTTAAATTGGTTCCTATGTATATTTATAAACAATATTCCACCATAATCCCCATATAGAAAAATAATTATATGCATATTCCTATCAGAAATTGGTTAAATAGGTTCCTATGTATATTTATAAACAAATTCTACCAATAATCCCCATGTAGAAAAATAATTATATGCATATTTTTATCAGAAATGGCTTAATTAGTTTCCTATGTATATTTATAAGCAATATTCCACCCATAACCCCATATAGAAAAATAATTATATGCATATTCTTATCAGAAGTGGGTTAAATACATTCCTATGTATATTTATAAACAATATTCAACACATAATCCCTATATAGCAATATAATTATATGCATATTCATATCAGAAATAGGTATAATATGTTGCTATGTACATTTTTAAATATATTCCATCCATAATCCCCATGTAAAAAAATAATTATATGCATATTCTTATCAGAAATGGGTTAAATAGGTTCCTATGTATATTTATAAACAATATTCCACCCATAATCCCCATGTAGAAAAATAATTATATGCATATTCTTATCAGAAATGGGTTAAATATATTCCTATGTATGTTTAACTTCAATATTCCATCCATAATCCCGATGTAGAAAAATAATTATATGCGTATTCTTATGAGAAATGGGTTAAATAGGTTACTATGTATATTTTAAAACAGTATTCCACCCATAATCCCCATGTAGAAAAATAATTATATGGATATTCTTATCAGAAATGGGTTAAATACGTTCCTATGTATATTTTTAAACAATATTCCACCCATAATCCCCATGTAGAAAAATAATTGTATGCATATTCTTATCAGAAATGGGTTAAATAGGTTACTATGTATATCTATAAATAATATTCCACCCATAACCCCATATAGAAAAATAATTATATGCATATTCTTATCAGAAAAGGGTTAAATACATTCCTATGTATATTTATAAACAATATTCAACACATAATCGCTATATAGAAATATAATTATATGCATATTCATATCAGAAATAGGTTTAATATGTTGCTATGTACATTTTTAAACAATATTCCATCCATAATCCCCATGTAAAAAAATAATTATATTCATATTCTTATCAGAAATGGGTTAAATAGGTTCCTATGTATATTTATAAACAATATTCCACCCATAAATCCCATGTAGAAAAATAATTATATGCATATTCTTATCAGAAATGGGTTAAATATATTCCTATGTATGTTTAACTATAATATTAATCCATAATCCCCATGTAGAAAAATAATTATATGCATATTCTTATGAGAAATGGGTTAAATAGGTTCCTATGTATATTTATATACATATTCCACCAAAAATCCCCATGTAGAAAAATAATTATATGCATATTTTTATCAGAAATGGGTTAATTAGTTTCCTATGTATATTTATAAGCAATATTCCACCCATAACCCCATATAGAAAAATAATTAAATGCATATTCTTATCAGAAATGGGTTAAATATGTTCCTATGTGTATTTATAAACAATATTCAACATATAATCCCTATATAGCAATATAATTATTTGCATATTCATATCAGAAATAGGTTTAATATGTTGCTATGTACATTTTTACATTTTTAAACAATATTCCATCCATAATTCCCATGTAAAAAAATAATTATATGCATATTCTTATCAGAAATGGGTTAAATAGGTTCCTATGTATATTTATAAACAATATTCCACCCATAAATCCCATGTAGAAAAATAATTATATGCATATTCTTATCAGAAATGGGCTAAATATATTCCTATGTATGTTTAACTACAATATTCTATCCATAATCCCCATGTAGAAAAATAATTATATGCATATTCTTATGAGAAATGGGTTAAATAGGTTACTATGTATATTTATAAACATATTCCACCAATAATCCCCATGTAGAAAAATAATTATATGCATATTTTTATCAGAAATGGGTTAATTCGTTTCCTATGTCTATTTATAAGCAATATTCCACCCATACCCACATATAGAAAAATAATTATATGCATATCCTTATCAGAAATAGGTTAAATATGTTCCTATGTATATTTACAAACAATATTCAACATATAATCCCTATATAGCAATATAATTATATGCATATTCATATCAGAAATAGGTTTAAATATGTTGCTATGTACATTTTTAAACAATATTCCATCCATAATCCCCCATATAAAAAAATAATTATATGCATATTCTTATCAGAAATGGGTTAAATAGGTTCCTATGTATATTTATAAACAATATTCCACCCATAATCCGCATGTAGAAAAATAATTATATGCATATTTTTATCAGAAATGCTTTAATTAGGTTCCTATGTATATTTATTAACAATATTCCACCCATAACCCCATATAGAAATATAATTATATGCATATTCTTATCAGAAATGAGTTAAATAGGTTCCTATGTATATTTATAAACAATATTCCTCCCATAATCCCCATATAGACAAATAATTATATTCATATTCTTATCAGAAAGTGGTTAAATAGGTTCCTATGTATATTTATAAACATATTCCACCAATAATCCCCATGTAGAAACATAATTATATGCATATTCTTACCAGAACTGGGTTGAATAGGTTCCTATGTATATTTATAAACAATATTCCACCCATAATGCCCATGTAGACAAATAATTATATGCATATTCTTATCAGAAAGGGGTTAAATAGGTTCCTATGTATATGTATAAATAATATTCCACCCATAATCCCCATGTAGAAAAATAATTAAATGCATATTCTTATCAGAAATGGGTTAAATATGTTCCTATGTGTATTTATAAACAATATTCAACATATAATCCCTATATAGCAATATAATTATATGCATATTCATATCAGAAATAGGTTTAATATTTTGATTTATAGACAATATTCCACCCATAATCCCCATGTAGAAAAATAATTATATGCATATTCTTATCAGAAATGGGTTAAATAGGTTACTATGTATATTTATAAACAATATTCCACCCATAATCCCCATATAGACAAATAATTATATTCATATTCTTATCAGAAATGGGTTAAATTGGTTCCTATGTATATTTATAAACAATATTCCACCATAATCCCCATATAGAAAAATAATTATATGCATATTCCTATCAGAAATTGGTTAAATAGGTTCCTATGTATATTTATAAACAAATTCTACCAATAATCCCCATGAAGAAAAATAATTATATGCATATTTTTATCAGAAATGGCTTAATTAGTTTCCTATGTATATTTATAAGCAATATTCCACCCATAACCCCATATAGAAAAATAATTATATGCATATTCTTATCAGAAGTGGGTTAAATACATTCCTATGTATATTTATAAACAATATTCAACACATAATCCCTATATAGCAATATAATTATATGCATATTCATATCAGAAATAGGTATAATATGTTGCTATGTACATTTTTAAATATATTCCATCCATAATCCCCATGTAAAAAAATAATTATATGCATATTCTTATCAGAAATGGGTTAAATAGGTTCCTATGTATATTTATAAACAATATTCCACCCATAATCCCCATGTAGAAAAATAATTATATGCATATTCTTATCAGAAATGGGTTAAATATATTCCTATGTATGTTTAACTTTAATATTCCATCCATAATCCCGATGTAGAAAAATAATTATATGCGTATTCTTATGAGAAATGGGTTAAATAGGTTACTATGTATATTTTAAAACAGTATTCCACCCATAATCCCCATGTAGAAAAATAATTATATGGATATTCTTATCAGAAATGGGTTAAATACGTTCCTATGTATATTTTTAAACAATATTCCACCCATAATCCCCATGTAGAAAAATAATTGTATGCATATTCTTATCAGAAATGGGTTAAATAGGTTACTATGTATATCTATAAATAATATTCCACCCATAACCCCATATAGAAAAATAATTATATGCATATTCTTATCAGAAAAGGGTTAAATACGTTCCTATGTATATTTATAAACAATATTCAACACATAATCGCTATATAGAAATATAATTATATGCATATTCATATCAGAAATAGGTTTAATATGTTGCTATGTACATTTTTAAACAATATTCCATCCATAATCCCCATGTAAAAAAATAATTATATTCATATTCTTATCAGAAATGGGTTAAATAGGTTCCTATGTATATTTATAAACAATATTCCACCCATAAATCCCATGTAGAAAAATAATTATATGCATATTCTTATCAGAAATGGGTTAAATATATTCCTATGTATGTTTAACTATAATATTAATCCATAATCCCCATGTAGAAAAATAAGTATATGCATATTCTTATGAGAAATGGGTTAAATAGGTTCCTATGTATATTTATATACATATTCCACCAAAAATCCCCATGTAGAAAAATAATTATATGCATATTTTTATCAGAAATGGGTTAATTAGTTTCCTATGTATATTTATAAGCAATATTCCACCCATAACCCCATATAGAAAAATAATTAAATGCATATTCTTATCAGAAATGGGTTAAATATGTTCCTATGTGTATTTATAAACAATATTCAACATATAATCCCTATATAGCAATATAATTATTTGCATATTCATATCAGAAATAGGTTTAATATGTTGCTATGTACATTTTTACATTTTTAAACAATATTCCATCCATAATTCCCATGTAAAAAAATAATTATATGCATATTCTTATCAGAAATGGGTTAAATAGGTTCCTATGTATATTTATAAACAATATTCCACCCATAAATCCCATGTAGAAAAATAATTATATGCATATTCTTATCAGAAATGGGCTAAATATATTCCTATGTATGTTTAACTACAATATTCTATCCATAATCCCCATGTAGAAAAATAATTATATGCATATTCTTATGAGAAATGGGTTAAATAGGTTACTATGTATATTTATAAACATATTCCACCAATAATCCCCATGTAGAAAAATAATTATATGCATATTTTTATCAGAAATGGGTTAATTAGTTTCCTATGTATATTTATAAGCAATATTCCACCCATACCCACATATAGAAAAATAATTATATGCATATCCTTATCAGAAATAGGTTAAATATGTTCCTATGTATATTTACAAACAATATTCAACATATAATCCCTATATAGCAATATAATTATATGCATATTCATATCAGAAATAGGTTTAATATGTTGCTATGTACATTTTTAAACAATATTCCATCCATAATCCCCATATAAAAAAATAATTATATGCATATTCTTATCAGAAATGGGTTAAATAGGTTCCTATGTATATTTATAAACAATATTCCACCCATAATCCGCATGTAGAAAAATAATTATATGCATATTCTTATCAGAAATGCTTTAATTAGGTTCCTATGTATATTTATTAACAATATTCCACCCATAACCCCATATAGAAATATAATTATATGCATATTCTTATCAGAAATGAGTTAAATAGGTTCCTATGTATATTTATAAACAATATTCCTCCCATAATCCCCATATAGACAAATAATTATATTCATATTCTTATCAGAAATTGGTTAAATAGGTTCCTATGTATATTTATAAACATATTCCACCAATAATCCCCATGTAGAAACATAATTATATGCATATTCTTACCAGAACTGGGATGAATAGGTTCCTATGTATATTTATAAACAATATTCCACCCATAATGCCCATGTAGACAAATAATTATATGCATATTCTTATCAGAAAGGGGTTAAATAGGTTCCTATGTATATGTATAAACAATATTCCACCCATAATCCCCATGTAGAAAAATAATTAAATGCATATTCTTATCAGAAATGGGTTAAATATGTTCCTATGTGTATTTATAAACAATATTCAACATATAATCCCTATATAGCAATATAATTATATGCATATTCATATCAGAAATAGGTTTAATATGTTGATTTATAGACAATATTCCACCCATAATCCCCATGTAGAAAAATAATTATATGCATATTCTTATCAGAAATGGGTTAAATAGGTTACTATGTATATTTATAAACAATATTCCACCCATAATCCCCATATAGACAAATAATTATATTCATATTCTTATCAGAAATGGGTTAAATTGGTTCCTATGTATATTTATAAACAATATTCCACCATAATCCCCATATAGAAAAATAATTATATGCATATTCCTATCAGAAATTGGTTAAATAGGTTCCTATGTATATTTTTAAACAAATTCTACCAATAATCCCCATATAGAAAAATAATTATATACATTTTTGTATCAGAAATGGCTTAATTAGTTTCCTATGTATATTTATAAGCAATATTCCACCCATAACCCCATATAGAAAAATAATTATATGCATATTCTTATCAGAAGTGGGTTAAATACATTCCTATGTATATTTATAAACAATATTCAACACATAATCCCTATATAGCAATATAATTATATGCATATTCATATCAGAAATAGGTATAATATGTTGCTATGTACATTTTTAAATATATTCCATCCATAATCCCGATGTAAAAAAATAATTATATGCATATTCTTATCAGAAATGGGTTAAATAGGTTCCTATGTATATTTATAAACAATATTCCACCCATAATCCCCATGTAGAAAAATAATTATATGCATATTCTTATCAGAAATGGGTTAAATATATTCCTATGTATGTTTAACTTCAATATTCCATCCATAATCCCAATGTAGAAAAATAATTATATGCGTATTCTTATGAGAAATGGGTTAAATAGGTTACTATGTATATTTTAAAACAGTATTCCACCCATAATCCCCATGTAGAAAAATAATTGTATGCATATTCTTATCAGAAATGGGTTAAATAGGTTACTATGTATATCTATAAATAATATTCCACCCATAACCCCATATAGAAAAATAATTATATGCATATTCTTATCAGAAAAGGGTTAAATACGTTCCTATGTATATTTATAAACAATATTCAACACATAATCGCTATATAGAAATATAATTATATGCATATTCATATCAGAAATAGGTTTAATATGTTGCTATGTACATTTTTAAACAATATTCCATCCATAATCCCCATGTAAAAAAATAATTATATTCATATTCTTATCAGAAATGGGTTAAATAGGTTCCTATGTATATTTATAAACAATATTCCACCCATAAATCCCATGTAGAAAAATAATTATATGCATATTCTTATCAGAAATGGGTTAAATATATTCCTATGTATGTTTAACTATAATATTAATCCATAATCCCCATGTAGAAAAATAATTATATGCATATTCTTATGAGAAATGGGTTAAATAGGTTCCTATGTATATTTATATACATATTCCACCAAAAATCCCCATGTAGAAAAATAATTATATGCATATTTTTATCAGAAATGGGTTAATTAGTTTCCTATGTATATTTATAAGCAATATTCCACCCATAACCCCATATAGAAAAATAATTAAATGCATATTCTTATCAGAAATGGGTTAAATATGTTCCTATGTGTATTTATAAACAATATTCAACATATAATCCCTATATAGCAATATAATTATTTGCATATTCATATCAGAAATAGGTTTAATATGTTGCTATGTACATTTTTACATTTTTAAACAATATTCCATCCATAATTCCCATGTAAAAAAATAATTATATGCATATTCTTATCAGAAATGGGTTAAATAGGTTCCTATGTATATTTATAAACAATATTCCACCCATAAATCCCATGTAGAAAAATAATTATATGCATATTCTTATCAGAAATGGGCTAAATATATTCCTATGTATGTTTAACTACAATATTCTATCCATAATCCCCATGTAGAAAAATAATTATATGCATATTCTTATGAGAAATGGGTTAAATAGGTTACTATGTATATTTATAAACATATTCCACCAATAATCCCCATGTAGAAAAATAATTATATGCATATTTTTATCAGAAATGGGTTAATTCGTTTCCTATGTATATTTATAAGCAATATTCCACCCATACCCACATATAGAAAAATAATTATATGCATATCCTTATCAGAAATAGGTTAAATATGTTCCTATGTATATTTACAAACAATATTCAACATATAATCCCTATATAGCAATATAATTATATGCATATTCATATCAGAAATAGGTTTAATATGTTGCTATGTACATTTTTAAACAATATTCCATCCATAATCCCCCATATAAAAAAATAATTATATGCATATTCTTATCAGAAATGGGTTAAATAGGTTCCTATGTATATTTATAAACAATATTCCACCCATAATCCGCATGTAGAAAAATAATTATATGCATATTCTTATCAGAAATGCTTTAATTAGGTTCCTATGTATATTTATTAACAATATTCCACCCATAACCCCATATAGAAATATAATTATATGCATATTCTTATCAGAAATGAGTTAAATAGGTTCCTATGTATATTTATAAACAATATTCCTCCCATAATCCCCATATAGACAAATAATTATATTCATATTCTTATCAGAAAGGGGTTAAATAGGTTCCTATGTATATGTATAAACAATATTCCACCCATAATCCCCATGTAGAAAAATAATTAAATGCATATTCTTATCAGAAATGGGTTAAATATGTTCCTATGTGTATTTATAAACAATATTCAACATATAATCCCTATATAGCAATATAATTATATGCATATTCATATCAGAAATAGGTTTAATATGTTGATTTATAGACAATATTCCACCCATAATCCCCATGTAGAAAAATAATTATATGCATATTCTTATCAGAAATGGGTTAAATAGGTTACTATGTATATTTATAAACAATATTCCACCCATAATCCCCATATAGACAAATAATTATATTCATATTCTTATCAGAAATGGGTTAAATTGGTTCCTATGTATATTTATAAACAATATTCCACCATAATCCCCATATAGAAAAATAATTATATGCATATTCCTATCAGAAATTGGTTAAATAGGTTCCTATGTATATTTATAAACAAATTCTACCAATAATCCCCATGTAGAAAAATAATTATATGCATATTTTTATCAGAAATGGCTTAATTAGTTTCCTATGTATATTTATAAGCAATATTCCACCCATAACCCCATATAGAAAAATAATTATATGCATATTCTTATCAGAAGTGGGTTAAATACATTCCTATGTATATTTATAAACAATATTCAACACATAATCCCTATATAGCAATATAATTATATGCATATTCATATCAGAAATAGGTATAATATGTTGCTATGTACATTTTTAAATATATTCCATCCATAATCCCCATGTAAAAAAATAATTATATGCATATTCTTATCAGAAATGGGTTAAATAGGTTCCTATGTATATTTATAAACAATATTCCACCCATAATCCCCATGTAGAAAAATAATTATATGCATATTCTTATCAGAAATGGGTTAAATATATTCCTATGTATGTTTAACTTCAATATTCCATCCATAATCCCGATGTAGAAAAATAATTATATGCGTATTCTTATGAGAAATGGGTTAAATAGGTTACTATGTATATTTTAAAACAGTATTCCACCCATAATCCCCATGTAGAAAAATAATTATATGGATATTCTTATCAGAAATGGGTTAAATACGTTCCTATGTATATTTTTAAACAATATTCCACCCATAATCCCCATGTAGAAAAATAATTGTATGCATATTCTTATCAGAAATGGGTTAAATAGGTTACTATGTATATCTATAAATAATATTCCACCCATAACCCCATATAGAAAAATAATTATATGCATATTCTTATCAGAAAAGGGTTAAATACGTTCCTATGTATATTTATAAACAATATTCAACACATAATCGCTATATAGAAATATAATTATATGCATATTCATATCAGAAATAGGTTTAATATGTTGCTATGTACATTTTAAACAATATTCCATCCATAATCCCCATGTAAAAAAATAATTATATTCATATTCTTATCAGAAATGGGTTAAATAGGTTCCTATGTATATTTATAAACAATATTCCACCCATAAATCCCATGTAGAAAAATAATTATATGCATATTCTTATCAGAAATGGGTTAAATATATTCCTATGTATGTTTAACTATAATATTAATCCATAATCCCCATGTAGAAAAATAATTATATGCATATTCTTATGAGAAATGGGTTAAATAGGTTCCTATGTATATTTATATACATATTCCACCAAAAATCCCCATGTAGAAAAATAATTATATGCATATTTTTATCAGAAATGGGTTAATTAGTTTCCTATGTATATTTATAAGCAATATTCCACCCATAACCCCATATAGAAAAATAATTAAATGCATATTCTTATCAGAAATGGGTTAAATATGTTCCTATGTGTATTTATAAACAATATTCAACATATAATCCCTATATAGCAATATAATTATTTGCATATTGATATCAGAAATAGGTTTAATATGTTGCTATGTACATTTTTACATTTTTAAACAATATTCCATCCATAATTCCCATGTAAAAAAATAATTATATGCATATTCTTATCAGAAATGGGTTAAATAGGTTCCTATGTATATTTATAAACAATATTCCACCCATAAATCCCATGTAGAAAAATAATTATATGCATATTCTTATCAGAAATGGGCTAAATATATTCCTATGTATGTTTAACTACAATATTCTATCCATAATCCCCATGTAGAAAAATAATTATATGCATATTCTTATGAGAAATGGGTTAAATAGGTTACTATGTATATTTATAAACATATTCCACCAATAATCCCCATGTAGAAAAATAATTATATGCATATTTTTATCAGAAATGGGTTAATTCGTTTCCTATGTATATTTATAAGCAATATTCCACCCATACCCACATATAGAAAAATAATTATATGCATATCCTTATCAGAAATAGGTTAAATATGTTCCTATGTATATTTACAAACAATATTCAACATATAATCCCTATATAGCAATATAATTATATGCATATTCATATCAGAAATAGGTTTAATATGTTGCTATGTACATTTTTAAACAATATTCCATCCATAATCCCCCATATAAAAAAATAATTATATGCATATTCTTATCAGAAATGGGTTAAATAGGTTCCTATGTATATTTATAAACAATATTCCACCCATAATCCGCATGTAGAAAAATAATTATATGCATATTCTTATCAGAAATGCTTTAATTAGGTTCCTATGTATATTTATTAACAATATTCCACCCATAACCCCATATAGAAATATAATTATATGCATATTCTTATCAGAAATGAGTTAAATAGGTTCCTATGTATATTTATAAACAATATTCCTCCCATAATCCCCATATAGACAAATAATTATATTCATATTCTTATCAGAAAGTGGTTAAATAGGTTCCTATGTATATTTATAAACATATTCCACCAATAATCCCCATGTAGAAACATAATTATATGCATATTCTTACCAGAACTGGGTTGAATAGGTTCCTATGTATATTTATAAACAATATTCCACCCATAATGCCCATGTAGACAAATAATTATATGCATATTCTTATCAGAAAGGGGTTAAATAGGTTCCTATGTATATGTATAAACAATATTCCACCCATAATCCGCATGTAGAAAAATAATTAAATGCATATTCTTATCAGAAATGGGTTAAATATGTTCCTATGTGTATTTATAAACAATATTCAACATATAATCCCTATATAGCAATATAATTATATGCATATTCATATCAGAAATAGGTTTAATATGTTGATTTATAGACAATATTCCACCCATAATCCCCATGTAGAAAAATAATTATATGCATATTCTTATCAGAAATGGGTTAAATAGGTTACTATGTATATTTATAAACAATATTCCACCCATAATCCCCATATAGACAAATAATTATATTCATATTCTTATCAGAAATGGGTTAAATTGGTTCCTATGTATATTTATAAACAATATTCCACCATAATCCCCATATAGAAAAATAATTATATGCATATTCCTATCAGAAATTGGTTAAATAGGTTCCTATGTATATTTATAAACAAATTCTACCAATAATCCCCATGTAGAAAAATAATTATATGCATATTTTTATCAGAAATGGCTTAATTAGTTTCCTATGTATATTTATAAGCAATATTCCACCCATAACCCCACATAGAAAAATAATTATATGCATATTCTTATCAGAAGTGGGTTAAATACATTCCTATGTATATTTATAAACAATATTCAACACATAATCCCTATATAGCAATATAATTATATGCATATTCATATCAGAAATAGGTATAATATGTTGCTATGTACATTTTTAAATATATTCCATCCATAATCCCCATGTAAAAAAATAATTATATGCATATTCTTATCAGAAATGGGTTAAATAGGTTCCTATGTATATTTATAAACAATATTCCACCCATAATCCCCATGTAGAAAAATAATTGTATGCATATTCTTATCAGAAATGGGTTAAATATATTCCTATGTATGTTTAACTTCAATATTCCATCCATAATCCCGATGTAGAAAAATAATTATATGCGTATTCTTATGAGAAATGGGTTAAATAGGTTACTATGTATATTTTAAAACAGTATTCCACCCATAATCCCCATGTAGAAAAATAATTATATGGATATTCTTATCAGAAATGGGTTAAATACGTTCCTATGTATATTTTTAAACAATATTCCACCCATAATCCCCATGTAGAAAAATAATTGTATGCATATTCTTATCACAAATGGGTTAAATAGGTTACTATGTATATCTATAAATAATATTCCACCCATAACCCCATATAGAAAAATAATTATATGCATATTCTTATCAGAAAAGGGTTAAATACGTTCCTATGTATATTTATAAACAATATTCAACACATAATCGCTATATAGAAATATAATTATATGCATATTCATATCAGAAATAGGTTTAATATGTTGCTATGTACATTTTTAAACAATATTCCATCCATAATCCCCATGTAAAAAAATAATTATATTCATATTATTATCAGAAATGGGTTAAATAGGTTCCTATGTATATTTATAAACAATATTCCACCCATAAATCCCATGTAGAAAAATAATTATATGCATATTCTTATCAGAAATGGGTTAAATATATTCCTATGTATGTTTAACTATAATATTAATCCATAATCCCCATGTAGAAAAATAATTATATGCATATTCTTATGAGAAATGGGTTAAATAGGTTCCTATGTATATTTATATACATATTCCACCAAAAATCCCCATGTAGAAAAATAATTATATGCATATTTTTATCAGAAATGGGTTAATTAGTTTCCTATGTATATTTATAAGCAATATTCCACCCATAACCCCATATAGAAAAATAATTAAATGCATATTCTTATCAGAAATGGGTTAAATATGTTCCTATGTGTATTTATAAACAATATTCAACATATAATCCCTATATAGCAATATAATTATTTGCATATTCATATCAGAAATAGGTTTAATATGTTGCTATGTACATTTTTACATTTTTAAACAATATTCCATCCATAATTCCCATGTAAAAAAATAATTATATGCATATTCTTATCAGAAATGGGTTAAATAGGTTCCTATGTATATTTATAAACAATATTCCACCCATAAATCCCATGTAGAAAAATAATTATATGCATATTCTTATCAGAAATGGGCTAAATATATTCCTATGTATGTTTAACTACAATATTCTATCCATAATCCCCATGTAGAAAAATAATTATATGCATATTCTTATGAGAAATGGGTTAAATAGGTTACTATGTATATTTATAAACATATTCCACCAATAATCCCCATGTAGAAAAATAATTATATGCATATTTTTATCAGAAATGGGTTAATTAGTTTCCTATGTATATTTATAAGCAATATTCCACCCATACCCACATATAGAAAAATAATTATATGCATATCCTTATCATAAATAGGTTAAATATGTTCCTATGTATATTTACAAACAATATTCAACATATAATCCCTATATAGCAATATAATTATATGCATATTCATATCAGAAATAGGTTTAATATGTTGCTATGTACATTTTTAAACAATATTCCATCCATAATCCCCCATATAAAAAAATAATTATATGCATATTCTTATCAGAAATGGGTTAAATAGGTTCCTATGTATATTTATAAACAATATTCCACCCATAATCCGCATGTAGAAAAATAATTATATGCATATTCTTATCAGAAATGCTTTAATTAGGTTCCTATGTATATTTATTAACAATATTCCACCCATAACCCCATATAGAAATATAATTATATGCATATTCTTATCAGAAATGAGTTAAATAGGTTCCTATGTATATTTATAAACAATATTCCTCCCATAATCCCCATATAGACAAATAATTATATTCATATTCTTATCAGAAAGGGGTTAAATAGGTTCCTATGTATATGTATAAACAATATTCCACCCATAATCCCCATGTAGAAAAATAATTAAATGCATATTCTTATCAGAAATGGGTTAAATATGTTCCTATGTGTATTTATAAACAATATTCAACATATAATCCCTATATAGCAATATAATTATATGCATATTCATATCAGAAATAGGTTTAATATGTTGATTTATAGACAATATTCCACCCATAAACCCCATGAAGAAAAATAATTATATGCATATTCTTATCAGAAATGGGTTAAATAGGTTACTATGTATATTTATAAACAATATTCCACCCATAATCCCCATATAGACAAATAATTATATTCATATTCTTATCAGAAATGGGTTAAATTGGTTCCTATGTATATTTATAAACAATATTCCACCATAATCCCCATATAGAAAAATAATTATATGCATATTCCTATCAGAAATTGGTTAAATAGGTTCCTATGTATATTTATAAACCAATTCTACCAATAATCCCCATGTAGAAAAATAATTATATGCATATTTTTATCAGAAATGGCTTAATTAGTTTCCTATGTATATTTATAAGCAATATTCCACCCATAACCCCATATAGTAAAATAATTATATGCATATTCTTATCAGAAGTGGGTTAAATACATTCCTATGTATATTTATAAACAATATTCAACACATAATCCCTATATAGCAATATAATTATATGCATATTCATATCAGAAATAGGTATAATATGTTGCTATGTACATTTTTAAATATATTCCATCCATAATCCCCATGTAAAAAAATAATTATATGCATATTCTTATCAGAAATGGGTTAAATAGGTTCCTATGTATATTTATAAACAATATTCCACCCATAATCCCCATGTAGAAAAATAATTATATGCATATTCTTATCAGAAATGGGTTAAATATATTCCTATGTATGTTTAACTTCAATATTCCATCCATAATCCCGATGTAGAAAAATAATTATATGCGTATTCTTATGAGAAATGGGTTAAATAGGTTACTATGTATATTTTAAAACAGTATTCCACCCATAATCCCCATGTAGAAAAATAATTATATGGATATTCTTATCAGAAATGGGTTAAATACGTTCCTATGTATATTTTTAAACAATATTCCACCCATAATCCCCATGTAGAAAAATAATTGTATGCATATTCTTATCAGAAATGGGTTAAATAGGTTACTATGTATATCTATAAATAATATTCCACCCATAACCCCATATAGAAAAATAATTATATGCATATTCTTATCAGAAAAGGGTTAAATACGTTCCTATGTATATTTATAAACAATATTCAACACATAATCGCTATATAGAAATATAATTATATGCATATTCATATCAGAAATAGGTTTAATATGTTGCTATGTACATTTTTAAACAATATTCCATCCATAATCCCCCATATAAAAAAATAATTATATGCATATTCTTATCAGAAATGGGTTAAATAGGTTCCTATGTATATTTATAAACAATATTCCACCCATAATCCGCATGTAGAAAAATAATTATATGCATATTCTTATCAGAAATGCTTTAATTAGGTTCCTATGTATATTTATTAACAATATTCCACCCATAACCCCATATAGAAATATAATTATATGCATATTCTTATCAGAAATTAGTTAAATAGGTTCCTATGTATATTTATAAACAATATTCCTCCCATAATCCCCATATAGACAAATAATTATATTCATATTCTTATCAGAAATTGGTTAAATAGGTTCCTATGTATATTTATAAACATATTCCACCAATAATCCCCATGTAGAAACATAATTATATGCATATTCTTACCAGAACTGGGTTGAATAGGTTCCTATGTATATTTATAAACAATATTCCACCCATAATGTCCATGTAGACAAATAATTATATGCATATTCTTATCAGAAAGGGGTTAAATAGGTTCCTATGTATATGTATAAACAATATTCCACCCATAATCCCCATGTAGAAAAATAATTAAATGCATATTCTTATCAGAAATGGGTTAAATATGTTCCTATGTGTATTTATAAACAATATTCAACATATAATCCCTATATAGCAATATAATTATATGCATATTCATATCAGAAATAGGTTTAATATGTTGATTTATAGACAATATTCCACCCATAATCCCCATGTAGAAAAATAATTATATGCATATTCTTATCAGAAATGGGTTAAATAGGTTACTATGTATATTTATAAACAATATTCCACCCATAATCCCCATATAGACAAATAATTATATTCATATTCTTATCAGAAATGGGTTAAATTGGTTCCTATGTATATTTATAAACAATATTCCACCATAATCCCCATATAGAAAAATAATTATATGCATATTCCTATCAGAAATTGGTTAAATAGGTTCCTATGTATATTTATAAACAAATTCTACCAATAATCCCCATGTAGAAAAATAATTATATGCATATTTTTATCAGAAATGGCTTAATTAGTTTCCTATGTATATTTATAAGCAATATTCCACCCATAACCCCATATAGAAAAATAATTATATGCATATTCTTATCAGAAGTGGGTTAAATACATTCCTATGTATATTTATAAACAATATTCAACACATAATCCCTATATAGCAATATAATTATATGCATATTCATATCAGAAATAGGTATAATATGTTGCTATGTACATTTTTAAATATATTCCATCCATAATCCCCATGTAAAAAAATAATTATATGCATATTCTTATCAGAAATGGGTTAAATAGGTTCCTATGTATATTTATAAACAATATTCCACCCATAATCCCCATGTAGAAAAATAATTATATGCATATTCTTATCAGAAATGGGTTAAATATATTCCTATGTATGTTTAACTTCAATATTCCATCCATAATCCCGATGTAGAAAAATAATTATATGCGTATTCTTATGAGAAATGGGTTAAATAGGTTACTATGTATATTTTAAAACAGTATTCCACCCATAATCCCCATGTAGAAAAATAATTATATGGATATTCTTATCAGAAATGGGTTAAATACGTTCCTATGTATATTTTTAAACAATATTCCACCCATAATCCCCATGTAGAAAAATAATTGTATGCATATTCTTATCAGAAATGGGTTAAATAGGTTACTATGTATATCTATAAATAATATTCCACCCATAACCCCATATAGAAAAATAATTATATGCATATTCTTATCAGAAAAGGGTTAAATACGTTCCTATGTATATTTATAAACAATATTCAACACATAATCGCTATATAGAAATATAATTATATGCATATTCATTTCAGAAATAGGTTTAATATGTTGCTATGTACATTTTTAAACAATATTCCATCCATAATCCCCATGTAAAAAAATAATTATATTCATATTCTTATCAGAAATGGGTTAAATAGGTTCCTATGTATATTTATAAACAATATTCCACCCATAAATCCCATGTAGAAAAATAATTATATGCATATTCTTATCAGAAATGGGTTAAATATATTCCTATGTATGTTTAACTATAATATTAATCCATAATCCCCATGTAGAAAAATAATTATATGCATATTCTTATGAGAAATGGGTTAAATAGGTTCCTATGTATATTTATATACATATTCCACCAAAAATCCCCATGTAGAAAAATAATTATATGCATATTTTTATCAGAAATGGGTTAATTAGTTTCCTATGTATATTTATAAGCAATATTCCACCCATAACCCCATATAGAAAAATAATTAAATGCATATTCTTATCAGAAATGGGTTAAATATGTTCCTATGTGTATTTATAAACAATATTCAACATATAATCCCTATATAGCAATATAATTATTTGCATATTCATATCAGAAATAGGTTTAATATGTTGCTATGTACATTTTTACATTTTTAAACAATATTCCATCCATAATTCCCATGTAAAAAAATAATTATATGCATATTCTTATCAGAAATGGGTTAAATAGGTTCCTATGTATATTTATAAACAATATTCCACCCATAAATCCCATGTAGAAAAATAATTATATGCATATTCTTAACAGAAATGGGCTAAATATATTCCTATGTATGTTTAACTACAATATTCTATCCATAATCCCCATGTAGAAAAATAATTATATGCATATTCTTATGAGAAATGGGTTAAATAGGTTACTATGTATATTTATAAACATATTCCACCAATAATCCCCATGTAGAAAAATAATTATATGCATATTTTTATCAGAAATGGGTTAATTAGTTTCCTATGTATATTTATAAGCAATATTCCACCCATACCCACATATAGAAAAATAATTATATGCGTATCCTTATCAGAAATAGGTTAAATATGTTCCTATGTATATTTACAAACAATATTCAACATATAATCCCTATATAGCAATATAATTATATGCATATTCATATCAGAAATAGGTTTAATATGTTGCTATGTACATTTTTAAACAATATTCCATCCATAATCCCCCATATAAAAAAATAATTATATGCATATTCTTATCAGAAATGGGTTAAATAGGTTCCTATGTATATTTATAAACAATATTCCACCCATAATCCGCATGTAGAAAAATAATTATATGCATATTTTTATCAGAAATGCTTTAATTAGGTTCCTATGTATATTTATTAACAATATTCCACCCATAACCCCATATAGAAATATAATTATATGCATATTCTTATCAGAAATGAGTTAAATAGGTTCCTATGTATATTTATAAACAATATTCCTCCCATAATCCCCATATAGACAAATAATTATATTCATATTCTTATCAGAAATTGGTTAAATAGGTTCCTATGTATATTTATAAACATATTCCACCAATAATCCCCATGTAGAAACATAATTATATGCATATTCTTACCAGAACTGGGTTGAATAGGTTCCTATGTATATTTATAAACAATATTCCACCCATAATGCCCATGTAGACAAATAATTATATGCATATTCTTATCAGAAAGGGGTTAAATAGGTTCCTATGTGTATTTATAAACAATATTCAACATATAATCCCTATATAGCAATATAATTATATGCATATTCATATCAGAAATAGGTTTAATATGTTGATTTATAGACAATATTCCACCCATAATCCCCATGTAGAAAAATAATTATATGCATATTCTTATCAGAAATGGGTTAAATAGGTTACTATGTATATTTATAAACAATATTCCACCCATAATCCCCATATAGACAAATAATTATATTCATATTCTTATCAGAAATGGGTTAAATTGGTTCCTATGTATATTTATAAACAATATTCCACCATAATCCCCATATAGAAAAATAATTATATGCATATTCCTATCAGAAATTGGTTAAATAGGTTCCTATGTATATTTATAAACAAATTCTACCAATAATCCCCATGTAGAAAAATAATTATATGCATATTTTTATCAGAAATGGCTTAATTAGTTTCCTATGTATATTTATAAGCAATATTCCACCCATAACCCCATATAGAAAAATAATTATATGCATATTCTTATCAGAAGTGGGTTAAATACATTCCTATGTATATTTATAAACAATATTCAACACATAATCCCTATATAGCAATATAATTATATGCATATTCATATCAGAAATAGGTATAATATGTTGCTATGTACATTTTTAAATATATTCCATCCATAATCCCCATGTAAAAAAATAATTATATGCATATTCTTATCAGAAATGGGTTAAATAGGTTCCTATGTATATTTATAAACAATATTCCACCCATAATCCCCATGTAGAAAAATAATTATATGCATATTCTTATCAGAAATGGGTTAAATATATTCCTATGTATGTTTAACTTCAATATTCCATCCATAATCCCGATGTAGAAAAATAATTATATGCGTATTCTTATGAGAAATGGGTTAAATAGGTTACTATGTATATTTTAAAACAGTATTCCACCCATAATCCCCATGTAGAAAAATAATTATATGGATATTCTTATCAGAAATGGGTTAAATACGTTCCTATGTATATTTTTAAACAATATTCCACCCATAATCCCCATGTAGAAAAATAATTGTATGCATATTCTTATCAGAAATGGGTTAAATAGGTTACAATGTATATCTATAAATAATATTCCACCCATAACCCCATATAGAAAAATAATTATATGCATATTCTTATCAGAAAAGGGTTAAATACGTTCCTATGTATATTTATAAACAATATTCAACACATAATCGCTATATAGAAATATAATTATATGCATATTCATATCAGAAATAGGTTTAATATGTTGCTATGTACATTTTTAAACAATATTCCATCCATAATCCCCATGTAAAAAAATAATTATATTCATATTCTTATCAGAAATGGGTTAAATAGGTTCCTATGTATATTTATAAACAATATTCCACCCATAAATCCCATGTAGAAAAATAATTATATGCATATTCTTATCAGAAATGGGTTAAATATATTCCTATGTATGTTTAACTATAATATTAATCCATAATCCCCATGTAGAAAAATAATTATATGCATATTCCTATCAGAAATTGGTTAAATAGGTTCCTATGTATATTTATAAACAAATTCTACCAATAATCCCCATGTAGAAAAATAATTATATGCATATTTTTATCAGAAATGGCTTAATTAGTTTCCTATGTATATTTATAAGCAATATTCCACCCATAACCCCATATAGAAAAATAATTATATGCATATTCTTATCAGAAGTGGGTTAAATACATTCCTATGTATATTTATAAACAATATTCAACACATAATCCCTATATAGCAATATAATTATATGCATATTCATATCAGAAATAGGTATAATATGTTGCTATGTACATTTTTAAATATATTCCATCCATAATCCCCATGTAAAAAAATAATTATATGCATATTCTTATCAGAAATGGGTTAAATAGGTTCCTATGTATATTTATAAACAATATTCCACCCATAATCCCCATGTAGAAAAATAATTATATGCATATTCTTATCAGAAATGGGTTAAATATATTCCTATGTATGTTTAACTTCAATATTCCATCCATAATCCTGATGTAGAAAAATAATTATATGCGTATTCTTATGAGAAATGGGTTAAATAGGTTACTATGTATATTTTAAAACAGTATTCCACCCATAATCCCCATGTAGAAAAATAATTATATGGATATTCTTATCAGAAATGGGTTAAATACGTTCCTATGTATATTTTTAAACAATATTCCCCATGTAGAAAAATAATTGTATGCATATTCTTATCAGAAATGGGTTAAATAGGTTACTATGTATATCTATAAATAATATTCCACCCATAACCCCATATAGAAAAATAATTATATGCATATTCTTATCAGAAAAGGGTTAAATACGTTCCAATGTATATTTATAAACAATATTCAACACATAATCGCTATATAGAAATATAATTATATGCATATTCATATCAGAAATAGGTTTAATATGTTGCTATGTACATTTTTAAACAATATTCCATCCATAATCCCCATGTAAAAAAATAATTATATTCATATTCTTATCAGAAATGGGTTAAATAGGTTCCTATGTATATTTATAAACAATATTCCACCCATAAATCCCATGTAGAAAAATAATTATATGCATATTCTTATCAGAAATGGGTTAAATATATTCCTATGTATGTTTAACTATAATATTAATCCATAATCCCCATGTAGAAAAATAATTATGTGCATATTCTTATGAGAAATGGGTTAAGTAGGTTCCTATGTATATTTATATACATATTCCACCAAAAATCCCCATGTAGAAAAATAATTATATGCATATTTTTATCAGAAATGGGTTAATTAGTTTCCTATGTATATTTATAAGCAATATTCCACCCATAACCCCATATAGAAAAATAATTAAATGCATATTCTTATCAGAAATGGGTTAAATATGTTCCTATGTGTATTTATAAACAATATTCAACATATAATCCCTATATAGCAATATAATTATTTGCATATTCATATCAGAAATAGGTTTAATATGTTGCTATGTACATTTTTACATTTTTAAACAATATTCCATCCATAATTCCCATGTAAAAAAATAATTATATGCATATTCTTATCAGAAATGGGTTAAATAGGTTCCTATGTATATTTATAAACAATATTCCACCCATAAATCCCATGTAGAAAAATAATTATATGCATATTCTTATCAGAAATGGGCTAAATATATTCCTATGTATGTTTAACTACAATATTCTATCCATAATCCCCATGTAGAAAAATAATTATATGCATATTCTTATGAGAAATGGGTTAAATAGGTTACTATGTATATGTATAAACATATTCCACCAATGATCCCCATGTAGAAAAATAATTATATGCATATTTTTATCAGAAATGGGTTAATTAGTTTCCTATGTATATTTATAAGCAATATTCCACCCATACCCACATATAGAAAAATAATTATATGCATATCCTTATCAGAAATAGGTTAAATATGTTCCTATGTATATTTACAAACAATATTCAACATATAATCCCTATATAGCAATATAATTATATGCATATTCATATCAGAAATAGGTTTAATATGTTGCTATGTACATTTTTAAACAATATTCCATCCATAATCCCCCATATAAAAAAATAATTATATGCATATTCTTATCAGAAATGGGTTAAATAGGTTCCTATGTATATTTATAAACAATATTCCACCCATAATCCGCATGTAGAAAAATAATTATATGCATATTCTTATCAGAAATGCTTTAATTAGGTTCCTATGTATATTTATTAACAATATTCCACCCATAACCCCATATAGAAATATAATTATATGCATATTCTTATCAGAAATGAGTTAAATAGGTTCCTATGTATATTTATAAACAATATTCCTCCCATAATCCCCATATAGACAAATAATTATATTCATATTCTTATCAGAAAGTGGTTAAATAGGTTCCTATGTATATTTATAAACATATTCCACCAATAATCCCCATGTAGAAACATAATTATATGCATATTCTTACCAGAACTGGGTTGAATAGGTTCCTATGTATATTTATAAACAATATTCCACCCATAATGCCCATGTAGACAAACAATTATATGCATATTCTTATCAGAAAGGGGTTAAATAGGTTCCTATGTATATGTATAAACAATATTCCACCCATAATCCGCATGTAGAAAAATAATTAAATGCATATTCTTATCAGAAATGGGTTAAATATGTTCCTATGTGTATTTATAAACAATATTCAACATATAATCCCTATATAGCAATATAATTATATGCATATTCATATCAGAAATAGGTTTAATATGTTGATTTATAGACAATATTCCACCCATAATCCCCATGTAGAAAAATAATTATATGCATATTCTTATCAGAAATGGGTTAAATAGGTTACTATGTATATTTATAAACAATATTCCACCCATAATCCCCATATAGACAAATAATTATATTCATATTCTTATCAGAAATGGGTTAAATTGGTTCCTATGTATATTTATAAACAATATTCCACCATAATCCCCATATAGAAAAATAATTATATGCATATTCCTATCAGAAATTGGTTAAATAGGTTCCTATGTATATTTATAAACAAATTCTACCAATAATCCCCATGTAGAAAAATAATTATATGCATATTTTTATCAGAAATGGCTTAATTAGTTTCCTATGTATATTTATAAGCAATATTCCACCCATAACCCCACATAGAAAAATAATTATATGCATATTCTTATCAGAAGTGGGTTAAATACATTCCTATGTATATTTATAAACAATATTCAACACATAATCCCTATATAGCAATATAATTATATGCATATTCATATCAGAAATAGGTATAATATGTTGCTATGTACATTTTTAAATATATTCCATCCATAATCCCCATGTAAAAAAATAATTATATGCATATTCTTATCAGAAATGGGTTAAATAGGTTCCTATGTATATTTATAAACAATATTCCACCCATAATCCCCATGTAGAAAAATAATTATATGCATATTCTTATCAGAAATGGGTTAAATATATTCCTATGTATGTTTAACTTCAATATTCCATCCATAATCCCGATGTAGAAAAATAATTATATGCGTATTCTTATGAGAAATGGGTTAAATAGGTTACTATGTATATTTTAAAACAGTATTCCACCCATAATCCCCATGTAGAAAAATAATTATATGGATATTCTTATCAGAAATGGGTTAAATACGTTCCTATGTATATTTTTAAACAATATTCCACCCATAATCCCCATGTAGAAAAATAATTGTATGCAAATTCTTATCACAAATGGGTTAAATAGGTTACTATGTATATCTATAAATAATATTCCACCCATAACCCCATATAGAAAAATAATTATATGCATATTCTTATCAGAAAAGGGTTAAATACGTTCCTATGTATATTTATAAACAATATTCAACACATAATCGCTATATAGAAATATAATTATATGCATATTCATATCAGAAATAGGTTTAATATGTTGCTATGTACATTTTTAAACAATATTCCATCCATAATCCCCATGTAAAAAAATAATTATATTCATATTCTTATCAGAAATGGGTTAAATAGGTTCCTATGTATATTTATAAACAATATTCCACCCATAAATCCCATGTAGAAAAATAATTATATGCATATTCTTATCAGAAATGGGTTAAATATATTCCTATGTATGTTTAACTATAATATTAATCCATAATCCCCATGTAGAAAAATAATTATATGCATATTCTTATGAGAAATGGGTTAAATAGGTTCCTATGTATATTTATATACATATTCCACCAAAAATCCCCATGTAGAAAAATAATTATATGCATATTTTTATCAGAAATGGGTTAATTAGTTTCCTATGTATATTTATAAGCAATATTCCACCCATAACCCCATATAGAAAAATAATTAAATGCATATTCTTATCAGAAATGGGTTAAATATGTTCCTATGTGTATTTATAAACAATATTCAACATATAATCCCTATATAGCAATATAATTATTTGCATATTCATATCAGAAATAGGTTTAATATGTTGCTATGTACATTTTTACATTTTTAAACAATATTCCATCCATAATTCCCATGTAAAAAAATAATTATATGCATATTCTTATCAGAAATGGGTTAAATAGGTTCCTATGTATATTTATAAACAATATTCCACCCATAAATCCCATGTAGAAAAATAATTATATGCATATTCTTATCAGAAATGGGCTAAATATATTCCTATGTATGTTTAACTACAATATTCTATCCATAATCCCCATGTAGAAAAATAATTATATGCATATTCTTATGAGAAATGGGTTAAATAGGTTACTATGTATATTTATAAACATATTCCACCAATAATCCCCATGTAGAAAAATAATTATATGCATATTTTTATCAGAAATGGGTTAATTAGTTTCCTATGTATATTTATAAGCAATATTCCACCCATACCCACATATAGAAAAATAATTATATGCATATCCTTATCAGAAATAGGTTAAATATGTTCCTATGTATATTTACAAACAATATTCAACATATAATCCCTATATAGCAATATAATTATATGCATATTCATATCAGAAATAGGTTTAATATGTTGCTATGTACATTTTTAAACAATATTCCATCCATAATCCCCCATATAAAAAAATAATTATATGCATATTCTTATCAGAAATGGGTTAAATAGGTTCCTATGTATATTTATAAACAATATTCCACCCATAATCCGCATGTAGAAAAATAATTATATGCATATTCTTATCAGAAATGCTTTAATTAGGTTCCTATGTATATTTATTAACAATATTCCACCCATAACCCCATATAGAAATATAATTATATGCATATTCTTATCAGAAATGAGTTAAATAGGTTCCTATGTATATTTATAAACAATATTCCTCCCATAATCCCCATATAGACAAATAATTATATTCATATTCTTATCAGAAAGGGGTTAAATAGGTTCCTATGTATATGTATAAACAATATTCCACCCATAATCCCCATGTAGAAAAATAATTAAATGCATATTCTTATCAGAAATGGGTTAAATATGTTCCTATGTGTATTTATAAACAATATTCAACATATAATCCCTATATAGCAATATAATTATATGCATATTCATATCAGAAATAGGTTTAATATGTTGATTTATAGACAATATTCCACCCATAATCCCGATGTAGAAAAATAATTATATGCATATTCTTATCAGAAATGGGTTAAATAGGTTACTATGTATATTTATAAACAATATTCCACCCATAATCCCCATATAGACAAATAATTATATTCATATTCTTATCAGAAATGGGTTAAATTGGTTCCTATGTATATTTATAAACAATATTCCACCATAATCCCCATATAGAAAAATAATTATATGCATATTCCTATCAGAAATTGGTTAAATAGGTTCCTATGTATATTTATAAACAAATTCTACCAATAATCCCCATGTAGAAAAATAATTATATGCATATTTTTATCAGAAATGGCTTAATTAGTTTCCTATGTATATTTATAAGCAATATTCCACCCATAACCCCATATAGAAAAATAATTATATGCATATTCTTATCAGAAGTGGGTTAAATACATTCCTATGTATATTTATAAACAATATTCAACACATAATCCCTATATAGCAATATAATTATATGCATATTCATATCAGAAATAGGTATAATATGTTGCTATGTACATTTTTAAATATATTCCATCCATAATCCCCATGTAGAAAAATAATTATATGCATATTCTTATCAGAAATGGGTTAAATAGGTTCCTATGTATATTTATAAACAATATTCCACCCATAATCCCCATGTAGAAAAATAATTATATGCATATTCTTATCAGAAATGGGTTAAATATATTCCTATGTATGTTTAACTTCAATATTCCATCCATAATCCCGATGTAGAAAAATAATTATATGCGTATTCTTATGAGAAATGGGTTAAATAGGTTACTATGTATATTTTAAAACAGTATTCCACCCATAATCCCCATGTAGAAAAATAATTATATGGATATTCTTATCAGAAATGGGTTAAATACGTTCCTATGTATATTTTTAAACAATATTCCACCCATAATCCCCATGTAGAAAAATAATTGTATGCATATTCTTATCAGAAATGGGTTAAATAGGTTACTATGTATATCTATAAATAATATTCCACCCATAACCCCATATAGAAAAATAATTATATGCATATTCTTATCAGAAAAGGGTTAAATACGTTCCTATGTATATTTATAAACAATAATCAACACATAATCGCTATATAGAAATATAATTATATGCATATTCATATCAGAAATAGGTTTAATATGTTGCTATGTACATTTTTAAACAATATTCCATCCATAATCCCCATGTAAAAAAATAATTATATTCATATTCTTATCAGAAATGGGTTAAATAGGTTCCTATGTATATTTATAAACAATATTCCACCCATAAATCCCATGTAGAAAAATAATTATATGCATATTCTTATCAGAAATGGGTTAAATATATTCCTATGTATGTTTAACTATAATATGAATCCATAATCCCCATGTAGAAAAATAATTATATGCATATTCTTATGAGAAATGGGTTAAATAGGTTCCTATGTATATTTATATACATATTCCACCAAAAATCCCCATGTAGAAAAATAATTATATGTATATTTTTATCAGAAATGGGTTAATTAGTTTCCTATGTATATTTATAAGCAATATTCCACCCATAACCCCATATAGAAAAATAATTAAATGCATATTCTTATCAGAAATGGGTTAAATATGTTCCTATGTGTATTTATAAACAATATTCAACATATAATCCCTATATAGCAATATAATTATTTGCATATTCATATCAGAAATAGGTTTAATATGTTGCTATGTACATTTTTACATTTTTAAACAATATTCCATCCATAATTCCCATGTAAAAAAATAATTATATGCATATTCTTATCAGAAATGGGTTAAATAGGTTCCTATGTATATTTATAAACAATATTCCACCCATAAATCCCATGTAGAAAAATAATTATATGCATATTCTTATCAGAAATGGGTTAAATAGGTTACTATGTATATTTATAAACAATATTCCACCCATAATCCCCATATAGACAAATAATTATATTCATATTCTTATCAGAAATGGGTTAAATTGGTTCCTATGTATATTTATAAACAATATTCCACCATAATCCCCATATAGAAAAATAATTATATGCATATTCCTATCAGAAATTGGTTAAATAGGTTCCTATGTATATTTATAAACAAATTCTACCAATAATCCCCATGTAGAAAAATAATTATATGCATATTTTTATCAGAAATGGCTTAATTAGTTTCCTATGTATATTTATAAGCAATATTCCACCCATAACCCCATATAGAAAAATAATTATATGCATATTCTTATCAGAAGTGGGTTAAATACATTCCTATGTATATTTATAAACAATATTCAACACATAATCCCTATATAGCAATATAATTATATGCATATTCATATCAGAAATAGGTATAATATGTTGCTATGTACATTTTTAAATATATTCCATCCATAATCCCCATGTAAAAAAATAATTATATGCATATTCTTATCAGAAATGGGTTAAATAGGTTCCTATGTATATTTATAAACAATATTCCACCCATAATCCCCATGTAGAAAAATAATTATATGCATATTCTTATCAGAAATGGGTTAAATATATTCCTATGTATGTTTAACTTCAATATTCCATCCATAATCCCGATGTAGAAAAATAATTATATGCGTATTCTTATGAGAAATGGGTTAAATAGGTTACTATGTATATTTTAAAACAGTATTCCACCCATAATCCCCATGTAGAAAAATAATTATATGGATATTCTTATCAGAAATGGGTTAAATACGTTCCTATGTATATTTTTAAACAATATTCCACCCATAATCCCCATGTAGAAAAATAATTGTATGCATATTCTTATCAGAAATGGGTTAAATAGGTTACTATGTATATCTATAAATAATATTCCACCCATAACCCCATATAGAAAAATAATTATATGCATATTCTTATCAGAAAAGGGTTAAATACGTTCCTATGTATATTTATAAACAATATTCAACACATAATCGCTATATAGAAATATAATTATATGCATATTCATATCAGAAATAGGTTTAATATGTTGCTATGTACATTTTTAAACAATATTCCATCCATAATCCCCATGTAAAAAAATAATTATATTCATATTCTTATCAGAAATGGGTTAAATAGGTTCCTATGTATATTTATAAACAATATTCCACCCATAAATCCCATGTAGAAAAATAATTATATGCATATTCTTATCAGAAATGGGTTAAATATATTCCTATGTATGTTTAACTATAATATTAATCCATAATCCCCATGTAGAAAAATAATTATATGCATATTCTTATGAGAAATGGGTTAAATAGGTTCCTATGTATATTTATATACATATTCCACCAAAAATCCCCATGTAGAAAAATAATTATATGCATATTTTTATCAGAAATGGGTTAATTAGTTTCCAATGTATATTTATAAGCAATATTCCACCCATAACCCCATATAGAAAAATAATTAAATGCATATTCTTATCAGAAATGGGTTAAATATGTTCCTATGTGTATTTATAAACAATATTCAACATATAATCCCTATATAGCAATATAATTATTTGCATATTCATATCAGAAATAGGTTTAATATGTTGCTATGTACATTTTTACATTTTTAAACAATATTCCGTCCATAATTCCCATGTAAAAAAATAATTATATGCATATTCTTATCAGAAATGGGTTAAATAGGTTCCTATGTATATTTATAAACAATATTCCACCCATAAATCCCATGTAGAAAAATAATTATATGCATATTCTTATCAGAAATGGGCTAAATATATTCCTATGTATGTTTAACTACAATATTCTATCCATAATCCCCATGTAGAAAAATAATTATATGCATATTCTTATGAGAAATGGGTTAAATAGGTTACTATGTATATTTATAAACATATTCCACCAATAATCCCCATGTAGAAAAATAATTATATGCATATTTTTATCAGAAATGGGTTAATTAGTTTCCTATGTATATTTATAAGCAATATTCCACCCATACCCACATATAGAAAAATAATTATATGCGTATCCTTATCAGAAATAGGTTAAATATGTTCCTATGTATATTTACAAACAATATTCAACATATAATCCCTATATAGCAATATAATTATATGCATATTCATATCAGAAATAGGTTTAATATGTTGCTATGTACATTTTTAAACAATATTCCATCCATAATCCCCCATATAAAAAAATAATTATATGCATATTCTTATCAGAAATGGGTTAAATAGGTTCCTATGTATATTTATAAACAATATTCCACCCATAATCCGCATGTAGAAAAATAATTATATGCATATTTTTATCAGAAATGCTTTAATTAGGTTCCTATGTATATTTATTAACAATATTCCACCCATAACCCCATATAGAAATATAATTATATGCATATTCTTATCAGAAATGAGTTAAATAGGTTCCTATGTATATTTATAAACAATATTCCTCCCATAATCCCCATATAGACAAATAATTATATTCATATTCTTATCAGAAATTGGTTAAATAGGTTCCTATGTATATTTATAAACATATTCCACCAATAATCCCCATGTAGAAACATAATTATATGCATATTCTTACCAGAACTGGGTTGAATAGGTTCCTATGTATATTTATAAACAATATTCCACCCATAATGCCCATGTAGACAAATAATTATATGCATATTCTTATCAGAAAGGGGTTAAATAGGTTCCTATGTGTATTTATAAACAATATTCAACATATAATTCCTATATAGCAATATAATTATATGCATATTCATATCAGAAATAGGTTTAATATGTTGATTTATAGACAATATTCCACCCATAATCCCCATGTAGAAAAATAATTATATGCATATTCTTATCAGAAATGGGTTAAATAGGTTACTATGTATATTTATAAACAATATTCCACCCATAATCCCCATATAGACAAATAATTATATTCATATTCTTATCAGAAATGGGTTAAATTGGTTCCTATGTATATTTATAAACAATATTCCACCATAATCCCCATATAGAAAAATAATTATATGCATATTCCTATCAGAAATTGGTTAAATAGGTTCCTATGTATATTTATAAACAAATTCTACCAATAATCCCCATGTAGAAAAATAATTATATGCATATTTTTATCAGAAATGGCTTAATTAGTTTCCTATGTATATTTATAAGCAATATTCCACCCATAACCCCATATAGAAAAATAATTATATGCATATTCTTATCAGAAGTGGGTTAAATACATTCCTATGTATATTTATAAACAATATTCAACACATAATCCCTATATAGCAATATAATTATATGCATATTCATATCAGAAATAGGTATAATATGTTGCTATGTACATTTTTAAATATATTCCATCCATAATCCCCATGTAAAAAAATAATTATATGCATATTCTTATCAGAAATGGGTTAAATAGGTTCCTATGTATATTTATAAACAATATTCCACCCATAATCCCCATGTAGAAAAATAATTATATGCATATTCTTATCAGAAATGGGTTAAATATATTCCTATGTATGTTTAACTTCAATATTCCATCCATAATCCCGATGTAGAAAAATAATTATATGCGTATTCTTATGAGAAATGGGTTAAATAGGTTACTATGTATATTTTAAAACAGTATTCCACCCATAATCCCCATGTAGAAAAATAATTATATGGATATTCTTATCAGAAATGGGTTAAATACGTTCCTATGTATATTTTTAAACAATATTCCACCCATAATCCCCATGTAGAAAAATAATTGTATGCATATTCTTATCAGAAATGGGTTAAATAGGTTACAATGTATATCTATAAATAATATTCCACCCATAACCCCATATAGAAAAATAATTATATGCATATTCTTATCAGAAAAGGGTTAAATACGTTCCTATGTATATTTATAAACAATATTCAACACATAATCGCTATATAGAAATATAATTATATGCATATTCATATCAGAAATAGGTTTAATATGTTGCTATGTACATTTTTAAACAATATTCCATCCATAATCCCCATGTAAAAAAATAATTATATTCATATTCTTATCAGAAATGGGTTAAATAGGTTCCTATGTATATTTATAAACAATATTCCACCCATAAATCCCATGTAGAAAAATAATTATATGCATATTCTTATCAGAAATGGGTTAAATATATTCCTATGTATGTTTAACTATAATATTAATCCATAATCCCCATGTAGAAAAATAATTATATGCATATTCCTATCAGAAATTGGTTAAATAGGTTCCTATGTATATTTATAAACAAATTCTACCAATAATCCCCATGTAGAAAAATAATTATATGCATATTTTTATCAGAAATGGCTTAATTAGTTTCCTATGTATATTTATAAGCAATATTCCACCCATAACCCCATATAGAAAAATAATTATATGCATATTCTTATCAGAAGTGGGTTAAATACATTCCTATGTATATTTATAAACAATATTCAACACATAATCCCTATATAGCAATATAATTATATGCATATTCATATCAGAAATAGGTATAATATGTTGCTATGTACATTTTTAAATATATTCCATCCATAATCCCCATGTAAAAAAATAATTATATGCATATTCTTATCAGAAATGGGTTAAATAGGTTCCTATGTATATTTATAAACAATATTCCACCCATAATCCCCATGTAGAAAAATAATTATATGCATATTCTTATCAGAAATGGGTTAAATATATTCCTATGTATGTTTAACTTCAATATTCCATCCATAATCCTGATGTAGAAAAATAATTATATGCGTATTCTTATGAGAAATGGGTTAAATAGGTTACTATGTATATTTTAAAACAGTATTCCACCCATAATCCCCATGTAGAAAAATAATTATATGGATATTCTTATCAGAAATGGGTTAAATACGTTCCTATGTATATTTTTAAACAATATTCCCCATGTAGAAAAATAATTGTATGCATATTCTTATCAGAAATGGGTTAAATAGGTTACTATGTATATCTATAAATAATATTCCACCCATAACCCCATATAGAAAAATAATTATAGCATATTATAAAGATAGATTATTCCCGCGCTATCATAAATGGAATCGGCTAAGATTGGAAAAGCTGCAAGCACTGTTAAAGGTAAACACCTAACCTTGTGAATAAGTATGAAGAATGGATAGTGCTGCGCTAATCCTAGGTAATATATAAATATATAAAATAAATAAATATAAGTGATGATTTGCTTGTGAGACTCTGATGTGTGATGGTAGTGAAATCAGATAAGCTTGGGTGGTAATAGTAACAGGATGGGATGACTATAAGAATATTGGACGTAAATAAATAAATAATGACCCCCTAGGGTCTGAACCGGAGTCTCAGTCCAACATAGGGGGCAATAATAAAATTAAGAGAAATCAATATAAGACATACAATTCACATTACTTAATAATAAACCAACTAAAGGTGCTAATGGTATACAAAGTGCATAACTATTGGGAAAAAATGCATCCACAGTGGGGGGTAACAATGTTAATAGGTGCAAATATAAAGTGCAGCGTGAGATGCCTATTATAGGCAGTGAAGTAGTAGTGAACTGCTAATACATACAGTGCATACTGTGCAAAAATAAATGAATAAAGGAAGATGGATATTCAAGTGTCTCAAGTCCTTGTAGGATACTTAGCAGGGAAAAATACTTTAAAACCCAAAAAGACACAAAAGTCCATAAAATTCAACAAAATGTGACGACAACGTCCTGGCATGCACACGTTGCAGTTAAAGTGCTCAAGTGCCTCACATCCAGTGCTTCTTCGTGTAACACCACTCAAGTTAGGTAGTGGCCCCTTACCTTTAGGTAATAGGGCAACAGCATGTAGCCAACAGGACCTCTTTGAAAAACGCCTATGGGCTCCAACGCGTCCCTCTCCAGCCTACGTCCTGGGATGGGGTTCCCTCAGGTATAGTGCCGGGGGGGGGTTGCAAACGGTGATAGGCAAAGAAGAAAGGCCAATAGTGTAATCTCGTTTTATGAATACAACCGCTTTTTATTAAAAATGTATAATTACTCACATTTAAAAATACACAACAGCAAATGTCATCCGACGAGCGGCGAGCTCGTAAGCCTCTGTAGTGAATGCAGCCTGTCTCGTCCCTACGCGTGACGTCACACCACACGTGACTTCATCAGGGGATGATTACAGGCTAAATTAGTGTCTTTAAATAGTTTAAAATGGGCCGATATGGAGCGGCCATTTTCTTGGAGTCTACAGGAAGTCAATGCGGCGGCCATTTTCTTAAGGATTGTGCGCCGCTACTTCCGCTGGGACGTTCATCTGAGTAACGTCTCAGCTGACTAATTTGACCAATGGGGGCAGTCCAGGTATCAGTAGTGTCTCCTACTGTCAGCAGAGAGAGTCAGTTTCAACTCCGTTCGCCGGAACCTGGCGACATTAGATGGAGACAATGTATAAATGATGTCACTGGCTAAATAATGGTAGGGACCTAGTGGGTGGAACTTAGCCCTGGACGGGTCTTATCGATCGAATACTGGTCCGATACAGGGGACATTACCTGCACCACTATTAATTCAGTCTGTGAAATAAAACTAGGGGGAAGAAAAGCAGCAGACACCAGTGGCATATATAGTGTATATAAACAAACATATTAAAAGCATACAATATAAATTTAGATGACCATTAGTATATAAGTGCCCCTAGGAATAGAGTGAGGGTTGATAACTTAATAATTATGTGGGTGAAGTGACATGGGTAAATGGGAAGCCGCACACTCAGTAAATAATTAAAAAGTGTAAGATAAGGAGGTGCCACTAATACTTTTTAAAAAACGTGACACTAATTGTGGCAAGTGCTAATGTGAAAGGCTACTCTGTACTAGGGTCTCATATCTTGCAGTTATACTGACTAAAATTCTATTATGTGACCCAGTTGTGGGTGAGGTAATGTGGACTATAAAAATGGGGAACATAGGAGGCAAAACACTCTGTACATTAAAAATAGAATACAGGTATTAAAATATTAAAAATATTAAAAATATTTATATGAATATTGAGAGGGAATTCTTTAACAGATAAATTAGCTAATAAAAATTGCTTAAAGGTTAAAAATCACTCAGAAAACAATTGAGATCAAACTCTATGTTTAGGCCTCGGGGCCAAAATGTGTCAAGGGTAAAAATCCATTTGGATTCTAATTTGCTGAGGGTTCTCACCTTGTGGCCTCCCCTCCAATGCTTAATATATGGGGTGATACCCCAAAAACTCAGGTGGGTAGGATCTCTGTTGTGGCATGTTAGGAAATGTTTGGACACACAGTGTTTATCGTAGCCATTAAGGATGTTTTTAACGTGTTCCTTAATGCGGACTCTCAAGGGTCTTTTTGTGCGGCCTACATATTGGAGGCCGCAGCTACATTCCAGTGCGTATACTGCCCCTTCGGTATTGCAACAAATGAAATCTTTAATTGCATAATTTTCTCCTGTGCTGGTGGAGGTGAAGTCAAACATTTTTTTGTTTGGGCGTTTGGTCCTTAGGCAGGCAAAACACCTTTTACATGGATAGAATCCATTCCCAGTAAAAAAGGAAAACGGTTTTTTTGGGGGGTCTACAACGTTTTTGACTATAATATCTCTGATTGTGGGTGCCTTTTTGTATATAAATTTTGGTTTTTTGGGAAGAATGTCTTGTAGATGCTTGTCCGCCAGTAGTATGTGCCAGTGGTTCTTGATTATTTTTTCAATTTTTCTATATTGTACATTAAAGTCCAGGATAAGGGATATTCCCTCAGGTGTCTTCTCCTGCTGTTTGGTTTTTTCCTTTATCAAAAGGTTACGATCCAGTTTGGAGACTTCTGCAATCTTGGTTTGGATAAATTTATGCTCATAGCCTTTCGATATGAATCTCTCACCCAATTTTTCAGCTTGTTCAAAGTATGTATTTATTTTGGTACAATTTCTTTTTATACGTGTCAATTGTCCTTTTGGGATGTTAAAAATCCAATTTTTATGGTGGCAGCTTGTGGTTGGAAGGTAGCTATTCCTGTCTACCCCTTTGAAATGCGTCTTTGTGCTGAAAATAGATCCATTTAGTGAAATCTCTAAATCCAGGAAGTTTATTTTTTCAGTACTGATGTCCCAGGTAAGTGAGATGTTTCTGTCATTTTTGTTAAGTTTAAGGAGGAATTCTGTTAGGTCTTTTTCTTCTCCATCCCACAATATAAAAATATCGTCTATATACCTTTTGTATATGACAAGCTGGCTAGGGCGGTCTCCAAAAACGCTATATTCTTCCCACTGTGCCATAAATATACCGGCTATACTTGGGGCAAACTTGGCGCCCATGGATACCCCAGTCTGCTGATGGTAATAGGATTTATTGTACCAAAAATAATTATTTTTGAGGTTGAATTCTAGGCACTTAATCAGGAATTTCCTCTGTGTGCATGGGAGTTGGGTATATTTTCTAAGGCCCCATTTGGCTGCTTCGCACGCCTTATGGTGCGGAATAATTGTATATAACGCCGAAACATCGGCAGTTGCCATAATCCAAGATTTATCATCCCCCTGGATATTCTCAATGACTCGTAGCATCTCTTTGCTGTCCTTGAGGTATGCTTCCGTTTTCTGAACCACCGGTTGTAGGAAAACATCTATGTACTGGCCCATCCTTGATGTGATAGACTCGATGCCATTGACTATCGGCCTAGGTGGTGGGTCAGTTCTATTTTTGTGTATTTTAGGCACTGAGTAGATGATTGGCGTCCGGCAGGAATCTGGGATGAGGTAACGTGCTTCTTTCTTGTTTAGTATTGCCCTCTTAACTCCTAGGTGTACTACTTGCTCGAGTGCTTTCCGGCAGCTAAAGACTGGGTTTTTTAGTAATCTAGTATACGTATTAGTGTCATTCAACATAGCAGTCATGGTGTTATGATACTGTTCTTTGGAGAGGATTACAATCCCACCTCCCTTGTCGGCTGGTCGAATGACTATATCCTGCCTCTTTGTTAACTTCCGGATTCCATTTTTAATAAAGTTTGGTTCTTCTTTTTTCTTAATTTTCACCTCCTTTACTTCATCTAAAACGATCTTTTTAAAAACTTCAATATGTTTATTGTCTTTTGTTGGTGGATTAAAAACCGATTTGTTCCTGAGTGAACTATGTAAAAACCCATTCTCTGTAGAATGTACTAATTTCGGCATTGGGGCATTTCCTAACATATATTTTTGTATGTTTAGCTTTCGTACAAACTTTTGAATCCCAATATAGGTCTCGAATTTGTTCAGATTTTTTGTGGGTGCATATTTTAACCCTTTATCGAGCACCCCCACTTCTTCATGTGTGAGTTCTTTCCCACTGAGGTTGAATATTCCCTCTCCTCTCACTGTCTCTTTCTTTTGCTGTCTCTTGCCTGCTCTTCGTCCTCTCTTCTTTCGGGACTTCTTCTGAGGTCTCGCATTTCTTCTTGGTATCTCACCGGATAATTTTCTCTGCCCCTGTCTAAAAAAGATCTGTGCGATTCATGTTCTCCATATGGTGGGGGGTACGGTCTACTGGATCTATCTTCCTGATTAAGTGCCTAGAATTCAACCTCAAAAATAATTATTTTTGGTACAATAAATCCTATTACCATCAGCAGACTGGGGTATCCATGGGCGCCAAGTTTGCCCCAAGTATAGCCGGTATATTTATGGCACAGTGGGAAGAATATAGCGTTTTTGGAGACCGCCCTAGCCAGCTTGTCATATACAAAAGGTATATAGACGATATTTTTATATTGTGGGATGGAGAAGAAAAAGACCTAACAGAATTCCTCCTTAAACTTAACAAAAATGACAGAAACATCTCACTTACCTGGGACATCAGTACTGAAAAAATAAACTTCCTGGATTTAGAGATTTCACTAAATGGATCTATTTTCAGCACAAAGACGCATTTCAAAGGGGTAGACAGGAATAGCTACCTTCCAACCACAAGCTGCCACCATAAAAATTGGATTTTTAACATCCCAAAAGGACAATTGACACGTATAAAAAGAAATTGTACCAAAATAAATACATACTTTGAACAAGCTGAAAAATTGGGTGAGAGATTCATATCGAAAGGCTATGAGCATAAATTTATCCAAACCAAGATTGCAGAAGTCTCCAAACTGGATCGTAACCTTTTGATAAAGGAAAAAACCAAACAGCAGGAGAAGACACCTGAGGGAATATCCCTTATCCTGGACTTTAATGTACAATATAGAAAAATTGAAAAAATAATCAAGAACCACTGGCACATACTACTGGCGGACAAGCATCTACAAGACATTCTTCCCAAAAAACCAAAATTTATATACAAAAAGGCACCCACAATCAGAGATATTATAGTCAAAAACGTTGTAGACCCCCCAAAAAAACCGTTTTCCTTTTTTACTGGGAATGGATTCTATCCATGTAAAAGGTGTTTTGCCTGCCTAAGGACCAAACGCCCAAACAAAAAAATGTTTGACTTCACCTCCACCAGCACAGGAGAAAATTATGCAATTAAAGATTTCATTTGTTGCAATACCGAAGGGGCAGTATACGCACTGGAATGTAGCTGCGGCCTCCAATATGTAGGCCGCACAAAAAGACCCTTGAGAGTCCGCATTAAGGAACACGTTAAAAACATCCTTAATGGCTACGATAAACACTGTGTGTCCAAACATTTCCTAACATGCCACAACAGAGATCCTACCCACCTGAGTTTTTGGGGTATCACCCCATATATTAAGCATTGGAGGGGAGGCCACAAGGTGAGAACCCTCAGCAAATTAGAATCCAAATGGATTTTTACCCTTGACACATTTTGGCCCCGAGGCCTAAACATAGAGTTTGATCTCAATTGTTTTCTGAGTGATTTTTAACCTTTAAGCAATTTTTATTAGCTAATTTATCTGTTAAAGAATTCCCTCTCAATATTCATATAAATATTTTTAATATTTTTAATATTTTAATACCTGTATTCTATTTTTAATGTACAGAGTGTTTTGCCTCCTATGTTCCCCATTTTTATAGTCCACATTACCTCACCCACAACTGGGTCACATAATAGAATTTTAGTCAGTATAACTGCAAGATATGAGACCCTAGTACAGAGTAGCCTTTCACATTAGCACTTGCCACAATTAGTGTCACGTTTTTTAAAAAGTATTAGTGGCACCTCCTTATCTTACACTTTTTAATTATTTACTGAGTGTGCGGCTTCCCATTTACCCATGTCACTTCACCCACATAATTATTAAGTTATCAACCCTCACTCTATTCCTAGGGGCACTTATATACTAATGGTCATCTAAATTTATATTGTATGCTTTTAATATGTTTGTTTATATACACTATATATGCCACTGGTGTCTGCTGCTTTTCTTCCCCCTAGTTTTATTTCACAGACTGAATTAATAGTGGTGCAGGTAATGTCCCCTGTATCGGACCAGTATTCGATCGATAAGACCCGTCCAGGGCTAAGTTCCACCCACTAGGTCCCTACCATTATTTAGCCAGTGACATCATTTATACATTGTCTCCATCTAATGTCGCCAGGTTCCGGCGAACGGAGTTGAAACTGACTCTCTCTGCTGACAGTAGGAGACACTACTGATACCTGGACTGCCCCCATTGGTCAAATTAGTCAGCTGAGACGTTACTCAGATGAACGTCCCAGCGGAAGTAGCGGCGCACAATCCTTAAGAAAATGGCCGCCGCATTGACTTCCTGTAGACTCCAAGAAAATGGCCGCTCCATATCGGCCCATTTTAAACTATTTAAAGACACTAATTTAGCCTGTAATCATCCCCTGATGAAGTCACGTGTGGTGTGACGTCACGCGTAGGGACGAGACAGGCTGCATTCACTACAGAGGCTTACGAGCTCGCCGCTCGTCGGATGACATTTGCTGTTGTGTATTTTTAAATGTGAGTAATTATACATTTTTAATAAAAAGCGGTTGTATTCATAAAACGAGATTACACTATTGGCCTTTCTTCTTTGCCTATCACCGTTTGCAACCCCCCCCCGGCACTATACCTGAGGGAACCCCATCCCAGGACGTAGGCTGGAGAGGGACGCGTTGGAGCCCATAGGCGTTTTTCAAAGAGGTCCTGTTGGCTACATGCTGTTGCCCTATTACCTAAAGGTAAGGGGCCACTACCTAACTTGAGTGGTGTTACACGAAGAAGCACTGGATGTGAGGCACTTGAGCACTTTAACTGCAACGTGTGCATGCCAGGACGTTGTCGTCACATTTTGTTGAATTTTATGGACTTTTGTGTCTTTTTGGGTTTTAAAGTATTTTTCCCTGCTAAGTATCCTACAAGGACTTGAGACACTTGAATATCCATCTTCCTTTATTCATTTATTTTTGCACAGTATGCACTGTATGTATTAGCAGTTCACTACTACTTCACTGCCTATAATAGGCATCTCACGCTGCACTTTATATTTGCACCTATTAACATTGTTACCCCCCACTGTGGATGCATTTTTTCCCAATAGTTATGCACTTTGTATACCATTAGCACCTTTAGTTGGTTTATTATTAAGTAATGTGAATTGTATGTCTTATATTGATTTCTCTTAATTTTATTATTGCCCCCTATGTTGGACTGAGACTCCGGTTCAGACCCTAGGGGGTCATTATTTATTTATTTACGTCCAATATTCTTATAGTCATCCCATCCTGTTACTATTACCACCCAAGCTTATCTGATTTCACTACCATCACACATCAGAGTCTCACAAGCAAATCATCACTTATATTTATTTATTTTATATATTTATATATTACCTAGGATTAGCGCAGCACTATCCATTCTTCATAATTATAGCATATTCTTATCAGAAAAGGGTTAAATACGTTCCTATGTATATTTATAAACAATATTCAACACATAATCGCTATATAGAAATATAATTATATGCATATTCATATCAGAAATAGGTTTAATATGTTGCTATGTACATTTTTAAACAATATTCCATCCATAATCCCCATGTAAAAAAATAATTATATTCATATTCTTATCAGAAATGGGTTAAATAGGTTCCTATGTATATTTATAAACAATATTCCACCCATAAATCCCATGTAGAAAAATAATTATATGCATATTCTTATCAGAAATGGGTTAAATATATTCCTATGTATGTTTAACTATAATATTAATCCATAATCCCCATGTAGAAAAATAATTATATGCATATTCTTATGAGAAATGGGTTAAATAGGTTCCTATGTATATTTATATACATATTCCACCAAAAATCCCCATGTAGAAAAATAATTATATGCATATTTTTATCAGAAATGGGTTAATTAGTTTCCTATGTATATTTATAAGCAATATTCCACCCATAACCCCATATAGAAAAATAATTAAATGCATATTCTTATCAGAAATGGGTTAAGTATGTTCCTATGTGTATTTATAAACAATATTCAACATATAATCCCTATATAGCAATATAATTATTTGCATATTCATATCAGAAATAGGTTTAATATGTTGCTATGTACATTTTTACATTTTTAAACAATATTCCATCCATAATTCCCATGTAAAAAAATAATTATATGCATATTCTTATCAGAAATGGGTTAAATAGGTTCCTATGTATATTTATAAACAATATTCCACCCATAAATCCCATGTAGAAAAATAATTATATGCATATTCTTATCAGAAATGGGCTAAATATATTCCTATGTATGTTTAACTACAATATTCTATCCATAATCCCCATGTAGAAAAATAATTATATGCATATTCTTATGAGAAATGGGTTAAATAGGTTACTATGTATATGTATAAACATATTCCACCAATAATCCCCATGTAGAAAAATAATTATATGCATATTTTTATCAGAAATGGGTTAATTAGTTTCCTATGTATATTTATAAGCAATATTCCACCCATACCCACATATAGAAAAATAATTATATGCATATCCTTATCAGAAATAGGTTAAATATGTTCCTATGTATATTTACAAACAATATTCAACATATAATCCCTATATAGCAATATAATTATATGCATATTCATATCAGAAATAGGTTTAATATGTTGCTATGTACATTTTTAAACAATATTCCATCCATAATCCCCCATATAAAAAAATAATTATATGCATATTCTTATCAGAAATGGGTTAAATAGGTTCCTATGTATATTTATAAACAATATTCCACCCATAATCCGCATGTAGAAAAATAATTATATGCATATTCTTATCAGAAATGCTTTAATTAGGTTCCTATGTATATTTATTAACAATATTCCACCCATAACCCCATATAGAAATATAATTATATGCATATTCTTATCAGAAATGAGTTAAATAGGTTCCTATGTATATTTATAAACAATATTCCTCCCATAATCCCATTATAGACAAATAATTATATTCATATTCTTATCAGAAATTGGTTAAATAGGTTCCTATGTATATTTATAAACATATTCCACCAATAATCCCCATGTAGAAACATAATTATATGCATATTCTTACCAGAACTGGGTTGAATAGGTTCCTATGTATATTTATAAACAATATTCCACCCATAATGCCCATGTAGACAAATAATTATATGCATATTCTTATCAGAAAGGGGTTAAATAGGTTCCTATGTATATGTATAAACAATATTCCACCCATAATCCCCATGTAGAAAAATAATTAAATGCATATTCTTATCAGAAATGGGTTAAATATGTTCCTATGTGTATTTATAAACAATATTCAACATATAATCCCTATATAGCAATATAATTATATGCATATTCATATCAGAAATAGGTTTAATATGTTGATTTATAGACAATATTCCACCCATAATCCCCATGTAGAAAAATAATTATATGCATATTCTTATCAGAAATGGGTTAAATAGGTTACTATGTATATTTATAAACAATATTCCACCCATAATCCCCATATAGACAAATAATTATATTCATATTCTTATCAGAAATGGGTTAAATTGGTTCCTATGTATATTTATAAACAATATTCCACCATAATCCCCATATAGAAAAATAATTATATGCATATTCCTATCAGAAATTGGTTAAATAGGTTCCTATGTATATTTATAAACAAATTCTACCAATAATCCCCATGTAGAAAAATAATTATATGCATATTTTTATCAGAAATGGCTTAATTAGTTTCCTATGTATATTTATAAGCAATATTCCACCCATAACCCCATATAGAAAAATAATTATATGCATATTCTTATCAGAAGTGGGTTAAATACATTCCTATGTATATTTATAAACAATATTCAACACATAATCCCTATATAGCAATATAATTATATGCATATTCATATCAGAAATAGGTATAATATGTTGCTATGTACATTTTTAAATATATTCCATCCATAATCCCCATGTAAAAAAATAATTATATGCATATTCTTATCAGAAATGGGTTAAATAGGTTCCTATGTATATTTATAAACAATATTCCACCCATAATCCCCATGTAGAAAAATAATTATATGCATATTCTTATCAGAAATGGGTTAAATATATTCCTATGTATGTTTAACTTCAATATTCCATCCATAATCCCGATGTAGAAAAATAATTATATGCGTATTCTTATGAGAAATGGGTTAAATAGGTTACTATGTATATTTTAAAACAGTATTCCACCCATAATCCCCATGTAGAAAAATAATTATATGGATATTCTTATCAGAAATGGGTTAAATACGTTCCTATGTATATTTTTAAACAATATTCCACCCATAATCCCCATGTAGAAAAATAATTGTATGCATATTCTTATCAGAAATGGGTTAAATAGGTTACTATGTATATCTATAAATAATATTCCACCCATAACCCCATATAGAAAAATAATTATATGCATATTCTTACCAGAACTGGGTTGAATAGGTTCCTATGTATATTTATAAACAATATTCCACCCATAATGCCCATGTAGACAAATAATTATATGCATATTCTTATCAGAAAGGGGTTAAATAGGTTCCTATGTATATGTATAAACAATATTCCACCCATAATCCCCATGTAGAAAAATAATTAAATGCATATTCTTATCAGAAATGGGTTAAATATGTTCCTATGTGTATTTATAAACAATATTCAACATATAATCTCTATATAGCAATATAATTATATGCATATTCATATCAGAAATAGGTTTAATATGTTGATTTATAGACAATATTCCACCCATAATCCCCATGTAGAAAAATAATTATATGCATATTCTTATCAGAAATGGGTTAAATAGGTTACTATGTATATTTATAAACAATATTCCACCCATAATCCCCATATAGACAAATAATTATATTCATATTCTTATCAGAAATGGGTTAAATTGGTTCCTATGTATATTTATAAACAATATTCCACCATAATCCCCATATAGAAAAATAATTATATGCATATTCCTATCAGAAATTGGTTAAATAGGTTCCTATGTATATTTATAAACAAATTCTACCAATAATCCCCATGTAGAAAAATAATTATATGCATATTTTTATCAGAAATGGCTTAATTAGTTTCCTATGTATATTTATAAGCAATATTCCACCCATAACCCAATATAGAAAAATAATTATATGCATATTCTTATCAGAAGTGGGTTAAATACATTCCTATGTATATTTATAAACAATATTCAACACATAATCCCTATATAGCAATATAATTATATGCATATTCATATCAGAAATAGGTATAATATGTTGCTATGTACATTTTTAAATATATTCCATCCATAATCCCCATGTAACAAAATAATTATATGCATATTCTTATCAGAAATGGGTTAAATAGGTTCCTATGTATATTTATAAACAATATTCCACCCATAATCCCCATGTAGAAAAATAATTATATGCATATTCTTATCAGAAATGGGTTAAATATATTCCTATGTATGTTTAACTTCAATATTCCATCCATAATCCCGATGTAGAAAAATAATTATATGCGTATTCTTATGAGAAATGGGTTAAATAGGTTACTATGTATATTTTAAAACAGTATTCCACCCATAATCCCCATGTAGAAAAATAATTATATGGATATTCTTATCAGAAATGGGTTAAATACGTTCCTATGTATATTTTTAAACAATATTCCACCCATAATCCCCATGTAGAAAAATAATTGTATGCATATTCTTATCAGAAATGGGTTAAATAGGTTACTATGTATATCTATAAATAATATTCCACCCATAACCCCATATAGAAAAATAATTATATGCATATTCTTATCAGAAAAGGGTTAAATACGTTCCTATGTATATTTATAAACAATATTCAACACATAATCGCTATATAGAAATATAATTATATGCATATTCATATCAGAAATAGGTTTAATATGTTGCTATGTACATTTTTAAACAATATTCCATCCATAATCCCCCATATAAAAAAATAATTATATGCATATTCTTATCAGAAATGGGTTAAATAGGTTCCTATGTATATTTATAAACAATATTCCACCCATAATCCGCATGTAGAAAAATAATTATATGCATATTCTTATCAGAAATGCTTTAATTAGGTTCCTATGTATATTTATTAACAATATTCCACCCATAACCCCATATAGAAATATAATTATATGCATATTCTTATCAGAAATGAGTTAAATAGGTTCCTATGTATATTTATAAACAATATTCCTCCCATAATCCCCATATAGACAAATAATTATATTCATATTCTTATCAGAAATTGGTTAAATAGGTTCCTATGTATATTTATAAACATATTCCACCAATAATCCCCATGTAGAAACATAATTATATGCATATTCTTACCAGAACTGGGTTGAATAGGTTCCTATGTATATTTATAAACAATATTCCACCCATAATGCCCATGTAGACAAATAATTATATGCATATTCTTATCAGAAAGGGGTTAAATAGGTTCCTATGTATATGTATAAACAATATTCCACCCATAATCCCCATGTAGAAAAATAATTAAATGCATATTCTTATCAGAAATGGGTTAAATATGTTCCTATGTGTATTTATAAACAATATTCAACATATAATCCCTATATAGCAATATAATTATATGCATATTCATATCAGAAATAGGTTTAATATGTTGATTTATAGACAATATTCCACCCATAATCCCCATGTAGAAAAATAATTATATGCATATTCTTATCAGAAATGGGTTAAATAGGTTACTATGTATATTTATAAACAATATTCCACCCATAATCCCCATATAGACAAATAATTATATTCATATTCTTATCAGAAATGGGTTAAATTGGTTCCTATGTATATTTATAAACAATATTCCACCATAATCCCCATATAGAAAAATAATTATATGCATATTCCTATCAGAAATTGGTTAAATAGGTTCCTATGTATATTTATAAACAAATTCTACCAATAATCCCCATGTAGAAAAATAATTATATGCATATTTTTATCAGAAATGGCTTAATTAGTTTCCTATGTATATTTATAAGCAATATTCCACCCATAACCCCATATAGAAAAATAATTATATGCATATTCTTATCAGAAGTGGGTTAAATACATTCCTATGTATATTTATAAACAATATTCAACACATAATCCCTATATAGCAATATAATTATATGCATATTCATATCAGAAATAGGTATAATATGTTGCTATGTACATTTTTAAATATATTCCATCCATAATCCCCATGTAAAAAAATAATTATATGCATATTCTTATCAGAAATGGGTTAAATAGGTTCCTATGTATATTTATAAACAATATTCCACCCATAATCCCCATGTAGAAAAATAATTATATGCATATTCTTATCAGAAATGGGTTAAATATATTCCTATGTATGTTTAACTTCAATATTCCATCCATAATCCCGATGTAGAAAAATAATTATATGCGTATTCTTATGAGAAATGGGTTAAATAGGTTACTATGTATATTTTAAAACAGTATTCCACCCATAATCCCCATGTAGAAAAATAATTATATGGATATTCTTATCAGAAATGGGTTAAATACGTTCCTATGTATATTTTTAAACAATATTCCACCCATAATCCCCATGTAGAAAAATAATTGTATGCATATTCTTATCAGAAATGGGTTAAATAGGTTACTATGTATATCTATAAATAATATTCCACCCATAACCCCATATAGAAAAATAATTATATGCATATTCTTATCAGAAAAGGGTTAAATACGTTCCTATGTATATTTATAAACAATATTCAACACATAATCGCTATATAGAAATATAATTATATGCATATTCATATCAGAAATAGGTTTAATATGTTGCTATGTACATTTTTAAACAATATTCCATCCATAATCCCCATGTAAAAAAATAATTATATTCATATTCTTATCAGAAATGGGTTAAATAGGTTCCTATGTATATTTATAAACAATATTCCACCCATAAATCCCATGTAGAAAAATAATTATATGCATATTCTTATCAGAAATGGGTTAAATATATTCCTATGTATGTTTAACTATAATATTAATCCATAATCCCCATGTAGAAAAATAATTATATGCATATTCTTATGAGAAATGGGTTAAATAGGTTCCTATGTATATTTATATACATATTCCACCAAAAATCCCCATGTAGAAAAATAATTATATGCATATTTTTATCAGAAATGGGTTAATTAGTTTCCAATGTATATTTATAAGCAATATTCCACCCATAACCCCATATAGAAAAATAATTAAATGCATATTCTTATCAGAAATGGGTTAAATATGTTCCTATGTGTATTTATAAACAATATTCAACATATAATCCCTATATAGCAATATAATTATTTGCATATTCATATCAGAAATAGGTTTAATATGTTGCTATGTACATTTTTACATTTTTAAACAATATTCCGTCCATAATTCCCATGTAAAAAAATAATTATATGCATATTCTTATCAGAAATGGGTTAAATAGGTTCCTATGTATATTTATAAACAATATTCCACCCATAAATCCCATGTAGAAAAATAATTATATGCATATTCTTATCATAAATGGGCTAAATATATTCCTATGTATGTTTAACTACAATATTCTATCCATAATCCCCATGTAGAAAAATAATTATATGCATATTCTTATGAGAAATGGGTTAAATAGGTTACTATGTATATTTATAAACATATTCCACCAATAATCCCCATGTAGAAAAATAATTATATGCATATTTTTATCAGAAATGGGTTAATTAGTTTCCTATGTATATTTATAAGCAATATTCCACCCATACCCACATATAGAAAAATAATTATATGCGTATCCTTATCAGAAATAGGTTAAATATGTTCCTATGTATATTTACAAACAATATTCAACATATAATCCCTATATAGCAATATAATTATATGCATATTCATATCAGAAATAGGTTTAATATGTTGCTATGTACATTTTTAAACAATATTCCATCCATAATCCCCCATATAAAAAAATAATTATATGCATATTCTTATCAGAAATGGGTTAAATAGGTTCCTATGTATATTTATAAACAATATTCCACCCATAATCCGCATGTAGAAAAATAATTATATGCATATTTTTATCAGAAATGCTTTAATTAGGTTCCTATGTATATTTATTAACAATATTCCACCCATAACCCCATATAGAAATATAATTATATGCATATTCTTATCAGAAATGAGTTAAATAGGTTCCTATGTATATTTATAAACAATATTCCTCCCATAATCCCCATATAGACAAATAATTATATTCATATTCTTATCAGAAATTGGTTAAATAGGTTCCTATGTATATTTATAAACATATTCCACCAATAATCCCCATGTAGAAACATAATTATATGCATATTCTTACCAGAACTGGGTTGAATAGGTTCCTATGTATATTTATAAACAATATTCCACCCATAATGCCCATGTAGACAAATAATTATATGCATATTCTTATCAGAAAGGGGTTAAATAGGTTCCTATGTGTATTTATAAACAATAATCAACATATAATCCCTATATAGCAATATAATTATATGCATATTCATATCAGAAATAGGTTTAATATGTTGATTTATAGACAATATTCCACCCATAATCCCCATGTAGAAAAATAATTATATGCATATTCTTATCAGAAATGGGTTAAATAGGTTACTATGTATATTTATAAACAATATTCCACCCATAATCCCCATATAGACAAATAATTATATTCATATTCTTATCAGAAATGGGTTAAATTGGTTCCTATGTATATTTATAAACAATATTCCACCATAATCCCCATATAGAAAAATAATTATATGCATATTCCTATCAGAAATTGGTTAAATAGGTTCCTATGTATATTTATAAACAAATTCTACCAATAATCCCCATGTAGAAAAATAATTATATGCATATTTTTATCAGAAATGGCTTAATTAGTTTCCTATGTATATTTATAAGCAATATTCCACCCATAACCCCATATAGAAAAATAATTATATGCATATTCTTATCAGAAGTGGGTTAAATACATTCCTATGTATATTTATAAACAATATTCAACACATAATCCCTATATAGCAATATAGTTATATGCATATTCATATCAGAAATAGGTATAATATGTTGCTATGTACATTTTTAAATATATTCCATCCATAATCCCCATGTAAAAACATAATTATATGCATATTCTTATCAGAAATGGGTTAAATAGGTTCCTATGTATATTTATAAACAATATTCCACCCATAATCCCCATGTAGAAAAATAATTATATGCATATTCTTATCAGAAATGGGTTAAATATATTCCTATGTATGTTTAACTTCAATATTCCATCCATAATCCCGATGTAGAAAAATAATTATATGCGTATTCTTATGAGAAATGGGTTAAATAGGTTACTATGTATATTTTAAAACAGTATTCCACCCATAATCCCGATGTAGAAAAATAATTATATGGATATTCTTATCAGAAATGGGTTAAATACGTTCCTATGTATATTTTTAAACAATATTCCACCCATAATCCCCATGTAGAAAAATAATTGTATGCATATTCTTATCAGAAATGGGTTAAATAGGTTACAATGTATATCTATAAATAATATTCCACCCATAACCCCATATAGAAAAATAATTATATGCATATTCTTATCAGAAAAGGGTTAAATACGTTCCTATGTATATTTATAAACAATATTCAACACATAATCGCTATATAGAAATATAATTATATGCATATTCATATCAGAAATAGGTTTAATATGTTGCTATGTACATTTTTAAACAATATTCCATCCATAATCCCCATGTAAAAAAATAATTATATTCATATTCTTATCAGAAATGGGTTAAATAGGTTCCTATGTATATTTATAAACAATATTCCACCCATAAATCCCATGTAGAAAAATAATTATATGCATATTCTTATCAGAAATGGGTTAAATATATTCCTATGTATGTTTAACTATAATATTAATCCATAATCCCCATGTAGAAAAATAATTATATGCATATTCCTATCAGAAATTGGTTAAATAGGTTCCTATGTATATTTATAAACAAATTCTACCAATAATCCCCATGTAGAAAAATAATTATATGCATATTTTTATCAGAAATGGCTTAATTAGTTTCCTATGTATATTTATAAGCAATATTCCACCCATAACCCCATATAGAAAAATAATTATATGCATATTCTTATCAGAAGTGGGTTAAATACATTCCTATGTATATTTATAAACAATATTCAACACATAATCCCTATATAGCAATATAATTATATGCATATTCATATCAGAAATAGGTATAATATGTTGCTATGTACATTTTTAAATATATTCCATCCATAATCCCCATGTAAAAAAATAATTATATGCATATTCTTATCAGAAATGGGTTAAATAGGTTCCTATGTATATTTATAAACAATATTCCACCCATAATCCCCATGTAGAAAAATAATTATATGCATATTCTTATCAGAAATGGGTTAAATATATTCCTATGTATGTTTAACTTCAATATTCCATCCATAATCCTGATGTAGAAAAATAATTATATGCGTATTCTTATGAGAAATGGGTTAAATAGGTTACTATGTATATTTTAAAACAGTATTCCACCCATAATCCCCATGTAGAAAAATAATTATATGGATATTCTTATCAGAAATGGGTTAAATACGTTCCTATGTATATTTTTAAACAATATTCCCCATGTAGAAAAATAATTGTATGCATATTCTTATCAGAAATGGGTTAAATAGGTTACTATGTATATCTATAAATAATATTCCACCCATAACCCCATATAGAAAAATAATTATAGCATATTCTTATCAGAAAAGGGTTAAATACGTTCCTATGTATATTTATAAACAATATTCAACACATAATCGCTATATAGAAATATAATTATATGCATATTCATATCAGAAATAGGTTTAATATGTTGCTATGTACATTTTTAAACAATATTCCATCCATAATCCCCATGTAAAAAAATAATTATATTCATATTCTTATCAGAAATGGGTTAAATAGGTTCCTATGTATATTTATAAACAATATTCCACCCATAAATCCCATGTAGAAAAATAATTATATGCATATTCTTATCAGAAATGGGTTAAATATATTCCTATGTATGTTTAACTATAATATTAATCCATAATCCCCATGTAGAAAAATAATTATATGCATATTCTTATGAGAAATGGGTTAAATAGGTTCCTATGTATATTTATATACATATTCCACCAAAAATCCCCATGTAGAAAAATAATTATATGCATATTTTTATCAGAAATGGGTTAATTAGTTTCCTATGTATATTTATAAGCAATATTCCACCCATAACCCCATATAGAAAAATAATTAAATGCATATTCTTATCAGAAATGGGTTAAATATGTTCCTATGTGTATTTATAAACAATATTCAACATATAATCCCTATATAGCAGTATAATTATTTGCATATTCATATCAGAAATAGGTTTAATATGTTGCTATGTACATTTTTACATTTTTAAACAATATTCCATCCATAATTCCCATGTAAAAAAATAATTATATGCATATTCTTATCAGAAATGGGTTAAATAGGTTCCTATGTATATTTATAAACAATATTCCACCCATAAATCCCATGTAGAAAAATAATTATATGCATATTCTTATCAGAAATGGGCTAAATATATTCCTATGTATGTTTAACTACAATATTCTATCCATAATCCCCATGTAGAAAAATAATTATATGCATATTCTTATGAGAAATGGGTTAAATAGGTTACTATGTATATGTATAACAATATCTCTGATTGTGGGTGCCTTTTTGTATATAAATTTTGGTTTTTTGGGAAGAATGTCTTGTAGATGCTTGTCCGCCAGTAGTATGTGCCAGTGGTTCTTGATTATTTTTTCAATTTTTCTATATTGTACATTAAAGTCCAGGATAAGGGATATTCCCTCAGGTGTCTTCTCCTGCTGTTTGGTTTTTTCCTTTATCAAAAGGTTACGATCCAGTTTGGAGACTTCTGCAATCTTGGTTTGGATAAATTTATGCTCATAGCCTTTCGATATGAATCTCTCACCCAATTTTTCAGCTTGTTCAAAGTATGTATTTATTTTGGTACAATTTCTTTTTATACGTGTCAATTGTCCTTTTGGGATGTTAAAAATCCAATTTTTATGGTGGCAGCTTGTGGTTGGAAGGTAGCTATTCCTGTCTACCCCTTTGAAATGCGTCTTTGTGCTGAAAATAGATCCATTTAGTGAAATCTCTAAATCCAGGAAGTTTATTTTTTCAGTACTGATGTCCCAGGTAAGTGAGATGTTTCTGTCATTTTTGTTAAGTTTAAGGAGGAATTCTGTTAGGTCTTTTTCTTCTCCATCCCACAATATAAAAATATCGTCTATATACCTTTTGTATATGACAAGCTGGCTAGGGCGGTCTCCAAAAACGCTATATTCTTCCCACTGTGCCATAAATATACCGGCTATACTTGGGGCAAACTTGGCGCCCATGGATACCCCAGTCTGCTGATGGTAATAGGATTTATTGTACCAAAAATAATTATTTTTGAGGTTGAATTCTAGGCACTTAATCAGGAATTTCCTCTGTGTGCATGGGAGTTGGGTATATTTTCTAAGGCCCCATTTGGCTGCTTCGCACGCCTTATGGTGCGGAATAATTGTATATAACGCCGAAACATCGGCAGTTGCCATAATCCAAGATTTATCATCCCCCTGGATATTCTCAATGACTCGTAGCATCTCTTTGCTGTCCTTGAGGTATGCTTCCGTTTTCTGAACCACCGGTTGTAGGAAAACATCTATGTACTGGCCCATCCTTGATGTGATAGACTCGATGCCATTGACTATCGGCCTAGGTGGTGGGTCAGTTCTATTTTTGTGTATTTTAGGCACTGAGTAGATGATTGGCGTCCGGCAGGAATCTGGGATGAGGTAACGTGCTTCTTTCTTGTTTAGTATTGCCCTCTTAACTCCTAGGTGTACTACTTGCTCGAGTGCTTTCCGGCAGCTAAAGACTGGGTTTTTTAGTAATCTAGTATACGTATTAGTGTCATTCAACATAGCAGTCATGGTGTTATGATACTGTTCTTTGGAGAGGATTACAATCCCACCTCCCTTGTCGGCTGGTCGAATGACTATATCCTGCCTCTTTGTTAACTTCCGGATTCCATTTTTAATAAAGTTTGGTTCTTCTTTTTTCTTAATTTTCACCTCCTTTACTTCATCTAAAACGATCTTTTTAAAAACTTCAATATGTTTATTGTCTTTTGTTGGTGGATTAAAAACCGATTTGTTCCTGAGTGAACTATGTAAAAACCCATTCTCTGTAGAATGTACTAATTTCGGCATTGGGGCATTTCCTAACATATATTTTTGTATGTTTAGCTTTCGTACAAACTTTTGAATCCCAATATAGGTCTCGAATTTGTTCAGATTTTTTGTGGGTGCATATTTTAACCCTTTATCGAGCACCCCCACTTCTTCATGTGTGAGTTCTTTCCCACTGAGGTTGAATATTCCCTCTCCTCTCACTGTCTCTTTCTTTTGCTGTCTCTTGCCTGCTCTTCGTCCTCTCTTCTTTCGGGACTTCTTCTGAGGTCTCGCATTTCTTCTTGGTATCTCACCGGATAATTTTCTCTGCCCCTGTCTAAAAAAGATCTGTGCGATTCATGTTCTCCATATGGTGGGGGGTACGGTCTACTGGATCTATCTTCCTGATTAAGTGCCTAGAATTCAACCTCAAAAATAATTATTTTTGGTACAATAAATCCTATTACCATCAGCAGACTGGGGTATCCATGGGCGCCAAGTTTGCCCCAAGTATAGCCGGTATATTTATGGCACAGTGGGAAGAATATAGCGTTTTTGGAGACCGCCCTAGCCAGCTTGTCATATACAAAAGGTATATAGACGATATTTTTATATTGTGGGATGGAGAAGAAAAAGACCTAACAGAATTCCTCCTTAAACTTAACAAAAATGACAGAAACATCTCACTTACCTGGGACATCAGTACTGAAAAAATAAACTTCCTGGATTTAGAGATTTCACTAAATGGATCTATTTTCAGCACAAAGACGCATTTCAAAGGGGTAGACAGGAATAGCTACCTTCCAACCACAAGCTGCCACCATAAAAATTGGATTTTTAACATCCCAAAAGGACAATTGACACGTATAAAAAGAAATTGTACCAAAATAAATACATACTTTGAACAAGCTGAAAAATTGGGTGAGAGATTCATATCGAAAGGCTATGAGCATAAATTTATCCAAACCAAGATTGCAGAAGTCTCCAAACTGGATCGTAACCTTTTGATAAAGGAAAAAACCAAACAGCAGGAGAAGACACCTGAGGGAATATCCCTTATCCTGGACTTTAATGTACAATATAGAAAAATTGAAAAAATAATCAAGAACCACTGGCACATACTACTGGCGGACAAGCATCTACAAGACATTCTTCCCAAAAAAACAAAATTTATATACAAAAAGGCACCCACAATCAGAGATATTATAGTCAAAAACGTTGTAGACCCCCCAAAAAAACCGTTTTCCTTTTTTACTGGGAATGGATTCTATCCATGTAAAAGGTGTTTTGCCTGCCTAAGGACCAAACGCCCAAACAAAAAAATGTTTGACTTCACCTCCACCAGCACAGGAGAAAATTATGCAATTAAAGATTTCATTTGTTGCAATACCGAAGGGGCAGTATACGCACTGGAATGTAGCTGCGGCCTCCAATATGTAGGCCGCACAAAAAGACCCTTGAGAGTCCGCATTAAGGAACACGTTAAAAACATCCTTAATGGCTACGATAAACACTGTGTGTCCAAACATTTCCTAACATGCCACAACAGAGATCCTACCCACCTGAGTTTTTGGGGTATCACCCCATATATTAAGCATTGGAGGGGAGGCCACAAGGTGAGAACCCTCAGCAAATTAGAATCCAAATGGATTTTTACCCTTGACACATTTTGGCCCCGAGGCCTAAACATAGAGTTTGATCTCAATTGTTTTCTGAGTGATTTTTAACCTTTAAGCAATTTTTATTAGCTAATTTATCTGTTAAAGAATTCCCTCTCAATATTCATATAAATATTTTTAATATTTTTAATATTTTAATACCTGTATTCTATTTTTAATGTACAGAGTGTTTTGCCTCCTATGTTCCCCATTTTTATAGTCCACATTACCTCACCCACAACTGGGTCACATAATAGAATTTTAGTCAGTATAACTGCAAGATATGAGACCCTAGTACAGAGTAGCCTTTCACATTAGCACTTGCCACAATTAGTGTCACGTTTTTTAAAAAGTATTAGTGGCACCTCCTTATCTTACACTTTTTAATTATTTACTGAGTGTGCGGCTTCCCATTTACCCATGTCACTTCACCCACATAATTATTAAGTTATCAACCCTCACTCTATTCCTAGGGGCACTTATATACTAATGGTCATCTAAATTTATATTGTATGCTTTTAATATGTTTGTTTATATACACTATATATGCCACTGGTGTCTGCTGCTTTTCTTCCCCCTAGTTTTATTTCACAGACTGAATTAATAGTGGTGCAGGTAATGTCCCCTGTATCGGACCAGTATTCGATCGATAAGACCCGTCCAGGGCTAAGTTCCACCCACTAGGTCCCTACCATTATTTAGCCAGTGACATCATTTATACATTGTCTCCATCTAATGTCGCCAGGTTCCGGCGAACGGAGTTGAAACTGACTCTCTCTGCTGACAGTAGGAGACACTACTGATACCTGGACTGCCCCCATTGGTCAAATTAGTCAGCTGAGACGTTACTCAGATGAACGTCCCAGCGGAAGTAGCGGCGCACAATCCTTAAGAAAATGGCCGCCGCATTGACTTCCTGTAGACTCCAAGAAAATGGCCGCTCCATATCGGCCCATTTTAAACTATTTAAAGACACTAATTTAGCCTGTAATCATCCCCTGATGAAGTCACGTGTGGTGTGACGTCACGCGTAGGGACGAGACAGGCTGCATTCACTACAGAGGCTTACGAGCTCGCCGCTCGTCGGATGACATTTGCTGTTGTGTATTTTTAAATGTGAGTAATTATACATTTTTAATAAAAAGCGGTTGTATTCATAAAACGAGATTACACTATTGGCCTTTCTTCTTTGCCTATCACCGTTTGCAACCCCCCCCCGGCACTATACCTGAGGGAACCCCATCCCAGGACGTAGGCTGGAGAGGGACGCGTTGGAGCCCATAGGCGTTTTTCAAAGAGGTCCTGTTGGCTACATGCTGTTGCCCTATTACCTAAAGGTAAGGGGCCACTACCTAACTTGAGTGGTGTTACACGAAGAAGCACTGGATGTGAGGCACTTGAGCACTTTAACTGCAACGTGTGCATGCCAGGACGTTGTCGTCACATTTTGTTGAATTTTATGGACTTTTGTGTCTTTTTGGGTTTTAAAGTATTTTTCCCTGCTAAGTATCCTACAAGGACTTGAGACACTTGAATATCCATCTTCCTTTATTCATTTATTTTTGCACAGTATGCACTGTATGTATTAGCAGTTCACTACTACTTCACTGCCTATAATAGGCATCTCACGCTGCACTTTATATTTGCACCTATTAACATTGTTACCCCCCACTGTGGATGCATTTTTTCCCAATAGTTATGCACTTTGTATACCATTAGCACCTTTAGTTGGTTTATTATTAAGTAATGTGAATTGTATGTCTTATATTGATTTCTCTTAATTTTATTATTGCCCCCTATGTTGGACTGAGACTCCGGTTCAGACCCTAGGGGGTCATTATTTATTTATTTACGTCCAATATTCTTATAGTCATCCCATCCTGTTACTATTACCACCCAAGCTTATCTGATTTCACTACCATCACACATCAGAGTCTCACAAGCAAATCATCACTTATATTTATTTATTTTATATATTTATATATTACCTAGGATTAGCGCAGCACTATCCATTCTTCATAATTATAGCATATTCTTATCAGAAAAGGGTTAAATACGTTCCTATGTATATTTATAAACAATATTCAACACATAATCGCTATATAGAAATATAATTATATGCATATTCATATCAGAAATAGGTTTAATATGTTGCTATGTACATTTTTAAACAATATTCCATCCATAATCCCCATGTAAAAAAATAATTATATTCATATTCTTATCAGAAATGGGTTAAATAGGTTCCTATGTATATTTATAAACAATATTCCACCCATAAATCCCATGTAGAAAAATAATTATATGCATATTCTTATCAGAAATGGGTTAAATATATTCCTATGTATGTTTAACTATAATATTAATCCATAATCCCCATGTAGAAAAATAATTATATGCATATTCTTATGAGAAATGGGTTAAATAGGTTCCTATGTATATTTATATACATATTCCACCAAAAATCCCCATGTAGAAAAATAATTATATGCATATTTTTATCAGAAATGGGTTAATTAGTTTCCTATGTATATTTATAAGCAATATTCCACCCATAACCCCATATAGAAAAATAATTAAATGCATATTCTTATCAGAAATGGGTTAAGTATGTTCCTATGTGTATTTATAAACAATATTCAACATATAATCCCTATATAGCAATATAATTATTTGCATATTCATATCAGAAATAGGTTTAATATGTTGCTATGTACATTTTTACATTTTTAAACAATATTCCATCCATAATTCCCATGTAAAAAAATAATTATATGCATATTCTTATCAGAAATGGGTTAAATAGGTTCCTATGTATATTTATAAACAATATTCCACCCATAAATCCCATGTAGAAAAATAATTATATGCATATTCTTATCAGAAATGGGCTAAATATATTCCTATGTATGTTTAACTACAATATTCTATCCATAATCCCCATGTAGAAAAATAATTATATGCATATTCTTATGAGAAATGGGTTAAATAGGTTACTATGTATATGTATAAACATATTCCACCAATAATCCCCATGTAGAAAAATAATTATATGCATATTTTTATCAGAAATGGGTTAATTAGTTTCCTATGTATATTTATAAGCAATATTCCACCCATACCCACATATAGAAAAATAATTATATGCATATCCTTATCAGAAATAGGTTAAATATGTTCCTATGTATATTTACAAACAATATTCAACATATAATCCCTATATAGCAATATAATTATATGCATATTCATATCAGAAATAGGTTTAATATGTTGCTATGTACATTTTTAAACAATATTCCATCCATAATCCCCCATATAAAAAAATAATTATATGCATATTCTTATCAGAAATGGGTTAAATAGGTTCCTATGTATATTTATAAACAATATTCCACCCATAATCCGCATGTAGAAAAATAATTATATGCATATTCTTATCAGAAATGCTTTAATTAGGTTCCTATGTATATTTATTAACAATATTCCACCCATAACCCCATATAGAAATATAATTATATGCATATTCTTATCAGAAATGAGTTAAATAGGTTCCTATGTATATTTATAAACAATATTCCTCCCATAATCCCCATATAGACAAATAATTATATTCATATTCTTATCAGAAATTGGTTAAATAGGTTCCTATGTATATTTATAAACATATTCCACCAATAATCCCCATGTAGAAACATAATTATATGCATATTCTTACCAGAACTGGGTTGAATAGGTTCCTATGTATATTTATAAACAATATTCCACCCATAATGCCCATGTAGACAAATAATTATATGCATATTCTTATCAGAAAGGGGTTAAATAGGTTCCTATGTATATGTATAAACAATATTCCACCCATAATCCCCATGTAGAAAAATAATTAAATGCATATTCTTATCAGAAATGGGTTAAATATGTTCCTATGTGTATTTATAAACAATATTCAACATATAATCCCTATATAGCAATATAATTATATGCATATTCATATCAGAAATAGGTTTAATATGTTGATTTATAGACAATATTCCACCCATAATCCCCATGTAGAAAAATAATTATATGCATATTCTTATCAGAAATGGGTTAAATAGGTTACTATGTATATTTATAAACAATATTCCACCCATAATCCCCATATAGACAAATAATTATATTCATATTCTTATCAGAAATGGGTTAAATTGGTTCCTATGTATATTTATAAACAATATTCCACCATAATCCCCATATAGAAAAATAATTATATGCATATTCCTATCAGAAATTGGTTAAATAGGTTCCTATGTATATTTATAAACAAATTCTACCAATAATCCCCATGTAGAAAAATAATTATATGCATATTTTTATCAGAAATGGCTTAATTAGTTTCCTATGTATATTTATAAGCAATATTCCACCCATAACCCCATATAGAAAAATAATTATATGCATATTCTTATCAGAAGTGGGTTAAATACATTCCTATGTATATTTATAAACAATATTCAACACATAATCCCTATATAGCAATATAATTATATGCATATTCATATCAGAAATAGGTATAATATGTTGCTATGTACATTTTTAAATATATTCCATCCATAATCCCCATGTAAAAAAATAATTATATGCATATTCTTATCAGAAATGGGTTAAATAGGTTCCTATGTATATTTATAAACAATATTCCACCCATAATCCCCATGTAGAAAAATAATTATATGCATATTCTTATCAGAAATGGGTTAAATATATTCCTATGTATGTTTAACTTCAATATTCCATCCATAATCCCGATGTAGAAAAATAATTATATGCGTATTCTTATGAGAAATGGGTTAAATAGGTTACTATGTATATTTTAAAACAGTATTCCACCCATAATCCCCATGTAGAAAAATAATTATATGGATATTCTTATCAGAAATGGGTTAAATACGTTCCTATGTATATTTTTAAACAATATTCCACCCATAATCCCCATGTAGAAAAATAATTGTATGCATATTCTTATCAGAAATGGGTTAAATAGGTTACTATGTATATCTATAAATAATATTCCACCCATAACCCCATATAGAAAAATAATTATATGCATATTCTTACCAGAACTGGGTTGAATAGGTTCCTATGTATATTTATAAACAATATTCCACCCATAATGCCCATGTAGACAAATAATTATATGCATATTCTTATCAGAAAGGGGTTAAATAGGTTCCTATGTATATGTATAAACAATATTCCACCCATAATCCCCATGTAGAAAAATAATTAAATGCATATTCTTATCAGAAATGGGTTAAATATGTTCCTATGTGTATTTATAAACAATATTCAACATATAATCTCTATATAGCAATATAATTATATGCATATTCATATCAGAAATAGGTTTAATATGTTGATTTATAGACAATATTCCACCCATAATCCCCATGTAGAAAAATAATTATATGCATATTCTTATCAGAAATGGGTTAAATAGGTTACTATGTATATTTATAAACAATATTCCACCCATAATCCCCATATAGACAAATAATTATATTCATATTCTTATCAGAAATGGGTTAAATTGGTTCCTATGTATATTTATAAACAATATTCCACCATAATCCCCATATAGAAAAATAATTATATGCATATTCCTATCAGAAATTGGTTAAATAGGTTCCTATGTATATTTATAAACAAATTCTACCAATAATCCCCATGTAGAAAAATAATTATATGCATATTTTTATCAGAAATGGCTTAATTAGTTTCCTATGTATATTTATAAGCAATATTCCACCCATAACCCAATATAGAAAAATAATTATATGCATATTCTTATCAGAAGTGGGTTAAATACATTCCTATGTATATTTATAAACAATATTCAACACATAATCCCTATATAGCAATATAATTATATGCATATTCATATCAGAAATAGGTATAATATGTTGCTATGTACATTTTTAAATATATTCCATCCATAATCCCCATGCAACAAAATAATTATATGCATATTCTTATCAGAAATGGGTTAAATAGGTTCCTATGTATATTTATAAACAATATTCCACCCATAATCCCCATGTAGAAAAATAATTATATGCATATTCTTATCAGAAATGGGTTAAATATATTCCTATGTATGTTTAACTTCAATATTCCATCCATAATCCCGATGTAGAAAAATAATTATATGCGTATTCTTATGAGAAATGGGTTAAATAGGTTACTATGTATATTTTAAAACAGTATTCCACCCATAATCCCCATGTAGAAAAATAATTATATGGATATTCTTATCAGAAATGGGTTAAATACGTTCCTATGTATATTTTTAAACAATATTCCACCCATAATCCCCATGTAGAAAAATAATTGTATGCATATTCTTATCAGAAATGGGTTAAATAGGTTACTATGTATATCTATAAATAATATTCCACCCATAACCCCATATAGAAAAATAATTATATGCATATTCTTATCAGAAAAGGGTTAAATACGTTCCTATGTATATTTATAAACAATATTCAACACATAATCGCTATATAGAAATATAATTATATGCATATTCATATCAGAAATAGGTTTAATATGTTGCTATGTACATTTTTAAACAATATTCCATCCATAATCCCCCATATAAAAAAATAATTATATGCATATTCTTATCAGAAATGGGTTAAATAGGTTCCTATGTATATTTATAAACAATATTCCACCCATAATCCGCATGTAGAAAAATAATTATATGCATATTCTTATCAGAAATGCTTTAATTAGGTTCCTATGTATATTTATTAACAATATTCCACCCATAACCCCATATAGAAATATAATTATATGCATATTCTTATCAGAAATGAGTTAAATAGGTTCCTATGTATATTTATAAACAATATTCCTCCCATAATCCCCATATAGACAAATAATTATATTCATATTCTTATCAGAAATTGGTTAAATAGGTTCCTATGTATATTTATAAACATATTCCACCAATAATCCCCATGTAGAAACATAATTATATGCATATTCTTACCAGAACTGGGTTGAATAGGTTCCTATGTATATTTATAAACAATATTCCACCCATAATGCCCATGTAGACAAATAATTATATGCATATTCTTATCAGAAAGGGGTTAAATAGGTTCCTATGTATATGTATAAACAATATTCCACCCATAATCCCCATGTAGAAAAATAATTAAATGCATATTCTTATCAGAAATGGGTTAAATATGTTCCTATGTGTATTTATAAACAATATTCAACATATAATCCCTATATAGCAATATAATTATATGCATATTCATATCAGAAATAGGTTTAATATGTTGATTTATAGACAATATTCCACCCATAATCCCCATGTAGAAAAATAATTATATGCATATTCTTATCAGAAATGGGTTAAATAGGTTACTATGTATATTTATAAACAATATTCCACCCATAATCCCCATATAGACAAATAATTATATTCATATTCTTATCAGAAATGGGTTAAATTGGTTCCTATGTATATTTATAAACAATATTCCACCATAATCCCCATATAGAAAAATAATTATATGCATATTCCTATCAGAAATTGGTTAAATAGGTTCCTATGTATATTTATAAACAAATTCTACCAATAATCCCCATGTAGAAAAATAATTATATGCATATTTTTATCAGAAATGGCTTAATTAGTTTCCTATGTATATTTATAAGCAATATTCCACCCATAACCCCATATAGAAAAATAATTATATGCATATTCTTATCAGAAGTGGGTTAAATACATTCCTATGTATATTTATAAACAATATTCAACACATAATCCCTATATAGCAATATAATTATATGCATATTCATATCAGAAATAGGTATAATATGTTGCTATGTACATTTTTAAATATATTCCATCCATAATCCCCATGTAAAAAAATAATTATATGCATATTCTTATCAGAAATGGGTTAAATAGGTTCCTATGTATATTTATAAACAATATTCCACCCATAATCCCCATGTAGAAAAATAATTATATGCATATTCTTATCAGAAATGGGTTAAATATATTCCTATGTATGTTTAACTTCAATATTCCATCCATAATCCCGATGTAGAAAAATAATTATATGCGTATTCTTATGAGAAATGGGTTAAATAGGTTACTATGTATATTTTAAAACAGTATTCCACCCATAATCCCCATGTAGAAAAATAATTATATGGATATTCTTATCAGAAATGGGTTAAATACGTTCCTATGTATATTTTTAAACAATATTCCACCCATAATCCCCATGTAGAAAAATAATTGTATGCATATTCTTATCAGAAATGGGTTAAATAGGTTACTATGTATATCTATAAATAATATTCCACCCATAACCCCATATAGAAAAATAATTATATGCATATTCTTATCAGAAAAGGGTTAAATACGTTCCTATGTATATTTATAAACAATATTCAACACATAATCGCTATATAGAAATATAATTATATGCATATTCATATCAGAAATAGGTTTAATATGTTGCTATGTACATTTTTAAACAATATTCCATCCATAATCCCCATGTAAAAAAATAATTATATTCATATTCTTATCAGAAATGGGTTAAATAGGTTCCTATGTATATTTATAAACAATATTCCACCCATAAATCCCATGTAGAAAAATAATTATATGCATATTCTTATCAGAAATGGGTTAAATATATTCCTATGTATGTTTAACTATAATATTAATCCATAATCCCCATGTAGAAAAATAATTATATGCATATTCTTATGAGAAATGGGTTAAATAGGTTCCTATGTATATTTATATACATATTCCACCAAAAATCCCCATGTAGAAAAATAATTATATGCATATTTTTATCAGAAATGGGTTAATTAGTTTCCAATGTATATTTATAAGCAATATTCCACCCATAACCCCATATAGAAAAATAATTAAATGCATATTCTTATCAGAAATGGGTTAAATATGTTCCTATGTGTATTTATAAACAATATTCAACATATAATCCCTATATAGCAATATAATTATTTGCATATTCATATCAGAAATAGGTTTAATATGTTGCTATGTACATTTTTACATTTTTAAACAATATTCCGTCCATAATTCCCATGTAAAAAAATAATTATATGCATATTCTTATCAGAAATGGGTTAAATAGGTTCCTATGTATATTTATAAACAATATTCCACCCATAAATCCCATGTAGAAAAATAATTATATGCATATTCTTATCATAAATGGGCTAAATATATTCCTATGTATGTTTAACTACAATATTCTATCCATAATCCCCATGTAGAAAAATAATTATATGCATATTCTTATGAGAAATGGGTTAAATAGGTTACTATGTATATTTATAAACATATTCCACCAATAATCCCCATGTAGAAAAATAATTATATGCATATTTTTATCAGAAATGGGTTAATTAGTTTCCTATGTATATTTATAAGCAATATTCCACCCATACCCACATATAGAAAAATAATTATATGCGTATCCTTATCAGAAATAGGTTAAATATGTTCCTATGTATATTTACAAACAATATTCAACATATAATCCCTATATAGCAATATAATTATATGCATATTCATATTAGAAATAGGTTTAATATGTTGCTATGTACATTTTTAAACAATATTCCATCCATAATCCCCCATATAAAAAAATAATTATATGCATATTCTTATCAGAAATGGGTTAAATAGGTTCCTATGTATATTTATAAACAATATTCCACCCATAATCCGCATGTAGAAAAATAATTATATGCATATTTTTATCAGAAATGCTTTAATTAGGTTCCTATGTATATTTATTAACAATATTCCACCCATAACCCCATATAGAAATATAATTATATGCATATTCTTATCAGAAATGAGTTAAATAGGTTCCTATGTATATTTATAAACAATATTCCTCCCATAATCCCCATATAGACAAATAATTATATTCATATTCTTATCAGAAATTGGTTAAATAGGTTCCTATGTATATTTATAAACATATTCCACCAATAATCCCCATGTAGAAACATAATTATATGCATATTCTTACCAGAACTGGGTTGAATAGGTTCCTATGTATATTTATAAACAATATTCCACCCATAATGCCCATGTAGACAAATAATTATATGCATATTCTTATCAGAAAGGGGTTAAATAGGTTCCTATGTGTATTTATAAACAATATTCAACATATAATCCCTATATAGCAATATAATTATATGCATATTCATATCAGAAATAGGTTTAATATGTTGATTTATGGACAATATTCCACCCATAATCCCCATGTAGAAAAATAATTATATGCATATTCTTATCAGAAATGGGTTAAATAGGTTACTATGTATATTTATAAACAATATTCCACCCATAATCCCCATATAGACAAATAATTATATTCATATTCTTATCAGAAATGGGTTAAATTGGTTCCTATGTATATTTATAAACAATATTCCACCATAATCCCCATATAGAAAAATAATTATATGCATATTCCTATCAGAAATTGGTTAAATAGGTTCCTATGTATATTTATAAACAAATTCTACCAATAATCCCCATGTAGAAAAATAATTATATGCATATTTTTATCAGAAATGGCTTAATTAGTTTCCTATGTATATTTATAAGCAATATTCCACCCATAACCCCATATAGAAAAATAATTATATGCATATTCTTATCAGAAGTGGGTTAAATACATTCCTATGTATATTTATAAACAATATTCAACACATAATCCCTATATAGCAATATAATTATATGCATATTCATATCAGAAATAGGTATAATATGTTGCTATGTACATTTTTAAATATATTCCATCCATAATCCCCATGTAAAAACATAATTATATGCATATTCTTATCAGAAATGGGTTAAATAGGTTCCTATGTATATTTATAAACAATATTCCACCCATAATCCCCATGTAGAAAAATAATTATATGCATATTCTTATCAGAAATGGGTTAAATATATTCCTATGTATGTTTAACTTCAATATTCCATCCATAATCCCGATGTAGAAAAATAATTATATGCGTATTCTTATGAGAAATGGGTTAAATAGGTTACTATGTATATTTTAAAACAGTATTCCACCCATAATCCCCATGTAGAAAAATAATTATATGGATATTCTTATCAGAAATGGGTTAAATACGTTCCTATGTATATTTTTAAACAATATTCCACCCATAATCCCCATGTAGAAAAATAATTGTATGCATATTCTTATCAGAAATGGGTTAAATAGGTTACAATGTATATCTATAAATAATATTCCACCCATAACCCCATATAGAAAAATAATTATATGCATATTCTTATCAGAAAAGGGTTAAATACGTTCCTATGTATATTTATAAACAATATTCAACACATAATCGCTATATAGAAATATAATTATATGCATATTCATATCAGAAATAGGTTTAATATGTTGCTATGTACATTTTTAAACAATATTCCATCCATAATCCCCATGTAAAAAAATAATTATATTCATATTCTTATCAGAAATGGGTTAAATAGGTTCCTATGTATATTTATAAACAATATTCCACCCATAAATCCCATGTAGAAAAATAATTATATGCATATTCTTATCAGAAATGGGTTAAATATATTCCTATGTATGTTTAACTATAATATTAATCCATAATCCCCATGTAGAAAAATAATTATATGCATATTCCTATCAGAAATTGGTTAAATAGGTTCCTATGTATATTTATAAACAAATTCTACCAATAATCCCCATGTAGAAAAATAATTATATGCATATTTTTATCAGAAATGGCTTAATTAGTTTCCTATGTATATTTATAAGCAATATTCCACCCATAACCCCATATAGAAAAATAATTATATGCATATTCTTATCAGAAGTGGGTTAAATACATTCCTATGTATATTTATAAACAATATTCAACACATAATCCCTATATAGCAATATAATTATATGCATATTCATATCAGAAATAGGTATAATATGTTGCTATGTACATTTTTAAATATATTCCATCCATAATCCCCATGTAAAAAAATAATTATATGCATATTCTTATCAGAAATGGGTTAAATAGGTTCCTATGTATATTTATAAACAATATTCCACCCATAATCCCCATGTAGAAAAATAATTATATGCATATTCTTATCAGAAATGGGTTAAATATATTCCTATGTATGTTTAACTTCAATATTCCATCCATAATCCTGATGTAGAAAAATAATTATATGCGTATTCTTATGAGAAATGGGTTAAATAGGTTACTATGTATATTTTAAAACAGTATTCCACCCATAATCCCCATGTAGAAAAATAATTATATGGATATTCTTATCAGAAATGGGTTAAATACGTTCCTATGTATATTTTTAAACAATATTCCCCATGTAGAAAAATAATTGTATGCATATTCTTATCAGAAATGGGTTAAATAGGTTACTATGTATATCTATAAATAATATTCCACCCATAACCCCATATAGAAAAATAATTATAGCATATTCTTATCAGAAAAGGGTTAAATACGTTCCTATGTATATTTATAAACAATATTCAACACATAATCGCTATATAGAAATATAATTATATGCATATTCATATCAGAAATAGGTTTAATATGTTGCTATGTACATTTTTAAACAATATTCCATCCATAATCCCCATGTAAAAAAATAATTATATTCATATTCTTATCAGAAATGGGTTAAATAGGTTCCTATGTATATTTATAAACAATATTCCACCCATAAATCCCATGTAGAAAAATAATTATATGCATATTCTTATCAGAAATGGGTTAAATATATTCCTATGTATGTTTAACTATAATATTAATCCATAATCCCCATGTAGAAAAATAATTATATGCATATTCTTATGAGAAATGGGTTAAATAGGTTCCTATGTATATTTATATACATATTCCACCAAAAATCCCCATGTAGAAAAATAATTATATGCATATTTTTATCAGAAATGGGTTAATTAGTTTCCTATGTATATTTATAAGCAATATTCCACCCATAACCCCATATAGAAAAATAATTAAATGCATATTCTTATCAGAAATGGGTTAAATATGTTCCTATGTGTATTTATAAACAATATTCAACATATAATCCCTATATAGCAGTATAATTATTTGCATATTCATATCAGAAATAGGTTTAATATGTTGCTATGTACATTTTTACATTTTTAAACAATATTCCATCCATAATTCCCATGTAAAAAAATAATTATATGCATATTCTTATCAGAAATGGGTTAAATAGGTTCCTATGTATATTTATAAACAATATTCCACCCATAAATCCCATGTAGAAAAATAATTATATGCATATTCTTATCAGAAATGGGCTAAATATATTCCTATGTATGTTTAACTACAATATTCTATCCATAATCCCCATGTAGAAAAATAATTATATGCATATTCTTATGAGAAATGGGTTAAATAGGTTACTATGTATATGTATAAACATATTCCACCAATAATCCCCATGTAGAAAAATAATTATATGCATATTTTTATCAGAAATGGGTTAATTAGTTTCCTATGTATATTTATAAGCAATATTCCACCCATACCCACATATAGAAAAATAATTATATGCATATCCTTATCAGAAATAGGTTAAATATGTTCCTATGTATATTTACAAACAATATTCAACATATAATCCCTATATAGCAATATAATTATATGCATATTCATATCAGAAATAGGTTTAATATGTTGCTATGTACATTTTTAAACAATATTCCATCCATAATCCCCCATATAAAAAAATAATTATATGCATATTCTTATCAGAAATGGGTTAAATAGGTTCCTATGTATATTTATAAACAATATTCCACCCATAATCCGCATGTAGAAAAATAATTATATGCATATTCTTATCAGAAATGCTTTAATTAGGTTCCTATGTATATTTATTAACAATATTCCACCCATAACCCCATATAGAAATATAATTATATGCATATTCTTATCAGAAATGAGTTAAATAGGTTCCTATGTATATTTATAAACAATATTCCTCCCATAATCCCCATATAGACAAATAATTATATTCATATTCTTATCAGAAATTGGTTAAATAGGTTCCTATGTATATTTATAAACATATTCCACCAATAATCCCCATGTAGAAACATAATTATATGCATATTCTTACCAGAACTGGGTTGAATAGGTTCCTATGTATATTTATAAACAATATTCCACCCATAATGCCCATGTAGACAAATAATTATATGCATATTCTTATCAGAAAGGGGTTAAATAGGTTCCTATGTATATGTATAAACAATATTCCACCCATAATCCCCATGTAGAAAAATAATTAAATGCATATTCTTATCAGAAATGGGTTAAATATGTTCCTATGTGTATTTATAAACAATATTCAACATATAATCCCTATATAGCAATATAATTATATGCATATTCATATCAGAAATAGGTTTAATATGTTGATTTATAGACAATATTCCACCCATAATCCCCATGTAGAAAAATAATTATATGCATATTCTTATCAGAAATGGGTTAAATAGGTTACTATGTATATTTATAAACAATATTCCACCCATAATCCCCATATAGACAAATAATTATATTCATATTCTTATCAGAAATGGGTTAAATTGGTTCCTATGTATATTTATAAACAATATTCCACCATAATCCCCATATAGAAAAATAATTATATGCATATTCCTATCAGAAATTGGTTAAATAGGTTCCTATGTATATTTATAAACAAATTCTACCAATAATCCCCATGTAGAAAAATAATTATATGCATATTTTTATCAGAAATGGCTTAATTAGTTTCCTATGTATATTTATAAGCAATATTCCACCCATAACCCCATATAGAAAAATAATTATATGCATATTCTTATCAGAAGTGGGTTAAATACATTCCTATGTATATTTATAAACAATATTCAACACATAATCCCTATATAGCAATATAATTATATGCATATTCATATCAGAAATAGGTATAATATGTTGCTATGTACATTTTTAAATATATTCCATCCATAATCCCCATGTAAAAAAATAATTATATGCATATTCTTATCAGAAATGGGTTAAATAGGTTCCTATGTATATTTATAAACAATATTCCACCCATAATCCCCATGTAGAAAAATAATTATATGCATATTCTTATCAGAAATGGGTTAAATATATTCCTATGTATGTTTAACTTCAATATTCCATCCATAATCCCGATGTAGAAAAATAATTATATGCGTATTCTTATGAGAAATGGGTTAAATAGGTTACTATGTATATTTTAAAACAGTATTCCACCCATAATCCCCATGTAGAAAAATAATTATATGGATATTCTTATCAGAAATGGGTTAAATACGTTCCTATGTATATTTTTAAACAATATTCCACCCATAATCCCCATGTAGAAAAATAATTGTATGCATATTCTTATCAGAAATGGGTTAAATAGGTTACTATGTATATCTATAAATAATATTCCACCCATAACCCCATATAGAAAAATAATTATATGCATATTCTTATCAGAAAAGGGTTAAATACATTCCTATGTATATTTATAAACAATATTCAACACATAATCGCTATATAGAAATATAATTATATGCATATTCATATCAGAAATAGGTTTAATATGTTGCTATGTACATTTTTAAACAATATTCCATCCATAATCCCCATGTAAAAAAATAATTATATTCATATTCTTATCAGAAATGGGTTAAATAGGTTCCTATGTATATTTATAAACAATATTCCACCCATAAATCCCATGTAGAAAAATAATTATATGCATATTCTTATCAGAAATGGGTTAAATATATTCCTATGTATGTTTAACTATAATATTAATCCATAATCCCCATGTAGAAAAATAATTATATGCATATTCTTATGAGAAATGGGTTAAATAGGTTCCTATGTATATTTATATACATATTCCACCAAAAATCCCCATGTAGAAAAATAATTATATGCATATTTTTATCAGAAATGGGTTAATTAGTTTCCTATGTATATTTATAAGCAATATTCCACCCATAACCCCATATAGAAAAATAATTAAATGCATATTCTTATCAGAAATGGGTTAAATATGTTCCTATGTGTATTTATAAACAATATTCAACATATAATCCCTATATAGCAATATAATTATTTGCATATTCATATCAGAAATAGGTTTAATATGTTGCTATGTACATTTTTACATTTTTAAACAATATTCCATCCATAATTCCCATGTAAAAAAATAATTATATGCATATTCTTATCAGAAATGGGTTAAATAGGTTCCTATGTATATTTATAAACAATATTCCACCCATAAATCCCATGTAGAAAAATAATTATATGCATATTCTTATCAGAAATGGGCTAAATATATTCCTATGTATGTTTAACTACAATATTCTATCCATAATCCCCATGTAGAAAAATAATTATATGCATATTCTTATGAGAAATGGGTTAAATAGGTTACTATGTATATTTATAAACATATTCCACCAATAATCCCCATGTAGAAAAATAATTATATGCATATTTTTATCAGAAATGGGTTAATTCGTTTCCTATGTCTATTTATAAGCAATATTCCACCCATACCCACATATAGAAAAATAATTATATGCATATCCTTATCAGAAATAGGTTAAATATGTTCCTATGTATATTTACAAACAATATTCAACATATAATCCCTATATAGCAATATAATTATATGCATATTCATATCAGAAATAGGTTTAAATATGTTGCTATGTACATTTTTAAACAATATTCCATCCATAATCCCCCATATAAAAAAATAATTATATGCATATTCTTATCAGAAATGGGTTAAATAGGTTCCTATGTATATTTATAAACAATATTCCACCCATAATCCGCATGTAGAAAAATAATTATATGCATATTTTTATCAGAAATGCTTTAATTAGGTTCCTATGTATATTTATTAACAATATTCCACCCATAACCCCATATAGAAATATAATTATATGCATATTCTTATCAGAAATGAGTTAAATAGGTTCCTATGTATATTTATAAACAATATTCCTCCCATAATCCCCATATAGACAAATAATTATATTCATATTCTTATCAGAAAGTGGTTAAATAGGTTCCTATGTATATTTATAAACATATTCCACCAATAATCCCCATGTAGAAACATAATTATATGCATATTCTTACCAGAACTGGGTTGAATAGGTTCCTATGTATATTTATAAACAATATTCCACCCATAATGCCCATGTAGACAAATAATTATATGCATATTCTTATCAGAAAGGGGTTAAATAGGTTCCTATGTATATGTATAAATAATATTCCACCCATAATCCCCATGTAGAAAAATAATTAAATGCATATTCTTATCAGAAATGGGTTAAATATGTTCCTATGTGTATTTATAAACAATATTCAACATATAATCCCTATATAGCAATATAATTATATGCATATTCATATCAGAAATAGGTTTAATATTTTGATTTATAGACAATATTCCACCCATAATCCCCATGTAGAAAAATAATTATATGCATATTCTTATCAGAAATGGGTTAAATAGGTTACTATGTATATTTATAAACAATATTCCACCCATAATCCCCATATAGACAAATAATTATATTCATATTCTTATCAGAAATGGGTTAAATTGGTTCCTATGTATATTTATAAACAATATTCCACCATAATCCCCATATAGAAAAATAATTATATGCATATTCCTATCAGAAATTGGTTAAATAGGTTCCTATGTATATTTATAAACAAATTCTACCAATAATCCCCATGAAGAAAAATAATTATATGCATATTTTTATCAGAAATGGCTTAATTAGTTTCCTATGTATATTTATAAGCAATATTCCACCCATAACCCCATATAGAAAAATAATTATATGCATATTCTTATCAGAAGTGGGTTAAATACATTCCTATGTATATTTATAAACAATATTCAACACATAATCCCTATATAGCAATATAATTATATGCATATTCATATCAGAAATAGGTATAATATGTTGCTATGTACATTTTTAAATATATTCCATCCATAATCCCCATGTAAAAAAATAATTATATGCATATTCTTATCAGAAATGGGTTAAATAGGTTCCTATGTATATTTATAAACAATATTCCACCCATAATCCCCATGTAGAAAAATAATTATATGCATATTCTTATCAGAAATGGGTTAAATATATTCCTATGTATGTTTAACTTTAATATTCCATCCATAATCCCGATGTAGAAAAATAATTATATGCGTATTCTTATGAGAAATGGGTTAAATAGGTTACTATGTATATTTTAAAACAGTATTCCACCCATAATCCCCATGTAGAAAAATAATTATATGGATATTCTTATCAGAAATGGGTTAAATACGTTCCTATGTATATTTTTAAACAATATTCCACCCATAATCCCCATGTAGAAAAATAATTGTATGCATATTCTTATCAGAAATGGGTTAAATAGGTTACTATGTATATCTATAAATAATATTCCACCCATAACCCCATATAGAAAAATAATTATATGCATATTCTTATCAGAAAAGGGTTAAATACGTTCCTATGTATATTTATAAACAATATTCAACACATAATCGCTATATAGAAATATAATTATATGCATATTCATATCAGAAATAGGTTTAATATGTTGCTATGTACATTTTTAAACAATATTCCATCCATAATCCCCATGTAAAAAAATAATTATATTCATATTCTTATCAGAAATGGGTTAAATAGGTTCCTATGTATATTTATAAACAATATTCCACCCATAAATCCCATGTAGAAAAATAATTATATGCATATTCTTATCAGAAATGGGTTAAATATATTCCTATGTATGTTTAACTATAATATTAATCCATAATCCCCATGTAGAAAAATAAGTATATGCATATTCTTATGAGAAATGGGTTAAATAGGTTCCTATGTATATTTATATACATATTCCACCAAAAATCCCCATGTAGAAAAATAATTATATGCATATTTTTATCAGAAATGGGTTAATTAGTTTCCTATGTATATTTATAAGCAATATTCCACCCATAACCCCATATAGAAAAATAATTAAATGCATATTCTTATCAGAAATGGGTTAAATATGTTCCTATGTGTATTTATAAACAATATTCAACATATAATCCCTATATAGCAATATAATTATTTGCATATTCATATCAGAAATAGGTTTAATATGTTGCTATGTACATTTTTACATTTTTAAACAATATTCCATCCATAATTCCCATGTAAAAAAATAATTATATGCATATTCTTATCAGAAATGGGTTAAATAGGTTCCTATGTATATTTATAAACAATATTCCACCCATAAATCCCATGTAGAAAAATAATTATATGCATATTCTTATCAGAAATGGGCTAAATATATTCCTATGTATGTTTAACTACAATATTCTATCCATAATCCCCATGTAGAAAAATAATTATATGCATATTCTTATGAGAAATGGGTTAAATAGGTTACTATGTATATTTATAAACATATTCCACCAATAATCCCCATGTAGAAAAATAATTATATGCATATTTTTATCAGAAATGGGTTAATTAGTTTCCTATGTATATTTATAAGCAATATTCCACCCATACCCACATATAGAAAAATAATTATATGCATATCCTTATCAGAAATAGGTTAAATATGTTCCTATGTATATTTACAAACAATATTCAACATATAATCCCTATATAGCAATATAATTATATGCATATTCATATCAGAAATAGGTTTAATATGTTGCTATGTACATTTTTAAACAATATTCCATCCATAATCCCCATATAAAAAAATAATTATATGCATATTCTTATCAGAAATGGGTTAAATAGGTTCCTATGTATATTTATAAACAATATTCCACCCATAATCCGCATGTAGAAAAATAATTATATGCATATTCTTATCAGAAATGCTTTAATTAGGTTCCTATGTATATTTATTAACAATATTCCACCCATAACCCCATATAGAAATATAATTATATGCATATTCTTATCAGAAATGAGTTAAATAGGTTCCTATGTATATTTATAAACAATATTCCTCCCATAATCCCCATATAGACAAATAATTATATTCATATTCTTATCAGAAATTGGTTAAATAGGTTCCTATGTATATTTATAAACATATTCCACCAATAATCCCCATGTAGAAACATAATTATATGCATATTCTTACCAGAACTGGGATGAATAGGTTCCTATGTATATTTATAAACAATATTCCACCCATAATGCCCATGTAGACAAATAATTATATGCATATTCTTATCAGAAAGGGGTTAAATAGGTTCCTATGTATATGTATAAACAATATTCCACCCATAATCCCCATGTAGAAAAATAATTAAATGCATATTCTTATCAGAAATGGGTTAAATATGTTCCTATGTGTATTTATAAACAATATTCAACATATAATCCCTATATAGCAATATAATTATATGCATATTCATATCAGAAATAGGTTTAATATGTTGATTTATAGACAATATTCCACCCATAATCCCCATGTAGAAAAATAATTATATGCATATTCTTATCAGAAATGGGTTAAATAGGTTACTATGTATATTTATAAACAATATTCCACCCATAATCCCCATATAGACAAATAATTATATTCATATTCTTATCAGAAATGGGTTAAATTGGTTCCTATGTATATTTATAAACAATATTCCACCATAATCCCCATATAGAAAAATAATTATATGCATATTCCTATCAGAAATTGGTTAAATAGGTTCCTATGTATATTTTTAAACAAATTCTACCAATAATCCCCATATAGAAAAATAATTATATACATTTTTGTATCAGAAATGGCTTAATTAGTTTCCTATGTATATTTATAAGCAATATTCCACCCATAACCCCATATAGAAAAATAATTATATGCATATTCTTATCAGAAGTGGGTTAAATACATTCCTATGTATATTTATAAACAATATTCAACACATAATCCCTATATAGCAATATAATTATATGCATATTCATATCAGAAATAGGTATAATATGTTGCTATGTACATTTTTAAATATATTCCATCCATAATCCCGATGTAAAAAAATAATTATATGCATATTCTTATCAGAAATGGGTTAAATAGGTTCCTATGTATATTTATAAACAATATTCCACCCATAATCCCCATGTAGAAAAATAATTATATGCATATTCTTATCAGAAATGGGTTAAATATATTCCTATGTATGTTTAACTTCAATATTCCATCCATAATCCCAATGTAGAAAAATAATTATATGCGTATTCTTATGAGAAATGGGTTAAATAGGTTACTATGTATATTTTAAAACAGTATTCCACCCATAATCCCCATGTAGAAAAATAATTGTATGCATATTCTTATCAGAAATGGGTTAAATAGGTTACTATGTATATCTATAAATAATATTCCACCCATAACCCCATATAGAAAAATAATTATATGCATATTCTTATCAGAAAAGGGTTAAATACGTTCCTATGTATATTTATAAACAATATTCAACACATAATCGCTATATAGAAATATAATTATATGCATATTCATATCAGAAATAGGTTTAATATGTTGCTATGTACATTTTTAAACAATATTCCATCCATAATCCCCATGTAAAAAAATAATTATATTCATATTCTTATCAGAAATGGGTTAAATAGGTTCCTATGTATATTTATAAACAATATTCCACCCATAAATCCCATGTAGAAAAATAATTATATGCATATTCTTATCAGAAATGGGTTAAATATATTCCTATGTATGTTTAACTATAATATTAATCCATAATCCCCATGTAGAAAAATAATTATATGCATATTCTTATGAGAAATGGGTTAAATAGGTTCCTATGTATATTTATATACATATTCCACCAAAAATCCCCATGTAGAAAAATAATTATATGCATATTTTTATCAGAAATGGGTTAATTAGTTTCCTATGTATATTTATAAGCAATATTCCACCCATAACCCCATATAGAAAAATAATTAAATGCATATTCTTATCAGAAATGGGTTAAATATGTTCCTATGTGTATTTATAAACAATATTCAACATATAATCCCTATATAGCAATATAATTATTTGCATATTCATATCAGAAATAGGTTTAATATGTTGCTATGTACATTTTTACATTTTTAAACAATATTCCATCCATAATTCCCATGTAAAAAAATAATTATATGCATATTCTTATCAGAAATGGGTTAAATAGGTTCCTATGTATATTTATAAACAATATTCCACCCATAAATCCCATGTAGAAAAATAATTATATGCATATTCTTATCAGAAATGGGCTAAATATATTCCTATGTATGTTTAACTACAATATTCTATCCATAATCCCCATGTAGAAAAATAATTATATGCATATTCTTATGAGAAATGGGTTAAATAGGTTACTATGTATATTTATAAACATATTCCACCAATAATCCCCATGTAGAAAAATAATTATATGCATATTTTTATCAGAAATGGGTTAATTCGTTTCCTATGTATATTTATAAGCAATATTCCACCCATACCCACATATAGAAAAATAATTATATGCATATCCTTATCAGAAATAGGTTAAATATGTTCCTATGTATATTTACAAACAATATTCAACATATAATCCCTATATAGCAATATAATTATATGCATATTCATATCAGAAATAGGTTTAATATGTTGCTATGTACATTTTTAAACAATATTCCATCCATAATCCCCCATATAAAAAAATAATTATATGCATATTCTTATCAGAAATGGGTTAAATAGGTTCCTATGTATATTTATAAACAATATTCCACCCATAATCCGCATGTAGAAAAATAATTATATGCATATTCTTATCAGAAATGCTTTAATTAGGTTCCTATGTATATTTATTAACAATATTCCACCCATAACCCCATATAGAAATATAATTATATGCATATTCTTATCAGAAATGAGTTAAATAGGTTCCTATGTATATTTATAAACAATATTCCTCCCATAATCCCCATATAGACAAATAATTATATTCATATTCTTATCAGAAAGGGGTTAAATAGGTTCCTATGTATATGTATAAACAATATTCCACCCATAATCCCCATGTAGAAAAATAATTAAATGCATATTCTTATCAGAAATGGGTTAAATATGTTCCTATGTGTATTTATAAACAATATTCAACATATAATCCCTATATAGCAATATAATTATATGCATATTCATATCAGAAATAGGTTTAATATGTTGATTTATAGACAATATTCCACCCATAATCCCCATGTAGAAAAATAATTATATGCATATTCTTATCAGAAATGGGTTAAATAGGTTACTATGTATATTTATAAACAATATTCCACCCATAATCCCCATATAGACAAATAATTATATTCATATTCTTATCAGAAATGGGTTAAATTGGTTCCTATGTATATTTATAAACAATATTCCACCATAATCCCCATATAGAAAAATAATTATATGCATATTCCTATCAGAAATTGGTTAAATAGGTTCCTATGTATATTTATAAACAAATTCTACCAATAATCCCCATGTAGAAAAATAATTATATGCATATTTTTATCAGAAATGGCTTAATTAGTTTCCTATGTATATTTATAAGCAATATTCCACCCATAACCCCATATAGAAAAATAATTATATGCATATTCTTATCAGAAGTGGGTTAAATACATTCCTATGTATATTTATAAACAATATTCAACACATAATCCCTATATAGCAATATAATTATATGCATATTCATATCAGAAATAGGTATAATATGTTGCTATGTACATTTTTAAATATATTCCATCCATAATCCCCATGTAAAAAAATAATTATATGCATATTCTTATCAGAAATGGGTTAAATAGGTTCCTATGTATATTTATAAACAATATTCCACCCATAATCCCCATGTAGAAAAATAATTATATGCATATTCTTATCAGAAATGGGTTAAATATATTCCTATGTATGTTTAACTTCAATATTCCATCCATAATCCCGATGTAGAAAAATAATTATATGCGTATTCTTATGAGAAATGGGTTAAATAGGTTACTATGTATATTTTAAAACAGTATTCCACCCATAATCCCCATGTAGAAAAATAATTATATGCATATTTTTATCAGAAATGGGTTAATTCGTTTCCTATGTATATTTATAAGCAATATTCCACCCATACCCACATATAGAAAAATAATTATATGCATATCCTTATCAGAAATAGGTTAAATATGTTCCTATGTATATTTACAAACAATATTCAACATATAATCCCTATATAGCAATATAATTATATGCATATTCATATCAGAAATAGGTTTAATATGTTGCTATGTACATTTTTAAACAATATTCCATCCATAATCCCCCATATAAAAAAATAATTATATGCATATTCTTATCAGAAATGGGTTAAATAGGTTCCTATGTATATTTATAAACAATATTCCACCCATAATCCGCATGTAGAAAAATAATTATATGCATATTCTTATCAGAAATGCTTTAATTAGGTTCCTATGTATATTTATTAACAATATTCCACCCATAACCCCATATAGAAATATAATTATATGCATATTCTTATCAGAAATGAGTTAAATAGGTTCCTATGTATATTTATAAACAATATTCCTCCCATAATCCCCATATAGACAAATAATTATATTCATATTCTTATCAGAAAGGGGTTAAATAGGTTCCTATGTATATGTATAAACAATATTCCACCCATAATCCCCATGTAGAAAAATAATTAAATGCATATTCTTATCAGAAATGGGTTAAATATGTTCCTATGTGTATTTATAAACAATATTCAACATATAATCCCTATATAGCAATATAATTATATGCATATTCATATCAGAAATAGGTTTAATATGTTGATTTATAGACAATATTCCACCCATAATCCCCATGTAGAAAAATAATTATATGCATATTCTTATCAGAAATGGGTTAAATAGGTTACTATGTATATTTATAAACAATATTCCACCCATAATCCCCATATAGACAAATAATTATATTCATATTCTTATCAGAAATGGGTTAAATTGGTTCCTATGTATATTTATAAACAATATTCCACCATAATCCCCATATAGAAAAATAATTATATGCATATTCCTATCAGAAATTGGTTAAATAGGTTCCTATGTATATTTATAAACAAATTCTACCAATAATCCCCATGTAGAAAAATAATTATATGCATATTTTTATCAGAAATGGCTTAATTAGTTTCCTATGTATATTTATAAGCAATATTCCACCCATAACCCCATATAGAAAAATAATTATATGCATATTCTTATCAGAAGTGGGTTAAATACATTCCTATGTATATTTATAAACAATATTCAACACATAATCCCTATATAGCAATATAATTATATGCATATTCATATCAGAAATAGGTATAATATGTTGCTATGTACATTTTTAAATATATTCCATCCATAATCCCCATGTAAAAAAATAATTATATGCATATTCTTATCAGAAATGGGTTAAATAGGTTCCTATGTATATTTATAAACAATATTCCACCCATAATCCCCATGTAGAAAAATAATTATATGCATATTCTTATCAGAAATGGGTTAAATATATTCCTATGTATGTTTAACTTCAATATTCCATCCATAATCCCGATGTAGAAAAATAATTATATGCGTATTCTTATGAGAAATGGGTTAAATAGGTTACTATGTATATTTTAAAACAGTATTCCACCCATAATCCCCATGTAGAAAAATAATTATATGGATATTCTTATCAGAAATGGGTTAAATACGTTCCTATGTATATTTTTAAACAATATTCCACCCATAATCCCCATGTAGAAAAATAATTGTATGCATATTCTTATCAGAAATGGGTTAAATAGGTTACTATGTATATCTATAAATAATATTCCACCCATAACCCCATATAGAAAAATAATTATATGCATATTCTTATCAGAAAAGGGTTAAATACGTTCCTATGTATATTTATAAACAATATTCAACACATAATCGCTATATAGAAATATAATTATATGCATATTCATATCAGAAATAGGTTTAATATGTTGCTATGTACATTTTAAACAATATTCCATCCATAATCCCCATGTAAAAAAATAATTATATTCATATTCTTATCAGAAATGGGTTAAATAGGTTCCTATGTATATTTATAAACAATATTCCACCCATAAATCCCATGTAGAAAAATAATTATATGCATATTCTTATCAGAAATGGGTTAAATATATTCCTATGTATGTTTAACTATAATATTAATCCATAATCCCCATGTAGAAAAATAATTATATGCATATTCTTATGAGAAATGGGTTAAATAGGTTCCTATGTATATTTATATACATATTCCACCAAAAATCCCCATGTAGAAAAATAATTATATGCATATTTTTATCAGAAATGGGTTAATTAGTTTCCTATGTATATTTATAAGCAATATTCCACCCATAACCCCATATAGAAAAATAATTAAATGCATATTCTTATCAGAAATGGGTTAAATATGTTCCTATGTGTATTTATAAACAATATTCAACATATAATCCCTATATAGCAATATAATTATTTGCATATTGATATCAGAAATAGGTTTAATATGTTGCTATGTACATTTTTACATTTTTAAACAATATTCCATCCATAATTCCCATGTAAAAAAATAATTATATGCATATTCTTATCAGAAATGGGTTAAATAGGTTCCTATGTATATTTATAAACAATATTCCACCCATAAATCCCATGTAGAAAAATAATTATATGCATATTCTTATCAGAAATGGGCTAAATATATTCCTATGTATGTTTAACTACAATATTCTATCCATAATCCCCATGTAGAAAAATAATTATATGCATATTCTTATGAGAAATGGGTTAAATAGGTTACTATGTATATTTATAAACATATTCCACCAATAATCCCCATGTAGAAAAATAATTATATGCATATTTTTATCAGAAATGGGTTAATTCGTTTCCTATGTATATTTATAAGCAATATTCCACCCATACCCACATATAGAAAAATAATTATATGCATATCCTTATCAGAAATAGGTTAAATATGTTCCTATGTATATTTACAAACAATATTCAACATATAATCCCTATATAGCAATATAATTATATGCATATTCATATCAGAAATAGGTTTAATATGTTGCTATGTACATTTTTAAACAATATTCCATCCATAATCCCCCATATAAAAAAATAATTATATGCATATTCTTATCAGAAATGGGTTAAATAGGTTCCTATGTATATTTATAAACAATATTCCACCCATAATCCGCATGTAGAAAAATAATTATATGCATATTCTTATCAGAAATGCTTTAATTAGGTTCCTATGTATATTTATTAACAATATTCCACCCATAACCCCATATAGAAATATAATTATATGCATATTCTTATCAGAAATGAGTTAAATAGGTTCCTATGTATATTTATAAACAATATTCCTCCCATAATCCCCATATAGACAAATAATTATATTCATATTCTTATCAGAAAGTGGTTAAATAGGTTCCTATGTATATTTATAAACATATTCCACCAATAATCCCCATGTAGAAACATAATTATATGCATATTCTTACCAGAACTGGGTTGAATAGGTTCCTATGTATATTTATAAACAATATTCCACCCATAATGCCCATGTAGACAAATAATTATATGCATATTCTTATCAGAAAGGGATTAAATAGGTTCCTATGTATATGTATAAACAATATTCCACCCATAATCCGCATGTAGAAAAATAATTAAATGCATATTCTTATCAGAAATGGGTTAAATATGTTCCTATGTGTATTTATAAACAATATTCAACATATAATCCCTATATAGCAATATAATTATATGCATATTCATATCAGAAATAGGTTTAATATGTTGATTTATAGACAATATTCCACCCATAATCCCCATGTAGAAAAATAATTATATGCATATTCTTATCAGAAATGGGTTAAATAGGTTACTATGTATATTTATAAACAATATTCCACCCATAATCCCCATATAGACAAATAATTATATTCATATTCTTATCAGAAATGGGTTAAATTGGTTCCTATGTATATTTATAAACAATATTCCACCATAATCCCCATATAGAAAAATAATTATATGCATATTCCTATCAGAAATTGGTTAAATAGGTTCCTATGTATATTTATAAACAAATTCTACCAATAATCCCCATGTAGAAAAATAATTATATGCATATTTTTATCAGAAATGGCTTAATTAGTTTCCTATGTATATTTATAAGCAATATTCCACCCATAACCCCACATAGAAAAATAATTATATGCATATTCTTATCAGAAGTGGGTTAAATACATTCCTATGTATATTTATAAACAATATTCAACACATAATCCCTATATAGCAATATAATTATATGCATATTCATATCAGAAATAGGTATAATATGTTGCTATGTACATTTTTAAATATATTCCATCCATAATCCCCATGTAAAAAAATAATTATATGCATATTCTTATCAGAAATGGGTTAAATAGGTTCCTATGTATATTTATAAACAATATTCCACCCATAATCCCCATGTAGAAAAATAATTGTATGCATATTCTTATCAGAAATGGGTTAAATATATTCCTATGTATGTTTAACTTCAATATTCCATCCATAATCCCGATGTAGAAAAATAATTATATGCGTATTCTTATGAGAAATGGGTTAAATAGGTTACTATGTATATTTTAAAACAGTATTCCACCCATAATCCCCATGTAGAAAAATAATTATATGGATATTCTTATCAGAAATGGGTTAAATACGTTCCTATGTATATTTTTAAACAATATTCCACCCATAATCCCCATGTAGAAAAATAATTGTATGCATATTCTTATCACAAATGGGTTAAATAGGTTACTATGTATATCTATAAATAATATTCCACCCATAACCCCATATAGAAAAATAATTATATGCATATTCTTATCAGAAAAGGGTTAAATACGTTCCTATGTATATTTATAAACAATATTCAACACATAATCGCTATATAGAAATATAATTATATGCATATTCATATCAGAAATAGGTTTAATATGTTGCTATGTACATTTTTAAACAATATTCCATCCATAATCCCCATGTAAAAAAATAATTATATTCATATTCTTATCAGAAATGGGTTAAATAGGTTCCTATGTATATTTATAAACAATATTCCACCCATAAATCCCATGTAGAAAAATAATTATATGCATATTCTTATCAGAAATGGGTTAAATATATTCCTATGTATGTTTAACTATAATATTAATCCATAATCCCCATGTAGAAAAATAATTATATGCATATTCTTATGAGAAATGGGTTAAATAGGTTCCTATGTATATTTATATACATATTCCACCAAAAATCCCCATGTAGAAAAATAATTATATGCATATTTTTATCAGAAATGGGTTAATTAGTTTCCTATGTATATTTATAAGCAATATTCCACCCATAACCCCATATAGAAAAATAATTAAATGCATATTCTTATCAGAAATGGGTTAAGTATGTTCCTATGTGTATTTATAAACAATATTCAACATATAATCCCTATATAGCAATATAATTATTTGCATATTCATATCAGAAATAGGTTTAATATGTTGCTATGTACATTTTTACATTTTTAAACAATATTCCATCCATAATTCCCATGTAAAAAAATAATTATATGCATATTCTTATCAGAAATGGGTTAAATAGGTTCCTATGTATATTTATAAACAATATTCCACCCATAAATCCCATGTAGAAAAATAATTATATGCATATTCTTATCAGAAATGGGCTAAATATATTCCTATGTATGTTTAACTACAATATTCTATCCATAATCCCCATGTAGAAAAATAATTATATGCATATTCTTATGAGAAATGGGTTAAATAGGTTACTATGTATATGTATAAACATATTCCACCAATAATCCCCATGTAGAAAAATAATTATATGCATATTTTTATCAGAAATGGGTTAATTAGTTTCCTATGTATATTTATAAGCAATATTCCACCCATACCCACATATAGAAAAATAATTATATGCATATCCTTATCAGAAATAGGTTAAATATGTTCCTATGTATATTTACAAACAATATTCAACATATAATCCCTATATAGCAATATAATTATATGCATATTCATATCAGAAATAGGTTTAATATGTTGCTATGTACATTTTTAAACAATATTCCATCCATAATCCCCCATATAAAAAAATAATTATATGCATATTCTTATCAGAAATGGGTTAAATAGGTTCCTATGTATATTTATAAACAATATTCCACCCATAATCCGCATGTAGAAAAATAATTATATGCATATTCTTATCAGAAATGCTTTAATTAGGTTCCTATGTATATTTATTAACAATATTCCACCCATAACCCCATATAGAAATATAATTATATGCATATTCTTATCAGAAATGAGTTAAATAGGTTCCTATGTATATTTATAAACAATATTCCTCCCATAATCCCCATATAGACAAATAATTATATTCATATTCTTATCAGAAATTGGTTAAATAGGTTCCTATGTATATTTATAAACATATTCCACCAATAATCCCCATGTAGAAACATAATTATATGCATATTCTTACCAGAACTGGGTTGAATAGGTTCCTATGTATATTTATAAACAATATTCCACCCATAATGCCCATGTAGACAAATAATTATATGCATATTCTTATCAGAAAGGGGTTAAATAGGTTCCTATGTATATGTATAAACAATATTCCACCCATAATCCCCATGTAGAAAAATAATTAAATGCATATTCTTATCAGAAATGGGTTAAATATGTTCCTATGTGTATTTATAAACAATATTCAACATATAATCCCTATATAGCAATATAATTATATGCATATTCATATCAGAAATAGGTTTAATATGTTGATTTATAGACAATATTCCACCCATAATCCCCATGTAGAAAAATAATTATATGCATATTCTTATCAGAAATGGGTTAAATAGGTTACTATGTATATTTATAAACAATATTCCACCCATAATCCCCATATAGACAAATAATTATATTCATATTCTTATCAGAAATGGGTTAAATTGGTTCCTATGTATATTTATAAACAATATTCCACCATAATCCCCATATAGAAAAATAATTATATGCATATTCCTATCAGAAATTGGTTAAATAGGTTCCTATGTATATTTATAAACAAATTCTACCAATAATCCCCATGTAGAAAAATAATTATATGCATATTTTTATCAGAAATGGCTTAATTAGTTTCCTATGTATATTTATAAGCAATATTCCACCCATAACCCCATATAGAAAAATAATTATATGCATATTCTTATCAGAAGTGGGTTAAATACATTCCTATGTATATTTATAAACAATATTCAACACATAATCCCTATATAGCAATATAATTATATGCATATTCATATCAGAAATAGGTATAATATGTTGCTATGTACATTTTTAAATATATTCCATCCATAATCCCCATGTAAAAAAATAATTATATGCATATTCTTATCAGAAATGGGTTAAATAGGTTCCTATGTATATTTATAAACAATATTCCACCCATAATCCCCATGTAGAAAAATAATTATATGCATATTCTTATCAGAAATGGGTTAAATATATTCCTATGTATGTTTAACTTCAATATTCCATCCATAATCCCGATGTAGAAAAATAATTATATGCGTATTCTTATGAGAAATGGGTTAAATAGGTTACTATGTATATTTTAAAACAGTATTCCACCCATAATCCCCATGTAGAAAAATAATTATATGGATATTCTTATCAGAAATGGGTTAAATACGTTCCTATGTATATTTTTAAACAATATTCCACCCATAATCCCCATGTAGAAAAATAATTGTATGCATATTCTTATCAGAAATGGGTTAAATAGGTTACTATGTATATCTATAAATAATATTCCACCCATAACCCCATATAGAAAAATAATTATATGCATATTCTTACCAGAACTGGGTTGAATAGGTTCCTATGTATATTTATAAACAATATTCCACCCATAATGCCCATGTAGACAAATAATTATATGCATATTCTTATCAGAAAGGGGTTAAATAGGTTCCTATGTATATGTATAAACAATATTCCACCCATAATCCCCATGTAGAAAAATAATTAAATGCATATTCTTATCAGAAATGGGTTAAATATGTTCCTATGTGTATTTATAAACAATATTCAACATATAATCTCTATATAGCAATATAATTATATGCATATTCATATCAGAAATAGGTTTAATATGTTGATTTATAGACAATATTCCACCCATAATCCCCATGTAGAAAAATAATTATATGCATATTCTTATCAGAAATGGGTTAAATAGGTTACTATGTATATTTATAAACAATATTCCACCCATAATCCCCATATAGACAAATAATTATATTCATATTCTTATCAGAAATGGGTTAAATTGGTTCCTATGTATATTTATAAACAATATTCCACCATAATCCCCATATAGAAAAATAATTATATGCATATTCCTATCAGAAATTGGTTAAATAGGTTCCTATGTATATTTATAAACAAATTCTACCAATAATCCCCATGTAGAAAAATAATTATATGCATATTTTTATCAGAAATGGCTTAATTAGTTTCCTATGTATATTTATAAGCAATATTCCACCCATAACCCAATATAGAAAAATAATTATATGCATATTCTTATCAGAAGTGGGTTAAATACATTCCTATGTATATTTATAAACAATATTCAACACATAATCCCTATATAGCAATATAATTATATGCATATTCATATCAGAAATAGGTATAATATGTTGCTATGTACATTTTTAAATATATTCCATCCATAATCCCCATGTAACAAAATAATTATATGCATATTCTTATCAGAAATGGGTTAAATAGGTTCCTATGTATATTTATAAACAATATTCCACCCATAATCCCCATGTAGAAAAATAATTATATGCATATTCTTATCAGAAATGGGTTAAATATATTCCTATGTATGTTTAACTTCAATATTCCATCCATAATCCCGATGTAGAAAAATAATTATATGCGTATTCTTATGAGAAATGGGTTAAATAGGTTACTATGTATATTTTAAAACAGTATTCCACCCATAATCCCCATGTAGAAAAATAATTATATGGATATTCTTATCAGAAATGGGTTAAATACGTTCCTATGTATATTTTTAAACAATATTCCACCCATAATCCCCATGTAGAAAAATAATTGTATGCATATTCTTATCAGAAATGGGTTAAATAGGTTACTATGTATATCTATAAATAATATTCCACCCATAACCCCATATAGAAAAATAATTATATGCATATTCTTATCAGAAAAGGGTTAAATACGTTCCTATGTATATTTATAAACAATATTCAACACATAATCGCTATATAGAAATATAATTATATGCATATTCATATCAGAAATAGGTTTAATATGTTGCTATGTACATTTTTAAACAATATTCCATCCATAATCCCCCATATAAAAAAATAATTATATGCATATTCTTATCAGAAATGGGTTAAATAGGTTCCTATGTATATTTATAAACAATATTCCACCCATAATCCGCATGTAGAAAAATAATTATATGCATATTCTTATCAGAAATGCTTTAATTAGGTTCCTATGTATATTTATTAACAATATTCCACCCATAACCCCATATAGAAATATAATTATATGCATATTCTTATCAGAAATGAGTTAAATAGGTTCCTATGTATATTTATAAACAATATTCCTCCCATAATCCCCATATAGACAAATAATTATATTCATATTCTTATCAGAAATTGGTTAAATAGGTTCCTATGTATATTTATAAACATATTCCACCAATAATCCCCATGTAGAAACATAATTATATGCATATTCTTACCAGAACTGGGTTGAATAGGTTCCTATGTATATTTATAAACAATATTCCACCCATAATGCCCATGTAGACAAATAATTATATGCATATTCTTATCAGAAAGGGGTTAAATAGGTTCCTATGTATATGTATAAACAATATTCCACCCATAATCCCCATGTAGAAAAATAATTAAATGCATATTCTTATCAGAAATGGGTTAAATATGTTCCTATGTGTATTTATAAACAATATTCAACATATAATCCCTATATAGCAATATAATTATATGCATATTCATATCAGAAATAGGTTTAATATGTTGATTTATAGACAATATTCCACCCATAATCCCCATGTAGAAAAATAATTATATGCATATTCTTATCAGAAATGGGTTAAATAGGTTACTATGTATATTTATAAACAATATTCCACCCATAATCCCCATATAGACAAATAATTATATTCATATTCTTATCAGAAATGGGTTAAATTGGTTCCTATGTATATTTATAAACAATATTCCACCATAATCCCCATATAGAAAAATAATTATATGCATATTCCTATCAGAAATTGGTTAAATAGGTTCCTATGTATATTTATAAACAAATTCTACCAATAATCCCCATGTAGAAAAATAATTATATGCATATTTTTATCAGAAATGGCTTAATTAGTTTCCTATGTATATTTATAAGCAATATTCCACCCATAACCCCATATAGAAAAATAATTATATGCATATTCTTATCAGAAGTGGGTTAAATACATTCCTATGTATATTTATAAACAATATTCAACACATAATCCCTATATAGCAATATAATTATATGCATATTCATATCAGAAATAGGTATAATATGTTGCTATGTACATTTTTAAATATATTCCATCCATAATCCCCATGTAAAAAAATAATTATATGCATATTCTTATCAGAAATGGGTTAAATAGGTTCCTATGTATATTTATAAACAATATTCCACCCATAATCCCCATGTAGAAAAATAATTATATGCATATTCTTATCAGAAATGGGTTAAATATATTCCTATGTATGTTTAACTTCAATATTCCATCCATAATCCCGATGTAGAAAAATAATTATATGCGTATTCTTATGAGAAATGGGTTAAATAGGTTACTATGTATATTTTAAAACAGTATTCCACCCATAATCCCCATGTAGAAAAATAATTATATGGATATTCTTATCAGAAATGGGTTAAATACGTTCCTATGTATATTTTTAAACAATATTCCACCCATAATCCCCATGTAGAAAAATAATTGTATGCATATTCTTATCAGAAATGGGTTAAATAGGTTACTATGTATATCTATAAATAATATTCCACCCATAACCCCATATAGAAAAATAATTATATGCATATTCTTATCAGAAAAGGGTTAAATACGTTCCTATGTATATTTATAAACAATATTCAACACATAATCGCTATATAGAAATATAATTATATGCATATTCATATCAGAAATAGGTTTAATATGTTGCTATGTACATTTTTAAACAATATTCCATCCATAATCCCCATGTAAAAAAATAATGATATTCATATTCTTATCAGAAATGGGTTAAATAGGTTCCTATGTATATTTATAAACAATATTCCACCCATAAATCCCATGTAGAAAAATAATTATATGCATATTCTTATCAGAAATGGGTTAAATATATTCCTATGTATGTTTAACTATAATATTAATCCATAATCCCCATGTAGAAAAATAATTATATGCATATTCTTATGAGAAATGGGTTAAATAGGTTCCTATGTATATTTATATACATATTCCACCAAAAATCCCCATGTAGAAAAATAATTATATGCATATTTTTATCAGAAATGGGTTAATTAGTTTCCAATGTATATTTATAAGCAATATTCCACCCATAACCCCATATAGAAAAATAATTAAATGCATATTCTTATCAGAAATGGGTTAAATATGTTCCTATGTGTATTTATAAACAATATTCAACATATAATCCCTATATAGCAATATAATTATTTGCATATTCATATCAGAAATAGGTTTAATATGTTGCTATGTACATTTTTACATTTTTAAACAATATTCCGTCCATAATTCCCATGTAAAAAAATAATTATATGCATATTCTTATCAGAAATGGGTTAAATAGGTTCCTATGTATATTTATAAACAATATTCCACCCATAAATCCCATGTAGAAAAATAATTATATGCATATTCTTATCATAAATGGGCTAAATATATTCCTATGTATGTTTAACTACAATATTCTATCCATAATCCCCATGTAGAAAAATAATTATATGCATATTCTTATGAGAAATGGGTTAAATAGGTTACTATGTATATTTATAAACATATTCCACCAATAATCCCCATGTAGAAAAATAATTATATGCATATTTTTATCAGAAATGGGTTAATTAGTTTCCTATGTATATTTATAAGCAATATTCCACCCATACCCACATATAGAAAAATAATTATATGCGTATCCTTATCAGAAATAGGTTAAATATGTTCCTATGTATATTTACAAACAATATTCAACATATAATCCCTATATAGCAATATAATTATATGCATATTCATATCAGAAATAGGTTTAATATGTTGCTATGTACATTTTTAAACAATATTCCATCCATAATCCCCCATATAAAAAAATAATTATATGCATATTCTTATCAGAAATGGGTTAAATAGGTTCCTATGTATATTTATAAACAATATTCCACCCATAATCCGCATGTAGAAAAATAATTATATGCATATTTTTATCAGAAATGCTTTAATTAGGTTCCTATGTATATTTATTAACAATATTCCACCCATAACCCCATATAGAAATATAATTATATGCATATTCTTATCAGAAATGAGTTAAATAGGTTCCTATGTATATTTATAAACAATATTCCTCCCATAATCCCCATATAGACAAATAATTATATTCATATTCTTATCAGAAATTGGTTAAATAGGTTCCTATGTATATTTATAAACATATTCCACCAATAATCCCCATGTAGAAACATAATTATATGCATATTCTTACCAGAACTGGGTTGAATAGGTTCCTATGTATATTTATAAACAATATTCCACCCATAATGCCCATGTAGACAAATAATTATATGCATATTCTTATCAGAAAGGGGTTAAATAGGTTCCTATGTGTATTTATAAACAATATTCAACATATAATCCCTATATAGCAATATAATTATATGCATATTCATATCAGAAATAGGTTTAATATGTTGATTTATGGACAATATTCCACCCATAATCCCCATGTAGAAAAATAATTATATGCATATTCTTATCAGAAATGGGTTAAATAGGTTACTATGTATATTTATAAACAATATTCCACCCATAATCCCCATATAGACAAATAATTATATTCATATTCTTATCAGAAATGGGTTAAATTGGTTCCTATGTATATTTATAAACAATATTCCACCATAATCCCCATATAGAAAAATAATTATATGCATATTCCTATCAGAAATTGGTTAAATAGGTTCCTATGTATATTTATAAACAAATTCTACCAATAATCCCCATGTAGAAAAATAATTATATGCATATTTTTATCAGAAATGGCTTAATTAGTTTCCTATGTATATTTATAAGCAATATTCCACCCATAACCCCATATAGAAAAATAATTATATGCATATTCTTATCAGAAGTGGGTTAAATACATTCCTATGTATATTTATAAACAATATTCAACACATAATCCCTATATAGCAATATAATTATATGCATATTCATATCAGAAATAGGTATAATATGTTGCTATGTACATTTTTAAATATATTCCATCCATAATCCCCATGTAAAAACATAATTATATGCATATTCTTATCAGAAATGGGTTAAATAGGTTCCTATGTATATTTATAAACAATATTCCACCCATAATCCCCATGTAGAAAAATAATTATATGCATATTCTTATCAGAAATGGGTTAAATATATTCCTATGTATGTTTAACTTCAATATTCCATCCATAATCCCGATGTAGAAAAATAATTATATGCGTATTCTTATGAGAAATGGGTTAAATAGGTTACTATGTATATTTTAAAACAGTATTCCACCCATAATCCCCATGTAGAAAAATAATTATATGGATATTCTTATCAGAAATGGGTTAAATACGTTCCTATGTATATTTTTAAACAATATTCCACCCATAATCCCCATGTAGAAAAATAATTGTATGCATATTCTTATCAGAAATGGGTTAAATAGGTTACAATGTATATCTATAAATAATATTCCACCCATAACCCCATATAGAAAAATAATTATATGCATATTCTTATCAGAAAAGGGTTAAATACGTTCCTATGTATATTTATAAACAATATTCAACACATAATCGCTATATAGAAATATAATTATATGCATATTCATATCAGAAATAGGTTTAATATGTTGCTATGTACATTTTTAAACAATATTCCATCCATAATCCCCATGTAAAAAAATAATTATATTCATATTCTTATCAGAAATGGGTTAAATAGGTTCCTATGTATATTTATAAACAATATTCCACCCATAAATCCCATGTAGAAAAATAATTATATGCATATTCTTATCAGAAATGGGTTAAATATATTCCTATGTATGTTTAACTATAATATTAATCCATAATCCCCATGTAGAAAAATAATTATATGCATATTCCTATCAGAAATTGGTTAAATAGGTTCCTATGTATATTTATAAACAAATTCTACCAATAATCCCCATGTAGAAAAATAATTATATGCATATTTTTATCAGAAATGGCTTAATTAGTTTCCTATGTATATTTATAAGCAATATTCCACCCATAACCCCATATAGAAAAATAATTATATGCATATTCTTATCAGAAGTGGGTTAAATACATTCCTATGTATATTTATAAACAATATTCAACACATAATCCCTATATAGCAATATAATTATATGCATATTCATATCAGAAATAGGTATAATATGTTGCTATGTACATTTTTAAATATATTCCATCCATAATCCCCATGTAAAAAAATAATTATATGCATATTCTTATCAGAAATGGGTTAAATAGGTTCCTATGTATATGTATAAACAATATTCCACCCATAATCCCCATGTAGAAAAATAATTATATGCATATTCTTATCAGAAATGGGTTAAATATATTCCTATGTATGTTTAACTTCAATATTCCATCCATAATCCTGATGTAGAAAAATAATTATATGCGTATTCTTATGAGAAATGGGTTAAATAGGTTACTATGTATATTTTAAAACAGTATTCCACCCATAATCCCCATGTAGAAAAATAATTATATGGATATTCTTATCAGAAATGGGTTAAATACGTTCCTATGTATATTTTTAAACAATATTCCCCATGTAGAAAAATAATTGTATGCATATTCTTATCAGAAATGGGTTAAATAGGTTACTATGTATATCTATAAATAATATTCCACCCATAACCCCATATAGAAAAATAATTATAGCATATTCTTATCAGAAAAGGGTTAAATACGTTCCTATGTATATTTATAAACAATATTCAACACATAATCGCTATATAGAAATATAATTATATGCATATTCATATCAGAAATAGGTTTAATATGTTGCTATGTACATTTTTAAACAATATTCCATCCATAATCCCCATGTAAAAAAATAATTATATTCATATTCTTATCAGAAATGGGTTAAATAGGTTCCTATGTATATTTATAAACAATATTCCACCCATAAATCCCATGTAGAAAAATAATTATATGCATATTCTTATCAGAAATGGGTTAAATATATTCCTATGTATGTTTAACTATAATATTAATCCATAATCCCCATGTAGAAAAATAATTATATGCATATTCTTATGAGAAATGGGTTAAATAGGTTCCTATGTATATTTATATACATATTCCACCAAAAATCCCCATGTAGAAAAATAATTATATGCATATTTTTATCAGAAATGGGTTAATTAGTTTCCTATGTATATTTATAAGCAATATTCCACCCATAACCCCATATAGAAAAATAATTAAATGCATATTCTTATCAGAAATGGGTTAAATATGTTCCTATGTGTATTTATAAACAATATTCAACATATAATCCCTATATAGCAGTATAATTATTTGCATATTCATATCAGAAATAGGTTTAATATGTTGCTATGTACATTTTTACATTTTTAAACAATATTCCATCCATAATTCCCATGTAAAAAAATAATTATATGCATATTCTTATCAGAAATGGGTTAAATAGGTTCCTATGTATATTTATAAACAATATTCCACCCATAAATCCCATGTAGAAAAATAATTATATGCATATTCTTATCAGAAATGGGCTAAATATATTCCTATGTATGTTTAACTACAATATTCTATCCATAATCCCCATGTAGAAAAATAATTATATGCATATTCTTATGAGAAATGGGTTAAATAGGTTACTATGTATATGTATAAACATATTCCACCAATAATCCCCATGTAGAAAAATAATTATATGCATATTTTTATCAGAAATGGGTTAATTAGTTTCCTATGTATATTTATAAGCAATATTCCACCCATACCCACATATAGAAAAATAATTATATGCATATCCTTATCAGAAATAGGTTAAATATGTTCCTATGTATATTTACAAACAATATTCAACATATAATCCCTATATAGCAATATAATTATATGCATATTCATATCAGAAATAGGTTTAATATGTTGCTATGTACATTTTTAAACAATATTCCATCCATAATCCCCCATATAAAAAAATAATTATATGCATATTCTTATCAGAAATGGGTTAAATAGGTTCCTATGTATATTTATAAACAATATTCCACCCATAATCCGCATGTAGAAAAATAATTATATGCATATTCTTATCAGAAATGCTTTAATTAGGTTCCTATGTATATTTATTAACAATATTCCACCCATAACCCCATATAGAAATATAATTATATGCATATTCTTATCAGAAATGAGTTAAATAGGTTCCTATGTATATTTATAAACAATATTCCTCCCATAATCCCCATATAGACAAATAATTATATTCATATTCTTATCAGAAATTGGTTAAATAGGTTCCTATGTATATTTATAAACATATTCCACCAATAATCCCCATGTAGAAACATAATTATATGCATATTCTTACCAGAACTGGGTTGAATAGGTTCCTATGTATATTTATAAACAATATTCCACCCATAATGCCCATGTAGACAAATAATTATATGCATATTCTTATCAGAAAGGGGTTAAATAGGTTCCTATGTATATGTATAAACAATATTCCACCCATAATCCCCATGTAGAAAAATAATTAAATGCATATTCTTATCAGAAATGGGTTAAATATGTTCCTATGTGTATTTATAAACAATATTCAACATATAATCCCTATATAGCAATATAATTATATGCATATTCATATCAGAAATAGGTTTAATATGTTGATTTATAGACAATATTCCACCCATAATCCCCATGTAGAAAAATAATTATATGCATATTCTTATCAGAAATGGGTTAAATAGGTTACTATGTATATTTATAAACAATATTCCACCCATAATCCCCATATAGACAAATAATTATATTCATATTCTTATCAGAAATGGGTTAAATTGGTTCCTATGTATATTTATAAACAATATTCCACCATAATCCCCATATAGAAAAATAATTATATGCATATTCCTATCAGAAATTGGTTAAATAGGTTCCTATGTATATTTATAAACAAATTCTACCAATAATCCCCATGTAGAAAAATAATTATATGCATATTTTTATCAGAAATGGCTTAATTAGTTTCCTATGTATATTTATAAGCAATATTCCACCCATAACCCCATATAGAAAAATAATTATATGCATATTCTTATCAGAAGTGGGTTAAATACATTCCTATGTATATTTATAAACAATATTCAACACATAATCCCTATATAGCAATATAATTATATGCATATTCATATCAGAAATAGGTATAATATGTTGCTATGTACATTTTTAAATATATTCCATCCATAATCCCCATGTAAAAAAATAATTATATGCATATTCTTATCAGAAATGGGTTAAATAGGTTCCTATGTATATTTATAAACAATATTCCACCCATAATCCCCATGTAGAAAAATAATTATATGCATATTCTTATCAGAAATGGGTTAAATATATTCCTATGTATGTTTAACTTCAATATTCCATCCATAATCCCGATGTAGAAAAATAATTATATGCGTATTCTTATGAGAAATGGGTTAAATAGGTTACTATGTATATTTTAAAACAGTATTCCACCCATAATCCCCATGTAGAAAAATAATTATATGGATATTCTTATCAGAAATGGGTTAAATACGTTCCTATGTATATTTTTAAACAATATTCCACCCATAATCCCCATGTAGAAAAATAATTGTATGCATATTCTTATCAGAAATGGGTTAAATAGGTTACTATGTATATCTATAAATAATATTCCACCCATAACCCCATATAGAAAAATAATTATATGCATATTCTTATCAGAAAAGGGTTAAATACATTCCTATGTATATTTATAAACAATATTCAACACATAATCGCTATATAGAAATATAATTATATGCATATTCATATCAGAAATAGGTTTAATATGTTGCTATGTACATTTTTAAACAATATTCCATCCATAATCCCCATGTAAAAAAATAATTATATTCATATTCTTATCAGAAATGGGTTAAATAGGTTCCTATGTATATTTATAAACAATATTCCACCCATAAATCCCATGTAGAAAAATAATTATATGCATATTCTTATCAGAAATGGGTTAAATATATTCCTATGTATGTTTAACTATAATATTAATCCATAATCCCCATGTAGAAAAATAATTATATGCATATTCTTATGAGAAATGGGTTAAATAGGTTCCTATGTATATTTATATACATATTCCACCAAAAATCCCCATGTAGAAAAATAATTATATGCATATTTTTATCAGAAATGGGTTAATTAGTTTCCTATGTATATTTATAAGCAATATTCCACCCATAACCCCATATAGAAAAATAATTAAATGCATATTCTTATCAGAAATGGGTTAAATATGTTCCTATGTGTATTTATAAACAATATTCAACATATAATCCCTATATAGCAATATAATTATTTGCATATTCATATCAGAAATAGGTTTAATATGTTGCTATGTACATTTTTACATTTTTAAACAATATTCCATCCATAATTCCCATGTAAAAAAATAATTATATGCATATTCTTATCAGAAATGGGTTAAATAGGTTCCTATGTATATTTATAAACAATATTCCACCCATAAATCCCATGTAGAAAAATAATTATATGCATATTCTTATCAGAAATGGGCTAAATATATTCCTATGTATGTTTAACTACAATATTCTATCCATAATCCCCATGTAGAAAAATAATTATATGCATATTCTTATGAGAAATGGGTTAAATAGGTTACTATGTATATTTATAAACATATTCCACCAATAATCCCCATGTAGAAAAATAATTATATGCATATTTTTATCAGAAATGGGTTAATTCGTTTCCTATGTCTATTTATAAGCAATATTCCACCCATACCCACATATAGAAAAATAATTATATGCATATCCTTATCAGAAATAGGTTAAATATGTTCCTATGTATATTTACAAACAATATTCAACATATAATCCCTATATAGCAATATAATTATATGCATATTCATATCAGAAATAGGTTTAAATATGTTGCTATGTACATTTTTAAACAATATTCCATCCATAATCCCCCATATAAAAAAATAATTATATGCATATTCTTATCAGAAATGGGTTAAATAGGTTCCTATGTATATTTATAAACAATATTCCACCCATAATCCGCATGTAGAAAAATAATTATATGCATATTTTTATCAGAAATGCTTTAATTAGGTTCCTATGTATATTTATTAACAATATTCCACCCATAACCCCATATAGAAATATAATTATATGCATATTCTTATCAGAAATGAGTTAAATAGGTTCCTATGTATATTTATAAACAATATTCCTCCCATAATCCCCATATAGACAAATAATTATATTCATATTCTTATCAGAAAGTGGTTAAATAGGTTCCTATGTATATTTATAAACATATTCCACCAATAATCCCCATGTAGAAACATAATTATATGCATATTCTTACCAGAACTGGGTTGAATAGGTTCCTATGTATATTTATAAACAATATTCCACCCATAATGCCCATGTAGACAAATAATTATATGCATATTCTTATCAGAAAGGGGTTAAATAGGTTCCTATGTATATGTATAAATAATATTCCACCCATAATCCCCATGTAGAAAAATAATTAAATGCATATTCTTATCAGAAATGGGTTAAATATGTTCCTATGTGTATTTATAAACAATATTCAACATATAATCCCTATATAGCAATATAATTATATGCATATTCATATCAGAAATAGGTTTAATATTTTGATTTATAGACAATATTCCACCCATAATCCCCATGTAGAAAAATAATTATATGCATATTCTTATCAGAAATGGGTTAAATAGGTTACTATGTATATTTATAAACAATATTCCACCCATAATCCCCATATAGACAAATAATTATATTCATATTCTTATCAGAAATGGGTTAAATTGGTTCCTATGTATATTTATAAACAATATTCCACCATAATCCCCATATAGAAAAATAATTATATGCATATTCCTATCAGAAATTGGTTAAATAGGTTCCTATGTATATTTATAAACAAATTCTACCAATAATCCCCATGAAGAAAAATAATTATATGCATATTTTTATCAGAAATGGCTTAATTAGTTTCCTATGTATATTTATAAGCAATATTCCACCCATAACCCCATATAGAAAAATAATTATATGCATATTCTTATCAGAAGTGGGTTAAATACATTCCTATGTATATTTATAAACAATATTCAACACATAATCCCTATATAGCAATATAATTATATGCATATTCATATCAGAAATAGGTATAATATGTTGCTATGTACATTTTTAAATATATTCCATCCATAATCCCCATGTAAAAAAATAATTATATGCATATTCTTATCAGAAATGGGTTAAATAGGTTCCTATGTATATTTATAAACAATATTCCACCCATAATCCCCATGTAGAAAAATAATTATATGCATATTCTTATCAGAAATGGGTTAAATATATTCCTATGTATGTTTAACTTTAATATTCCATCCATAATCCCGATGTAGAAAAATAATTATATGCGTATTCTTATGAGAAATGGGTTAAATAGGTTACTATGTATATTTTAAAACAGTATTCCACCCATAATCCCCATGTAGAAAAATAATTATATGGATATTCTTATCAGAAATGGGTTAAATACGTTCCTATGTATATTTTTAAACAATATTCCACCCATAATCCCCATGTAGAAAAATAATTGTATGCATATTCTTATCAGAAATGGGTTAAATAGGTTACTATGTATATCTATAAATAATATTCCACCCATAACCCCATATAGAAAAATAATTATATGCATATTCTTATCAGAAAAGGGTTAAATACGTTCCTATGTATATTTATAAACAATATTCAACACATAATCGCTATATAGAAATATAATTATATGCATATTCATATCAGAAATAGGTTTAATATGTTGCTATGTACATTTTTAAACAATATTCCATCCATAATCCCCATGTAAAAAAATAATTATATTCATATTCTTATCAGAAATGGGTTAAATAGGTTCCTATGTATATTTATAAACAATATTCCACCCATAAATCCCATGTAGAAAAATAATTATATGCATATTCTTATCAGAAATGGGTTAAATATATTCCTATGTATGTTTAACTATAATATTAATCCATAATCCCCATGTAGAAAAATAAGTATATGCATATTCTTATGAGAAATGGGTTAAATAGGTTCCTATGTATATTTATATACATATTCCACCAAAAATCCCCATGTAGAAAAATAATTATATGCATATTTTTATCAGAAATGGGTTAATTAGTTTCCTATGTATATTTATAAGCAATATTCCACCCATAACCCCATATAGAAAAATAATTAAATGCATATTCTTATCAGAAATGGGTTAAATATGTTCCTATGTGTATTTATAAACAATATTCAACATATAATCCCTATATAGCAATATAATTATTTGCATATTCATATCAGAAATAGGTTTAATATGTTGCTATGTACATTTTTACATTTTTAAACAATATTCCATCCATAATTCCCATGTAAAAAAATAATTATATGCATATTCTTATCAGAAATGGGTTAAATAGGTTCCTATGTATATTTATAAACAATATTCCACCCATAAATCCCATGTAGAAAAATAATTATATGCATATTCTTATCAGAAATGGGCTAAATATATTCCTATGTATGTTTAACTACAATATTCTATCCATAATCCCCATGTAGAAAAATAATTATATGCATATTCTTATGAGAAATGGGTTAAATAGGTTACTATGTATATTTATAAACATATTCCACCAATAATCCCCATGTAGAAAAATAATTATATGCATATTTTTATCAGAAATGGGTTAATTAGTTTCCTATGTATATTTATAAGCAATATTCCACCCATACCCACATATAGAAAAATAATTATATGCATATCCTTATCAGAAATAGGTTAAATATGTTCCTATGTATATTTACAAACAATATTCAACATATAATCCCTATATAGCAATATAATTATATGCATATTCATATCAGAAATAGGTTTAATATGTTGCTATGTACATTTTTAAACAATATTCCATCCATAATCCCCATATAAAAAAATAATTATATGCATATTCTTATCAGAAATGGGTTAAATAGGTTCCTATGTATATTTATAAACAATATTCCACCCATAATCCGCATGTAGAAAAATAATTATATGCATATTCTTATCAGAAATGCTTTAATTAGGTTCCTATGTATATTTATTAACAATATTCCACCCATAACCCCATATAGAAATATAATTATATGCATATTCTTATCAGAAATGAGTTAAATAGGTTCCTATGTATATTTATAAACAATATTCCTCCCATAATCCCCATATAGACAAATAATTATATTCATATTCTTATCAGAAATTGGTTAAATAGGTTCCTATGTATATTTATAAACATATTCCACCAATAATCCCCATGTAGAAACATAATTATATGCATATTCTTACCAGAACTGGGATGAATAGGTTCCTATGTATATTTATAAACAATATTCCACCCATAATGCCCATGTAGACAAATAATTATATGCATATTCTTATCAGAAAGGGGTTAAATAGGTTCCTATGTATATGTATAAACAATATTCCACCCATAATCCCCATGTAGAAAAATAATTAAATGCATATTCTTATCAGAAATGGGTTAAATATGTTCCTATGTGTATTTATAAACAATATTCAACATATAATCCCTATATAGCAATATAATTATATGCATATTCATATCAGAAATAGGTTTAATATGTTGATTTATAGACAATATTCCACCCATAATCCCCATGTAGAAAAATAATTATATGCATATTCTTATCAGAAATGGGTTAAATAGGTTACTATGTATATTTATAAACAATATTCCACCCATAATCCCCATATAGACAAATAATTATATTCATATTCTTATCAGAAATGGGTTAAATTGGTTCCTATGTATATTTATAAACAATATTCCACCATAATCCCCATATAGAAAAATAATTATATGCATATTCCTATCAGAAATTGGTTAAATAGGTTCCTATGTATATTTTTAAACAAATTCTACCAATAATCCCCATATAGAAAAATAATTATATACATTTTTGTATCAGAAATGGCTTAATTAGTTTCCTATGTATATTTATAAGCAATATTCCACCCATAACCCCATATAGAAAAATAATTATATGCATATTCTTATCAGAAGTGGGTTAAATACATTCCTATGTATATTTATAAACAATATTCAACACATAATCCCTATATAGCAATATAATTATATGCATATTCATATCAGAAATAGGTATAATATGTTGCTATGTACATTTTTAAATATATTCCATCCATAATCCCGATGTAAAAAAATAATTATATGCATATTCTTATCAGAAATGGGTTAAATAGGTTCCTATGTATATTTATAAACAATATTCCACCCATAATCCCCATGTAGAAAAATAATTATATGCATATTCTTATCAGAAATGGGTTAAATATATTCCTATGTATGTTTAACTTCAATATTCCATCCATAATCCCAATGTAGAAAAATAATTATATGCGTATTCTTATGAGAAATGGGTTAAATAGGTTACTATGTATATTTTAAAACAGTATTCCACCCATAATCCCCATGTAGAAAAATAATTGTATGCATATTCTTATCAGAAATGGGTTAAATAGGTTACTATGTATATCTATAAATAATATTCCACCCATAACCCCATATAGAAAAATAATTATATGCATATTCTTATCAGAAAAGGGTTAAATACGTTCCTATGTATATTTATAAACAATATTCAACACATAATCGCTATATAGAAATATAATTATATGCATATTCATATCAGAAATAGGTTTAATATGTTGCTATGTACATTTTTAAACAATATTCCATCCATAATCCCCATGTAAAAAAATAATTATATTCATATTCTTATCAGAAATGGGTTAAATAGGTTCCTATGTATATTTATAAACAATATTCCACCCATAAATCCCATGTAGAAAAATAATTATATGCATATTCTTATCAGAAATGGGTTAAATATATTCCTATGTATGTTTAACTATAATATTAATCCATAATCCCCATGTAGAAAAATAATTATATGCATATTCTTATGAGAAATGGGTTAAATAGGTTCCTATGTATATTTATATACATATTCCACCAAAAATCCCCATGTAGAAAAATAATTATATGCATATTTTTATCAGAAATGGGTTAATTAGTTTCCTATGTATATTTATAAGCAATATTCCACCCATAACCCCATATAGAAAAATAATTAAATGCATATTCTTATCAGAAATGGGTTAAATATGTTCCTATGTGTATTTATAAACAATATTCAACATATAATCCCTATATAGCAATATAATTATTTGCATATTCATATCAGAAATAGGTTTAATATGTTGCTATGTACATTTTTACATTTTTAAACAATATTCCATCCATAATTCCCATGTAAAAAAATAATTATATGCATATTCTTATCAGAAATGGGTTAAATAGGTTCCTATGTATATTTATAAACAATATTCCACCCATAAATCCCATGTAGAAAAATAATTATATGCATATTCTTATCAGAAATGGGCTAAATATATTCCTATGTATGTTTAACTACAATATTCTATCCATAATCCCCATGTAGAAAAATAATTATATGCATATTCTTATGAGAAATGGGTTAAATAGGTTACTATGTATATTTATAAACATATTCCACCAATAATCCCCATGTAGAAAAATAATTATATGCATATTTTTATCAGAAATGGGTTAATTCGTTTCCTATGTATATTTATAAGCAATATTCCACCCATACCCACATATAGAAAAATAATTATATGCATATCCTTATCAGAAATAGGTTAAATATGTTCCTATGTATATTTACAAACAATATTCAACATATAATCCCTATATAGCAATATAATTATATGCATATTCATATCAGAAATAGGTTTAATATGTTGCTATGTACATTTTTAAACAATATTCCATCCATAATCCCCCATATAAAAAAATAATTATATGCATATTCTTATCAGAAATGGGTTAAATAGGTTCCTATGTATATTTATAAACAATATTCCACCCATAATCCGCATGTAGAAAAATAATTATATGCATATTCTTATCAGAAATGCTTTAATTAGGTTCCTATGTATATTTATTAACAATATTCCACCCATAACCCCATATAGAAATATAATTATATGCATATTCTTATCAGAAATGAGTTAAATAGGTTCCTATGTATATTTATAAACAATATTCCTCCCATAATCCCCATATAGACAAATAATTATATTCATATTCTTATCAGAAAGGGGTTAAATAGGTTCCTATGTATATGTATAAACAATATTCCACCCATAATCCCCATGTAGAAAAATAATTAAATGCATATTCTTATCAGAAATGGGTTAAATATGTTCCTATGTGTATTTATAAACAATATTCAACATATAATCCCTATATAGCAATATAATTATATGCATATTCATATCAGAAATAGGTTTAATATGTTGATTTATAGACAATATTCCACCCATAATCCCCATGTAGAAAAATAATTATATGCATATTCTTATCAGAAATGGGTTAAATAGGTTACTATGTATATTTATAAACAATATTCCACCCATAATCCCCATATAGACAAATAATTATATTCATATTCTTATCAGAAATGGGTTAAATTGGTTCCTATGTATATTTATAAACAATATTCCACCATAATCCCCATATAGAAAAATAATTATATGCATATTCCTATCAGAAATTGGTTAAATAGGTTCCTATGTATATTTATAAACAAATTCTACCAATAATCCCCATGTAGAAAAATAATTATATGCATATTTTTATCAGAAATGGCTTAATTAGTTTCCTATGTATATTTATAAGCAATATTCCACCCATAACCCCATATAGAAAAATAATTATATGCATATTCTTATCAGAAGTGGGTTAAATACATTCCTATGTATATTTATAAACAATATTCAACACATAATCCCTATATAGCAATATAATTATATGCATATTCATATCAGAAATAGGTATAATATGTTGCTATGTACATTTTTAAATATATTCCATCCATAATCCCCATGTAAAAAAATAATTATATGCATATTCTTATCAGAAATGGGTTAAATAGGTTCCTATGTATATTTATAAACAATATTCCACCCATAATCCCCATGTAGAAAAATAATTATATGCATATTCTTATCAGAAATGGGTTAAATATATTCCTATGTATGTTTAACTTCAATATTCCATCCATAATCCCGATGTAGAAAAATAATTATATGCGTATTCTTATGAGAAATGGGTTAAATAGGTTACTATGTATATTTTAAAACAGTATTCCACCCATAATCCCCATGTAGAAAAATAATTATATGGATATTCTTATCAGAAATGGGTTAAATACGTTCCTATGTATATTTTTAAACAATATTCCACCCATAATCCCCATGTAGAAAAATAATTGTATGCATATTCTTATCAGAAATGGGTTAAATAGGTTACTATGTATATCTATAAATAATATTCCACCCATAACCCCATATAGAAAAATAATTATATGCATATTCTTATCAGAAAAGGGTTAAATACGTTCCTATGTATATTTATAAACAATATTCAACACATAATCGCTATATAGAAATATAATTATATGCATATTCATATCAGAAATAGGTTTAATATGTTGCTATGTACATTTTAAACAATATTCCATCCATAATCCCCATGTAAAAAAATAATTATATTCATATTCTTATCAGAAATGGGTTAAATAGGTTCCTATGTATATTTATAAACAATATTCCACCCATAAATCCCATGTAGAAAAATAATTATATGCATATTCTTATCAGAAATGGGTTAAATATATTCCTATGTATGTTTAACTATAATATTAATCCATAATCCCCATGTAGAAAAATAATTATATGCATATTCTTATGAGAAATGGGTTAAATAGGTTCCTATGTATATTTATATACATATTCCACCAAAAATCCCCATGTAGAAAAATAATTATATGCATATTTTTATCAGAAATGGGTTAATTAGTTTCCTATGTATATTTATAAGCAATATTCCACCCATAACCCCATATAGAAAAATAATTAAATGCATATTCTTATCAGAAATGGGTTAAATATGTTCCTATGTGTATTTATAAACAATATTCAACATATAATCCCTATATAGCAATATAATTATTTGCATATTGATATCAGAAATAGGTTTAATATGTTGCTATGTACATTTTTACATTTTTAAACAATATTCCATCCATAATTCCCATGTAAAAAAATAATTATATGCATATTCTTATCAGAAATGGGTTAAATAGGTTCCTATGTATATTTATAAACAATATTCCACCCATAAATCCCATGTAGAAAAATAATTATATGCATATTCTTATCAGAAATGGGCTAAATATATTCCTATGTATGTTTAACTACAATATTCTATCCATAATCCCCATGTAGAAAAATAATTATATGCATATTCTTATGAGAAATGGGTTAAATAGGTTACTATGTATATTTATAAACATATTCCACCAATAATCCCCATGTAGAAAAATAATTATATGCATATTTTTATCAGAAATGGGTTAATTCGTTTCCTATGTATATTTATAAGCAATATTCCACCCATACCCACATATAGAAAAATAATTATATGCATATCCTTATCAGAAATAGGTTAAATATGTTCCTATGTATATTTACAAACAATATTCAACATATAATCCCTATATAGCAATATAATTATATGCATATTCATATCAGAAATAGGTTTAATATGTTGCTATGTACATTTTTAAACAATATTCCATCCATAATCCCCCATATAAAAAAATAATTATATGCATATTCTTATCAGAAATGGGTTAAATAGGTTCCTATGTATATTTATAAACAATATTCCACCCATAATCCGCATGTAGAAAAATAATTATATGCATATTCTTATCAGAAATGCTTTAATTAGGTTCCTATGTATATTTATTAACAATATTCCACCCATAACCCCATATAGAAATATAATTATATCCATATTCTTATCAGAAATGAGTTAAATAGGTTCCTATGTATATTTATAAACAATATTCCTCCCATAATCCCCATATAGACAAATAATTATATTCATATTCTTATCAGAAAGTGGTTAAATAGGTTCCTATGTATATTTATAAACATATTCCACCAATAATCCCCATGTAGAAACATAATTATATGCATATTCTTACCAGAACTGGGTTGAATAGGTTCCTATGTATATTTATAAACAATATTCCACCCATAATGCCCATGTAGACAAATAATTATATGCATATTCTTATCAGAAAGGGGTTAAATAGGTTCCTATGTATATGTATAAACAATATTCCACCCATAATCCGCATGTAGAAAAATAATTAAATGCATATTCTTATCAGAAATGGGTTAAATATGTTCCTATGTGTATTTATAAACAATATTCAACATATAATCCCTATATAGCAATATAATTATATGCATATTCATATCAGAAATAGGTTTAATATGTTGATTTATAGACAATATTCCACCCATAATCCCCATGTAGAAAAATAATTATATGCATATTCTTATCAGAAATGGGTTAAATAGGTTACTATGTATATTTATAAACAATATTCCACCCATAATCCCCATATAGACAAATAATTATATTCATATTCTTATCAGAAATGGGTTAAATTGGTTCCTATGTATATTTATAAACAATATTCCACCATAATCCCCATATAGAAAAATAATTATATGCATATTCCTATCAGAAATTGGTTAAATAGGTTCCTATGTATATTTATAAACAAATTCTACCAATAATCCCCATGTAGAAAAATAATTATATGCATATTTTTATCAGAAATGGCTTAATTAGTTTCCTATGTATATTTATAAGCAATATTCCACCCATAACCCCACATAGAAAAATAATTATATGCATATTCTTATCAGAAGTGGGTTAAATACATTCCTATGTATATTTATAAACAATATTCAACACATAATCCCTATATAGCAATATAATTATATGCATATTCATATCAGAAATAGGTATAATATGTTGCTATGTACATTTTTAAATATATTCCATCCATAATCCCCATGTAAAAAAATAATTATATGCATATTCTTATCAGAAATGGGTTAAATAGGTTCCTATGTATATTTATAAACAATATTCCACCCATAATCCCCATGTAGAAAAATAATTGTATGCATATTCTTATCAGAAATGGGTTAAATATATTCCTATGTATGTTTAACTTCAATATTCCATCCATAATCCCGATGTAGAAAAATAATTATATGCGTATTCTTATGAGAAATGGGTTAAATAGGTTACTATGTATATTTTAAAACAGTATTCCACCCATAATCCCCATGTAGAAAAATAATTATATGGATATTCTTATCAGAAATGGGTTAAATACGTTCCTATGTATATTTTTAAACAATATTCCACCCATAATCCCCATGTAGAAAAATAATTGTATGCATATTCTTATCACAAATGGGTTAAATAGGTTACTATGTATATCTATAAATAATATTCCACCCATAACCCCATATAGAAAAATAATTATATGCATATTCTTATCAGAAAAGGGTTAAATACGTTCCTATGTATATTTATAAACAATATTCAACACATAATCGCTATATAGAAATATAATTATATGCATATTCATATCAGAAATAGGTTTAATATGTTGCTATGTACATTTTTAAACAATATTCCATCCATAATCCCCATGTAAAAAAATAATTATATTCATATTATTATCAGAAATGGGTTAAATAGGTTCCTATGTATATTTATAAACAATATTCCACCCATAAATCCCATGTAGAAAAATAATTATATGCATATTCTTATCAGAAATGGGTTAAATATATTCCTATGTATGTTTAACTATAATATTAATCCATAATCCCCATGTAGAAAAATAATTATATGCATATTCTTATGAGAAATGGGTTAAATAGGTTCCTATGTATATTTATATACATATTCCACCAAAAATCCCCATGTAGAAAAATAATTATATGCATATTTTTATCAGAAATGGGTTAATTAGTTTCCTATGTATATTTATAAGCAATATTCCACCCATAACCCCATATAGAAAAATAATTAAATGCATATTCTTATCAGAAATGGGTTAAATATGTTCCTATGTGTATTTATAAACAATATTCAACATATAATCCCTATATAGCAATATAATTATTTGCATATTCATATCAGAAATAGGTTTAATATGTTGCTATGTACATTTTTACATTTTTAAACAATATTCCATCCATAATTCCCATGTAAAAAAATAATTATATGCATATTCTTATCAGAAATGGGTTAAATAGGTTCCTATGTATATTTATAAACAATATTCCACCCATAAATCCCATGTAGAAAAATAATTATATGCATATTCTTATCAGAAATGGGCTAAATATATTCCTATGTATGTTTAACTACAATATTCTATCCATAATCCCCATGTAGAAAAATAATTATATGCATATTCTTATGAGAAATGGGTTAAATAGGTTACTATGTATATTTATAAACATATTCCACCAATAATCCCCATGTAGAAAAATAATTATATGCATATTTTTATCAGAAATGGGTTAATTAGTTTCCTATGTATATTTATAAGCAATATTCCACCCATACCCACATATAGAAAAATAATTATATGCATATCCTTATCATAAATAGGTTAAATATGTTCCTATGTATATTTACAAACAATATTCAACATATAATCCCTATATAGCAATATAATTATATGCATATTCATATCAGAAATAGGTTTAATATGTTGCTATGTACATTTTTAAACAATATTCCATCCATAATCCCCCATATAAAAAAATAATTATATGCATATTCTTATCAGAAATGGGTTAAATAGGTTCCTATGTATATTTATAAACAATATTCCACCCATAATCCGCATGTAGAAAAATAATTATATGCATATTCTTATCAGAAATGCTTTAATTAGGTTCCTATGTATATTTATTAACAATATTCCACCCATAACCCCATATAGAAATATAATTATATGCATATTCTTATCAGAAATGAGTTAAATAGGTTCCTATGTATATTTATAAACAATATTCCTCCCATAATCCCCATATAGACAAATAATTATATTCATATTCTTATCAGAAAGGGGTTAAATAGGTTCCTATGTATATGTATAAACAATATTCCACCCATAATCCCCATGTAGAAAAATAATTAAATGCATATTCTTATCAGAAATGGGTTAAATATGTTCCTATGTGTATTTATAAACAATATTCAACATATAATCCCTATATAGCAATATAATTATATGCATATTCATATCAGAAATAGGTTTAATATGTTGATTTATAGACAATATTCCACCCATAAACCCCATGAAGAAAAATAATTATATGCATATTCTTATCAGAAATGGGTTAAATAGGTTACTATGTATATTTATAAACAATATTCCACCCATAATCCCCATATAGACAAATAATTATATTCATATTCTTATCAGAAATGGGTTAAATTGGTTCCTATGTATATTTATAAACAATATTCCACCATAATCCCCATATAGAAAAATAATTATATGCATATTCCTATCAGAAATTGGTTAAATAGGTTCCTATGTATATTTATAAACCAATTCTACCAATAATCCCCATGTAGAAAAATAATTATATGCATATTTTTATCAGAAATGGCTTAATTAGTTTCCTATGTATATTTATAAGCAATATTCCACCCATAACCCCATATAGTAAAATAATTATATGCATATTCTTATCAGAAGTGGGTTAAATACATTCCTATGTATATTTATAAACAATATTCAACACATAATCCCTATATAGCAATATAATTATATGCATATTCATATCAGAAATAGGTATAATATGTTGCTATGTACATTTTTAAATATATTCCATCCATAATCCCCATGTAAAAAAATAATTATATGCATATTCTTATCAGAAATGGGTTAAATAGGTTCCTATGTATATTTATAAACAATATTCCACCCATAATCCCCATGTAGAAAAATAATTATATGCATATTCTTATCAGAAATGGGTTAAATATATTCCTATGTATGTTTAACTTCAATATTCCATCCATAATCCCGATGTAGAAAAATAATTATATGCGTATTCTTATGAGAAATGGGTTAAATAGGTTACTATGTATATTTTAAAACAGTATTCCACCCATAATCCCCATGTAGAAAAATAATTATATGGATATTCTTATCAGAAATGGGTTAAATACGTTCCTATGTATATTTTTAAACAATATTCCACCCATAATCCCCATGTAGAAAAATAATTGTATGCATATTCTTATCAGAAATGGGTTAAATAGGTTACTATGTATATCTATAAATAATATTCCACCCATAACCCCATATAGAAAAATAATTATATGCATATTCTTATCAGAAAAGGGTTAAATACGTTCCTATGTATATTTATAAACAATATTCAACACATAATCGCTATATAGAAATATAATTATATGCATATTCATATCAGAAATAGGTTTAATATGTTGCTATGTACATTTTTAAACAATATTCCATCCATAATCCCCCATATAAAAAAATAATTATATGCATATTCTTATCAGAAATGGGTTAAATAGGTTCCTATGTATATTTATAAACAATATTCCACCCATAATCCGCATGTAGAAAAATAATTATATGCATATTCTTATCAGAAATGCTTTAATTAGGTTCCTATGTATATTTATTAACAATATTCCACCCATAACCCCATATAGAAATATAATTATATGCATATTCTTATCAGAAATTAGTTAAATAGGTTCCTATGTATATTTATAAACAATATTCCTCCCATAATCCCCATATAGACAAATAATTATATTCATATTCTTATCAGAAATTGGTTAAATAGGTTCCTATGTATATTTATAAACATATTCCACCAATAATCCCCATGTAGAAACATAATTATATGCATATTCTTACCAGAACTGGGTTGAATAGGTTCCTATGTATATTTATAAACAATATTCCACCCATAATGTCCATGTAGACAAATAATTATATGCATATTCTTATCAGAAAGGGGTTAAATAGGTTCCTATGTATATGTATAAACAATATTCCACCCATAATCCCCATGTAGAAAAATAATTAAATGCATATTCTTATCAGAAATGGGTTAAATATGTTCCTATGTGTATTTATAAACAATATTCAACATATAATCCCTATATAGCAATATAATTATATGCATATTCATATCAGAAATAGGTTTAATATGTTGATTTATAGACAATATTCCACCCATAATCCCCATGTAGAAAAATAATTATATGCATATTCTTATCAGAAATGGGTTAAATAGGTTACTATGTATATTTATAAACAATATTCCACCCATAATCCCCATATAGACAAATAATTATATTCATATTCTTATCAGAAATGGGTTAAATTGGTTCCTATGTATATTTATAAACAATATTCCACCATAATCCCCATATAGAAAAATAATTATATGCATATTCCTATCAGAAATTGGTTAAATAGGTTCCTATGTATATTTATAAACAAATTCTACCAATAATCCCCATGTAGAAAAATAATTATATGCATATTTTTATCAGAAATGGCTTAATTAGTTTCCTATGTATATTTATAAGCAATATTCCACCCATAACCCCATATAGAAAAATAATTATATGCATATTCTTATCAGAAGTGGGTTAAATACATTCCTATGTATATTTATAAACAATATTCAACACATAATCCCTATATAGCAATATAATTATATGCATATTCATATCAGAAATAGGTATAATATGTTGCTATGTACATTTTTAAATATATTCCATCCATAATCCCCATGTAAAAAAATAATTATATGCATATTCTTATCAGAAATGGGTTAAATAGGTTCCTATGTATATTTATAAACAATATTCCACCCATAATCCCCATGTAGAAAAATAATTATATGCATATTCTTATCAGAAATGGGTTAAATATATTCCTATGTATGTTTAACTTCAATATTCCATCCATAATCCCGATGTAGAAAAATAATTATATGCGTATTCTTATGAGAAATGGGTTAAATAGGTTACTATGTATATTTTAAAACAGTATTCCACCCATAATCCCCATGTAGAAAAATAATTATATGGATATTCTTATCAGAAATGGGTTAAATACGTTCCTATGTATATTTTTAAACAATATTCCACCCATAATCCCCATGTAGAAAAATAATTGTATGCATATTCTTATCAGAAATGGGTTAAATAGGTTACTATGTATATCTATAAATAATATTCCACCCATAACCCCATATAGAAAAATAATTATATGCATATTCTTATCAGAAAAGGGTTAAATACGTTCCTATGTATATTTATAAACAATATTCAACACATAATCGCTATATAGAAATATAATTATATGCATATTCATTTCAGAAATAGGTTTAATATGTTGCTATGTACATTTTTAAACAATATTCCATCCATAATCCCCATGTAAAAAAATAATTATATTCATATTCTTATCAGAAATGGGTTAAATAGGTTCCTATGTATATTTATAAACAATATTCCACCCATAAATCCCATGTAGAAAAATAATTATATGCATATTCTTATCAGAAATGGGTTAAATATATTCCTATGTATGTTTAACTATAATATTAATCCATAATCCCCATGTAGAAAAATAATTATATGCATATTCTTATGAGAAATGGGTTAAATAGGTTCCTATGTATATTTATATACATATTCCACCAAAAATCCCCATGTAGAAAAATAATTATATGCATATTTTTATCAGAAATGGGTTAATTAGTTTCCTATGTATATTTATAAGCAATATTCCACCCATAACCCCATATAGAAAAATAATTAAATGCATATTCTTATCAGAAATGGGTTAAATATGTTCCTATGTGTATTTATAAACAATATTCAACATATAATCCCTATATAGCAATATAATTATTTGCATATTCATATCAGAAATAGGTTTAATATGTTGCTATGTACATTTTTACATTTTTAAACAATATTCCATCCATAATTCCCATGTAAAAAAATAATTATATGCATATTCTTATCAGAAATGGGTTAAATAGGTTCCTATGTATATTTATAAACAATATTCCACCCATAAATCCCATGTAGAAAAATAATTATATGCATATTCTTAACAGAAATGGGCTAAATATATTCCTATGTATGTTTAACTACAATATTCTATCCATAATCCCCATGTAGAAAAATAATTATATGCATATTCTTATGAGAAATGGGTTAAATAGGTTACTATGTATATTTATAAACATATTCCACCAATAATCCCCATGTAGAAAAATAATTATATGCATATTTTTATCAGAAATGGGTTAATTAGTTTCCTATGTATATTTATAAGCAATATTCCACCCATACCCACATATAGAAAAATAATTATATGCGTATCCTTATCAGAAATAGGTTAAATATGTTCCTATGTATATTTACAAACAATATTCAACATATAATCCCTATATAGCAATATAATTATATGCATATTCATATCAGAAATAGGTTTAATATGTTGCTATGTACATTTTTAAACAATATTCCATCCATAATCCCCCATATAAAAAAATAATTATATGCATATTCTTATCAGAAATGGGTTAAATAGGTTCCTATGTATATTTATAAACAATATTCCACCCATAATCCGCATGTAGAAAAATAATTATATGCATATTTTTATCAGAAATGCTTTAATTAGGTTCCTATGTATATTTATTAACAATATTCCACCCATAACCCCATATAGAAATATAATTATATGCATATTCTTATCAGAAATGAGTTAAATAGGTTCCTATGTATATTTATAAACAATATTCCTCCCATAATCCCCATATAGACAAATAATTATATTCATATTCTTATCAGAAATTGGTTAAATAGGTTCCTATGTATATTTATAAACATATTCCACCAATAATCCCCATGTAGAAACATAATTATATGCATATTCTTACCAGAACTGGGTTGAATAGGTTCCTATGTATATTTATAAACAATATTCCACCCATAATGCCCATGTAGACAAATAATTATATGCATATTCTTATCAGAAAGGGGTTAAATAGGTTCCTATGTGTATTTATAAACAATATTCAACATATAATCCCTATATAGCAATATAATTATATGCATATTCATATCAGAAATAGGTTTAATATGTTGATTTATAGACAATATTCCACCCATAATCCCCATGTAGAAAAATAATTATATGCATATTCTTATCAGAAATGGGTTAAATAGGTTACTATGTATATTTATAAACAATATTCCACCCATAATCCCCATATAGACAAATAATTATATTCATATTCTTATCAGAAATGGGTTAAATTGGTTCCTATGTATATTTATAAACAATATTCCACCATAATCCCCATATAGAAAAATAATTATATGCATATTCCTATCAGAAATTGGTTAAATAGGTTCCTATGTATATTTATAAACAAATTCTACCAATAATCCCCATGTAGAAAAATAATTATATGCATATTTTTATCAGAAATGGCTTAATTAGTTTCCTATGTATATTTATAAGCAATATTCCACCCATAACCCCATATAGAAAAATAATTATATGCATATTCTTATCAGAAGTGGGTTAAATACATTCCTATGTATATTTATAAACAATATTCAACACATAATCCCTATATAGCAATATAATTATATGCATATTCATATCAGAAATAGGTATAATATGTTGCTATGTACATTTTTAAATATATTCCATCCATAATCCCCATGTAGAAAAATAATTATATGGATATTCTTATCAGAAATGGGTTAAATACGTTCCTATGTATATTTATAAACAATATTCAACACATAATCGCTATATAGAAATATAATTATATGCATATTCATATCAGAAATAGGTTTAATATGTTGCTATGTACATTTTTAAACAATATTCCATCCATAATCCCCATGTAAAAAAATAATTATATTCATATTCTTATCAGAAATGGGTTAAATAGGTTCCTATGTATATTTATAAACAATATTCCACCCATAAATCCCATGTAGAAAAATAATTATATGCATATTCTTATCAGAAATGGGTTAAATATATTCCTATGTATGTTTAACTATAATATTAATCCATAATCCCCATGTAGAAAAATAATTATATGCATATTCCTATCAGAAATTGGTTAAATAGGTTCCTATGTATATTTATAAACAAATTCTACCAATAATCCCCATGTAGAAAAATAATTATATGCATATTTTTATCAGAAATGGCTTAATTAGTTTCCTATGTATATTTATAAGCAATATTCCACCCATAACCCCATATAGAAAAATAATTATATGCATATTCTTATCAGAAGTGGGTTAAATACATTCCTATGTATATTTATAAACAATATTCAACACATAATCCCTATATAGCAATATAATTATATGCATATTCATATCAGAAATAGGTATAATATGTTGCTATGTACATTTTTAAATATATTCCATCCATAATCCCCATGTAAAAAAATAATTATATGCATATTCTTATCAGAAATGGGTTAAATAGGTTCCTATGTATATTTATAAACAATATTCCACCCATAATCCCCATGTAGAAAAATAATTATATGCATATTCTTATCAGAAATGGGTTAAATATATTCCTATGTATGTTTAACTTCAATATTCCATCCATAATCCTGATGTAGAAAAATAATTATATGCGTATTCTTATGAGAAATGGGTTAAATAGGTTACTATGTATATTTTAAAACAGTATTCCACCCATAATCCCCATGTAGAAAAATAATTATATGGATATTCTTATCAGAAATGGGTTAAATACGTTCCTATGTATATTTTTAAACAATATTTCCCATGTAGAAAAATAATTGTATGCATATTCTTATCAGAAATGGGTTAAATAGGTTACTATGTATATCTATAAATAATATTCCACCCATAACCCCATATAGAAAAATAATTATATGCATATTCTTATCAGAAAAGGGTTAAATACGTTCCTATGTATATTTATAAACAATATTCAACACATAATCGCTATATAGAAATATAATTATATGCATATTCATATCAGAAATAGGTTTAATATGTTGCTATGTACATTTTTAAACAATATTCCATCCATAATCCCCATGTAAAAAAATAATTATATTCATATTCTTATCAGAAATGGGTTAAATAGGTTCCTATGTATATTTATAAACAATATTCCACCCATAAATCCCATGTAGAAAAATAATTATATGCATATTCTTATCAGAAATGGGTTAAATATATTCCTATGTATGTTTAACTATAATATTAATCCATAATCCCCATGTAGAAAAATAATTATATGCATATTCTTATGAGAAATGGGTTAAATAGGTTCCTATGTATATTTATATACATATTCCACCAAAAATCCCCATGTAGAAAAATAATTATATGCATATTTTTATCAGAAATGGGTTAATTAGTTTCCTATGTATATTTATAAGCAATATTCCACCCATAACCCCATATAGAAAAATAATTAAATGCATATTCTTATCAGAAATGGGTTAAATATGTTCCTATGTGTATTTATAAACAATATTCAACATATAATCCCTATATAGCAATATAATTATTTGCATATTCATATCAGAAATAGGTTTAATATGTTGCTATGTACATTTTTACATTTTTAAACAATATTCCATCCATAATTCCCATGTAAAAAAATAATTATATGCATATTCTTATCAGAAATGGGTTAAATAGGTTCCTATGTATATTTATAAACAATATTCCACCCATAAATCCCATGTAGAAAAATAATTATATGCATATTCTTATCAGAAATGGGCTAAATATATTCCTATGTATGTTTAACTACAATATTCTATCCATAATCCCCATGTAGAAAAATAATTATATGCATATTCTTATGAGAAATGGGTTAAATAGGTTACTATGTATATTTATAAACATATTCCACCAATAATCCCCATGTAGAAAAATAATTATATGCATATTTTTATCAGAAATGGGTTAATTAGTTTCCTATGTATATTTATAAGCAATATTCCACCCATACCCACATATAGAAAAATAATTATTTGCATATCCTTATCAGAAATAGGTTAAATATGTTCCTATGTATATTTACAAACAATATTCAACATATAATCCCTATATAGCAATATAATTATATGCATATTCATATCAGAAATAGGTTTAATATGTTGCTATGTACATTTTTAAACAATATTCCATCCATAATCCCCCATATAAAAAAATAATTATATGCATATTCTTATCAGAAATGGGTTAAATAGGTTCCTATGTATATTTATAAACAATATTCCACCCATAATCCGCATGTAGAAAAATAATTATATGCATATTTTTATCAGAAATGCTTTAATTAGGTTCCTATGTATATTTATTAACAATATTCCACCCATAACCCCATATAGAAATATAATTATATGCATATTCTTATCAGAAATGAGTTAAATAGGTTCCTATGTATATTTATAAACAATATTCCTCCCATAATCCCCATATAGACAAATAATTATATTCATATTCTTATCAGAAATTGGTTAAATAGGTTCCTATGTATATTTATAAACATATTCCACCAATAATCCCCATGTAGAAACATAATTATATGCATATTCTTACCAGAACTGGGTTGAATAGGTTCCTATGTATATTTATAAACAATATTCCACCCATAATGCCCATGTAGACAAATAATTATATGCATATTCTTATCAGAAAGGGGTTAAATAGGTTCCTATGTGTATTTATAAACAATATTCAACATATAATCCCTATATAGCAATATAATTATATGCATATTCATATCAGAAATAGGTTTAATATGTTGATTTATAGACAATATTCCACCCATAATCCCCATGTAGAAAAATAATTATATGCATATTCTTATCAGAAATGGGTTAAATAGGTTACTATGTATATTTATAAACAATATTCCACCCATAATCCCCATATAGACAAATAATTATATTCATATTCTTATCAGAAATGGGTTAAATTGGTTCCTATGTATATTTATAAACAATATTCCACCATAATCCCCATATAGAAAAATAATTATATGCATATTCCTATCAGAAATTGGTTAAATAGGTTCCTATGTATATTTATAAACAAATTCTACCAATAATCCCCATGTAGAAAAATAATTATATGCATATTTTTATCAGAAATGGCTTAATTAGTTTCCTATGTATATTTATAAGCAATATTCCACCCATAACCCCATATAGAAAAATAATTATATGCATATTCTTATCAGAAGTGGGTTAAATACATTCCTATGTATATTTATAAACAATATTCAACACATAATCCCTATATAGCAATATAATTATATGCATATTCATATCAGAAATAGGTATAATATGTTGCTATGTACATTTTTAAATATATTCCATCCATAATCCCCATGTAAAAAAATAATTATATGCATATTCTTATCAGAAATGGGTTAAATAGGTTCCTATGTATATTTATAAACAATATTCCACCCATAATCCCCATGTAGAAAAATAATTATATGCATATTCTTATCAGAAATGGGTTAAATATATTCCTATGTATGTTTAACTTCAATATTCCATCCATAATCCCGATGTAGAAAAATAATTATATGCGTATTCTTATGAGAAATGGGTTAAATAGGTTACTATGTATATTTTAAAACAGTATTCCACCCATAATCCCCATGTAGAAAAATAATTATATGGATATTCTTATCAGAAATGGGTTAAATACGTTCCTATGTATATTTTTAAACAATATTCCACCCATAATCCCCATGTAGAAAAATAATTGTATGCATATTCTTATCAGAAATGGGTTAAATAGGTTACTATGTATATCTATAAATAATATTCCACCCATAACCCCATATAGAAAAATAATTATATGCATATTCTTATCAGAAAAGGGTTAAATACGTTCCTATGTATATTTATAAACAATATTCAACACATAATCGCTATATAGAAATATAATTATATGCATATTCATATCAGAAATAGGTTTAATATGTTGCTATGTACATTTTTAAACAATATTCCATCCATAATCCCCATGTAAAAAAATAATTATATTCATATTCTTATCAGAAATGGGTTAAATAGGTTCCTATGTATATTTATAAACAATATTCCACCCATAAATCCCATGTAGAAAAATAATTATATGCATATTCTTATCAGAAATGGGTTAAATATATTCCTATGTATGTTTAACTATAATATTAATCCATAATCCCCATGTAGAAAAATAATTATATGCATATTCTTATGAGAAATGGGTTAAATAGGTTCCTATGTATATTTATATACATATTCCACCAAAAATCCCCATGTAGAAAAATAATTATATGCATATTTTTATCAGAAATGGGTTAATTAGTTTCCTATGTATATTTATAAGCAATATTCCACCCATAACCCCATATAGAAAAATAATTAAATGCATATTCTTATCAGAAATGGGTTAAATATGTTCCTATGTGTATTTATAAACAATATTCAACATATAATCCCTATATAGCAATATAATTATTTGCATATTCATATCAGAAATAGGTTTAATATGTTGCTATGTACATTTTTACATTTTTAAACAATATTCCATCCATAATTCCCATGTAAAAAAATAATTATATGCATATTCTTATCAGAAATGGGTTAAATAGGTTCCTATGTATATTTATAAACAATATTCCACCCATAAATCCCATGTAGAAAAATAATTATATGCATATTCTTATCAGAAATGGGCTAAATATATTCCTATGTATGTTTAACTACAATATTCTATCCATAATCCCCATGTAGAAAAATAATTATATGCATATTCTTATGAGAAATGGGTTAAATAGGTTACTATGTATATTTATAAACATATTCCACCAATAATCTCCATGTAGAAAAATAATTATATGCATATTTTTATCAGAAATGGGTTAATTAGTTTCCTATGTATATTTATAAGCAATATTCCACCCATACCCACATATAGAAAAATAATTATATGCGTATCCTTATCAGAAATAGGTTAAATATGTTCCTATGTATATTTACAAACAATATTCAACATATAATCCCTATATAGCAATATAATTATATGCATATTCATATCAGAAATAGGTTTAATATGTTGCTATGTACATTTTTAAACAATATTCCATCCATAATCCCCCATATAAAAAAATAATTATATGCATATTCTTATCAGAAATGGGTTAAATAGGTTCCTATGTATATTTATAAACAATATTCCACCCATAATCCGCATGTAGAAAAATAATTATATGCATATTTTTATCAGAAATGCTTTAATTAGGTTCCTATGTATATTTATTAACAATATTCCACCAATAACCCCATATAGAAATATAATTATATGCATATTCTTATCAGAAATGAGTTAAATAGGTTCCTATGTATATTTATAAACAATATTCCTCCCATAATCCCCATATAGACAAATAATTATATTCATATTCTTATCAGAAATTGGTTAAATAGGTTCCTATGTATATTTATAAACATATTCCACCAATAATCCCCATGTAGAAACATAATTATATGCATATTCTTACCAGAACTGGGTTGAATAGGTTCCTATGTATATTTATAAACAATATTCCACCCATAATGCCCATGTAGACAAATAATTATATGCATATTCTTATCAGAAAGGGGTTAAATAGGTTCCTATGTGTATTTATAAACAATATTCAACATATAATCCCTATATAGCAATATAATTATATGCATATTCATATCAGAAATAGGTTTAATATGTTGATTTATAGACAATATTCCACCCATAATCCCCATGTAGAAAAATAATTATATGCATATTCTTATCAGAAATGGGTTAAATAGGTTACTATGTATATTTATAAACAATATTCCACCCATAATCCCCATATACACAAATAATTATATTCATATTCTTATCAGAAATGGGTTAAATTGGTTCCTATGTATATTTATAAACAATATTCCACCATAATCCCCATATAGAAAAATAATTATATGCATATTCCTATCAGAAATTGGTTAAATAGGTTCCTATGTATATTTATAAACAAATTCTACCAATAATCCCCATGTAGAAAAATAATTATATGCATATTTTTATCAGAAATGGCTTAATTAGTTTCCTATGTATATTTATAAGCAATATTCCACCCATAACCCCATATAGAAAAATAATTATATGCATATTCTTATCAGAAGTGGGTTAAATACATTCCTATGTATATTTATAAACAATATTCAACACATAATCCCTATATAGCAATATAATTATATGCATATTCATATCAGAAATAGGTATAATATGTTGCTATGTACATTTTTAAATATATTCCATCCATAATCCCCATGTAAAAAAATAATTATATGCATATTCTTATCAGAAATGGGTTAAATAGGTTCCTATGTATATTTATAAACAATATTCCACCCATAATCCCCATGTAGAAAAATAATTATATGCATATTCTTATCAGAAATGGGTTAAATATATTCCTATGTATGTTTAACTTCAATATTCCATCCATAATCCCGATGTAGAAAAATAATTATATGCGTATTCTTATGAGAAATGGGTTAAATAGGTTACTATGTATATTTTAAAACAGTATTCCACCCATAATCCCCATGTAGAAAAATAATTATATGGATATTCTTATCAGAAATGGGTTAAATACGTTCCTATGTATATTTTTAAACAATATTCCACCCATAATCCCCATGTAGAAAAATAATTGTATGCATATTCTTATCAGAAATGGGTTAAATAGGTTACAATGTATATCTATAAATAATATTCCACCCATAACCCCATATAGAAAAATAATTATATGCATATTCTTATCAGAAAAGGGTTAAATACGTTCCTATGTATATTTATAAACAATATTCAACACATAATCGCTATATAGAAATATAATTATATGCATATTCATATCAGAAATAGGTTTAATATGTTGCTATGTACATTTTTAAACAATATTCCATCCATAATCCCCATGTAAAAAAATAATTATATTCATATTCTTATCAGAAATGGGTTAAATAGGTTCCTATGTATATTTATAAACAATATTCCACCCATAAATCCCATGTAGAAAAATAATTATATGCATATTCTTATCAGAAATGGGTTAAATATATTCCTATGTATGTTTAACTATAATATTAATCCATAATCCCCATGTAGAAAAATAATTATATGCATATTCCTATCAGAAATTGGTTAAATAGGTTCCTATGTATATTTATAAACAAATTCTACCAATAATCCCCATGTAGAAAAATAATTATATGCATATTTTTATCAGAAATGGCTTAATTAGTTTCCTATGTATATTTATAAGCAATATTCCACCCATAACCCCATATAGAAAAATAATTATATGCATATTCTTATCAGAAGTGGGTTAAATACATTCCTATGTATATTTATAAACAATATTCAACACATAATCCCTATATAGCAATATAATTATATGCATATTCATATCAGAAATAGGTATAATATGTTGCTATGTACATTTTTAAATATATTCCATCCATAATCCCCATGTAAAAAAATAATTATATGCATATTCTTATCAGAAATGGGTTAAATAGGTTCCTATGTATATTTATAAACAATATTCCACCCATAATCCCCATGTAGAAAAATAATTATATGCATATTCTTATCAGAAATGGGTTAAATATATTCCTATGTATGTTTAACTTCAATATTCCATCCATAATCCTGATGTAGAAAAATAATTATATGCGTATTCTTATGAGAAATGGGTTAAATAGGTTACTATGTATATTTTAAAACAGTATTCCACCCATAATCCCCATGTAGAAAAATAATTATATGGATATTCTTATCAGAAATGGGTTAAATACGTTCCTATGTATATTTTTAAACAATATTCCCCATGTAGAAAAATAATTGTATGCATATTCTTATCAGAAATGGGTTAAATAGGTTACTATGTATATCTATAAATAATATTCCACCCATAACCCCATATAGAAAAATAATTATATGCATATTCTTATCAGAAAAGGGTTAAATACGTTCCAATGTATATTTATAAACAATATTCAACACATAATCGCTATATAGAAATATAATTATATGCATATTCATATCAGAAATAGGTTTAATATGTTGCTATGTACATTTTTAAACAATATTCCATCCATAATCCCCATGTAAAAAAATAATTATATTCATATTCTTATCAGAAATGGGTTAAATAGGTTCCTATGTATATTTATAAACAATATTCCACCCATAAATCCCATGTAGAAAAATAATTATATGCATATTCTTATCAGAAATGGGTTAAATATATTCCTATGTATGTTTAACTATAATATTAATCCATAATCCCCATGTAGAAAAATAATTATGTGCATATTCTTATGAGAAATGGGTTAAGTAGGTTCCTATGTATATTTATATACATATTCCACCAAAAATCCCCATGTAGAAAAATAATTATATGCATATTTTTATCAGAAATGGGTTAATTAGTTTCCTATGTATATTTATAAGCAATATTCCACCCATAACCCCATATAGAAAAATAATTAAATGCATATTCTTATCAGAAATGGGTTAAATATGTTCCTATGTGTATTTATAAACAATATTCAACATATAATCCCTATATAGCAATATAATTATTTGCATATTCATATCAGAAATAGGTTTAATATGTTGCTATGTACATTTTTACATTTTTAAACAATATTCCATCCATAATTCCCATGTAAAAAAATAATTATATGCATATTCTTATCAGAAATGGGTTAAATAGGTTCCTATGTATATTTATAAACAATATTCCACCCATAAATCCCATGTAGAAAAATAATTATATGCATATTCTTATCAGAAATGGGCTAAATATATTCCTATGTATGTTTAACTACAATATTCTATCCATAATCCCCATGTAGAAAAATAATTATATGCATATTCTTATGAGAAATGGGTTAAATAGGTTACTATGTATATGTATAAACATATTCCACCAATGATCCCCATGTAGAAAAATAATTATATGCATATTTTTATCAGAAATGGGTTAATTAGTTTCCTATGTATATTTATAAGCAATATTCCACCCATACCCACATATAGAAAAATAATTATATGCATATCCTTATCAGAAATAGGTTAAATATGTTCCTATGTATATTTACAAACAATATTCAACATATAATCCCTATATAGCAATATAATTATATGCATATTCATATCAGAAATAGGTTTAATATGTTGCTATGTACATTTTTAAACAATATTCCATCCATAATCCCCCATATAAAAAAATAATTATATGCATATTCTTATCAGAAATGGGTTAAATAGGTTCCTATGTATATTTATAAACAATATTCCACCCATAATCCGCATGTAGAAAAATAATTATATGCATATTCTTATCAGAAATGCTTTAATTAGGTTCCTATGTATATTTATTAACAATATTCCACCCATAACCCCATATAGAAATATAATTATATGCATATTCTTATCAGAAATGAGTTAAATAGGTTCCTATGTATATTTATAAACAATATTCCTCCCATAATCCCCATATAGACAAATAATTATATTCATATTCTTATCAGAAATTGGTTAAATAGGTTCCTATGTATATTTATAAACATATTCCACCAATAATCCCCATGTAGAAACATAATTATATGCATATTCTTACCAGAACTGGGTTGAATAGGTTCCTATGTATATTTATAAACAATATTCCACCCATAATGCCCATGTAGACAAATAATTATATGCATATTCTTATCAGAAAGGGGTTAAATAGGTTCCTATGTATATGTATAAACAATATTCCACCCATAATCCCCATGTAGAAAAATAATTAAATGCATATTCTTATCAGAAATGGGTTAAATATGTTCCTATGTGTATTTATAAACAATATTCAACATATAATCCCTATATAGCAATATAATTATATGCATATTCATATCAGAAATAGGTTTAATATGTTGATTTATAGACAATATTCCACCCATAATCCCCATGTAGAAAAATAATTATATGCATATTCTTATCAGAAATGGGTTAAATAGGTTACTATGTATATTTATAAACAATATTCCACCCATAATCCCCATATAGACAAATAATTATATTCATATTCTTATCAGAAATGGGTTAAATTGGTTCCTATGTATATTTATAAACAATATTCCACCATAATCCCCATATAGAAAAATAATTATATGCATATTCCTATCAGAAATTGGTTAAATAGGTTCCTATGTATATTTATAAACAAATTCTACCAATAATCCCCATGTAGAAAAATAATTATATGCATATTTTTATCAGAAATGGCTTAATTAGTTTCCTATGTATATTTATAAGCAATATTCCACCCATAACCCCATATAGAAAAATAATTATATGCATATTCTTATCAGAAGTGGGTTAAATACATTCCTATGTATATTTATAAACAATATTCAACACATAATCCCTATATAGCAATATAATTATATGCATATTCATATCAGAAATAGGTATAATATGTTGCTATGTACATTTTTAAATATATTCCATCCATAATCCCCATGTAAAAAAATAATTATATGCATATTCTTATCAGAAATGGGTTAAATAGGTTCCTATGTATATTTATAAACAATATTCCACCCATAATCCCCATGTAGAAAAATAATTATATGCATATTCTTATCAGAAATGGGTTAAATATATTCCTATGTATGTTTAACTTCAATATTCCATCCATAATCCCGATGTAGAAAAATAATTATATGCGTATTCTTATGAGAAATGGGTTAAATAGGTTACTATGTATATTTTAAAACAGTATTCCACCCATAATCCCCATGTAGAAAAATAATTATATGGATATTCTTATCAGAAATGGGTTAAATACGTTCCTATGTATATTTTTAAACAATATTCCACCCATAATCCCCATGTAGAAAAATAATTGTATGCATATTCTTATCAGAAATGGGTTAAATAGGTTACTATGTATATCTATAAATAATATTCCACCCATAACCCCATATAGAAAAATAATTATATGCATATTCTTATCAGAAAAGGGTTAAATACGTTCCTATGTATATTTATAAACAATATTCAACACATAATCGCTATATAGAAATATAATTATATGCATATTCATATCAGAAATAGGTTTAATATGTTGCTATGTACATTTTTAAACAATATTCCATCCATAATCCCCATGTAAAAAAATAATTATATTCATATTCTTATCAGAAATGGGTTAAATAGGTTCCTATGTATATTTATAAACAATATTCCACCCATAAATCCCATGTAGAAAAATAATTATATGCATATTCTTATCAGAAATGGGTTAAATATATTCCTATGTATGTTTAACTATAATATTAATCCATAATCCCCATGTAGAAAAATAATTATATGCATATTCTTATGAGAAATGGGTTAAATAGGTTCCTATGTATATTTATATACATATTCCACCAAAAATCCCCATGTAGAAAAATAATTATATGCATATTTTTATCAGAAATGGGTTAATTAGTTTCCTATGTATATTTATAAGCAATATTCCACCCATAACCCCATATAGAAAAATAATTAAATGCATATTCTTATCAGAAATGGGTTAAATATGTTCCTATGTGTATTTATAAACAATATTCAACATATAATCCCTATATAGCAATATAATTATATGCATATTCATATCAGAAATAGGTTTAATATGTTGCTATGTACATTTTTAAACAATATTCCATCCATAATCCCCCATATAAAAAAATAATTATATGCATATTCTTATCAGAAATGGGTTAAATAGGTTCCTATGTATATTTATAAACAATATTCCACCCATAATCCGCATGTAGAAAAATAATTATATGCATATTTTTATCAGAAATGCTTTAATTAGGTTCCTATGTATATTTATTAACAATATTCCACCCATAACCCCATATAGAAATATAATTATATGCATATTCTTATCAGAAATGAGTTAAATAGGTTCCTATGTATATTTATAAACAATATTCCTCCCATAATCCCCATATAGACAAATAATTATATTCATATTCTTATCAGAAATTGGTTAAATAGGTTCCTATGTATATTTATAAACATATTCCACCAATAATCCCCATGTAGAAACATAATTATATGCATATTCTTACCAGAACTGGGTTGAATAGGTTCCTATGTATATTTATAAACAATATTCCACCCATAATGCCCATGTAGACAAATAATTATATGCATATTCTTATCAGAAAGGGGTTAAATAGGTTCCTATGTGTATTTATAAACAATATTCAACATATAATCCCTATATAGCAATATAATTATATGCATATTCATATCAGAAATAGGTTTAATATGTTGATTTATAGACAATATTCCACCCATAATCCCCATGTAGAAAAATAATTATATGCATATTCTTATCAGAAATGGGTTAAATAGGTTACTATGTATATTTATAAACAATATTCCACCCATAATCCCCATATAGACAAATAATTATATTCATATTCTTATCAGAAATGGGTTAAATTGGTTCCTATGTATATTTATAAACAATATTCCACCATAATCCCCATATAGAAAAATAATTATATGCATATTCCTATCAGAAATTGGTTAAATAGGTTCCTATGTATATTTATAAACAAATTCTACCAATAATCCCCATGTAGAAAAATAATTATATGCATATTTTTATCAGAAATGGCTTAATTAGTTTCCTATGTATATTTATAAGCAATATTCCACCCATAACCCCATATAGAAAAATAATTATATGCATATTCTTATCAGAAGTGGGTTAAATACATTCCTATGTATATTTATAAACAATATTCAACACATAATCCCTATATAGCAATATAATTATATGCATATTCATATCAGAAATAGGTATAATATGTTGCTATGTACATTTTTAAATATATTCCATCCATAATCCCCATGTAAAAAAATAATTATATGCATATTCTTATCAGAAATGGGTTAAATAGGTTCCTATGTATATTTATAAACAATATTCCACCCATAATCCCCATGTAGAAAAATAATTATATGCATATTCTTATCAGAAATGGGTTAAATATATTCCTATGTATGTTTAACTTCAATATTCCATCCATAATCCCGATGTAGAAAAATAATTATATGCGTATTCTTATGAGAAATGGGTTAAATAGGTTACTATGTATATTTTAAAACAGTATTCCACCCATAATCCCCATGTAGAAAAATAATTATATGGATATTCTTATCAGAAATGGGTTAAATACGTTCCTATGTATATTTTTAAACAATATTCCACCCATAATCCCCATGTAGAAAAATAATTGTATGCATATTCTTATCAGAAATGGGTTAAATAGGTTACTATGTATATCTATAAATAATATTCCACCCATAACACCATATAGAAAAATAATTATATGCATATTCTTATCAGAAAAGGGTTAAATACGTTCCTATGTATATTTATAAACAATATTCAACACATAATCGCTATATAGAAATATAATTATATGCATATTCATATCAGAAATAGGTTTAATATGTTGCTATGTACATTTTTAAACAATATTCCATCCATAATCCCCATGTAAAAAAATAATTATATTCATATTCTTATCAGAAATGGGTTAAATAGGTTCCTATGTATATTTATAAACAATATTCCACCCATAAATCCCATGTAGAAAAATAATTATATGCATATTCTTATCAGAAATGGGTTAAATATATTCCTATGTATGTTTAACTATAATATTAATCCATAATCCCCATGTAGAAAAATAATTATATGCATATTCTTATGAGAAATGGGTTAAATAGGTTCCTATGTATATTTATATACATATTCCACCAAAAATCCCCATGTAGAAAAATAATTATATGCATATTTTTATCAGAAATGGGTTAATTAGTTTCCTATGTATATTTATAAGCAATATTCCACCCATAACCCCATATAGAAAAATAATTAAATGCATATTCTTATCAGAAATGGGTTAAATATGTTCCTATGTGTATTTATAAACAATATTCAACATATAATCCCTATATAGCAATATAATTATTTGCATATTCATATCAGAAATAGGTTTAATATGTTGCTATGTACATTTTTACATTTTTAAACAGTATTCCATCCATAATTCCCATGTAAAAAAATAATTATATGCATATTCTTATCAGAAATGGGTTAAATAGGTTCCTATGTATATTTATAAACAATATTCTACCCATAAATCCCATGTAGAAAAATAATTATATGCATATTCTTATCAGAAATGGGCTAAATATATTCCTATGTATGTTTAACTACAATATTCTATCCATAATCCCCATGTAGAAAAATAATTATATGCATATTCTTATGAGAAATGGGTTAAATAGGTTACTATGTATATTTATAAACATATTCCACCAATAATCCCCATGTAGAAAAATAATTATATGCATATTTTTATCAGAAATGGGTTAATTCTTTTCCTATGTATATTTATAAGCAATATTCCACCCATACCCACATATAGAAAAAATAATTATATGCATATCCTTATCAGAAATAGGTTAAATATGTTCCTATGTATATTTACCAACAATATTCAACATATAATCCCTATATAGCAATATAATTATATGCATATTCATATCAGAAATAGGTTGCTATGTACATTTTTAAACAATATTCCATCCATAATCCCCCATATAAAAAAATAATTATATGCATATTCTTATCAGAAATGGGTTAAATAGGTTCCTATGTATATTTATAAACAATATTCCACCCATAATCCGCATGTAGAAAAATAATTATATGCATATTCTTATCAGAAATGCTTTAATTAGGTTCCTATGTATATTTATTAACAATATTCCACCCATAACCCCATATAGAAATATAATTATATGCATATTCTTATCAGAAATGAGTTAAATAGGTTCCTATGTATATTTATAAACAATATTCCTCCCATAATCCCCATATAGACAAATAATTATATTCATATTCTTATCAGAAAGTGGTTAAATAGGTTCCTATGTATATTTATAAACATATTCCACCAATAATCCCCATGTAGAAACATAATTATATGCATATTCTTACCAGAACTGGGTTGAATAGGTTCCTATGTATATTTATAAACAATATTCCACCCATAATGCCCATGTAGACAAATAATTATATGCATATTCTTATCAGAAAGGGGTTAAATAGGTTCCTATGTATATGTATAAACAATATTCCACCCATAATCCGCATGTAGAAAAATAATTAAATGCATATTCTTATCAGAAATGGGTTAAATATGTTCCTATGTGTATTTATAAACAATATTCAACATATAATCCCTATATAGCAATATAATTATATGCATATTCATATCAGAAATAGGTTTAATATGTTGATTTATAGACAATATTCCACCCATAATCCCCATGTAGAAAAATAATTATATGCATATTCTTATCAGAAATGGGTTAAATAGGTTACTATGTATATTTATAAACAATATTCCACCCATAATCCCCATATAGACAAATAATTATATTCATATTCTTATCAGAAATGGGTTAAATTGGTTCCTATGTATATTTATAAACAATATTCCACCATAATCCCCATATAGAAAAATAATTATATGCATATTCCTATCAGAAATTGGTTAAATAGGTTCCTATGTATATTTATAAACAAATTCTACCAATAATCCCCATGTAGAAAAATAATTATATGCATATTTTTATCAGAAATGGCTTAATTAGTTTCCTATGTATATTTATAAGCAATATTCCACCCATAACCCCACATAGAAAAATAATTATATGCATATTCTTATCAGAAGTGGGTTAAATACATTCCTATGTATATTTATAAACAATATTCAACACATAATCCCTATATAGCAATATAATTATATGCATATTCATATCAGAAATAGGTATAATATGTTGCTATGTACATTTTTAAATATATTCCATCCATAATCCCCATGTAAAAAAATAATTATATGCATATTCTTATCAGAAATGGGTTAAATAGGTTCCTATGTATATTTATAAACAATATTCCACCCATAATCCCCATGTAGAAAAATAATTGTATGCATATTCTTATCAGAAATGGGTTAAATATATTCCTATGTATGTTTAACTTCAATATTCCATCCATAATCCCGATGTAGAAAAATAATTATATGCGTATTCTTATGAGAAATGGGTTAAATAGGTTACTATGTATATTTTAAAACAGTATTCCACCCATAATCCCCATGTAGAAAAATAATTATATGGATATTCTTATCAGAAATGGGTTAAATACGTTCCTATGTATATTTTTAAACAATATTCCACCCATAATCCCCATGTAGAAAAATAATTGTATGCATATTCTTATCACAAATGGGTTAAATAGGTTACTATGTATATCTATAAATAATATTCCACCCATAACCCCATATAGAAAAATAATTATATGCATATTCTTATCAGAAAAGGGTTAAATACGTTCCTATGTATATTTATAAACAATATTCAACACATAATCGCTATATAGAAATATAATTATATGCATATTCATATCAGAAATAGGTTTAATATGTTGCTATGTACATTTTTAAACAATATTCCATCCATAATCCCCATGTAAAAAAATAATTATATTCATATTATTATCAGAAATGGGTTAAATAGGTTCCTATGTATATTTATAAACAATATTCCACCCATAAATCCCATGTAGAAAAATAATTATATGCATATTCTTATCAGAAATGGGTTAAATATATTCCTATGTATGTTTAACTATAATATTAATCCATAATCCCCATGTAGAAAAATAATTATATGCATATTCTTATGAGAAATGGGTTAAATAGGTTCCTATGTATATTTATATACATATTCCACCAAAAATCCCCATGTAGAAAAATAATTATATGCATATTTTTATCAGAAATGGGTTAATTAGTTTCCTATGTATATTTATAAGCAATATTCCACCCATAACCCCATATAGAAAAATAATTAAATGCATATTCTTATCAGAAATGGGTTAAATATGTTCCTATGTGTATTTATAAACAATATTCAACATATAATCCCTATATAGCAATATAATTATTTGCATATTCATATCAGAAATAGGTTTAATATGTTGCTATGTACATTTTTACATTTTTAAACAATATTCCATCCATAATTCCCATGTAAAAAAATAATTATATGCATATTCTTATCAGAAATGGGTTAAATAGGTTCCTATGTATATTTATAAACAATATTCCACCCATAAATCCCATGTAGAAAAATAATTATATGCATATTCTTATCAGAAATGGGCTAAATATATTCCTATGTATGTTTAACTACAATATTCTATCCATAATCCCCATGTAGAAAAATAATTATATGCATATTCTTATGAGAAATGGGTTAAATAGGTTACTATGTATATTTATAAACATATTCCACCAATAATCCCCATGTAGAAAAATAATTATATGCATATTTTTATCAGAAATGGGTTAATTAGTTTCCTATGTATATTTATAAGCAATATTCCACCCATACCCACATATAGAAAAATAATTATATGCATATCCTTATCAGAAATAGGTTAAATATGTTCCTATGTATATTTACAAACAATATTCAACATATAATCCCTATATAGCAATATAATTATATGCATATTCATATCAGAAATAGGTTTAATATGTTGCTATGTACATTTTTAAACAATATTCCATCCATAATCCCCCATATAAAAAAATAATTATATGCATATTCTTATCAGAAATGGGTTAAATAGGTTCCTATGTATATTTATAAACAATATTCCACCCATAATCCGCATGTAGAAAAATAATTATATGCATATTCTTATCAGAAATGCTTTAATTAGGTTCCTATGTATATTTATTAACAATATTCCACCCATAACCCCATATAGAAATATAATTATATGCATATTCTTATCAGAAATGAGTTAAATAGGTTCCTATGTATATTTATAAACAATATTCCTCCCATAATCCCCATATAGACAAATAATTATATTCATATTCTTATCAGAAAGGGGTTAAATAGGTTCCTATGTATATGTATAAACAATATTCCACCCATAATCCCCATGTAGAAAAATAATTAAATGCATATTCTTATCAGAAATGGGTTAAATATGTTCCTATGTGTATTTATAAACAATATTCAACATATAATCCCTATATAGCAATATAATTATATGCATATTCATATCAGAAATAGGTTTAATATGTTGATTTATAGACAATATTCCACCCATAAACCCCATGTAGAAAAATAATTATATGCATATTCTTATCAGAAATGGGTTAAATAGGTTACTATGTATATTTATAAACAATATTCCACCCATAATCCCCATATAGACAAATAATTATATTCATATTCTTATCAGAAATGGGTTAAATTGGTTCCTATGTATATTTATAAACAATATTCCACCATAATCCCCATATAGAAAAATAATTATATGCATATTCCTATCAGAAATTGGTTAAATAGGTTCCTATGTATATTTATAAACAAATTCTACCAATAATCCCCATGTAGAAAAATAATTATATGCATATTTTTATCAGAAATGGCTTAATTAGTTTCCTATGTATATTTATAAGCAATATTCCACCCATAACCCCATATAGAAAAATAATTATATGCATATTCTTATCAGAAGTGGGTTAAATACATTCCTATGTATATTTATAAACAATATTCAACACATAATCCCTATATAGCAATATAATTATATGCATATTCATATCAGAAATAGGTATAATATGTTGCTATGTACATTTTTAAATATATTCCATCCATAATCCCCATGTAAAAAAATAATTATATGCATATTCTTATCAGAAATGGGTTAAATAGGTTCCTATGTATATTTATAAACAATATTCCACCCATAATCCCCATGTAGAAAAATAATTATATGCATATTCTTATCAGAAATGGGTTAAATATATTCCTATGTATGTTTAACTTCAATATTCCATCCATAATCCCGATGTAGAAAAATAATTATATGCGTATTCTTATGAGAAATGGGTTAAATAGGTTACTATGTATATTTTAAAACAGTATTCCACCCATAATCCCCATGTAGAAAAATAATTATATGGATATTCTTATCAGAAATGGGTTAAATACGTTCCTATGTATATTTTTAAACAATATTCCACCCATAATCCCCATGTAGAAAAATAATTGTATGCATATTCTTATCAGAAATGGGTTAAATAGGTTACTATGTATATCTATAAATAATATTCCACCCATAACCCCATATAGAAAAATAATTATATGCATATTCTTATCAGAAAAGGGTTAAATACGTTCCTATGTATATTTATAAACAATATTCAACACATAATCGCTATATAGAAATATAATTATATGCATATTCATATCAGAAATAGGTTTAATATGTTGCTATGTACATTTTTAAACAATATTCCATCCATAATCCCCCATATAAAAAAATAATTATATGCATATTCTTATCAGAAATGGGTTAAATAGGTTCCTATGTATATTTATAAACAATATTCCACCCATAATCCGCATGTAGAAAAATAATTATATGCATATTCTTATCAGAAATGCTTTAATTAGGTTCCTATGTATATTTATTAACAATATTCCACCCATAACCCCATATAGAAATATAATTATATGCATATTCTTATCAGAAATTAGTTAAATAGGTTCCTATGTATATTTATAAACAATATTCCTCCCATAATCCCCATATAGACAAATAATTATATTCATATTCTTATCAGAAATTGGTTAAATAGGTTCCTATGTATATTTATAAACATATTCCACCAATAATCCCCATGTAGAAACATAATTATATGCATATTCTTACCAGAACTGGGTTGAATAGGTTCCTATGTATATTTATAAACAATATTCCACCCATAATGCCCATGTAGACAAATAATTATATGCATATTCTTATCAGAAAGGGGTTAAATAGGTTCCTATGTATATGTATAAACAATATTCCACCCATAATCCCCATGTAGAAAAATAATTAAATGCATATTCTTATCAGAAATGGGTTAAATATGTTCCTATGTGTATTTATAAACAATATTCAACATATAATCCCTATATAGCAATATAATTATATGCATATTCATATCAGAAATAGGTTTAATATGTTGATTTATAGACAATATTCCACCCATAATCCCCATGTAGAAAAATAATTATATGCATATTCTTATCAGATATGGGTTAAATAGGTTACTATGTATATTTATAAACAATATTCCACCCATAATCCCCATATAGACAAATAATTATATTCATATTCTTATCAGAAATGGGTTAAATTGGTTCCTATGTATATTTATAAACAATATTCCACCATAATCCCCATATAGAAAAATAATTATATGCATATTCCTATCAGAAATTGGTTAAATAGGTTCCTATGTATATTTATAAACAAATTCTACCAATAATCCCCATGTAGAAAAATAATTATATGCATATTTTTATCAGAAATGGCTTAATTAGTTTCCTATGTATATTTATAAGCAATATTCCACCCATAACCCCATATAGAAAAATAATTATATGCATATTCTTATCAGAAGTGGGTTAAATACATTCCTATGTATATTTATAAACAATATTCAACACATAATCCCTATATAGCAATATAATTATATGCATATTCATATCAGAAATAGGTATAATATGTTGCTATGTACATTTTTAAATATATTCCATCCATAATCCCCATGTAAAAAAATAATTATATGCATATTCTTATCAGAAATGGGTTAAATAGGTTCCTATGTATATTTATAAACAATATTCCACCCATAATCCCCATGTAGAAAAATAATTATATGCATATTCTTATCAGAAATGGGTTAAATATATTCCTATGTATGTTTAACTTCAATATTCCATCCATAATCCCGATGTAGAAAAATAATTATATGCGTATTCTTATGAGAAATGGGTTAAATAGGTTACTATGTATATTTTAAAACAGTATTCCACCCATAATCCCCATGTAGAAAAATAATTATATGGATATTCTTATCAGAAATGGGTTAAATACGTTCCTATGTATATTTTTAAACAATATTCCACCCATAATCCCCATGTAGAAAAATAATTGTATGCATATTCTTATCAGAAATGGGTTAAATAGGTTACTATGTATATCTATAAATAATATTCCACCCATAACCCCATATAGAAAAATAATTATATGCATATTCTTATCAGAAAAGGGTTAAATACGTTCCTATGTATATTTATAAACAATATTCAACACATAATCGCTATATAGAAATATAATTATATGCATATTCATATCAGAAATAGGTTTAATATGTTGCTATGTACATTTTTAAACAATATTCCATCCATAATCCCCATGTAAAAAAATAATTATATTCATATTCTTATCAGAAATGGGTTAAATAGGTTCCTATGTATATTTATAAACAATATTCCACCCATAAATCCCATGTAGAAAAATAATTATATGCATATTCTTATCAGAAATGGGTTAAATATATTCCTATGTATGTTTAACTATAATATTAATCCATAATCCCCATGTAGAAAAATAATTATATGCATATTCTTATGAGAAATGGGTTAAATAGGTTCCTATGTATATTTATATACATATTCCACCAAAAATCCCCATGTAGAAAAATAATTATATGCATATTTTTATCAGAAATGGGTTAATTAGTTTCCTATGTATATTTATAAGCAATATTCCACCCATAACCCCATATAGAAAAATAATTAAATGCATATTCTTATCAGAAATGGGTTAAATATGTTCCTATGTGTATTTATAAACAATATTCAACATATAATCCCTATATAGCAATATAATTATTTGCATATTCATATCAGAAATAGGTTTAATATGTTGCTATGTACATTTTTACATTTTTAAACAATATTCCATCCATAATTCCCATGTAAAAAAATAATTATATGCATATTCTTATCAGAAATGGGTTAAATAGGTTCCTATGTATATTTATAAACAATATTCCACCCATAAATCCCATGTAGAAAAATAATTATATGCATATTCTTATCAGAAATGGGCTAAATATATTCCTATGTATGTTTAACTACAATATTCTATCCATAATCCCCATGTAGAAAAATAATTATATGCATATTCTTATGAGAAATGGGTTAAATAGGTTACTATGTATATTTATAAACATATTCCACCAATAATCCCCATGTAGAAAAATAATTATATGCATATTTTTATCAGAAATGGGTTAATTAGTTTCCTATGTATATTTATAAGCAATATTCCACCCATACCCACATATAGAAAAATAATTATATGCGTATCCTTATCAGAAATAGGTTAAATATGTTCCTATGTATATTTACAAACAATATTCAACATATAATCCCTATATAGCAATATAATTATATGCATATTCATATCAGAAATAGGTTTAATATGTTGCTATGTACATTTTTAAACAATATTCCATCCATAATCCCCCATATAAAAAAATAATTATATGCATATTCTTATCAGAAATGGGTTAAATAGGTTCCTATGTATATTTATAAACAATATTCCACCCATAATCCGCATGTAGAAAAATAATTATATGCATATTCTTATCAGAAATGCTTTAATTAGGTTCCTATGTATATTTATTAACAATATTCCACCCATAACCCCATATAGAAATATAATTATATGCATATTCTTATCAGAAATGAGTTAAATAGGTTCCTATGTATATTTATAAACAATATTCCTCCCATAATCCCCATATAGACAAATAATTATATTCATATTCTTATCAGAAAGGGGTTAAATAGGTTCCTATGTATATGTATAAACAATATTCCACCCATAATCCCCATGTAGAAAAATAATTAAATGCATATTCTTATCAGAAATGGGTTAAATATGTTCCTATGTGTATTTATAAACAATATTCAACATATAATCCCTATATAGCAATATAATTATATGCATATTCATATCAGAAATAGGTTTAATATGTTGATTTATAGACAATATTCCACCCATAAACCCCATGTAGAAAAATAATTATATGCATATTCTTATCAGAAATGGGTTAAATAGGTTACTATGTATATTTATAAACAATATTCCACCCATAATCCCCATATAGACAAATAATTATATTCATATTCTTATCAGAAATGGGTTAAATTGGTTCCTATGTATATTTATAAACAATATTCCACCATAATCCCCATATAGAAAAATAATTATATGCATATTCCTATCAGAAATTGGTTAAATAGGTTCCTATGTATATTTATAAACAAATTCTACCAATAATCCCCATGTAGAAAAATAATTATATGCATATTTTTATCAGAAATGGCTTAATTAGTTTCCTATGTATATTTATAAGCAATATTCCACCCATAACCCCATATAGAAAAATAATTATATGCATATTCTTATCAGAAGTGGGTTAAATACATTCCTATGTATATTTATAAACAATATTCAACACATAATCCCTATATAGCAATATAATTATATGCATATTCATATCAGAAATAGGTATAATATGTTGCTATGTACATTTTTAAATATATTCCATCCATAATCCCCATGTAAAAAAATAATTATATGCATATTCTTATCAGAAATGGGTTAAATAGGTTCCTATGTATATTTATAAACAATATTCCACCCATAATCCCCATGTAGAAAAATAATTATATGCATATTCTTATCAGAAATGGGTTAAATATATTCCTATGTATGTTTAACTTCAATATTCCATCCATAATCCCGATGTAGAAAAATAATTATATGCGTATTCTTATGAGAAATGGGTTAAATAGGTTACTATGTATATTTTAAAACAGTATTCCACCCATAATCCCCATGTAGAAAAATAATTATATGGATATTCTTATCAGAAATGGGTTAAATACGTTCCTATGTATATTTTTAAACAATATTCCACCCATAATCCCCATGTAGAAAAATAATTGTATGCATATTCTTATCAGAAATGGGTTAAATAGGTTACTATGTATATCTATAAATAATATTCCACCCATAACCCCATATAGAAAAATAATTATATGCATATTCTTATCAGAAAAGGGTTAAATACGTTCCTATGTATATTTATAAACAATATTCAACACATAATCGCTATATAGAAATATAATTATATGCATATTCATATCAGAAATAGGTTTAATATGTTGCTATGTACATTTTTAAACAATATTCCATCCATAATCCCCCATATAAAAAAATAATTATATGCATATTCTTATCAGAAATGGGTTAAATAGGTTCCTATGTATATTTATAAACAATATTCCACCCATAATCCGCATGTAGAAAAATAATTATATGCATATTCTTATCAGAAATGCTTTAATTAGGTTCCTATGTATATTTATTAACAATATTCCACCCATAACCCCATATAGAAATATAATTATATGCATATTCTTATCAGAAATTAGTTAAATAGGTTCCTATGTATATTTATAAACAATATTCCTCCCATAATCCCCATATAGACAAATAATTATATTCATATTCTTATCAGAAATTGGTTAAATAGGTTCCTATGTATATTTATAAACATATTCCACCAATAATCCCCATGTAGAAACATAATTATATGCATATTCTTACCAGAACTGGGTTGAATAGGTTCCTATGTATATTTATAAACAATATTCCACCCATAATGCCCATGTAGACAAATAATTATATGCATATTCTTATCAGAAAGGGGTTAAATAGGTTCCTATGTATATGTATAAACAATATTCCACCCATAATCCCCATGTAGAAAAATAATTAAATGCATATTCTTATCAGAAATGGGTTAAATATGTTCCTATGTGTATTTATAAACAATATTCAACATATAATCCCTATATAGCAATATAATTATATGCATATTCATATCAGAAATAGGTTTAATATGTTGATTTATAGACAATATTCCACCCATAATCCCCATGTAGAAAAATAATTATATGCATATTCTTATCAGAAATGGGTTAAATAGGTTACTATGTATATTTATAAACAATATTCCACCCATAATCCCCATATAGACAAATAATTATATTCATATTCTTATCAGAAATGGGTTAAATTGGTTCCTATGTATATTTATAAACAATATTCCACCATAATCCCCATATAGAAAAATAATTATATGCATATTCCTATCAGAAATTGGTTAAATAGGTTCCTATGTATATTTATAAACAAATTCTACCAATAATCCCCATGTAGAAAAATAATTATATGCATATTTTTATCAGAAATGGCTTAATTAGTTTCCTATGTATATTTATAAGCAATATTCCACCCATAACCCCATATAGAAAAATAATTATATGCATATTCTTATCAGAAGTGGGTTAAATACATTCCTATGTATATTTATAAACAATATTCAACACATAATCCCTATATAGCAATATAATTATATGCATATTCATATCAGAAATAGGTATAATATGTTGCTATGTACATTTTTAAATATATTCCATCCATAATCCCCATGTAAAAAAATAATTATATGCATATTCTTATCAGAAATGGGTTAAATAGGTTCCTATGTATATTTATAAACAATATTCCACCCATAATCCCCATGTAGAAAAATAATTATATGCATATTCTTATCAGAAATGGGTTAAATATATTCCTATGTATGTTTAACTTCAATATTCCATCCATAATCCCGATGTAGAAAAATAATTATATGCGTATTCTTATGAGAAATGGGTTAAATAGGTTACTATGTATATTTTAAAACAGTATTCCACCCATAATCCCCATGTAGAAAAATAATTATATGGATATTCTTATCAGAAATGGGTTAAATACGTTCCTATGTATATTTTTAAACAATATTCCACCCATAATCCCCATGTAGAAAAATAATTGTATGCATATTCTTATCAGAAATGGGTTAAATAGGTTACTATGTATATCTATAAATAATATTCCACCCATAACCCCATATAGAAAAATAATTATATGCATATTCTTATCAGAAAAGGGTTAAATACGTTCCTATGTATATTTATAAACAATATTCAACACATAATCGCTATATAGAAATATAATTATATGCATATTCATATCAGAAATAGGTTTAATATGTTGCTATGTACATTTTTAAACAATATTCCATCCATAATCCCCATGTAAAAAAATAATTATATTCATATTCTTATCAGAAATGGGTTAAATAGGTTCCTATGTATATTTATAAACAATATTCCACCCATAAATCCCATGTAGAAAAATAATTATATGCATATTCTTATCAGAAATGGGTTAAATATATTCCTATGTATGTTTAACTATAATATTAATCCATAATCCCCATGTAGAAAAATAATTATATGCATATTCTTATGAGAAATGGGTTAAATAGGTTCCTATGTATATTTATATACATATTCCACCAAAAATCCCCATGTAGAAAAATAATTATATGCATATTTTTATCAGAAATGGGTTAATTAGTTTCCTATGTATATTTATAAGCAATATTCCACCCATAACCCCATATAGAAAAATAATTAAATGCATATTCTTATCAGAAATGGGTTAAATATGTTCCTATGTGTATTTATAAACAATATTCAACATATAATCCCTATATAGCAATATAATTATTTGCATATTCATATCAGAAATAGGTTTAATATGTTGCTATGTACATTTTTACATTTTTAAACAATATTCCATCCATAATTCCCATGTAAAAAAATAATTATATGCATATTCTTATCAGAAATGGGTTAAATAGGTTCCTATGTATATTTATAAACAATATTCCACCCATAAATCCCATGTAGAAAAATAATTATATGCATATTCTTATCAGAAATGGGCTAAATATATTCCTATGTATGTTTAACTACAATATTCTATCCATAATCCCCATGTAGAAAAATAATTATATGCATATTCTTATGAGAAATGGGTTAAATAGGTTACTATGTATATTTATAAACATATTCCACCAATAATCCCCATGTAGAAAAATAATTATATGCATATTTTTATCAGAAATGGGTTAATTAGTTTCCTATGTATATTTATAAGCAATATTCCACCCATACCCACATATAGAAAAATAATTATATGCGTATCCTTATCAGAAATAGGTTAAATATGTTCCTATGTATATTTACAAACAATATTCAACATATAATCCCTATATAGCAATATAATTATATGCATATTCATATCAGAAATAGGTTTAATATGTTGCTATGTACATTTTTAAACAATATTCCATCCATAATCCCCCATATAAAAAAATAATTATATGCATATTCTTATCAGAAATGGGTTAAATAGGTTCCTATGTATATTTATAAACAATATTCCACCCATAATCCGCATGTAGAAAAATAATTATATGCATATTTTTATCAGAAATGCTTTAATTAGGTTCCTATGTATATTTATTAACAATATTCCACCCATAACCCCATATAGAAATATAATTATATGCATATTCTTATCAGAAATGAGTTAAATAGGTTCCTATGTATATTTATAAACAATATTCCTCCCATAATCCCCATATAGACAAATAATTATATTCATATTCTTATCAGAAATTGGTTAAATAGGTTCCTATGTATATTTATAAACATATTCCACCAATAATCCCCATGTAGAAACATAATTATATGCATATTCTTACCAGAACTGGGTTGAATAGGTTCCTATGTATATTTATAAACAATATTCCACCCATAATGCCCATGTAGACAAATAATTATATGCATATTCTTATCAGAAAGGGGTTAAATAGGTTCCTATGTGTATTTATAAACAATATTCAACATATAATCCCTATATAGCAATATAATTATATGCATATTCATATCAGAAATAGGTTTAATATGTTGATTTATAGACAATATTCCACCCATAATCCCCATGTAGAAAAATAATTATATGCATATTCTTATCAGAAATGGGTTAAATAGGTTACTATGTATATTTATAAACAATATTCCACCCATAATCCCCATATAGACAAATAATTATATTCATATTCTTATCAGAAATGGGTTAAATTGGTTCCTATGTATATTTATAAACAATATTCCACCATAATCCCCATATAGAAAAATAATTATATGCATATTCCTATCAGAAATTGGTTAAATAGGTTCCTATGTATATTTATAAACAAATTCTACCAATAATCCCCATGTAGAAAAATAATTATATGCATATTTTTATCAGAAATGGCTTAATTAGTTTCCTATGTATATTTATAAGCAATATTCCACCCATAACCCCATATAGAAAAATAATTATATGCATATTCTTATCAGAAGTGGGTTAAATACATTCCTATGTATATTTATAAACAATATTCAACACATAATCCCTATATAGCAATATAATTATATGCATATTCATATCAGAAATAGGTATAATATGTTGCTATGTACATTTTTAAATATATTCCATCCATAATCCCCATGTAGAAAAATAATTATATGGATATTCTTATCAGAAATGGGTTAAATACGTTCCTATGTATATTTATAAACAATATTCAACACATAATCGCTATATAGAAATATAATTATATGCATATTCATATCAGAAATAGGTTTAATATGTTGCTATGTACATTTTTAAACAATATTCCATCGATAATCCCCATGTAAAAAAATAATTATATTCATATTCTTATCAGAAATGGGTTAAATAGGTTCCTATGTATATTTATAAACAATATTCCACCCATAAATCCCATGTAGAAAAATAATTATATGCATATTCTTATCAGAAATGGGTTAAATATATTCCTATGTATGTTTAACTATAATATTAATCCATAATCCCCATGTAGAAAAATAATTATATGCATATTCCTATCAGAAATTGGTTAAATAGGTTCCTATGTATATTTATAAACAAATTCTACCAATAATCCCCATGTAGAAAAATAATTATATGCATATTTTTATCAGAAATGGCTTAATTAGTTTCCTATGTATATTTATAAGCAATATTCCACCCATAACCCCATATAGAAAAATAATTATATGCATATTCTTATCAGAAGTGGGTTAAATACATTCCTATGTATATTTATAAACAATATTCAACACATAATCCCTATATAGCAATATAATTATATGCATATTCATATCAGAAATAGGTATAATATGTTGCTATGTACATTTTTAAATATATTCCATCCATAATCCCCATGTAAAAAAATAATTATATGCATATTCTTATCAGAAATGGGTTAAATAGGTTCCTATGTATATTTATAAACAATATTCCACCCATAATCCCCATGTAGAAAAATAATTATATGCATATTCTTATCAGAAATGGGTTAAATATATTCCTATGTATGTTTAACTTCAATATTCCATCCATAATCCTGATGTAGAAAAATAATTATATGCGTATTCTTATGAGAAATGGGTTAAATAGGTTACTATGTATATTTTAAAACAGTATTCCACCCATAATCCCCATGTAGAAAAATAATTATATGGATATTCTTATCAGAAATGGGTTAAATACGTTCCTATGTATATTTTTAAACAATATTCCCCATGTAGAAAAATAATTGTATGCATATTCTTATCAGAAATGGGTTAAATAGGTTACTATGTATATCTATAAATAATATTCCACCCATAACCCCATATAGAAAAATAATTATATGCATATTCTTATCAGAAAAGGGTTAAATACGTTCCTATGTATATTTATAAACAATATTCAACACATAATCGCTATATAGAAATATAATTATATGCATATTCATATCAGAAATAGGTTTAATATGTTGCTATGTACATTTTTAAACAATATTCCATCCATAATCCCCATGTAAAAAAATAATTATATTCATATTCTTATCAGAAATGGGTTAAATAGGTTCCTATGTATATTTATAAACAATATTCCACCCATAAATCCCATGTAGAAAAATAATTATATGCATATTCTTATCAGAAATGGGTTAAATATATTCCTATGTATGTTTAACTATAATATTAATCCATAATCCCCATGTAGAAAAATAATTATATGCATATTCTTATGAGAAATGGGTTAAATAGGTTCCTATGTATATTTATATACATATTCCACCAAAAATCCCCATGTAGAAAAATAATTATATGCATATTTTTATCAGAAATGGGTTAATTAGTTTCCTATGTATATTTATAAGCAATATTCCACCCATAACCCCATATAGAAAAATAATTAAATGCATATTCTTATCAGAAATGGGTTAAATATGTTCCTATGTGTATTTATAAACAATATTCAACATATAATCCCTATATAGCAATATAATTATTTGCATATTCATATCAGAAATAGGTTTAATATGTTGCTATGTACATTTTTACATTTTTAAACAATATTCCATCCATAATTCCCATGTAAAAAAATAATTATATGCATATTCTTATCAGAAATGGGTTAAATAGGTTCCTATGTATATTTATAAACAATATTCCACCCATAAATCCCATGTAGAAAAATAATTATATGCATATTCTTATCAGAAATGGGCTAAATATATTCCTATGTATGTTTAACTACAATATTCTATCCATAATCCCCATGTAGAAAAATAATTATATGCATATTCTTATGAGAAATGGGTTAAATAGGTTACTATGTATATTTATAAACATATTCCACCAATAATCCCCATGTAGAAAAATAATTATATGCATATTTTTATCAGAAATGGGTTAATTAGTTTCCTATGTATATTTATAAGCAATATTCCACCCATACCCACATATAGAAAAATAATTATTTGCATATCCTTATCAGAAATAGGTTAAATATGTTCCTATGTATATTTACAAACAATATTCAACATATAATCCCTATATAGCAATATAATTATATGCATATTCATATCAGAAATAGGTTTAATATGTTGCTATGTACATTTTTAAACAATATTCCATCCATAATCCCCCATATAAAAAAATAATTATATGCATATTCTTATCAGAAATGGGTTAAATAGGTTCCTATGTATATTTATAAACAATATTCCACCCATAATCCGCATGTAGAAAAATAATTATATGCATATTTTTATCAGAAATGCTTTAATTAGGTTCCTATGTATATTTATTAACAATATTCCACCCATAACCCCATATAGAAATATAATTATATGCATATTCTTATCAGAAATGAGTTAAATAGGTTCCTATGTATATTTATAAACAATATTCCTCCCATAATCCCCATATAGACAAATAATTATATTCATATTCTTATCAGAAATTGGTTAAATAGGTTCCTATGTATATTTATAAACATATTCCACCAATAATCCCCATGTAGAAACATAATTATATGCATATTCTTACCAGAACTGGGTTGAATAGGTTCCTATGTATATTTATAAACAATATTCCACCCATAATGCCCATGTAGACAAATAATTATATGCATATTCTTATCAGAAAGGGGTTAAATAGGTTCCTATGTGTATTTATAAACAATATTCAACATATAATCCCTATATAGCAATATAATTATATGCATATTCATATCAGAAATAGGTTTAATATGTTGATTTATAGACAATATTCCACCCATAATCCCCATGTAGAAAAATAATTATATGCATATTCTTATCAGAAATGGGTTAAATAGGTTACTATGTATATTTATAAACAATATTCCACCCATAATCCCCATATAGACAAATAATTATATTCATATTCTTATCAGAAATGGGTTAAATTGGTTCCTATGTATATTTATAAACAATATTCCACCATAATCCCCATATAGAAAAATAATTATATGCATATTCCTATCAGAAATTGGTTAAATAGGTTCCTATGTATATTTATAAACAAATTCTACCAATAATCCCCATGTAGAAAAATAATTATATGCATATTTTTATCAGAAATGGCTTAATTAGTTTCCTATGTATATTTATAAGCAATATTCCACCCATAACCCCATATAGAAAAATAATTATATGCATATTCTTATCAGAAGTGGGTTAAATACATTCCTATGTATATTTATAAACAATATTCAACACATAATCCCTATATAGCAATATAATTATATGCATATTCATATCAGAAATAGGTATAATATGTTGCTATGTACATTTTTAAATATATTCCATCCATAATCCCCATGTAAAAAAATAATTATATGCATATTCTTATCAGAAATGGGTTAAATAGGTTCCTATGTATATTTATAAACAATATTCCACCCATAATCCCCATGTAGAAAAATAATTATATGCATATTCTTATCAGAAATGGGTTAAATATATTCCTATGTATGTTTAACTTCAATATTCCATCCATAATCCCGATGTAGAAAAATAATTATATGCGTATTCTTATGAGAAATGGGTTAAATAGGTTACTATGTATATTTTAAAACAGTATTCCACCCATAATCCCCATGTAGAAAAATAATTATATGGATATTCTTATCAGAAATGGGTTAAATACGTTCCTATGTATATTTTTAAACAATATTCCACCCATAATCCCCATGTAGAAAAATAATTGTATGCATATTCTTATCAGAAATGGGTTAAATAGGTTACTATGTATATCTATAAATAATATTCCACCCATAACCCCATATAGAAAAATAATTATATGCATATTCTTATCAGAAAAGGGTTAAATACGTTCCTATGTATATTTATAAACAATATTCAACACATAATCGCTATATAGAAATATAATTATATGCATATTCATATCAGAAATAGGTTTAATATGTTGCTATGTACATTTTTAAACAATATTCCATCCATAATCCCCATGTAAAAAAATAATTATATTCATATTCTTATCAGAAATGGGTTAAATAGGTTCCTATGTATATTTATAAACAATATTCCACCCATAAATCCCATGTAGAAAAATAATTATATGCATATTCTTATCAGAAATGGGTTAAATATATTCCTATGTATGTTTAACTATAATATTAATCCATAATCCCCATGTAGAAAAATAATTATATGCATATTCTTATGAGAAATGGGTTAAATAGGTTCCTATGTATATTTATATACATATTCCACCAAAAATCCCCATGTAGAAAAATAATTATATGCATATTTTTATCAGAAATGGGTTAATTAGTTTCCTATGTATATTTATAAGCAATATTCCACCCATAACCCCATATAGAAAAATAATTAAATGCATATTCTTATCAGAAATGGGTTAAATATGTTCCTATGTGTATTTATAAACAATATTCAACATATAATCCCTATATAGCAATATAATTATTTGCATATTCATATCAGAAATAGGTTTAATATGTTGCTATGTACATTTTTACATTTTTAAACAATATTCCATCCATAATTCCCATGTAAAAAAATAATTATATGCATATTCTTATCAGAAATGGGTTAAATAGGTTCCTATGTATATTTATAAACAATATTCCACCCATAAATCCCATGTAGAAAAATAATTATATGCATATTCTTATCAGAAATGGGCTAAATATATTCCTATGTATGTTTAACTACAATATTCTATCCATAATCCCCATGTAGAAAAATAATTATATGCATATTCTTATGAGAAATGGGTTAAATAGGTTACTATGTATATTTATAAACATATTCCACCAATAATCCCCATGTAGAAAAATAATTATATGCATATTTTTATCAGAAATGGGTTAATTAGTTTCCTATGTATATTTATAAGCAATATTCCACCCATACCCACATATAGAAAAATAATTATATGCATATCCTTATCAGAAATAGGTTAAATATGTTCCTATGTATATTTACAAACAATATTCAACATATAATCCCTATATAGCAATATAATTATATGCATATTCATATCAGAAATAGGTTTAATATGTTGCTATGTACATTTTTAAACAATATTCCATCCATAATCCCCCATATAAAAAAATAATTATATGCATATTCTTATCAGAAATGGGTTAAATAGGTTCCTATGTATATTTATAAACAATATTCCACCCATAATCCGCATGTAGAAAAATAATTATATGCATATTCTTATCAGAAATGCTTTAATTAGGTTCCTATGTATATTTATTAACAATATTCCACCCATAACCCCATATAGAAATATAATTATATGCATATTCTTATCAGAAATGAGTTAAATAGGTTCCTATGTATATTTATAAACAATATTCCTCCCATAATCCCCATATAGACAAATAATTATATTCATATTCTTATCAGAAAGGGGTTAAATAGGTTCCTATGTATATGTATAAACAATATTCCACCCATAATCCCCATGTAGAAAAATAATTAAATGCATATTCTTATCAGAAATGGGTTAAATATGTTCCTATGTGTATTTATAAACAATATTCAACATATAATCCCTATATAGCAATATAATTATATGCATATTCATATCAGAAATAGGTTTAATATGTTGATTTATAGACAATATTCCACCCATAAACCCCATGTAGAAAAATAATTATATGCATATTCTTATCAGAAATGGGTTAAATAGGTTACTATGTATATTTATAAACAATATTCCACCCATAATCCCCATATAGACAAATAATTATATTCATATTCTTATCAGAAATGGGTTAAATTGGTTCCTATGTATATTTATAAACAATATTCCACCATAATCCCCATATAGAAAAATAATTATATGCATATTCCTATCAGAAATTGGTTAAATAGGTTCCTATGTATATTTATAAACAAATTCTACCAATAATCCCCATGTAGAAAAATAATTATATGCATATTTTTATCAGAAATGGCTTAATTAGTTTCCTATGTATATTTATAAGCAATATTCCACCCATAACCCCATATAGAAAAATAATTATATGCATATTCTTATCAGAAGTGGGTTAAATACATTCCTATGTATATTTATAAACAATATTCAACACATAATCCCTATATAGCAATATAATTATATGCATATTCATATCAGAAATAGGTATAATATGTTGCTATGTACATTTTTAAATATATTCCATCCATAATCCCCATGTAAAAAAATAATTATATGCATATTCTTATCAGAAATGGGTTAAATAGGTTCCTATGTATATTTATAAACAATATTCCACCCATAATCCCCATGTAGAAAAATAATTATATGCATATTCTTATCAGAAATGGGTTAAATATATTCCTATGTATGTTTAACTTCAATATTCCATCCATAATCCCGATGTAGAAAAATAATTATATGCGTATTCTTATGAGAAATGGGTTAAATAGGTTACTATGTATATTTTAAAACAGTATTCCACCCATAATCCCCATGTAGAAAAATAATTATATGGATATTCTTATCAGAAATGGGTTAAATACGTTCCTATGTATATTTTTAAACAATATTCCACCCATAATCCCCATGTAGAAAAATAATTGTATGCATATTCTTATCAGAAATGGGTTAAATAGGTTACTATGTATATCTATAAATAATATTCCACCCATAACCCCATATAGAAAAATAATTATATGCATATTCTTATCAGAAAAGGGTTAAATACGTTCCTATGTATATTTATAAACAATATTCAACACATAATCGCTATATAGAAATATAATTATATGCATATTCATATCAGAAATAGGTTTAATATGTTGCTATGTACATTTTTAAACAATATTCCATCCATAATCCCCCATATAAAAAAATAATTATATGCATATTCTTATCAGAAATGGGTTAAATAGGTTCCTATGTATATTTATAAACAATATTCCACCCATAATCCGCATGTAGAAAAATAATTATATGCATATTTTTATCAGAAATGCTTTAATTAGGTTCCTATGTATATTTATTAACAATATTCCACCCATAACCCCATATAGAAATATAATTATATGCATATTCTTATCAGAAATGAGTTAAATAGGTTCCTATGTATATTTATAAACAATATTCCTCCCATAATCCCCATATAGACAAATAATTATATTCATATTCTTATCAGAAATTGGTTAAATAGGTTCCTATGTATATTTATAAACATATTCCACCAATAATCCCCATGTAGAAACATAATTATATGCATATTCTTACCAGAACTGGGTTGAATAGGTTCCTATGTATATTTATAAACAATATTCCACCCATAATGCCCATGTAGACAAATAATTATATGCATATTCTTATCAGAAAGGGGTTAAATAGGTTCCTATGTGTATTTATAAACAATATTCAACATATAATCCCTATATAGCAATATAATTATATGCATATTCATATCAGAAATAGGTTTAATATGTTGATTTATAGACAATATTCCACCCATAATCCCCATGTAGAAAAATAATTATATGCATATTCTTATCAGAAATGGGTTAAATAGGTTACTATGTATATTTATAAACAATATTCCACCCATAACCCCCATATACACAAATAATTATATTCATATTCTTATCAGAAATGGGTTAAATTGGTTCATATGTATATTTATAAACAATATTCCACCATAATCCCCATATAGAAAAATAATTATATGCATATTCCTATCAGAAATTGGTTAAATAGGTTCCTATGTATATTTATAAACAAATTCTACCAATAATCCCCATGTAGAAAAATAATTATATGCATATTTTTATCAGAAATGGCTTAATTAGTTTCCTATGTATATTTATAAGCAATATTCCACCCATAACCCCATATAGAAAAATAATTATATGCATATTCTTATCAGAAGTGGGTTAAATACATTCCTATGTATATTTATAAACAATATTCAACACATAATCCCTATATAGCAATATAATTATATGCATATTCATATCAGAAATAGGTATAATATGTTGCTATGTACATTTTTAAATATATTCCATCCATAATCCCCATGTAAAAAAATAATTATATGCATATTCTTATCAGAAATGGGTTAAATAGGTTCCTATGTATATTTATAAACAATATTCCACCCATAATCCCCATGTAGAAAAATAATTATATGCATATTCTTATCAGAAATGGGTTAAATATATTCCTATGTATGTTTAACTTCAATATTCCATCCATAATCCCGATGTAGAAAAATAATTATATGCGTATTCTTATGAGAAATGGGTTAAATAGGTTACTATGTATATTTTAAAACAGTATTCCACCCATAATCCCCATGTAGAAAAATAATTATATGGATATTCTTATCAGAAATGGGTTAAATACGTTCCTATGTATATTTTTAAACAATATTCCACCCATAATCCCCATGTAGAAAAATAATTGTATGCATATTCTTATCAGAAATGGGTTAAATAGGTTACAATGTATATCTATAAATAATATTCCACCCATAACCCCATATAGAAAAATAATTATATGCATATTCTTATCAGAAAAGGGTTAAATACGTTCCTATGTATATTTATAAACAATATTCAACACATAATCGCTATATAGAAATATAATTATATGCATATTCATATCAGAAATAGGTTTAATATGTTGCTATGTACATTTTTAAACAATATTCCATCCATAATCCCCATGTAAAAAAATAATTATATTCATATTCTTATCAGAAATGGGTTAAATAGGTTCCTATGTATATTTATAAACAATATTCCACCCATAAATCCCATGTAGAAAAATAATTATATGCATATTCTTATCAGAAATGGGTTAAATATATTCCTATGTATGTTTAACTATAATATTAATCCATAATCCCCATGTAGAAAAATAATTATATGCATATTCCTATCAGAAATTGGTTAAATAGGTTCCTATGTATATTTATAAACAAATTCTACCAATAATCCCCATGTAGAAAAATAATTATATGCATATTTTTATCAGAAATGGCTTAATTAGTTTCCTATGTATATTTATAAGCAATATTCCACCCATAACCCCATATAGAAAAATAATTATATGCATATTCTTATCAGAAGTGGGTTAAATACATTCCTATGTATATTTATAAACAATATTCAACACATAATCCCTATATAGCAATATAATTATATGCATATTCATATCAGAAATAGGTATAATATGTTGCTATGTACATTTTTAAATATATTCCATCCATAATCCCCATGTAAAAAAATAATTATATGCATATTCTTATCAGAAATGGGTTAAATAGGTTCCTATGTATATTTATAAACAATATTCCACCCATAATCCCCATGTAGAAAAATAATTATATGCATATTCTTATCAGAAATGGGTTAAATATATTCCTATGTATGTTTAACTTCAATATTCCATCCATAATCCTGATGTAGAAAAATAATTATATGCGTATTCTTATGAGAAATGGGTTAAATAGGTTACTATGTATATTTTAAAACAGTATTCCACCCATAATCCCCATGTAGAAAAATAATTATATGGATATTCTTATCAGAAATGGGTTAAATACGTTCCTATGTATATTTTTAAACAATATTCCCCATGTAGAAAAATAATTGTATGCATATTCTTATCAGAAATGGGTTAAATAGGTTACTATGTATATCTATAAATAATATTCCACCCATAACCCCATATAGAAAAATAATTATATGCATATTCTTATCAGAAAAGGGTTAAATACGTTCCAATGTATATTTATAAACAATATTCAACACATAATCGCTATATAGAAATATAATTATATGCATATTCATATCAGAAATAGGTTTAATATGTTGCTATGTACATTTTTAAACAATATTCCATCCATAATCCCCATGTAAAAAAATAATTATATTCATATTCTTATCAGAAATGGGTTAAATAGGTTCCTATGTATATTTATAAACAATATTCCACCCATAAATCCCATGTAGAAAAATAATTATATGCATATTCTTATCAGAAATGGGTTAAATATATTCCTATGTATGTTTAACTATAATATTAATCCATAATCCCCATGTAGAAAAATAATTATATGCATATTCTTATGAGAAATGGGTTAAATAGGTTCCTATGTATATTTATATACATATTCCACCAAAAATCCGCATGTAGAAAAATAATTATATGCATATTTTTATCAGAAATGGGTTAATTAGTTTCCTATGTATATTTATAAGCAATATTCCACCCATAACCCCATATAGAAAAATAATTAAATGCATATTCTTATCAGAAATGGGTTAAATATGTTCCTATGTGTATTTATAAACAATATTCAACATATAATCCCTATATAGCAATATAATTATTTGCATATTCATATCAGAAATAGGTTTAATATGTTGCTATGTACATTTTTACATTTTTAAACAATATTCCATCCATAATTCCCATGTAAAAAAATAATTATATGCATATTCTTATCAGAAATGGGTTAAATAGGTTCCTATGTATATTTATAAACAATATTCCACCCATAAATCCCATGTAGAAAAATAATTATATGCATATTCTTATCAGAAATGGGCTAAATATATTCCTATGTATGTTTAACTACAATATTCTATCCATAATCCCCATGTAGAAAAATAATTATATGCATATTCTTATGAGAAATGGGTTAAATAGGTTACTATGTATATTTATAAACATATTCCACCAATAATCCCCATGTAGAAAAATAATTATATGCATATTTTTATCAGAAATGGGTTAATTAGTTTCCTATGTATATTTATAAGCAATATTCCACCCATACCCACATATAGAAAAATAATTATATGCGTATCCTTATCAGAAATAGGTTAAATATGTTCCTATGTATATTTACAAACAATATTCAACATATAATCCCTATATAGCAATATAATTATATGCATATTCATATCAGAAATAGGTTTAATATGTTGCTATGTACATTTTTAAACAATATTCCATCCATAATCCCCCATATAAAAAAATAATTATATGCATATTCTTATCAGAAATGGGTTAAATAGGTTCCTATGTATATTTATAAACAATATTCCACCCATAATCCGCATGTAGAAAAATAATTATATGCATATTTTTATCAGAAATGCTTTAATTAGGTTCCTATGTATATTTATTAACAATATTCCACCCATAACCCCATATAGAAATATAATTATATGCATATTCTTATCAGAAATGAGTTAAATAGGTTCCTATGTATATTTATAAACAATATTCCTCCCATAATCCCCATATAGACAAATAATTATATTCATATTCTTATCAGAAATTGGTTAAATAGGTTCCTATGTATATTTATAAACATATTCCACCAATAATCCCCATGTAGAAACATAATTATATGCATATTCTTACCAGAACTGGGTTGAATAGGTTCCTATGTATATTTATAAACAATATTCCACCCATAATGCCCATGTAGACAAATAATTATATGCATATTCTTATCAGAAAGGGGTTAAATAGGTTCCTATGTGTATTTATAAACAATATTCAACATATAATCCCTATATAGCAATATAATTATATGCATATTCATATCAGAAATAGGTTTAATATGTTGATTTATAGACAATATTCCACCCATAATCCCCATGTAGAAAAATAATTATATGCATATTCTTATCAGAAATGGGTTAAATAGGTTACTATGTATATTTATAAACAATATTCCACCCATAATCCCCATATACACAAATAATTATATTCATATTCTTATCAGAAATGGGTTAAATTGGTTCATATGTATATTTATAAACAATATTCCACCATAATCCCCATATAGAAAAATAATTATATGCATATTCCTATCAGAAATTGGTTAAATAGGTTCCTATGTATATTTATAAACAAATTCTACCAATAATCCCCATGTAGAAAAATAATTATATGCATATTTTTATCAGAAATGGCTTAATTAGTTTCCTATGTATATTTATAAGCAATATTCCACCCATAACCCCATATAGAAAAATAATTATATGCATATTCTTATCAGAAGTGGGTTAAATACATTCCTATGTATATTTATAAACAATATTCAACACATAATCCCTATATAGCAATATAATTATATGCATATTCATATCAGAAATAGGTATAATATGTTGCTATGTACATTTTTAAATATATTCCATCCATAATCCCCATGTAAAAAAATAATTATATGCATATTCTTATCAGAAATGGGTTAAATAGGTTCCTATGTATATTTATAAACAATATTCCACCCATAATCCCCATGTAGAAAAATAATTATATGCATATTCTTATCAGAAATGGGTTAAACATATTCCTATGTATGTTTAACTTCAATATTCCATCCATAATCCCGATGTAGAAAAATAATTATATGCGTATTCTTATGAGAAATGGGTTAAATAGGTTACTATGTATATTTTAAAACAGTATTCCACCCATAATCCCCATGTAGAAAAATAATTATATGGATATTCTTATCAGAAATGGGTTAAATACGTTCCTATGTATATTTTTAAACAATATTCCACCCATAATCCCCATGTAGAAAAATAATTGTATGCATATTCTTATCAGAAATGGGTTAAATAGGTTACAATGTATATCTATAAATAATATTCCACCCATAACCCCATATAGAAAAATAATTATATGCATATTCTTATCAGAAAAGGGTTAAATACGTTCCTATGTATATTTATAAACAATATTCAACACATAATCGCTATATAGAAATATAATTATATGCATATTCATATCAGAAATAGGTTTAATATGTTGCTATGTACATTTTTAAACAATATTCCATCCATAATCCCCATGTAAAAAAATAATTATATTCATATTCTTATCAGAAATGGGTTAAATAGGTTCCTATGTATATTTATAAACAATATTCCACCCATAAATCCCATGTAGAAAAATAATTATATGCATATTCTTATCAGAAATGGGTTAAATATATTCCTATGTATGTTTAACTATAATATTAATCCATAATCCCCATGTAGAAAAATAATTATATGCATATTCCTATCAGAAATTGGTTAAATAGGTTCCTATGTATATTTATAAACAAATTCTACCAATAATCCCCATGTAGAAAAATAATTATATGCATATTTTTATCAGAAATGGCTTAATTAGTTTCCTATGTATATTTATAAGCAATATTCCACCCATAACCCCATATAGAAAAATAATTATATGCATATTCTTATCAGAAGTGGGTTAAATACATTCCTATGTATATTTATAAACAATATTCAACACATAATCCCTATATAGCAATATAATTATATGCATATTCATATCAGAAATAGGTATAATATGTTGCTATGTACATTTTTAAATATATTCCATCCATAATCCCCATGTAAAAAAATAATTATATGCATATTCTTATCAGAAATGGGTTAAATAGGTTCCTATGTATATTTATAAACAATATTCCACCCATAATCCCCATGTAGAAAAATAATTATATGCATATTCTTATCAGAAATGGGTTAAATATATTCCTATGTATGTTTAACTTCAATATTCCATCCATAATCCTGATGTAGAAAAATAATTATATGCGTATTCTTATGAGAAATGGGTTAAATAGGTTACTATGTATATTTTAAAACAGTATTCCACCCATAATCCCCATGTAGAAAAATAATTATATGGATATTCTTATCAGAAATGGGTTAAATACGTTCCTATGTATATTTTTAAACAATATTCCCCATGTAGAAAAATAATTGTATGCATATTCTTATCAGAAATGGGTTAAATAGGTTACTATGTATATCTATAAATAATATTCCACCCATAACCCCATATAGAAAAATAATTATATGCATATTCTTATCAGAAAAGGGTTAAATACGTTCCAATGTACATTTTTAAACAATATTCCATCCATAATCCCCATGTAAAAAAATAATTATATTCATATTCTTATCAGAAATGGGTTAAATAGGTTCCTATGTATATTTATAAACAATATTCCACCCATAAATCCCATGTAGAAAAATAATTATATGCATATTCTTATCAGAAATGGGTTAAATATATTCCTATGTATGTTTAACTATAATATTAATCCATAATCCCCATGTAGAAAAATAATTATGTGCATATTCTTATGAGAAATGGGTTAAGTAGGTTCCTATGTATATTTATATACATATTCCACCAAAAATCCCCATGTAGAAAAATAATTATATGCATATTTTTATCAGAAATGGGTTAATTAGTTTCCTATGTATATTTATAAGCAATATTCCACCCATAACCCCATATAGAAAAATAATTAAATGCATATTCTTATCAGAAATGGGTTAAATATGTTCCTATGTGTATTTATAAACAATATTCAACATATAATCCCTATATAGCAATATAATTATTTGCATATTCATATCAGAAATAGGTTTAATATGTTGCTATGTACATTTTTACATTTTTAAACAATATTCCATCCATAATTCCCATGTAAAAAAATAATTATATGCATATTCTTATCAGAAATGGGTTAAATAGGTTCCTATGTATATTTATAAACAATATTCCACCCATAAATCCCATGTAGAAAAATAATTATATGCATATTCTTATCAGAAATGGGCTAAATATATTCCTATGTATGTTTAACTACAATATTCTATCCATAATCCCCATGTAGAAAAATAATTATATGCATATTCTTATGAGAAATGGGTTAAATAGGTTACTATGTATATGTATAAACATATTCCACCAATGATCCCCATGTAGAAAAATAATTATATGCATATTTTTATCAGAAATGGGTTAATTAGTTTCCTATGTATATTTATAAGCAATATTCCACCCATACCCACATATAGAAAAATAATTATATGCATATCCTTATCAGAAATAGGTTAAATATGTTCCTATGTATATTTACAAACAATATTCAACATATAATCCCTATATAGCAATATAATTATATGCATATTCATATCAGAAATAGGTTTAATATGTTGCTATGTACATTTTTAAACAATATTCCATCCTTAATCCCCCATATAAAAAAATAATTATATGCATATTCTTATCAGAAATGGGTTAAATAGGTTCCTATGTATATTTATAAACAATATTCCACCCATAATCCGCATGTAGAAAAATAATTATATGCATATTTTTATCAGAAATGCTTTAATTAGGTTCCTATGTATATTTATTAACAATATTCCACCCATAACCCCATATAGAAATATAATTATATGCATATTCTTATCAGAAATGAGTTAAATAGGTTCCTATGTATATTTATAAACAATATTCCTCCCATAATCCCCATATAGACAAATAATTATATTCATATTCTTATCAGAAATTGGTTAAATAGGTTCCTATGTATATTTATAAACATATTCCACCAATAATCCCCATGTAGAAACATAATTATATGCATATTCTTACCAGAACTGGGTTGAATAGGTTCCTATGTATATTTATAAACAATATTCCACCCATAATGCCCATGTAGACAAATAATTATATGCATATTCTTATCAGAAAGGGGTTAAATAGGTTCCTATGTATATGTATAAACAATATTCCACCCATAATCCCCATGTAGAAAAATAATTAAATGCATATTCTTATCAGAAATGGGTTAAATATGTTCCTATGTGTATTTATAAACAATATTCAACATATAATCCCTATATAGCAATATAATTATATGCATATTCATATCAGAAATAGGTTTAATATGTTGCTATGTACATTTTTAAACAATATTCCATCCATAATCCCCCATATAAAAAAATAATTATATGCATATTCTTATCAGAAATGGGTTAAATAGGTTCCTATGTATATTTATAAACAATATTCCACCCATAATCCGCATGTAGAAAAATAATTATATGCATATTTTTATCAGAAATGCTTTAATTAGGTTCCTATGTATATTTATTAACAATATTCCACCCATAACCCCATATAGAAATATAATTATATGCATATTCTTATCAGAAATGAGTTAAATAGGTTCCTATGTATATTTATAAACAATATTCCTCCCATAATCCCCATATAGACAAATAATTATATTCATATTCTTATCAGAAATTGGTTAAATAGGTTCCTATGTATATTTATAAACATATTCCACCAATAATCCCCATGTAGAAACATAATTATATGCATATTCTTACCAGAACTGGGTTGAATAGGTTCCTATGTATATTTATAAACAATATTCCACCCATAATGCCCATGTAGACAAATAATTATATGCATATTCTTATCAGAAAGGGGTTAAATAGGTTCCTATGTGTATTTATAAACAATATTCAACATATAATCCCTATATAGCAATATAATTATATGCATATTCATATCAGAAATAGGTTTAATATGTTGATTTATAGACAATATTCCACCCATAATCCCCATGTAGAAAAATAATTATATGCATATTCTTATCAGAAATGGGTTAAATAGGTTACTATGTATATTTATAAACAATATTCCACCCATAATCCCCATATACACAAATAATTATATTCATATTCTTATCAGAAATGGGTTAAATTGGTTCATATGTATATTTATAAACAATATTCCACCATAATCCCCATATAGAAAAATAATTATATGCATATTCCTATCAGAAATTGGTTAAATAGGTTCCTATGTATATTTATAAACAAATTCTACCAATAATCCCCATGTAGAAAAATAATTATATGCATATTTTTATCAGAAATGGCTTAATTAGTTTCCTATGTATATTTATAAGCAATATTCCACCCATAACCCCATATAGAAAAATAATTATATGCATATTCTTATCAGAAGTGGGTTAAATACATTCCTATGTATATTTATAAACAATATTCAACACATAATCCCTATATAGCAATATAATTATATGCATATTCATATCAGAAATAGGTATAATATGTTGCTATGTACATTTTTAAATATATTCCATCCATAATCCCCATGTAAAAAAATAATTATATGCATATTCTTATCAGAAATGGGTTAAATAGGTTCCTATGTATATTTATAAACAATATTCCACCCATAATCCCCATGTAGAAAAATAATTATATGCATATTCTTATCAGAAATGGGTTAAACATATTCCTATGTATGTTTAACTTCAATATTCCATCCATAATCCCGATGTAGAAAAATAATTATATGCGTATTCTTATGAGAAATGGGTTAAATAGGTTACTATGTATATTTTAAAACAGTATTCCACCCATAATCCCCATGTAGAAAAATAATTATATGGATATTCTTATCAGAAATGGGTTAAATACGTTCCTATGTATATTTTTAAACAATATTCCACCCATAATCCCCATGTAGAAAAATAATTGTATGCATATTCTTATCAGAAATGGGTTAAATAGGTTACAATGTATATCTATAAATAATATTCCACCCATAACCCCATATAGAAAAATAATTATATGCATATTCTTATCAGAAAAGGGTTAAATACGTTCCTATGTATATTTATAAACAATATTCAACACATAATCGCTATATAGAAATATAATTATATGCATATTCATATCAGAAATAGGTTTAATATGTTGCTATGTACATTTTTAAACAATATTCCATCCATAATCCCCATGTAAAAAAATAATTATATTCATATTCTTATCAGAAATGGGTTAAATAGGTTCCTATGTATATTTATAAACAATATTCCACCCATAAATCCCATGTAGAAAAATAATTATATGCATATTCTTATCAGAAATGGGTTAAATATATTCCTATGTATGTTTAACTATAATATTAATCCATAATCCCCATGTAGAAAAATAATTATATGCATATTCCTATCAGAAATTGGTTAAATAGGTTCCTATGTATATTTATAAACAAATTCTACCAATAATCCCCATGTAGAAAAATAATTATATGCATATTTTTATCAGAAATGGCTTAATTAGTTTCCTATGTATATTTATAAGCAATATTCCACCCATAACCCCATATAGAAAAATAATTATATGCATATTCTTATCAGAAGTGGGTTAAATACATTCCTATGTATATTTATAAACAATATTCAACACATAATCCCTATATAGCAATATAATTATATGCATATTCATATCAGAAATAGGTATAATATGTTGCTATGTACATTTTTAAATATATTCCATCCATAATCCCCATGTAAAAAAATAATTATATGCATATTCTTATCAGAAATGGGTTAAATAGGTTCCTATGTATATTTATAAACAATATTCCACCCATAATCCCCATGTAGAAAAATAATTATATGCATATTCTTATCAGAAATGGGTTAAATATATTCCTATGTATGTTTAACTTCAATATTCCATCCATAATCCTGATGTAGAAAAATAATTATATGCGTATTCTTATGAGAAATGGGTTAAATAGGTTACTATGTATATTTTAAAACAGTATTCCACCCATAATCCCCATGTAGAAAAATAATTATATGGATATTCTTATCAGAAATGGGTTAAATACGTTCCTATGTATATTTTTAAACAATATTCCCCATGTAGAAAAATAATTGTATGCATATTCTTATCAGAAATGGGTTAAATAGGTTACTATGTATATCTATAAATAATATTCCACCCATAACCCCATATAGAAAAATAATTATATGCATATTCTTATCAGAAAAGGGTTAAATACGTTCCAATGTATATTTATAAACAATATTCAACACATAATCGCTATATAGAAATATAATTATATGCATATTCATATCAGAAATAGGTTTAATATGTTGCTATGTACATTTTTAAACAATATTCCATCCATAATCCCCATGTAAAAAAATAATTATATTCATATTCTTATCAGAAATGGGTTAAATAGGTTCCTATGTATATTTATAAACAATATTCCACCCATAAATCCCATGTAGAAAAATAATTATATGCATATTCTTATCAGAAATGGGTTAAATATATTCCTATGTATGTTTAACTATAATATTAATCCATAATCCCCATGTAGAAAAATAATTATGTGCATATTCTTATGAGAAATGGGTTAAGTAGGTTCCTATGTATATTTATATACATATTCCACCAAAAATCCCCATGTAGAAAAATAATTATATGCATATTTTTATCAGAAATGGGTTAATTAGTTTCCTATGTATATTTATAAGCAATATTCCACCCATAACCCCATATAGAAAAATAATTAAATGCATATTCTTATCAGAAATGGGTTAAATATGTTCCTATGTGTATTTATAAACAATATTCAACATATAATCCCTATATAGCAATATAATTATTTGCATATTCATATCAGAAATAGGTTTAATATGTTGCTATGTACATTTTTACATTTTTAAACAATATTCCATCCATAATTCCCATGTAAAAAAATAATTATATGCATATTCTTATCAGAAATGGGTTAAATAGGTTCCTATGTATATTTATAAACAATATTCCACCCATAAATCCCATGTAGAAAAATAATTATATGCATATTCTTATCAGAAATGGGCTAAATATATTCCTATGTATGTTTAACTACAATATTCTATCCATAATCCCCATGTAGAAAAATAATTATATGCATATTCTTATGAGAAATGGGTTAAATAGGTTACTATGTATATGTATAAACATATTCCACCAATGATCCCCATGTAGAAAAATAATTATATGCATATTTTTATCAGAAATGGGTTAATTAGTTTCCTATGTATATTTATAAGCAATATTCCACCCATACCCACATATAGAAAAATAATTATATGCATATCCTTATCAGAAATAGGTTAAATATGTTCCTATGTATATTTACAAACAATATTCAACATATAATCCCTATATAGCAATATAATTATATGCATATTCATATCAGAAATAGGTTTAATATGTTGCTATGTACATTTTTAAACAATATTCCATCCTTAATCCCCCATATAAAAAAATAATTATATGCATATTCTTATCAGAAATGGGTTAAATAGGTTCCTATGTATATTTATAAACAATATTCCACCCATAATCCGCATGTAGAAAAATAATTATATGCATATTTTTATCAGAAATGCTTTAATTAGGTTCCTATGTATATTTATTAACAATATTCCACCCATAACCCCATATAGAAATATAATTATATGCATATTCTTATCAGAAATGAGTTAAATAGGTTCCTATGTATATTTATAAACAATATTCCTCCCATAATCCCCATATAGACAAATAATTATATTCATATTCTTATCAGAAATTGGTTAAATAGGTTCCTATGTATATTTATAAACATATTCCACCAATAATCCCCATGTAGAAACATAATTATATGCATATTCTTACCAGAACTGGGTTGAATAGGTTCCTATGTATATTTATAAACAATATTCCACCCATAATGCCCATGTAGACAAATAATTATATGCATATTCTTATCAGAAAGGGGTTAAATAGGTTCCTATGTATATGTATAAACAATATTCCACCCATAATCCCCATGTAGAAAAATAATTAAATGCATATTCTTATCAGAAATGGGTTAAATATGTTCCTATGTGTATTTATAAACAATATTCAACATATAATCCCTATATAGCAATATAATTATATGCATATTCATATCAGAAATAGGTTTAATATGTTGATTTATAGACAATATTCCACCCATAATCCCCATGTAGAAAAATAATTATATGCATATTCTTATCAGAAATGGGTTAAATAGGTTACTATGTATATTTATAAACAATATTCCACCCATAATCCCCATATAGACAAATAATTATATTCATATTCTTATCAGAAATGGGTTAAATTGGTTCCTATGTATATTTATAAACAATATTCCACCATAATCCCCATATAGAAAACTAATTATATGCATATTCCTATCAGAAATTGGTTAAATAGGTTCCTATGTATATTTATAAACAAATTCTACCAATAATCCCCATGTAGAAAAATAATTATATGCATATTTTTATCAGAAATGGCTTAATTAGTTTCCTATGTATATTTATAAGCAATATTCCACCCATAACCCCATATAGAAAAATAATTATATGCATATTCTTATCAGAAGTGGGTTAAATACATTCCTATGTATATTTATAAACAATATTCAACACATAATCCCTATATAGCAATATAATTATATGCATATTCATATCAGAAATAGGTATAATATGTTGCTATGTACATTTTTAAATATATTCCATCCATAATCCCCATGTAAAAAAATAATTATATGCATATTCTTATCAGAAATGGGTTAAATAGGTTCCTATGTATATTTATAAACAATATTCCACCCATAATCCCCATGTAGAAAAATAATTATATGCATATTCTTATCAGAAATGGGTTAAATATATTCCTATGTATGTTTAACTTCAATATTCCATCCATAATCCTGATGTAGAAAAATAATTATATGCGTATTCTTATGAGAAATGGGTTAAATAGGTTACTATGTATATTTTAAAACAGTATTCCACCCATAATCCCCATGTAGAAAAATAATTATATGGATATTCTTATCAGAAATGGGTTAAATACGTTCCTATGTATATTTTTAAACAATATTCCACCCATAATCCCCATGTAGAAAAATAATTGTATGCATATTCTTATCAGAAATGGGTTAAATAGGTTACTATGTATATCTATAAATAATATTCCACCCATAACCCCATATAGAAAAATAATTATATGCATATTCTTATCAGAAAAGGGTTAAATACGTTCCTATGTATATTTATAAACAATATTCAACACATAATCGCTATATAGAAATATAATTATATGCATATTCATATCAGAAATAGGTTTAATATGTTGCTATGTACATTTTTAAACAATATTCCATCCATAATCCCCATGTAAAAAAATAATTATATTCATATTCTTATCAGAAATGGGTTAAATAGGTTCCTATGTATATTTATAAACAATATTCCACCCATAAATCCCATGTAGAAAAATAATTATATGCATATTCTTATCAGAAATGGGTTAAATATATTCCTATGTATGTTTAACTATAATATTAATCCATAATCCCCATGTAGAAAAATAATTATATGCATATTCTTATGAGAAATGGGTTAAATAGGTTCCTATGTATATTTATATACATATTCCACCAAAAATCCCCATGTAGAAAAATAATTATATGCATATTTTTATCAGAAATGGGTTAATTAGTTTCCTATGTATATTTATAAGCAATATTCCACCCATAACCCCATATAGAAAAATAATTAAATGCATATTCTTATCAGAAATGGGTTAAATATGTTCCTATGTGTATTTATAAACAATATTCAACATATAATCCCTATATAGCAATATAATTATTTGCATATTCATATCAGAAATAGGTTTAATATGTTGCTATGTACATTTTTACATTTTTAAACAGTATTCCATCCATAATTCCCATGTAAAAAAATAATTATATGCATACTCTTATCAGAAATGGGTTAAATACGTTCCTATGTATATTTATAAACAATATTCTACCCATAAATCCCATGTAGAAAAATAATTATATGCATATTCTTATCAGAAATGGGCTAAATATATTCCTATGTATGTTTAACTACAATATTCTATCCATAATCCCAATGTAGAAAAATAATTATATGCATATTCTTATGAGAAATGGGTTAAATAGGTTACTATGTATATTTATAAACATATTCCACCAATAATCCCCATGTAGAAAAATAATTATATGCATATTTTTATCAGAAATGGGTTAATTCTTTTCCTATGTATATTTATAAGCAATATTCCACCCATACCCACATATAGAAAAAATAATTATATGCATATCCTTATCAGAAATAGGTTAAATATGTTCCTATGTATATTTACAAACAATATTCAACATATAATCCCTATATAGCAATATAATTATATGCATATTCATATCAGAAATAGGTTGCTATGTACATTTTTAAACAATATTCCATCCATAATCCCCCATATAAAAAAATAATTATATGCATATTCTTATCAGAAATGGGTTAAATAGGTTCCTATGTATATTTATAAACAATATTCCACCCATAATCCGCATGTAGAAAAATAATTATATGCATATTCTTATCAGAAATGCTTTAATTAGGTTCCTATGTATATTTATTAACAATATTCCACCCATAACCCCATATAGAAATATAATTATATGCATATTCTTATCAGAAATGAGTTAAATAGGTTCCTATGTATATGTGTTAGTGGGACAAATAGTCACCCATGATTTGTGTCAGTGGAAAGATTATTGTGATAGTGGGAGAAATAGTACTGCATTTTTGGTGTCATTGTTAAGAATAGTGAGCCATCATTGGGAGGTATAGTCAACTATCATTGTTGTCTGTGGAAGGAACAGTGAAACATCATTGGTGTCAGTATGAGAAATACTACCACGTTATTGGTGTCGGTGGAAGGAATATGAATGAATCAATGATTGAATGATTTGTATAGCGCTGCACATGCGAACTGAATCACCTGGTCCACAGCAAAATATCAGTGAGACTTTTTACATGGTTGAGGAAAACGTCAGGTTACATTACCTTACTTGGACAGATTTCGAAGACTGGGAAATTGCTTAAACTCTGAAAATGTAACATTTGTCAAGATAGTGAATTTGCATTACACGATCCTAATCCACTGGTCCACAGCAAAATATCAGTGAGACGTTTTACATGGTTGAGGAAAACGTCAGGTTACACAATATATATAAAAGCCCTGATAATAGTGAGTTGGTTGCGAGACATGTTAAGAGTGTTATCACATTAGGTATTTATTAGGATGCATTTTCTTTAAACATATCAAATATAGCATTGAGACAACATGTATTACTCCTTGATAATTTAAATCGGTTTCTTTAACCAAATTAATAGGCAGTAGCCTATTAGTGTTTTTTAGAGATAGTTGCATTATTTGTTGAGCTAAAGATAAACACAAAATAGAGCAGATTGTAATCAAAGCCGTAAATCGGTTTATAGAGATCGTTACAATCTGTATTTCACAAGCAAATTGTCATTGGATAATGACATTGGACAATTAGATGTAAGATAGGTCGCAAAATATAGCAATAATCTCTTATAAGATAAGCTGTTGAACAAGGTATTGCAATTGCAACTATCAGAGTGAGCATTGCATTTCGTCTTATCGTATTGGTAACTATTTGTCCGACAATATAAACGTGAGAGCTGCAACTTTATCTCAATGTTCGGTGTTATCCTGACTTTATTTATGATAATGCATAAGTATTTAGAATTACGTTATTGAGATTGAGCAAGCAGAGAAGGAGAAGATGTATTCGGAGATGTGGCAGATTTAGAGTAATGCAACAAATTCTCAGCCAGTGAGCGAAAAAGTACCCATCATTGGTGTCAGTTGGAGGAATACTGATGAATGAATAGTAGTAGTGTGTCAGATAAAGTCACACAATATTTAGCAGGAATTTAAGAAAACCAGTGCGCATTTTTATATTTTTGAGAGATAGAATAAGATAGAGATAGATTTAAGATAGAATCTCGGAATAAGCAATGAGATCAAATTGTGTGATAATTGCTGCATCAACATAGCACCTAAATGTGAAATTGCATTACACAATCCGTTTTCCCTGGTTTAGCAAATCAGCAAAATATCACTGTACAAATATATAAGCGAAAAAGTCCTTATAATAGTGAGTGGTTTGCGAGAAATGTCAAGGTATACATTAGGATTATTTGATGTGGATTTTAAATAGATGCATAAAACATATCAAGTATAGCAGTGAGACGGATTAACACTTGCTGAGAGACAGGTTTAAGCGCAAGTTGCTAGTTGTTGGCTGTTAGTTGCGCTAGTGAGATATTTGTCCAAATAAATTCCAAAATTATTACAACAGAAAGTCGGTAATGTGATGAGATGATTTCTGCATAACACAAAATAGAGCACACTTTAGCACATCGTGAGTCGGTTTTGTTTCAAGCAAATTTTTAGTATATCTTACATTAAATATACGATAAGGTTGCATTCATTGCTAAATATAGTAAAACTAGAAGATAGCTGTTGCACCGTAATATCAGGTTATATTGCACTATAAAAATCAGGATCAGGATTAGCACTGAGATATAAATTAAGTGACTATATTGCATTAAAAGAGTAAAAAAAAAAAGAGAAATACGGTTTACCTTAGATGTCAGACATTGCGGTGTTTAAGTAAAACGGTTTGACTTGGATTCGAATAATTCTTAAATAAGAACAGCAGTGAGACAAGCCCCACATGTTAGACGGTTGGAATTGGATTCAAACTAGTTGAATAATTCTTAAATTAGCACAAGTGAGGCAAGCCCGATTTTTTCACTTACTTTTAAGATAGAAGACTTTAAGTGTTTTCATAGCTTACTTGAGAGTTTTCATTAGCTTAGTTAATATAATTGAATTATGTTCAAAATACCAATATTAATATTGGAAAATATTTTAATGGCCGAGTAACGATATTACAAACGAATAGAAACCATCTCAAGCCTATACCGATATTGTGCTCCATTTGTGTTTTTCTCTTTCTCTTTGCTATTCCGACATTCTGTCTTAATTTGAGTATTGGCAACTATGTCTCCAACAGTATAAACCGTGAGCCCTGTAACTTTATCGCAAAGAATATATACTGGCTCAATGTTATTCTGACTTTTAGTTGTGCAACACACTCATTACGTTAATGCGACTATTCCTAAACCGATGTAAACCTCAATCTTACATCTTTATGCAAACACACATTTTTATCAGGGCTTTTCTAAACCAGTGAGAGAAATAGTACCCCATTGTTGGTGTGAGTGGGAGGACATCATTGGTGTACTGACACCTTTACTGAAAGGAACTAAAGATGTCAGTGTGATTGTTGTTGTTGGTGTCAGTGGAAGGAATATTTAAATCATCATTTGTGGAAGGAATAATGACTCATCAGCGTTGTTGGTTCTCAATGGAAGGAATAATCATTGGTGCCAGTTCTCTAACTGTGACCCATCATTGGTGTCAGTGGAAAGATTAGTAACCCATTAGTGACCATTGGTGTCATGGGGAGAAATTGTAACCGTTTGTTAATGTCAGTGGTAGAAATAGTGAACAAATCATTGGTGTGAGTGGAAGGAACAGTTACCCATTCATTGGTGTCAGAGGGAGGAATAGTGACCCATCATTGGTGTCAGTGTGAGAAATAAACCCACATTTTTGGTGTCAGTGGGATGAATAATGAATGATCATTGGTATCAGAAATGGGTTGAATAGGTTCCTATGTATATTTATAAACAATATTCAACCCATAATCCCCATATAGGAAAATAATTAAATGCATATTTAAACAGAAATAGGTTTAATATGTTGCTATGTAAATACGTTCCCATGTATATTTATAAACAATATTCCACCCATAATCCCCATGTATAAAAAAATATATGCATATTCTTATCAGAAATGGGTTAAATATGTTGCTATGTATATGTATAAACAACATTCCATCCATAATCCCCATATAGAAAAATAATTATATGCATATTCTTATCAGAAATGGGTTAAATAGGTTACTATGAATATTTATAAACAGTATTCCACCAATAATCCCCATGTAGAAAAATAATGATATGCATATTCTTATCAGAAATGTTTTAATTAGGTTCCTATGTATATTTATAAACAATATTCCACCCATAACCCCGTATAGAAAAATAATTAAAAGCATATTCTTATCAGAAATGGGTTAAATAGGTTCCTATGTATAATTATAAACATTTTTCCACCATAATCCCTATATAGAAAAATAATTATATGCATATTCTTATCAGAAATAGGTTACATACGTTAATATGTATATTTATGAACAATATTCCACCCATAATCCCCATGTAGAAAAATAATTATATGCATATTCTTCTCATCTCATGTATATTTAGAAACAATATTCAACCCATAATCCCCATGTAGAAAAAAAATTATAAGCATATTCTTATCAGAAATGGGTTAAGTAGGTTACTATGTATATTTATAAACAATATTCCACTATAGTCCCCATGTAGAAAAATAATTATATGCATATTCTTATCAGAAATGCTTTAATTAGGTTCCTATGTATATTTATTAACAATATTCCACCCATATAATCCCCATGTAGAAAAATAATTATATGCATATTCTTATCAGAAATGGGTTAAATAGGTTACTATGTATATTTATAAATAATATTCCACCCATAACCCCGTATAGAAAAATAATTAGATGCATATTCTTATCAGAAATGGGTTAAATAGGCTCCTATGTATATTTATAAACAATATTCCAAAAATAATGCCCATGTAGAAAAATAATTATATGCATATTCTTATCAGAAATGGGTTAAATATATTCCTATGTATGTTTAACTTCAATATTCCATTAAATAATCCCGATGTAGAAAAATAATTATATGCGTATTCTTATGAGAAATGGGTTAAATAGGTTACTATGTATATTTTTAAACAATATTCCACCCATAATCCCCATGTAGAAAAATAATTATATGGATATTCTTATCAGAAAAGGGTTAAATACGTTCTTATGTATATTTATAAACAATATTCAACACATAATCGCTATATAGAAATATAATTATATGCATATTCATATCAGAAATAGGTTTAATATGTTGCTATGTACATTTTTAAACAATATTCCATCCATAATCCCCATGTAAAAAAATAATTATATGCATATTCTTATCAGAAATGGGTTTAATAGGTTCCTATGTATATTTATAAACAATATTCCACCCATAAATCCCATGTAGAAAAATAATTATATGCATATTTTTATCAGAAATGGGTTAATTAGTTTCCTATGTATAAGCAATATTCCACCCATAACCCCATATAGAAAAATAATTAAATGCATATTCTTATCAGAAATGGGTTAAATATGTTCCTATGTGTATTTATAAACAATATTCAACATATAATCCCTATATAGCAATATAATTATTTGCATATTCATATCAGAAATAGGTTTAATATGTTGCTATGTACATTTTTACATTTTTAAACAGTATTCCATCCATAATTCCCATGTAAATAATAATTAAATAGGTTCCTATGTATATTTATAAACAATATTCTACCCATAAATCCCATGTAGAAAAATAATTATATGCATATTCTTATCAGAAATGGGCTAAATATATTCCTATGTATGTTTAACTACAATATTCTATCCATAATCCCAATGTAGAAAAATAATTATATGCATATTCTTATGAGAAATGGGTTAAATAGGTTACTATGTATATTTATAAACATATTCCACCAATAATCCCCATGTAGAAAAATAATTATATGCATATTCTTATCAGAAATGGGCTAAATAGGTTACTATGTATATTTATAAACATATTCCACCAATAATCCCCATGTAGAAAAATAATTATATGCATATTTTTATCAGAAATGGGTTAATTCGTTTCCTATGTATATTTATAAGCAATATTCCACCCATAACCCCATATAGAAATATAATTATATGCATATTCTTATCAGAAATGAGTTAAATAGGTTCCTATGTATATTTATAAACAATATTCCTCCCATAATCCCCATATAGACAAATAATTATATTCATATTCTTTTCAGAAATTGGTTAAATAGGTTCCTATGTATATTTATAAACATATTCCACCAATAATCCCCATGTAGAAACATAATTATATGCATATTCTTACCAGAACTGGGTTGAATAGGTTCCTATGTATATTTATAAACAATATTCCACCCATAATGCCCATGTAGACAAATAATTATATGCATATTCTTATCAGAAAGGGGTTAAATAGGTTCCTATGTATATGTATAAACAATATTCCACCCATAATCCCCATGTAGAAAATAATTATATGTAGATGTATATGTGTTAGTGGGACAAATAGTCACCCATGATTTGTGTCAGTGGAAAGAATATTGTGATAGTGGGAGAAATAGTACTGCATTTTTGGTGTCATTGTTAAGAATAGTGAGCCATCATTGGGAGGTATAGTCAACTATCATTGTTGTCTGTGGAAGGAAAAGTGAAACATCATTGGTGTCAGTATGAGAAATACTACCACGTTATTGGTGTCGGTGGAAGGAATATGAATGAATCAATGATTGAATGATTTGTATAGCGCTGCACATGCGAACTGAATCACCTGGTCCACAGCAAAATATCAGTGAGACGTTTTACATGGTTGAGGAAAACGTCAGGTTACATTACCTTACTTGGACAGTTTTCGAAGACTGGGAAATTGCTTAAACTCTGAAAATGTAACATTTGTCAAGATAGTGAATTTGCATTACACGATCCTAATCCACTGGTCCACAGCAAAATATCAGTGAGACGTTTTACATGGTTGAGGAAAACGTCAGGTTACACAATATATATAAAAGCCCTGATAATAGTGAGTTGGTTGCGAGACATGTTAAGAGTGTTATCACATTAGGTATTTATTAGGATGCATTTCCTTTAAACATATCAAATATAGCATTGAGACAACATGTATTACTCCTTGATAATTTAAATCGGTTTCTTTAACCAAATTAATAGGAAGTAGCCTATTAGTGTTTTTTAGAGATAGTTGCATTATTTGTTGAGCTAAAGATAAACACAAAATAGAGCAGATTGTAATCAAAGCCGTAAATCGGTTTATAGAGATCGTTACAATCTGTATTTCACAAGCAAATTGTCATTGGATAATGACATTGGACAATTAGATGTAAGATAGGTCGCAAAATATAGCAATAATCTCTTATAAGATAAGCTGTTGAACAAGGTATTGCAATTGCAACTATCAGAGTGAGCATTGCATTTCGTCTTATCGTATTGGTAACTATTTGTCCGACAATATAAACGTGAGAGCTGCAACTTTATCTCAATGTTCGGTGTTATCCTGACTTTATTTATGATAATGCATAAGTATTTAGAATTACGTTATTGAGATTGAGCAAGCAGAGAAGGAGAAGATGTATTCGGAGATGTGGCAGATTTAGAGTAATGCAACAAATTCTCAGCCAGTGAGCGAAAAAGTACCCATCATTGGTGTCAGTTGGAGGAATACTGATGAATGAATAGTAGTAGTGTGTCAGATAAAGTCACACAATATTTAGCAGGAATTTAAGAAAACCAGTGCGCATTTTTATATTTTTGAGAGATAGAATAAGATAGAGATAGATTTAAGATAGAATCTCGGAATAGCAATGAGATCAAATTGTGTGATAATTGCTGCATCAACATAGCACCTAAATGTGAAATTGCATTACACAATCCGTTTTCCCTGGTTTAGCAAATCAGCAAAATATCACTGTACAAATATATAAGCGAAAAAGTCCTTATACTAGTGAGTGGTTTGCGAGAAATGTCAAGGTATACATTAGGATTATTTGATGTGGATTTTAAATAGATGCATAAAACATATCAAGTATAGCAGTGAGACGGATTAACACTTGCTGAGAGACAGGTTTAAGCGCAAGTTGCTAGTTGTTAGCTGTTAGTTGCGCTAGTGAGATATTTGTCCAAATAAATTCCAAAATTATTACAACAGAAAGTCGGTAATGTGATGAGATGATTTCTGCATAACACAAAATAGAGCACACTTTAGCACATCGTGAGTCGGTTTTGTTTCAAGCAAATTTTTAGTATATCTTACATTAAATATACGATAAGGTTGCATTCATGCTAAATATAGTAAAACTAGAAGATAGCTGTTGCACCGTAATATCAGGTTATATTGCACTATAAAAATCAGGATCAGGATTAGCACTGAGATATAAATTAAGTGACTATATTGCATTAAAAGAGTAAAAAAAAAAGAGAAATACGGTTTACCTTAAATGTCAGACATTGCGGTGTTTAAGTAAAACGGTTTGACTTGGATTCGAATAATTCTTAAATAAGAACAGCAGTGAGACAAGCCCCACATGTTAGACGGTTTGAATTGGATTCAAACTAGTTGAATAATTCTTAAATTAGCACAAGTGAGGCAAGCCCGATTTTTTCACTTACTTTTAAGATAGAAGACTTTAAGTGTTTTCATAGCTTACTTGAGAGTTTTCATTAGCTTAGTTAATATAATTGAATTATGTTCAAAATACCAATATTAATATTGGAAAATATTTTAATGGCCGAGTAACGATATTACAAACGAATAGAAACCATCTCAAGCCTATACCGATATTGTGCTCCATTTGTGTTTTTCTCTTTCTCTTTGCTATTCCGACATTCTGTCTTAATTTGAGTATTGGCAACTATGTCTCCAACAGTATAAACCGTGAGCCCTGTAACTTTATCGCAAAGAATATATACTGGCTCAATGTTATTCTGACTTTTAGTTGTGCAACGCACTCATTACGTTAATGCGACTATTCCTAAACCGATGTAAACCTCAATCTTACATCTTTATGTAAACACACACATTTTTATCAGGGCTTTTCTAAACCAGTGAGAGAAATAGTACCCCATTGTTGGTGTGAGTGGGAGGACATCATTGGTGTACTGACACCTTTACTGAAAGGAACTAAAGATGTCAGTGTGATTGTTGTTGTTGGTGTCAGTGGAAGGAATATTTAAATCATCATTTGTGGAAGGAATAATGACTCATCAGCGTTGTTGGTTCTCAATGGAAGGAATAATCATTGGTGCCAGTTCTCTAACTGTGACCCATCATTGGTGTCAGTGGAAAGATTAGTAACCCATTAGTGACCATTGGTGTCATGGGGAGAAATTGTAACCGTTTGTTAGCGTCAGTGGTAGAAATAGTGAACAAATCATTGGTGTGAGTGGAAGGAACAGTTACCCATTCATTGGTGTCAGAGGAAAGAACAGTGACCCATCATTGGTGTCAGTGGGAGGAATAGTGACCCATCATTGGTGTCAGTGTGAGAAATAAACCCACATTTTTGGTGTCAGTGGGATGAATAATGAATGATCATTGGTATCAGAAATGGGTTGAATAGGTTCCTATGTATATTTATAAACAATATTCAACCCATAATCCCCATATAGGAAAATAATTAAATGCATATTTAAACAGAAATAGGTTTAATATGTTGCTATGTAAATACGTTCCCATGTATATTTATAAACAACATTCCATCCATAATCCCCATATAGAAAAATAATTATATGCATATTCTTATCAGAAATAGGTTACATACGTTAATATGTATATTTATGAACAATATTCCACCCATAATCCCCATGTAGAAAAATAATTATATGCATATTCTTCTCATCTCATGTATATTTAGAAACAATATTCAACCCATAATCCCCATGTAGAAAAAAAATTATATGCATATTCTTATCAGAAATGGGTTAAATATATTCCTATGTATGTTTAACTTCAATATTCCATCCATAATCCCGATGTAGAAAAATAATTATATGCATATTCTTATCAGAAATGGGTTAAATACGTTCCTATGTATATTTATAAACAATATTCCACCCATAATCCCCATGTAGAAAAATAATTGTATGCATATTCTTATCAGAAATGGGTTAAATAGGTTACTATGTATATTTATAAATAATATTCCACCCATAACCCCATATAGAAAAATAATTAGATGCATATTCTTATCAGAAATGGGTTAAATAGGCTCCTATGTATATTTATAAACATTTTTCCACTATAGTCCCCATGTAGAAAAATAATTATATGCATGTTCTTATCAGAAAAGGGTTAAATACGTTCCTATGTATATTTATAAACAATATTCAACACATAATCGCTATATAGAAATATAATTTTATGCATATTCATATCAGAAATAGGTTTAATATGTTGGTATGTACATTTTTACATTTTTAAACAATATTCCATCCATAATTCCCATGTAAAAAAATAATTATATGCATATTCTTATCAGAAATGGGTTAAATAGGTTCCTATGTATATTTATAAACAATATTCCACCCATAAATCCCATGTAGAAAAATAATTATATGCATATTCTTATCAGAAATGGACTAAATATATTCCTATGTATGTTTAACTACAATATTCCATCCATAATCCCCATGTAGAAAAATAATTATATGCATATTTTTATCAGAAATTGGTTAATTCGTTTCCTATGTATATTTATAAGCAATATTCCACCCATAACCACATATAGAAACATAATTATATGCATATCCTTACCAGAAATGGGTTAAATATGTTCCTATGTATATTTACAAACAATATTCAACATACAATCCCTATATAGCAATATAATTATATGCATATTCATATCAGAAATAGGTTTAATATGTTGCTATGTACATTTTTAAACAATATTCCATCCATAATCCCCATGTAAAAAAGTAATTATATGCATATTCTTATCAGAAATTGGTTAAATAGGTTCCTATGTATATTTATAAACAATATTCCACCCATAATCCGCATGTAGAAAAATAATTATATGCATATTCTTATCAGAAATGCTTTAATTAGGTTCCTATGTATATTTATTAACAATATTCCACCCATAACCCCATATAGAAATATAATTATCTGCATATTCTTATCAGAAATGAGTTAAATAGGTTCCTATGTATATTTATAAACAATATTCCTCCCATAATCCCCATATAGACAAATAATTATATTCATATTCTTATCAGAAATTGGTTAAATAGGTTCCTATGTATATTTATAAACATATTCCACCAATAATCCCCATGTAGAAACATAATTATATGCATATTCTTACCAGAACTGGGTTGAATAGGTTCCTATGTATATTTATAAACAATATTCCACCCATAATGCCCATGTAGACAAATAATTATATGCATATTCTTATCAGAAATGCTTTAATTAGGTTCCTATGTATATTTATAAACAATATTCCACCAATAATCCCTATGTAGAAAAATAATTATATGCATATTCTTATCAGAAATGCTTTAATTAGGTTCCTATGTATATTTATATACAATATTCCACCCATAACCCCATATAGAAAAATAATTATATGCATATTCTTATCAGAAATGGGTTAAATAGGTTCCTATGTATATTTATAAACAATATTCCACCCATAATCCCCATGTAGAAAAATAATTATATGCATATTCTTATCAGAAAGGGGTTAAATAGGTTCCTATGTATATGTATAAACAATATTCTACCCATATTCCCCATGTAGAAAAATAATTATATGTATATGTATATGTGTTAGTGGGACAAATAGTCACCCATGATTTGTGTCAGTGGAAAGAATATTGTGATAGTGGGAGAAATAGTACTGCATTTTTGGTGTCATTGTTAAGAATAGTGAGTCATCATTGGGAGGTATAGTCAACTATCATTGTTGTCTGTGGAATGAACAGTGAAACATCATTGGTGTCAGTATGAGAAATACTACCACGTTATTGGTGTCGGTGGAAGGAATATGAATGAATCAATGATTGAATGATTTGTATAGCGCTGCACATGCGAACTGAATCACCTGGTCCACAGCAAAATATCAGTGAGACGTTTTACATGGTTGAGGAAAACGTCAGGTTACATTACCTTACTTGGACAGTTTTCGAAGACTGGGAAATTGCTTAAACTCTGAAAATGTAACATTTGTCAAGATAGTGAATTTGCATTACACGATCCTAATCTACTGGTCCACAGCAAAATATCAGTGAGACGTTTACATGGTTGAGGAAAACGTCAGGTTACACAATATATATAAAAGCCCTGATAATAGTGAGTTGGTTGCGAGACATGTTAAGAGTGTTATCACATTAGGTATTTATTAGGATGCATTTTCTTTAAACATATCAAATATAGCATTGAGACAACATGTATTACTCCTTGATAATTTAAATCGGTTTCTTTAGCCAAATTAATAGGCAGTAGCCTATTAGTGTTTTTTAGAGATAGTTGCATTATTTGTTGAGCTAAAGATAAACACAAAATAGAGCAGATTGTAATCAAAGCCGTAAATCGGTTTATAGAGATCGTTACAATCTGTATTTCACAAGCAAATTGTCATTGGATAATGACATTGGACAATTAGATGTAAGATAGGTCGCAAAATATAGCAATAATCTCTTATAAGATAAGCTGTTGAACAAGGTATTGCAATTGCAACTATCAGAGTGAGCATTGCATTTCGTCTTATCGTATTGGTAACTATTTGTCCGACAATATAAACGTGAGAGCTGCAACTTTATCTCAATGTTCGGTGTTATCCTGACTTTATTTATGATAATGCATAAGTATTTAGAATTACGTTATTGAGATTGAGCAAGCAGAGAAGGAGAAGATGTATTCGGAGATGTGCCAGATTTAGAGTAATGCAACAAATTCTCATCCAGTGAGCGAAAAAGTACCCATCATTGGTGTCAGTTGGAGGAATACTGATGAATGAATAGTAGTAGTGTGTCAGATAAAGTCACACAATATTTAGAAGGAATTTAGGAAAACCAGTGCGCATTTTTATATTTTTGAAAGATAGAATAAGATAGAGATAGATTTAAGATAGAATCTCGGAATAGCAATGAGATCAAATTGTGTGATAATTGCTGCATCAACATAGCACCTAAATGTGAAATTGCATTACACAATCCGTTTTCCCTGGTTTAGGCAAATCAGCAAAATATCACTGTACAAATATATAAGCGAAAAAGTCCTTATAATAGTGAGTGGTTTGCGAGAAATGTCAAGGTATACATTAGGATTATTTGATGTGGATTTTAAATAGATGCATAAAACATATCAAGTATAGCAGTGAGACGGATTAACACTTGCTGAGAGACAGGTTTAAGCGCAAGTTGCTAGTTGTTAGCTGTTAGTTGCGCTAGTGAGATATTTGTCCAAATAAATTCCAAAATTATTACAACAGAAAGTCGGTAATGTGATGAGATGATTTCTGCATAACACAAAATACAGCACACTTTAGCACATCGTGAGTCGGTTTTGTTTCAAGCAAATTTTTAGTATATCTTACATTAAATATACGATAAGGTTGCATTCATGCTAAATATAGTAAGACTAGAAGATAGCTGTTGCACCGTAATATCAGGTTATATTGCACTATAAAAATCAGGATCAGGATTAGCACTGAGATAGCTGATATAAATTAAGTGACTATATTGCATTAAAAGAGTAAAAAAAAAAAGAGAAATACGGTTCACCTTAGATGTCAGACATTGCGGTGTTTAAGTAAAACGGTTTGACTTGGATTCGAATAATTCTTAAATAAGAACAGCAGTGAGACAAGCCCCCACATGTTAGACGGTTTGAATTGGATTCAAACTAGTTGAATAATTCTTAAATTAGCACAAGTGAGGCAAGCCCGATTTTTTCACTTACTTTTAAGATAGAAGACTTTAAGTGTTTTCATAGCTTACTTGAGAGTTTTCACACTAGCTTAGTTAATATAATTAAATTATGTTCAAAATACCAATATTAATATTGGACGATATTACAAACGAATAGAAACCATCTCAAGCCTATACCGATATTGGTATTGTGCTCTATTTGTGTTTTTCTATTTCTGTTTGCAATTCCGACATTCTGTCTTCATATGAGTATTGGCAACTATGTCTCCAACAGTATAAACCGTGAGCCCTGTAACTTTATCGCAAAGAATATATACTGGCTCAATGTTATTCTGACTTTTAGTTGTGCAACACACTCATTACGTTAATGCGACTATTACTAAACCGATGTAAACCTCAATCTTACATCTTTATGTAAACACACACATTTTTATCAGGGCTTTTCTAAACCAGTGAGAGAAATAGTACCCCATTGTTGGTGTGAGTGGGAGGACATCATTGGTGTCAGTAAAGGAACTAAAGATGTCAGTGTGATTGGTGTTGTTGTTGGTGTCAGTGGAAGGAATATTTAAATCATCATTTGTGGAAGGAATAATGACTCATCAGCGTTGTTGGTTCTCAATGGAAGGAATAATCATTGGTGCCAGTTCTCTAACTGTGACCCATCATTGGTGTCAGTGGAAAGATTAGTAACCCATTAGTGACCATTGGTGTCATTGGGAGAAATAGTAACCGTTTGTTAGTGTCAGTGGTAGAAATAGTGAACACATCATTGGTGTGAGTGGAAGGAACAGTTACCCATTCATTGGTGTCAGTGGAAGGAACAGTGACCCATCATTGGTGTCAGTGGGAGAAATAGTGACCCATCATTGGTGTCAGTGTGAGAAATAAACCCACATTTTTGGTGTCAGTGGGATGAATAATGAATGATCATTGGTATCAGAAATGGGTTGAATAGGTTCCTATGTATATTTATAAACAATATTCAACCCATAATCCCCATATAGCAAAATAATTATATGCATATTTAAACAGAAATAGGTTTAATATGTTGCTAAGTAAATACGTTCCTATGTATATTTATAAACAATATTCCACCCATAATCCCCATATAGAAAAATAATTATATGCATATTCTTATCAGAAATGGGTTAAATAGGTTACTATGTATATTTATAAACAATATTCCACCAATAATCCCCATGTAGAAAAATAATGATATGCATATTCTTATCAGAAATGCTTTAATTAGGTTCCTATGTATATTTATTAACAATATTCCACCCATAACCCCATATAGAAATATAATTATATGCATATTCTTATCAGAAATATGTTAAATAGGGTCCTATGTATATTTATAAACAATATTTCACCATAATCCCCATATAGAAAAATAATTATATGCATATTCCTATCAGAAATTGGTTAAATAGGTTCCTATTTATATTTATAAACATATTCCACCAATAATCCCCATGTAGAAAAATAATTATATGCATATTTTTATCAGAAATGGGTTAATTAGTTTCATATGTATATTTATAAGCAATATTCCACCCATAACCCCATATAGAAAAATAATTATATGCATATTCTTATCAGAAATGGGTTAAATACGTTCCTATGTATATTTATAAACAATATTCAACACATAATCCCTATAGAGCAATATAATTATATGCATATTCATATAAGAAATAGGTTTAATATGTTGCTATGTACATTTATAAACAATATTCCATCCATAATCCCCATGTAAAAAAATAATTATATGCATATTCTTATCAGAAATTGATATTTATAAACAATATTCTCACTGCTATATTTGATAATGTTTAAAGAAAATGCATCCTAATGTATACCTAATGTGATAACACTCTTAACATGTCTCGCAACCAACTCACTATTATCAGGGCTTTTATATATATTGTGTAACCTGACGTTTTCCTCAACCATGTAAAACGTCTCACTGATATTTTGCTGTGGACCAGTGGATACGGATCGTGTAATGCAAATTCACTATCTTGACAAATGTTACATTTACGGTGTTTAAGCAATTTCCCTGTCTTCGAAAACTGTCCAAGTAAGGTGATGTAACCTGACGTTTTCCTCAACCATGTAAAACGTCTCACTGACATTTTGCTGTGGACCAGGTGATTCAGTTCGCATGTGCAGCGCTATACAAATCATCCATTCATTGATTCATTCATATTCCATCCATCCATACACCAATAACGTGGTAGTATTTCTCATACTGACACCAATGATGTTTCACTGTTCCTTCCACTGACACCAATGACAGTTGACTATACCTTAACAATGACACCAAAAATGCAGTACTATTTCTGCATTTATGTATTTCTGTATTTTCCACCTGACCCAAATCATGGGTGACTATTTGTCCCACTAACACATATACATATATTAATTTTTCTACATGGGGATTATGAGTGAAATATTGTTTATACATATACATAGGAACCTATTTAACCCCTTTCTGATAAGAATATGCATATAATTATTTTTCTACATGGGGATTATGGGTGGAATATTGTTTATAAATATACATAGGAACCTATTTAACCCATTTCTAATAAGAATATGCATATAATTATTTTTCTATATGGGGTTATGGGTGGAATATTGCATATAAATATACATAGGAACCTAATTAAAGCATTTCTGATAAGAATATGCATATAATTATTTTCCTACATAGGGATTATTGGTGGAATATTGTTTATAAATATACATAGGAACCTAATTAAAGCATTTCTGATAAGAATATGCATATAATTATTTTTCTACATGGGGATTATGGGTGGAATATTGTTTTTAAATATACATAGGAATCTATTTAACCCATTTCTGATAAGAAGATGCATATAATTATTTTTCTACATGGGGATTATGGGTGGAATATTGTTTATAAATATACATAGTTACGTATTTAACCCATTGCTGATAAGAATATGCATATAATTATTTTTCTACATGGGGATTATTGGTGAAATATTGTTTTTAAATATACATAGGACACTATTTAACCCATTTCTGATACGAATATGCATATAATTATTTTTCTATATGGGGCTATTGGTGGAATATTGTTTATAAATATACATAGGAACCTATTTAACCCATTTCTCATAAGAATATGCATATAATTATTTTTCTACATGGGAATTATGGGTGGAATATTGTTTATAAATATACATAGTAACCTATTTAACCACTTTCTGATAAGAATATGCATAAAAATATGTTTCAGTATGGGGATTATAGGTGGAATATTGTTTATAAATATATATAGGAACCTATTTAACCAATTTCTGGTAAGAATATACATACAATTATTTTTCTACATGGGGATTATGGGTGGAATACTGTTTTAAAATATACATAGTAACCTATTTAACCCAATTCTCATGAGAATATGCATATAATTATTTTTCTACATGGGGATTATGGATGGAATATTGTTTATAAATATACATAGCAACATATTAAACCTATTTCTGATATGAATATGCATATAATTATTTTTCTATATGGGTTTATGGGTGGAATATTGCTTATAAATATACATAGGAAACTAATTAACCCATTTCTGATAAAAATATGCATATAATTATTTTTCTACATGGGGATTATTGGTGGAATATGTTTATAAATATACATAGGTACCTATTTAACCAATTTCTGATAGGAATATGCATATAGTTATTTTTCTATATGGGGATTATGGTGGGATATTGTTTATAAATATACATAGGAATACATTTAACCCATTTCTGATAAGAATATGAATATAATTATTTGTCTATATGGGGATTATGGGTGGAATATTGTTTATAAATATACATAGGAAACTAATTAAAGCATTTCTGATAAGAATATGCATATAATTATTTTTCTACATGGGGACTATAGTGGAAAATTGTTTATAAATATACATAGGAACCTATTTAACCCATTTCTGATAAGAATATGCATATAATTATTTTTCTACATGGGAATTATGGGTGGAATATTATTTATAAATATACATAGTAACCTATTTAACCCATTGCTCATAAGAATATTAATATAATTATTTGTCTATATGGGGATTATTGGTGGAATATTGTTTATAAATATACATAGGAACATATTTAACCCATTGCTCATAAGAATATTAATATAATTATTTGTCTATATGGGGATTATTGGTGGAATATTGTTTATAAATATACATAGGAACATATTTAACCCATTTCTGGTAAGAATATGCATATAATTATTTTTCTACATGGGGACTATAGTGGAAAATTGTTTATAAATATACATAGGAATATATTTAACCAATTCCTCATAAGAATATGCATATAATAATTTTTTTACATGGGGAATTTTGGTGGAATATTGTTTAAATAGGGTCCTATGTATGTTTATAAACAATATTCCACCAACATTCCCCATGTAAAAAAATAATTATATGCATATTCTTATCAGAAATGTGTTAAATTTGTTCCGATGTATATTTATAAACAATATTCCACCTATAATCCCCATACTGAAAAATATTTATATGCATATTCTTATCAGAAAGGGGTTAAATAGGTTACTATGTATATTTATAAACAATATTCCAGCCATAATTCCCATGTATAAAAATAATTCTATGCATATTCTTATCAGAAATGGGTATATTTATAAACAATATTCACCCCATAATTCCCATGTAGAAAAATAATTATATGCATATTCTTATCAGAAATGCTTTAATTAGGTTCATATATATATTTATAAACAATATTCCACAACTAGCCCCATATAGAAAAATAATTATATGCATATTCGTATCAGAAATGGGTTAAATAGCGTCCTATGTATATTTATAAACAATATTCCACCAATAATCCCCATGTAGAAAAATAATTATATACATATTCTTATCAGAAAGGTTTTAATTAGGTTCCTATGTATATTTATAAACAATATTCCACCCATAACCCCATATAGAAAAATAATTATATGCATATTCTTATCAGAAATAGGTTACATACGTTCCTATGTATATTTATAAACAATATTCCACCCATAATCCCCATGTAGAAAAATAATTATATGCATATTCTGATCAGAAATGGGTTAAATAGGTTACTATGTATATTTATAAACAATATTCACCCCATAATTCCCATGTAGAAAAATAATTTTATGCATATTCTTATCAGAAATGCTTTAATTAGGTTCCTATGTATATTTATAGACAATATTCCACCTATAATCCCCATACTGAAACATATTTATATGCATATTCTTATCAGAAAGTGGTTAAATAGGTTACTATGTATATTTATAAACAATATTCCACCCATAATTCCCATGTAGAAAAATAATTATATGCATATTCTTATCAGAAATGGGTTAAATAGGTTACTATGTATATTTATAAACAATATTCCACCCATAATCCCCGTGTAGAAAAATAATTAGATGCATATTCTTATCAGAAATGGGTTAAATAGGCTCCTATGTATATTTATAAACAATATTCCACCCATAACCCCATATAGAAATATAATTATATGCATATTCTTATCAGAAATAGGTTAAATAGGGTCCTATGTATATTTATAAACAATATTCCACCAATAATCCCCATGTAGAAAAAGAATTATATGCATATTCTTATCAGAAATACTTTAATTAGGTTCCTATGTATATTTATAAACAATATTCCACCCATAATCCCCATGTGGAAAAATAATTATATGCATATTCTTATCAGAAATGGGTTAAATAGGTTCCTATGTATATTTATAAACAATATTTCACCCATAATCCCGATGTAGAAAAATAATTATATGCATCTTCTTATCAGAAAGGGGTTAAATAGGTTACTATGTATATTTATAAAAAATATTCCACCCATAACCCCATATAGAAAAATAATTAGATGCATATTCTTATCAGAAATGGGTTAAATAGGCTCCTATGTATATTTATAAATAATATTCCACCCATAATCCCCATGTAGAAAAATAATTATATGCATATTATTATCAGAAATGGGTTAAATAGGTTCCTATGTATATTTATAAACAATATTCCACCTATAATTCCCATACTGAAAAATATTTATATGCATATTCTTATCAGAAAGGGGTTAAATAGGTAACTATGTATATTTATAAACAATATTCCACCCATAATTCCCATGTAGAAAAATAATTATATGCATATTCTTATCAGAAATGGGTTAAATAGGTTACTATGTATATTTATAAACAATATTCCACCCATAATTCCCATGTAGAAAAATAATTATATGCATATTCTTATCAGAAATGCTTTAATTAGGTTCATATATATATTTATAAACAATATTCCACAATTAGCCCCATATAGAAAAATAATTATATGCATATTCGTATCAGAAATGGGTTAAATAGCGTCCTATGTATATTTATAAACAATATTCCACCAATAATCCCCATGTAGAAAAATAATTATATGCATATTCTTATCAGAAAGGTTTTAATTAGGTTCCTATGTATATTTATAAACAATATTCCACCCATAACCCCATATAGAAAAATAATTATATGCATATTCTTATCAGAAATAGGTTACATACGTTCCTATGTATATTTATAAACAATATTCCACCCATAATCCCCATGTAGAAAAATAATTATATGCATATTCTGATCAGAAATGGGTTAAATAGGTTACTATGTATATTTATAAACAATATTCACCCCATAATTCCCATGTAGAAAAATAATTATATGCATATTCTTATCAGAAATGCTTTAATTAGGTTCCTATGTATATTTATAGACAATATTCCACCTATAATCCAAATGTAGAAAAATAATTATATGCATATTCTTATCAGAAATGGGTTAAATAGGTTCTTATGTATATTTATAAACAATATTTCACCCATAATCCCGATGTAGAAAAATAATTATATGCATCTTCTTATCAGAAATGGGTTAAATAGGTTACTATGTACACTACCGTTCAAAAGTTTGGGGTCACATTGAAATGTCCTTATTTTTGAAGGAAAAGCACTGTACTTTTAAATGAAGCTAACTTTAAACTAGTCCTAACTTTAAACAAATATACTCTATACATTGCTAATGTGGTAAATGACTATTCTAACTGCAAATGTCTAGTTTTTGGTGCAATATCTACATAGGTGTATAGAGGCCCATTTCCAGCAACTATCACTCCAGTGTTCTAATGGTACAATGTGTTTGCTCATTGGCTCAGAAGGCTAATTGATGATTAGCAAACCCTTGTGCAATCATGTTCACACATCTAAAAACAGTCTAGCTCCTTCCAGAAGCTACAAAACTGACCTTCCTGTGAGCAGATTGAGTTTCTGGAGCATCACATTTGTGGGGTCAATTAAACGCTCAAAATGGCCAGAAAAAGAGAACTTTCATCTGAAACTCGACAGTCTATTCTTGTTCTTAGAAATGAAGGCTATTCCATGCGAGAAATTGCAAAGAAATTGAAGATTTCCTACAACGGTGTGTACTACTCCCTTCAGAGGACAGCACAAACAGGCTCTAACCAGAGTAGAAAAAGAAGTGGGAGGCCGCGTTGCACAACTAAGCAAGAAGATAAGCACATTAGAGTCTCTAGTTTGAGAAACAGACGCCTCACAGGTCCCCAACTGGCATCTTCATTAAATAGTACCCGCAAAACACCAGTGTCAACATCTACAGTGAAGAGGCGGCTGCGGGATTTTGGGCTTCAGGGCAGAGTGGCAAAGAAAAAGCCATATCTGAGACTGGCCAATAAAAGAAAAAGATTAAGATGGGCAAAAGAACACAGACATTGGACAGAGGAAGACTGGAAAAAAGTGTTGTGGACAGATGAATCCAAGTTTGAGGTGTTTGGATCACAAAGAAGAACGTTTGTGAGACGCAGAACAAATGAAAAGATGCTGGAAGAATGCCTGACGCCATCTGTTAAGCATGGTGGAGGTAATGTGATGGTCTGGGGTTGCTTTGGTGCTGGTAAGGTGGGAGCTTTGTACAGGGTAAAAGCTAAGGAAGGCTATCACTCCATTTTGCAACGCCATGCCATACCCAGTGGACAGCGCTTGATTGGAGCCAATTTCATCCTACAACCGGACAATGACCCTAAACACACCTCCAAATTGTGCAAGAACTATTTACAGCAGAAGCAGGCAGCTGGTATTCTATCGGTAATGGAGTGGCCAGCACAGTCACCAGATCTGAACCCCATTGAGCTGTTGTGGGAGCAGCTTGACCGTATGGTACGCCAGAAGTGCCCATCCAACCATTCCAACTTGTGGGAGCTGCTTCTAGAAGCGTGGGGTGCAATTTCTCCAGCTTACCTCAATAAATTAACAGCTAGAATGCCAAAGGTGTGCAATGCTGTAATTGCTGCAAAAGGAGGATTCTTTGATGAAAGCAAAGTTTGATGTAAAAACAATGTTATTTCAAATACAAATCATTATTTCTAACCTTGTCAATGTCTTGACTCTATTTTCTATTCATTTCACAACGTATGGTGGTGAATAAGTGTGACTTTTCATGGAAAACACAAAATTGTTTGGGTGACCCCAAACTTTTGAACGGTAGTGTATATTTATAAAAAATATTCCACCCATAACCCCATATAGAAAAATAATTAGATGCATATTCTTATCAGAAATGGGTTAAATAGGCTCCTATGTATATTTATAAACAATATTCCACCCATAATCCCCATGTAGAAAAATAATTATATGCATATTATTATCAGAAATGGGTTAAATAGGTTCCTATGTATATTTATAAACAATATTGCACCTATAATCCCCATACTGAAAAATATTTATATGCATATTCTTATCAGAAAGGGGTTAAATAGGTAACTATGTATATTTATAAACAATATTCCACCCATAATTCCCATGTAGAAAAATAATTATATGCATATTCTTATCAGAAATGGGTTAAATAGGTTACTAAGTATATTTATAAACAATATTCCACCCATAATTCCCATGTAGAAAAATAATTATATGCATATTCTTATCAGAAATGCTTTAATTAGGTTCCTATGTATATTTATAAACAATATTCCACAATTAGCCCCATATAGAAAAATAATTATATACATATTCTTATCAGAAATTGGTTAAATAGGGTCCTATGTATGTTTATAAACAATATTCCACCAAAATTCCCCATGTAAAAAAATAATTATATGCATATTCTTATCAGAAATGGGTTAAATAGGTTCCTATGTATATTTTTAATCATTTTTCCACTATAGTCCCCATGTAGAAAAATAATTATATGCATATTCTTAATAGAAATGTGTTAAATTGGTTTCTATGTATATTTATAAACAATATTCCACCTATAATCCCCATACTGAAAAATATGTATATGCATATTCTTATCAGAAAGGGGTTAAATAGGTTACTATGTATATTTATAAACAATATTCCACCCATAATTCCCATGTAAAAAAATAATGATATGCATATTCTTATCAGAAATTGGTTAAATAGGGTCCTATGTATGTTTATAAACAATATTCCACCAATAATCCCCATGTTGAAAAATAATTATATGCATATTCTTATCAGAAAGGTTTTAATTAGGTTCCTATGTATATTTATAAACAATATTCCACCCATAACCCCATATAGAAAAATAATTATATGCATATTCTTATCAGAAATAGGTTACATACGTTCCTATGTATATTTATAAACAATATTCCACCCATAATCCCCATGTAGAAAAATAATTATATGCATATTCTGATCAGAAATGGGTTAAATAGGTTACTATGTATATTTATAAACAATATTCACCCCATAATTCCCATGTAGAAAAATAATTATATGCATATTCTTATCAGAAATGCTTTAATTAGGTTCCTATGTATATTTATAGACAATATTCCACCTATAATCCCCATACTGAAACATATTTATATGCATATTCTTATCAGAAAGTGGTTAAATAGGTTACTATGTATATTTATAAACAATATTCCACCCATAATTCCCATGTAGAAAAATAATTATATGCATATTCTTATCAGAAATGGTTTAAATAGGTTACTATGTATATTTATAAACAATATTCCACCCATAATCCCCATGTAGAAAAATAATTAGATGCATATTCTTATCAGAAATGGGTTAAATAGGCTCCTATGTATATAAACAATAAACAATATTCCACCCATAACCCCATATAGAAAAATAATTATATGCATATTCTTATCAGAAATGCTTTAACTAGGTTCCTATGTATATTTATAAACAATATTCCACAATTAGCCCGATATAGAAAAATAATTATATGCATATTCGTATCAGAAATGGGTTAAATAACGTCCTATGTATATTTTTAAACAATATTCCACCAATAATCCCCATATAGAAAAATAATTATATGCATATTCTTATCAGAAATGGGTTAAATAGGTTCCTATGTATAATTATAAACATTTTTCCACCATAATCCCTATATAGAAAAATAATTATATGCATATTCTTATCAGAAATAGGTTACGTACGTTCCTATGTATATTTAGAAACAATATTCCACCCATAATCCCCATGTAGAAAAATAATTATATGCATATTCTTATCAGAAATGGGTGAAATAGGTTACTATGTATATTTAGAAACAATATTCCACCCATAATCCCCATGTAGAAAAACAATTATATGCATATTCTTATCAGAAATACTTTAATTAGGTTCCTATGTATATTTATAAACAATTTTCCACTATAATCCCCATATAGAAAAATAATTATATACATATTCTTATCAGAAATTGGTTAAATAGGGTCCTATGTATGTTTATAAACAATATTCCACCAAAATTCCCCATGTAAAAAAATAATTATATGCATATTCTTATCAGAAATGGGTTAAATAGGTTCCTATGTATATTTATAATCATTTTTCCACTATAGTCCCCATGTAGAAAAATAATTATATCATATTCTTATCAGAAATGGGTTAAATTGGTTCCTATGTATATTTATAAACAATATTCCACCTATAATCCCCATACTGAAAAATATTTATATGCATATTCTGATCAGAAAGGGGTTAAATAGGTTACTATGTATATTTACAAACAATATTCCACCCATAATTCCCATGTAGAAAAATAATTATATGCATATTCTTATCAGAAATGGGTTAAATAAGTTCCTATGTATATTTATAAATAATATTCCACCCATAACCCCATGTAGAAAAATAATTAGATGCATATTCTTATCAGAAATGGGTTAAATAGGCTCCTATGTATATTTATAAACAATATTCCACCCATAACCCCATATAGAAATATAATTATATGCATATTCTTATCAGAAATAGGTTAAATAGGGTCCTATGTATATTTATAAACAATATTCCACCAATAATCCCCATGTAGAAAAAGAATTATATGCATATTCTTATCAGAAATACTTTAATTAGGTTCCTATGTATATTTATAAACAATATTCCACCCATAATCCCCATGTAGAAAAAGAATTATATGCATATTCTTATCAGAAAAGGGTTAAATAGGTTCCTATGTATATTTATAAACAATATTTCACCCATAATCCCGATGTAGAAAAATAATTATATGCATCTTTTTATCAGAAATGGGTTAAATAGGTTACTATGTATATTTATAAAAAATATTCCACCCATAACCCCATATAGAAAAATAATTAGATGCATATTCTTATCAGAAATGGGTTAAATAGGCTCCTATGTATATTTATAAACAATATTCCACCCATAATCCAAATGTAGAAAAATAATTATATGCATATTATTATCAGAAATGGGTTAAATAGGTTCCTATGTATATTTATAAACAATATTCCACCTATAATCCCCATACTGAAAAATATTTATATGCATATTCTTATCAGAAAGGGGTTAAATAGGTTACTATGTATATTTATAAACAATATTCCACCCATAATTCCCATGTAGAAAAATAATTATATGCATATTCTTATCAGAAATGGGTTAAATAGGTTACTATGTATATTTATAAACAATATTCCACCCATAATTCCCATGTAGAAAAATAATTATATGCATATTCATATCAGAAATGCTTTAATTAGGTTCCTATGTATATTTATAAACAATATTCCACAATTAGCCCCATATAGAAAAATAATTATATGCATATTCGTATCAGAAATGGGTTAAATAGCGTCCTATGTATATTTTTAAACAATATTCCACCAATAATCCCTATGTAGAAAAATAATTATATGCATATTCTTATCAGAAATGCTTTAATTAGGTTCCTATGTATATTTATAAACAATATTCCACAATTAGCCCCATATAGAAAAATAATTATATGCATATTCGTATCAGAAATGGGTTAAATAACGTCCTATGTATATTTTTAAACAATATTCCACCAATAATCCCCATATAGAAAAATAATTATATGCATATTCTTATCAGAAATGGGTTAAATAGGTTCCTATGTATAATTATAAACATTTTTCCACCATAATCCCTATATAGAAAAATAATTATATGCATATTCTTATCAGAAATAGGTTACGTACGTTCCTATGTATATTTATAAACAATATTCCACCCATAATCCCCATGTAGAAAAATAATTATTTGCATATTCTTATCAGAAATGGGTGAAATAGGTTACTATGTATATTTAGAAACAATATTCCACCCATAATCCCCATGTAGAAAAATAATTATATGCATATTCTTATCAGAAATACTTTAATTAGGTTCCTATGTATATTTATAAACAATTTTCCACTATAATCCCCATATAGAAAAATAATTATATACATATTCTTATCAGAAATTGGTTAAATAGGGTCCTATGTATGTTTATAAACAATATTCCACCAAAATTCCCCATGTAAAAAAATAATTATATGCATATTCTTATCAGAAATGGGTTAAATAGGTTCCTATGTATATTTATAATCATTTTTCCACTATAGTCCCCATGTAGAAAAATAATTATATCATATTCTTATCAGAAATGGGTTAAATTGGTTCCTATGTATATTTATAAACAATATTCCACCTATAATCCCCATACTGAAAAATATTTATATGCATATTCTGTTCAGAAAGGGGTTAAATAGGTTACTATGTATATTTATAAACAATATTCCACCAATAATTCCCATGTAGAAAAATAATTATATGCATATTCTTATCAGAAATGGGTTAAATAAGTTCCTATGTATATTTATAAATAATATTCCACCCATAACCCCATATAGAAAAATAATTATATGCATATTCTTATCAGAAATGGGTGAAATAGGCTCCTATGTATATTTATAAACAATATTCCACCCATAATCCCCATGTAGAAAAATAATTATATGCATATTCTTATCAGAAAGGGGTTAAATAGGTTCCTATGTATATTTATAATCAATTTTCCACTATAGTCCCCATGTAGAAAAATAATTATATGCATATTCTTATCAGAAATGGGTTAAATTGGTTCCTATGTGGGAGCGTGGTTTGGCTATGCAGCGGTGAGGACGTGTCTCTCTCGTGCTCCGGCGCCGACACACTATTATCAGCAATTTTATTGATCTGCTCACTCCCAGCCATCATATAAAGATGCGGAAGAGGTCCGGAAAACCCTTACCTAAAAAAGGAGCTGCCGTGGGATCGATCAAACGGTTCCTGTCCGCAGAACCAGAGGATCCGGAGGACATGGACGGCCTAGGCCGCTCTCCTGGTGGTGTGGGCTCTGGTACGGGATCCGCCCCCCGACGCAGGCCTGAACACAGACGCCGCTCTCCGGTATCCTCGGCCGGCTCGGATGGAGAGGAGGACTCCCCCAGACGTTCAGGGGTAGAGGCACTGGTAAGCGATCTCCCAACTAAGGCTGAACTGGCCTCCATGTTATCAGGCCTAGAACGCGCCATTAAGAAGGAGGTGTCCGCAGTCCGCGCCGACCTCTCACATGTCCTAGAGAGAGTAGAAGAGTCGGAACAGCGTCTTGATCGCCACGCGGCGGCCATTAGACACTTGCAAAACTCTACCCGCGCACTTACTATAGCACACAGAATGGCGCTGTATAAAATCGAGGATCAGGAGAACCGCAATAGGCGGAACAATATCCGGATCAGAGGCCTACCGGAGGCTACAGGGGATGAAGATCTTCTCCCTTCCATTCGGGGCATTTTCAACAGCTTACTGGGCCAGGCCGCAGACTACCCATTGAAAATAGATCGAGTGCACAGGGCCCTCCGACCCCGGAATCTCTCTTCAGATGTCCCCCGCGATGTCATTTGCAGGATTCATTACTATGAAGAAAAAGAACTCATCATGAAAAAAGCTAGAGATGCTACCTCACTGGATTTTGACGGCGCCATGCTATCTTTTTTCCCAGATCTTGCTAGGGAAACTCTGGAACGCCGCAGAGCCCTGCGCCCCTTGACAGAGAAATTACGATCCGCCTCGATTAAATACAGATGGGGGTTCCCGGCTGCACTAATCGCTAACAGGGATGGTAAGACTGCAATTCTCCGATTCCCCGAGGATCTGGAAAAATTCTGCATAAATGTTAACATCTCCCCACCGGAGCTCCCTGGATGGCAAGATCACATCCCACCCCTACCCGCGAACGCCGAATCAAGATGGCAAAAGGTCGATCGTAAAAATCGCTCTTCAGCATCTGGAGGTTCGCCTGAAATGGGCTGACACTATGAAAAAGATGGCACAAGTTCCTGGCCCACTCTACAGTTGACCGACCAGAGTCACAACTGCCTCTTAGTGGGTTTTATGTAGCCTGGCAATAACACAGGCCCTGCTGATTATGGTTCTGACCCACAGCTGTTTGTTTACACGGCGTGACAACGACAATTTTTTTTTTTTTTTTTTTGCCACGTCCTTTACATTTTATTTTTTATTTTTTGGGTCCTTTTTTCCCTTGCTTTTCTTGTTTGTTTTTTATATACCCATGTTGCCCCGTTATGGGATATTTCTTAATTTACATGTGTTCTATGTGGTATCCTCCGAGTAGCTGGGCGTCCGGCCTGGCATGACCGGGCTACTCCGGTCATGGCACGCCATGAGTGCTTAGTCGCCTGCATCTATCACCTCGGAATGTTTCTGTGTTGGCGCCGGAGCAATCCGATGACGTTCACGCCAAACTTTGTCTCCGTGTGCATATGCACGGAGACCTTCACCCCCCTGTTTATGGGGTGCAGTGTTGGCTGACATCCCCATTCCCCAGCTCTTATTTGGGCGACGGGTGTGGGGGTGTTCGGCCGTCGGTGTGCCCCACCATGCACCGCAGTTCTAGGCGTGCACTTTTTGACCACCCCCCTGAGCGGTCTACACTTCATTTGGTAATGGATGATGTTTGTTCTCTATTCCTTCTCTTTCTCTGGTACTCAACTGTTATTATGTTTCAGATTAGTATTGGTACTCTGTCAATTTATAATCATAAAGTGGCCAAGACACGAATATTCATATTATATTTGATGGGACAAATATTCTATTGACAACTTATTAAAAGTCTTGTACACTTTGTGTAACGCTAGTGGTTACAATATCCTTTTAACTACTTGCTGTAATAAGACATAACATGCTTCACCACTCATATACTTTTTCCTTGTACTGTTTGTAATACATAGTACCGTGTATTTCCAATTTTTACTCTTTAATAAAAACAATAATTAAAAAAAAAAAATTGGTTCCTATGTATATTTATAAACAATATTCCACCTATAATCCCCATACTGAAAAATATTTATATGCATATTCTTATCAGAAAGGGGTTAAATAGATTACTATGTATATTTCTAAACAATATTCCACCCATAATTCCCATGTAGAAAAATAATTATATGCATATTCTTATCAGAAATGGGTTAAATAGGTTACTATGTATATTTATAAACTATATTCCACCCATAATTTCCATGTAGAAAAATAATTATATGCATATTCTTATCAGAAATGGGTTCAATAGGTTACTATGTAAATTTATAAACAATATTCCACCCATAATTCCCATGTAAAAAAATAATTATATGCATATTCTTATCAGAAATGGTTTAAATAGGTTCCTATGTATAAACAATATTCCACCCATAATCCCCATGTAGAAAAATAATTCTATGTATATGTGCTAGTGGGACAAATAGTCACCCATGTCAGTGGAAAGAATAGTGTCCCATCATTGGTGTCACTGGGAGAAATAGTCCTGCATTTTTGGTGTCATTGTTAAGAATAGTGAGCCATCATTGGGAGGTATAGTCAACTATCATTGGTGTCAGTGGAAGGAATAGTGAAACATCATTGGTGTCAGTATGAGAAATACTACCACGTTATTGGTGTCGGTGGAAGGAATATGAATGAATAAATGAATGAATGATTTGTATAGCGCTGCACATGCGAACTGAATCACCTGGTCCACAGCAAAATATCAGTGAGACGTTTTACATGGTTGAGGAAAACGTCAGGTTACACAATATATTTAAAAGCCCTGATAATAGTGAGTTGGTTGCTAGACATGTTAAGAGTGTTATCACATTAGGTATACATTAGGATGCATTTTCTTTAAACATATCAAATATAGCAGTGAAACAACACGTATTACTCCTTGACAATTTAAATTGGTTTCTTTAACCAAATTAATAGGCAGTAGCCTATTAGTGTTTTAGAGATAGTTGCATTAGAGTAGATATATACAAAGACATTGATATTTGTTGAGATAAAGATAAACACAAAATAGAGAAGATTGTAATCAAAGCCGTGAGTCGGTTTATAGAGATCGTTACAATCTGTATTTCACAAGCAAATTGTCATTGGACAATGACATTGGACAATTAGATGTAAGATAGGTCGCAAAATATAGCAATAAGAGAAGATAAGCTGTTGAACAAGGTATTGCAATTGCAACTATCAGAGTGAGCACTGCATTTCGTCTTAATTAAGGTATTGGTAACTATTTGTCCGACAATATAAACGTGAGAGCTGCAACTTTATCTCAATATTCGGTGTTATCCGCACTTTATTTATGATAATGCATAAGAATTACGTTAATGAGATTGAGCAAGCAGAGAAGGAGAAGATGTATCCGGAGATGTGCCAGATTTAGAGTAATGCAACAAATTCTCAGTAAGAATTTATTTGGACAAATATCTCACTAGCGCAACTAACAGCTAGCAACTAGCAACTAGCGCTTAAACCTGTCAATTTGAATAAAGAAACCGATTTAAATTGTGTTGTCTCACTGCTATATTTGATAATGTTTAAAGAAAATGCATCCTAATGTATACCTAATGTGATAACACTCTTAACATGTCTCGCAACCAACTCACTATTATCAGGGCTTTTATATATATTGTGTAACCTGACGTTTTCCTCAACCATGTAAAACGTCTCACTGATATTTTGCTGTGGACCAGTGGATACGGATCGTGTAATGCAAATTCACTATCTTGACAAATGTTACATTTACGGTGTTTAAACAATTTCCCTGTCTTCGAAAACTGTCCAAGTAAGGTGATGTAACCTGACGTTTTCCTCAACCATGTAAAACGTCTCACTGACATTTTGCTGTGGACCAGGTGATTCAGTTCGCATGTGCAGCGCTATACAAATCATCCATTCATTGATTCATTCATATTCCTTCCACCGACACCAATAACGTGGTAGTATTTCTCATACTGACAGCAATGATGTTTCACTGTTCCTTCCACTGACACCAATGATAGTTGACTATACCTTAACAATGACACCAAAAATGCAGTACTATTTCTGCATTTATGTATTTCTGTATTTTCCACCTGACCCAAATCATGGGTGACTATTTGTCCCACTAACACATATACATATACATATATTAATTTTTCTACATGGGGATTATGGGTGAAATATTGTTTATACATATACATAGGGACCTATTTAACCCCTTTCTGATAAGAATATGCATATAATTATTTTTCTACATGGGGATTATGGGTGGAATATTGTTTATAAATATACATAGGAACCTATTTAACCCATTTCTGATAAGAATATGCATATAATTATTTTTCTATATAGGGATTATGGTGTAAAAATGTTTATAATTATACATAGGAACCTATTTAACCCATTTCTAATAAGAATATGCATATAATTATTTTTCTATATGGGGTTATGGGTGGAATATTGCATATAAATATACATAGGAACCTAATTAAAGCATTTCTGATAAGAATATGCATATAATTATTTTCCTACATAGGGATTATTGGTGGAATATTGTTTATAAATATACATAGGAAGCTAATTAAAGCATTTCTGATAAGAATATGCATATAATTATTTTTCTACATGGGGATTATGGGTGGAATATTGTTTATAAATATACATAGGAATCTATTTAACCCATTTCTGATAAGAAGATGCATATAATTATTTTTCTACATGGGGATTATGGGTGGAATATTGTTTATAAATATACATAGTTACGTATTTAACCCATTTCTGATAAGAATATGCATATAATTATTTTTCTACATGGGGATTATTGGTGAAATATTGTTTTTAAATATACATAGGACACTATTTAACCCAATTCTCATAAGAATATGCATATAATTATTTTTCTACATGGGGATTATGGATGGATTATTGTAGTTAAACATACATAGGAATATATTTAACCCATTTCTGATAAGAATATGCATATAATTATTTTTCTACATGGGGATTATGGATGGAATATTGTTTATAAATATACATAGGAAACTAATTAAAGCATTTCTGATAAGAATATGCATATAATTATTTTTCTACATGGGGACTATAGTGGAAAATTGTTTATAAATATACATAGGAACCTATTTAACCCATTTCTGATAAGAATATGCATATAATTATTTTTCTACATGGGGATTATGGGTGGAATATTATTTATAAATATACATAGTAACCTATTTAACCCATTGCTCATAAGAATATTAATATAATTATTTGTCTCTATGGGGATTATTGGTGGAATATTGTTTATAAATATACAGAGGAACATATTTAACCCATTGCTCATAAGAATATTAATATAATTATTTGTCTATATGGGGATTATTGATGGAATATTGTTTATAAATATACATAGGAACATATTTAACCCATTTCTGGTAAGAATATGCATATAATTATTTTTCTACATGGGGACTATAGTGGAAAATTGTTTATAAATATACATAGGAATATATTTAACCAATTCCTCATAAGAATATGCATATAATTATTTTTTTACATGAGGAATTTTGGTGGAATATTGTTTAAATATTCACCCCATAATTCCCATGTAGAAAAAAAATTATATGCATATTCTTATCAGAAATGCTTTAATTAGGTTCCTATATATATTTATAAACAATATTCCACAATTAGCCCATATAGAAAAATAATTATATCCATATTCGTATCAGAAATGGGTTAAATAGCGTCCTATGTATATTTATAAACAATATTCCACCAATAATCCCCATGTAGAAAAATAATTATATGCATATTCTTATCAGAAAGGTTTTAATTAGGTTCCTATGTATATTTATAAACAATATTCCACCCATAACCCCATATAGAAAAATAATTATATGCATATTCTTATCAGAAATAGGTTACATACGTTCCTATGTATATTTATAAACAATATTCCACCCATAATCCCCATGTAGAAAAATAATTATATGCATATTCTGATCAGAAATGGGTTAAATAGGTTACTATGTATATTTATAAACAATATTCACCCCATAATTCCCATGTAGAAAAATAATTATATGCATATTCTTATCAGAAATGCTTTAATTAGGTTCCTATGTATATTTATAGACAATATTCCACCTATAATCCCCATACTGAAACATATTTATATGCATATTCTTATCAGAAAGTGGTTAAATAGGTTACTATGTATTTTAATAAACAATATTCCACCCATAATCCCCATGTAGAAAAATAATTAGATGCATATTATTATCAGAAATGGGTTAAATAGGCTCCTATGTATATTTATAAACAATATTCCACCCATAACCCCATATAGAAATATAATTATATGCATATTCTTATCAGAAATAGGTTAAATAGGGTCCTATGTATATTTATAAACAATATTCCACCAATAATCCCCATGTAGAAAAAGAATTATATGCATATTCTTATCAGAAATACTTTAATTAGGTTCCTATGTATATTTATAAACAATATTTCACCCATAATCCCCATGTAGAAAAATAATTATATGCATATTCTTATCAGAAATGGGTTAAATAGGTTCCTATGTATATTTATAAACAATATTTCACCCATAATCCCGATGTAGAAAAATAATTATATGCATATTATTATCAGAAATGGGTTAAATAGGTTCCTATGTATATTTATAAACAATATTCCACCTATAATCCCCATACTGAAAAATATTTATATGCATATTCTTATCAGAAAGGGGTTAAATAGGTTACTATGTATATTTATAAACAATATTAAACCCATAATTCCCATGTAGAAAAATAATTATATGCATATTCTTATCAGAAATGGGTTAAATAGGTTACTATGTATATTTATAAACAATATTCCACCCATAATTCCCATGTAGAAAAATAATTATATGCATTAAAGAAAAATTATTTTCCCCATGGGGCTTTAAAACAGCAATGCACATAATGAAAGGAAGTTCTTAATGGATGTATAAAAAATTTTATCCAATATCATGGTTTGAAGTACAGTATAGAGAATCATCTGGTACAGTAACACACATCTTATTCCCCAGTGCAGTAACAAACACATATTAATACACATAGTTAGGTTACATAATGTTACATAAATAGCAAGCCCCGACGCGTTTCGACCTGTATATGGTCTCTTCAGGGGGACAGTTGGATCTAAAAAAGAATTACATAAATTAAATTCAAATAGATAAGTATATATATTATTGTGCATCACTTGGATTAAACCAAGATGATGAGTCTTTACCGCTAGGTGGTGGAATGGGTGTTCTCTAGTCCAGGATATGTGCTGAGGGCCAATGGAAACACCGGAGGGCTCGGGGGGCCACCCTCACTCTCCCAGGAGAGCCAGCCTCAGGAGGCTTACAAGGAGCCACACTTAGCGCGCCCCCCGGGAGGGTGGGGAGACGAGGGGGAGGAGCCCACACCTGCAACAGAAACCCAAGAATAGCCATGTATTAGTTAGAGGAAGTTTAATAATTAACTTGGTAATGTACTGAGTGTTTCCAATTTGTCTATGTGGAGACTGGCGTTGGATAGGATTTTTACTATGTAAATATATTGAGATGTTAATTCCATCCCATAAATGTAATCGACAAAATTTAATGATCGTGTGATCCAACAATGCAGTGGTATGGTAGGTCTATTATAATGGATAGGTAAATAAGAAGGATGAAATGGGTGAAAAAGAGGGGGAAAGGTGTGTGTGTGAGAAAATAAAAAAATAAAAACAACAACAATGGCCTAAATGGAGAGGAGTGCATTATGTGGTGGAGGATAGTGTGAATGAGGTGGTGCATGATGTGGTAACATGACATGGTGCTTGCCTGCTGTGTGAAAACAAAAATGAAAAGTAAACTAAAAAGTAAAAAAAGTCTAAAATTAGGTGAAAAGCCAATCAAAATGTGAAAATGTGTATGTAGGGTGGTGGAAAGTGCTGTGTGGAATAAAGGTGAAATAACAAGAAGTTTACCTTATCAGTTGTAAAAATCGTGTAGGCTGGAGGTAATGCTGGACTTGTTGAAAAGTTCAATGTGATAAGCTTGGTGGCGATCATGCAAAAATAGGGGCTCTAGTGTAGAAAGAACCTGGCAGCAGTAGCATTCATCCTGGCCTGCAGGAGATCATGATCTGATTGTCAGGCCTCCAGTCTCCCTTCATATCCAAATTCAGGCAAATGGGATAATCATGTGCAGGTGCAGACCCCCCACCCACACCGCCCACAAGAAAAAAAAAAAAAAACCCGGAAGGATTGGCGCTGGAACCGCTGATGGAGCGGCCCCTGTGTGGCTCCCTCGGCGTCCCGGAAGGCCAACAGGCCCCGACCACTAGCGGTAAAGACTCATAGCGGTAAAGACTCATCATCTTGGTTTAATCCAAGTGATGCACAATAATATATATACTTATCTATTTGAATTTAATTTATGTAATTCTTTTTTAGATCCAACTGTCCCCCTGAAGAGACCATATACAGGTCGAAACGCGTCGGGGCTTGCTATTTATGTAACATTATGTAACCTAACTATGTGTATTAATATGTGTTTGTTACTGCACTGGGGAATAAGATGTGTGTTACTGTACCAGATGATTCTCTATACTGTACTTCAAACCATGATATTGGATAAAACTTTTTATACATCCATTAAGAACTTCCTTTCATTATGGGCATTGCTGTTTTAAAGCCCCATGGGGAAAATAATTTTTCTTTAATCCAATTTCGGGGTGTGCAGCCTTTCTTGTCTCTTTTTATATGTGTCTTCCTTTTTTCAATAATTATATGCATATTCTTATCAGAAATGCTTTAATTAGGTTCCTATGTATATTTATAAACAATATTCCACAATTAGCCCCATATAGAAAAATAATTATATGCATATTCGTATCAGAAATGGGTTAAATAGCGTCCTATGTATATTTTTAAACAATATTCCACCAATAATCCCCATGTAGAAAAATAATTATATGCATATTCTTATCAGAAATGCTTTAATTAGGTTCCTATGTATATTTTTAAACAATATTCCACCAATAATCCCCATATAGAAAAAAAATTATATGCATATTCTTATCAGAAATAGGTTACATACGTTCCTATGTATATTTATAAACAATATTCCACCCATAATCCCCATGTAGAAAAATAATTATATGCATATTCTTATCAGAAATGGGTGAAATAGGTTACTATGTATATTTAGAAACAATATTCCACCCATAATCCCCATGTAGAAAAATAATTATATGCATATTCTTATCAGAAATACTTTAATTAGGTTCCTATGTATATTTATAAACCATTTTCCACTATAATCCCCATATAGAAAAATAATTATATACATATTCTTATCAGAAATTGGTTAAATAGGGTCCTATGTATGTTTATAAACAATATTCCACCAAAATTCCCTATGTAAAAAAATAAAAATATGCATATTCTTATCAGAAATGGGTTAAATAGGTTTCTATGTATATTTATAATCATTTTTCCACTATAGTCCCCATGTAGAAAAATAATTATATGCATATTCTTATCAGAAATGGGTTAAATTGGTTCCTATGTATATTTATAAACAATATTCCACCTATAATCCCCATACTGAAAAATAATTATATGCATATTCTTATCAGAAAGGGGTTAAATATGTTCCTATGTATATTTATAAACAATATTCCACCCATAATCCCCATATAGACAAATAATTATATTAATATTCTTATGAGCAATTGGTTAAATAGGTTACTATGTATATTTATAAACAATATTCCACCCATAATCCCCATGTAGAAAAATAATTATATGCACTTTCTTATCAGAAATGGGTTAAATAGGTTCCTATGTATATTTATAAACAATTTTCCACTATAGTCCCCATGTAGAAAAATAATTATATGCATATTCTTATCAGAAATGCTTTAATTAGGTTCCTGTGTATATTTATTAACAATATTCCACCCATAACCCCATATAGAAAAAGAATTATATGCATATTCTTATCAGAAATGGGTTAAATAGGTTCCTATGTATATTTATAAACAGTTTTCCACTCATAATCCCCATATAGACAAATAATTATATTCATATTCTTATCAGAAATGGGTTAAATTGGTTCCTATGTATATTTATAAACAATTTTCCACTATAATCCCCATATAGAAAAATAATTATATACATATTCTTATCAGAAATTGGTTAAATAGGGTCCTATGTATGTTTATAAACAATATTCCACCAAAATTCCCCATGTAAAAAAATAATTATATGCATATTCTTATGACAAATTGGTTAAATATATTCCTATGTATGTTTAACTACAATATTCCACCCATAATCCCCATGTAGAAAAATAATTATATGTATATTCTTATCAGAAATGGGTTAAATAGGTTACTATGTATATTTATAAACAATATTCCACCCATAATCCCCATGTAGAAAAAGAATTATATGCATATTCTTATCAGAAATGGGTTAAATAGGTTCCTATGTATATTTATAAACAATTTTCCACTATAGTCCCCATGTAGAAAAATAGTTATATGCATATTCTTATCAGAAATGGGTTAAATATGTTCCTATGTATATTTATAAACAATATTCCACCCATAATCCCCATATAGACAAATAATTATATTAATATTCTTATGAGCAATGGATTAAATAGGTTACTATGTATATTTATAAACAATATTCCACCCATAATCCCCATGTAGAAAAATAATTATATGCGCTTTCTTATCAGAAATGGGTTAAATAGGTTCCTATGTATATTTATAAACAATTTTCCACTATAGTCCCCATGTAGAAAAATAAATATATGCATATTCTTATCAGAAATGCTTTAATTAGGTTCCTATGTATATTTATAAACAATATTCCACCCATAACTCCATTTAGAAAAATAATTATATACATATTCTTATCAGAAATGGGTTAAATTGGTTCCTATGTATATTTACAAACAATATTCCACCATAATCCCCATATAGAAAAATAATTATATGCATATTCCTATCAGAAATTGGTTAAATAGGTTCCTATGTATATTTATAAACATATTCCACCAATAATCCCCATGTAGAAAAATAATTATATGCATATTTTTTATCATAAATTGGTTAATTCGTTTCCTATGTATATTTATAAGCAATATTCCACCCATAACCCCATATAGAAAAATAATTATATGCATATTCTTATCAGAAATGGGCTAAATACGTTCCTATGTATATATCTAAACAATAGTCAACACATAATCCCTATATAGCAATATAATTATATGCATATTCATATCAGAAATAGGTTTAATATGTTGCTATGTACATTTTTAAACATTATTCCATCCATAATCCCCATGTAAAAAAATAATTATATGCATATTCTTATCAGAAATGGGTTAAATAGGTTCCTATGTATATTTATAAACAATATTCCACCCATAATCCCCATGTAGAAAAATAATTATAGGCATATTCTTATCAGACATGGGTTAATATATTCCTATGTATGTTTAACTACAATATTCAATCCATAATCCCCAAGTAGAAAAATAATTATATGCATATTCTTATTAGAAATGGGTTAAATAGGTTACTATGTAGATTTTAAAACAGTATTCCACCCATAATCCCTATGTAGAAAAATAATTATATGCATATTCTTACCAGAAATGGGTTAAATAGGTTCCTATGTATATTTATAGACAATATTCCACCTATAATCCCCATACTCAAACATATTTATATGCATTTTCTTATCAGAAAGTGGTTAAATAGGTTACTATGTATACTTATAAACAATATTCCACCCATAATTCCCATGTAGAAAAATAATTATATGCATATTCTTATCAGAAATGGGTTAAATAGGTTACTATGTATATTTATAAACAATATTCCACCCATAATCCCCATGTAGAAAAATAATTAGATGCATATTCTTATCAGAAATGGGTTAAATAGGCTCCTATGTATATTTATAAACAATATTCCACCCATAACCCCATACAGAAATATAATTATATGCATATTCTTATCAGAAATAGGTTAAATAGGGTCCTATGTATATTTATAAACAATATTCCACCAATAATCCCCATGTAGAAAAAGAATTATATGCATATTCTTATCAGAAATACTTTAATTAGGTTCCTATGTATATTTATAAACAATATTTCACCCATAATCCCCATGTAGAAAAATAATTATATGCATATTCTTATCAGAAATGGGTTAAATAGGTTCCTATGTATATTTATAAACAATATTTCACCCATAATCCCGATGTAGAAAAATAATTATATGCATCTTCTTATCAGAAATGGGTTAAATAGGTTACTATGTATATTTATAAAAAAATATTCCACTCATAACCCCATATAGAAAAATAATTAGATGCATATTCTTATCAGAAATGGGTTAAATAGGCTCCTATGTATATTTATAAACAATATTCCACCCATAATCCACATGTAGAAAAATAATTATATGCATATTATTATCAGAAATGGGTTAAATAGGTTCCTATGTATATTTATAAACAATATTCCACCTATAATCCCCATACTGAAAAATATTTATATGCATATTCTTATCAGAAAGGGGTTAAATAGGTTACTATGTATATTTATAAACAATATTCCACCCATAATTCCCATGTAGAAAAATAATTATATGCATATTCTTATCAGAAATGGGTTAAATAGGTTACTATGTATATTTATAAACAATATTCCACCCATAATTCCCATGTAGAAAAATAATTATATGTATTAAAGAAAAATTATTTTCCCCATGGGGCTTTAAAACAGCAATGCACATAATGAAAGGAAGTTCTTAATGGATGTATAAAAAGTTTTATCCAATATCATGGTTTGAAGTACAGTATAGAGAATCATCTGGTACAGTAACACACATCTTATTCCCCAGTGCAGTAACAAACACATATTAATACACATAGTTAGGTTACATAATGTTACATAAATAGCAAGCCCCGAAGCGTTTCGACCTGTATATGGTCTCTTCAGGGGGACAGTTGGATCTAAAAAAGAATTACATAAATTAAATTCAAATAGATAAGTATATATATTATTGTGCATCACTTGGATTAAACCAAGATGATGAGTCTTTACCGCTAGGTGGTGGAATGGGTGTTCTCTAGTCCAGGATATGTGCTGAGGGCCAATGGAAACACCGGAGGGCTCGGGGGGCCACCCTCACTCTCCCAGGAGAGCCAGCCTCAGGAGGCTTACAAGGAGCCACACTTAGCGCACCCCCCGGGAGGGGGGGGGAGACGAGGGGGAGGAGCCCACACCTGCAACAGAAACCCAAGAATAGCCATGTATTAGTTAGAGGAAGTTTAATAATTAACTTGGTAATGTACTGAGTGTTTCCAATTTGTCTATGTGGAGACTGGCGTTGGATAGGATTTTTACTATGTAAATATATTGAGATGTTAATTCCATCCCATAAATGTAATCGACAAAATTTAATGATCGTGTGATCCAACAATGCAGTGGTATGGTAGGTCTATTATAATGGATAGGTAAATAAGAAGGATGAAATGGGTGAAAAAGAGGGGGAAAGGTGTGTGTGTGAGAAAATAAAAAAATAAAAACAACAACAATGGCCTAAATGGAGAGGAGTGCATTATGTGGTGGAGGATAGTGTGAATGAGGTGGTGCATGATGTGGTAACATGACATGGTGCTTGCTTGGTGCCTGCTGTGTGAAAACAAAAATGAAAAGTAAACTAAAAAGTAAAAAAAGTCTAAAATTAGGTGAAAAGCCAATCAAAATGTGAAAATGTGTATGTAGGGTGGTGGAAAGTGCTGTGTGGAATAAAGGTGAAATAACAAGAAGTTTACCTTATCAGTTGTAAAAATCGTGTAGGCTGGAGGTAATGCTGGACTTGTTGAAAAGTTCAATGTGATAAGCTTGGTGGCGATCATGCAAAAATAGGGGCTCTAGTGTAGAAAGAACCTGGCAGCAGTAGCATTCATCCTGGCCTGCAGGAGATCATGATCTGATTGTCAGGCCTCCAGTCTCCCTTTATATCCAAATTCAGGCAAATGGGATAATCATGTGCAGGTGCAGACTCCCCACCCACACCGCTCACAAGAAAAAAAAAAAAAACCCGGAAGGATTGGCGCTGGAACCGCTGATGGAGCGACCCCTGTGTGGCTCCCTCGGCGTCCCGGAAGGCCAACAGGCCCCGACCACTAGCGGTAAAGACTCATAGTGGTAAAGACTCATCATCTTGGTTTAATCCAAGTGATGCACAATAATATATATACTTATCTATTTGAATTTAATTTATGTAATTCTTTTTTAGATCCAACTGTCCCCCTGAAGAGACCATATACAGGTCGAAACGCGTCGGGGCTTGCTATTTATGTAACATTATGTAACCTAACTATGTGTATTAATATGTGTTTGTTACTGCACTGGGGAATAAGATGTGTGTTACTGTACCAGATGATTCTCTATACTGTACTTCAAACCATGATATTGGATAAAACTTTTTATACATCCATTAAGAACTTCCTTTCATTATGTGCATTGCTGTTTTAAAGCCCCATGGGGAAAATAATTTTTCTTTAATCCAATTTCGGGGTGTGCAGCCTTTCTTGTCTCTTTTTATATGTGTCTTCCTTTTTTCAATAATTATATGCATATTCTTATCAGAAATGCTTTAATTAGGTTCCTATGTATATTTATAAACAATATTCCACAATTAGCCCCATATAGAAAAATAATTATATGCATATTCGTATCAGAAATGGGTTAAATAGCGTCCTATGTATATTTTTAAACAATATTCCACCAATAATCCCCATGTAGAAAAATAATTATATGCATATTCTTATCAGAAATGCTTTAATTAGGTTCCTATGTATATTTATAAACAATATTCCACAATTAGCCCCATATAGAAAAATAATTATATGCATATTCGTATCAGAAATGGGTTAAATAACGTCCTATGTATATTTTTAAACAATATTCCACCAATAATCCCCATATAGAAAAATAATTATATGCATATTCTTATCAGAAATGGGTTAAATAGGTTCCTATGTATAATTATAAACATTTTTCCACCATAATCCCTATATAGAAAAATAATTATATGCATATTCTTATCAGAAATAGGTTACATACGTTCCTATGTATATTTATAAACAATATTCCACCCATAATCCCCATGTAGAAAAATAATTATATGCATATTCTTATCAGAAATGGGTGAAATAGGTTACTATGTATATTTAGAAACAATATTCCACCCATAATCCCCATGTAGAAAAATAATTATATGCATATTCTTATCAGAAATACTTTAATTAGGATCCTATGTATATTTATCAACAATTTTCCACTATAATCCCCATATAGAAAAATAATTATATACATATTCTTATCAGAAATTGGTTAAATAGGGTCCTATGTATGTTTATAAACAATATTCCACCAAAATTCCCCATGTAAAAAAATAATAATATGCATATTCTTATCAGAAATGGGTTAAATAGGTTCCTATGTATATTTATAATCATTTTTCCACTATAGTCCCCATGTAGAAAAATAATTATATGCATATTCTTATCAGAAATGGGTTAAATTGGTTCCTATGTATATTTGTAAACAATATTCCACCTATAATCCCCATACTGAAAAATATTTATATGCATATTCTTATCAGAAAGGGGTTAAATATGTTCCTATGTATATTTATAAACAATATTCCACCCATAATCCCCATATAGACAAATAATTATATTAATATTCTTATGAGCAATTGGTTAAATAGGTTACTATGTATATTTATAAACAATATTCCACCCATAATCCCCATGTAGAAAAATAATTATATGCACTTTCTTATCAGAAATAGGTTAAATAGGTTCCTATGTATATTTATAAACAATTTTCCACTATAGTCCCCATGTAGAAAAATAATTATATGCATATTCTTATCAGAAATGCTTTAATTAGGTTCCTGTGTATATTTATTAACAATATTCCACCCATAACCCCATATAGAAAAAGAATTATATGCATATTCTTATCAGAAATGGGTTAAATAGGTTCCTATGTATATTTATAAACAATTTTCCACTCATAATCCCCATATAGACAAATAATTATATTCATATTCTTATCAGAAATGGGTTAAATTGGTTCCTATGTATATTTATAAACAATTTTCCACTATAATCCCCATATAGAAAAATAATTATATACATATTCTTATCAGAAATTGGTTAAATAGGGTCCTATGTATGTTTATAAACAATATTCCACCAAAATTCCCCATTTAAAAAAATAATTATATGCATATTCTTATGACAAATTGGTTAAATATATTCCTATATATGTTTAACTACAATATTCCACCCATAATCCCCATGTAGAAAAATAATTATATGTATATTCTTATCAGAAATGGGTTAAATAGGTTACTATGTATATTTATAAACAATATTCCACCCATAATCCCCATGTAGAAAAAGAATTATATGCATATTCTTATCAGAAATGGGTTAAATAGGTTCCTATGTATATTTATAAACAATTTTCCACTATAGTCCCCATGTAGAAAAATAGTTATATGCATATTCTTATCAGAAATGGGTTAAATATGTTCCTATGTATATTTATAAACAATATTCCACCCATAATCCCCATATAGACAAATAATTATATTAATATTCTTATGAGCAATGGGTTAAATAGGTTACTATGTATATTTATAAACAATATTCCACCCATAATCCCCATGTAGAAAAATAATTATATGCGCTTTCTTATCAGAAATGGGTTAAATAGGTTCCTATGTATATTTATAAACAATTTTCCACTATAGTCCCCATGTAGAAATATAATTATATGCATATTCTTATCAGAAATGGGTTAAATTGGTTCCTATGTATATTTATAAACAATATTCCACCATAATCCCCATATAGAAAAATAATTTTATGCATATTCTTATCAGAAATGGGTTAAATACGTTCCAATGTATATTTATAAACAATATTCAACACATAATCCCTATATAGCAATATAATTATATGCATATTCCTATCAGAAATTGGTTAAATAGGTTCCTATGTATATTTATAAACATATTCCACCAATAATCCCCATGTAGAAAAATAATTATATGCATATTTTTTATCATAAATTGGTTAATTAGTTTCCTATGTATATTTATAAGCAATATTCCACCCATAACCCCATATAGAAAAATAATTATATGCATATTCTTATCAGAAATGGGCTAAATACGTTCCTATGTATATATCTAAACAATAGTCAACACATAATCCCTATATAGCAATATAATTATATGCATATTCATATCAGAAATAGGTTTAATATGTTGCTATGTACATTTTTAAACATTATTCCATCCATAATCCCCATGTAAAAAAATAATTATATGCATATTCTTATCAGAAATGGGTTAAATAGGTTCCTATGTATATTTATAAACAATATTCCACCCATAATCCCCATGTAGAAAAATAATTATAAGCATATTCTTATCAGACATGGGTTAATATATTCCTATGTATGTTTAACTACAATATTCAATCCATAATCCCCAAGTAGAAAAATAATTATATGCATATTCTTATGAGAAATGGGTTAAATAGGTTACTATGTAGATTTTAAAACAGTATTCCACCCATAATCCCTATGTAGAAAAATAATTATATGCATATTCTTACCAGAAATGGGTTAAATAGGTTCCTATGTATATTTATAGACAATATTCCACCTATAATCCCCATACTGAAACATATTTATATGCATATTCTTATCAGAAAGTGGTTAAATAGGTTACTATGTATATTTATAAACAATATTCCACCCATAATTCCCTTGTAGAAAAATAATTATATGCATATTCTTATCAGAAATGGGTTAAATAGGTTACTATGTATATTTATAAACAATATTCCACCCATAATCCCCATGTAGAAAAATAATTAGATGCATATTCTTATCAGAAATGGGTTAAATAGGCTCCTATGTATATTTATAAACAATATTCCACCCATAACCCCATATAGAAATATAATTATATGCATATTCTTATCAGAAATAGGTTAAATAGGGTCCTATGTATATTTATAAACAATATTCCACCAATAATCCCCATGTAGAAAAAGAATTATATGCATATTCTTATCAGAAATACTTTAATTAGGTTCCTATTTATATTTATAAACAATATTCCACCCATAATCCCCATGTAGAAAAATAATTATATGCATATTCTTATCAGAAATGGGTTAAATAGGTTCCTATGTATATTTATAAACAATATTTCACCCATAATCCCGATGTAAAAAAATAATTATATGCATCTACTTATCAGAAATGGGTTAAATAGGTTACTATGTATATTTATAAAAAATATTCCACCCATAACCCCATATAGAAAAATAATTAGATGCATATTCTTATCAGAAATGGGTTAAATAGGCTCCTATGTATATTTATAAACAATATTCCACCCATAATCCCCATGTAGAAAAATAATTATATGCATATTATTATCAGAAATGGGTTAAATAGGTTCCTATGTATATTTATAAACAATTATCCACTAAAGTCCCCATGTAGAAAAATAATTATATCATATTCTTATCAGAAATGGGTTAAATTGGTTCCTATGTATATTTATAAACAATATTCCACCCATAATCCCCATATAGACAAATAATTATATTAATATTCTTATGAGCAATTGGTTGAATAGGTTACTATGTATATTTATAAACAATATTCCACCCATAATCCCCATGTAGAAAAATAATTATATGCACTTTCTTATCAGAAATGGGTTAAATAGGTTCCTATGTATATTTATAAACAATTTTCCACTATAGTCCCCATGTAGAAAAATAATTATATGCATATTCTTATCAGAAATGCTTTAATTAGGTTCCTGTGTATATTTATTAACAATATTCCACCCATAACCCCATATAGAAAAATAATTATATGCATATTCTTACCAGAAATGGGTTATATAGGTTCCTATGTATATTTATAGACAATATTCCACCTATAATCCCCATACTGAAACATATTTATATGCATATTCTTATCAGGAAGTGGTTAAATAGGTTACTATGTATATTTATAAACAATATTCCACCCATAATCCCCATGTAGAAAAATAATTAGATGCATATTCTTATCAGAAATGGGTTAAATAGGCTCCTATGTATATTTATAAACAATATTCCACCCATAACCCCATATAGAAATATAATTATATGCATATTCTTATCAGAAATAGGTTAAATAGGGTCCTATGTATATTTATAAACAATATTCCACCAATAATCCCCATGTAGAAAAAGAATTATATGCATATTCTTATCAGAAATACTTTAATTAGGTTCCTATTTATATTTATAAACAATATTCCACCCATAATCCCCATGTAGAAAAATAATTATATGCATATTCTTATCAGAAATGGGTTAAATAGGTTCCTATGTATATTTATAAACAATATTTCACCCATAATCCCGATGTAGAAAAATAATTATATGCATCTACTTATCAGAAATGGGTTAAATAGGTTACTATGTATATTTATAAAAAATATTCCACCCATAACCCCATATAGAAAAATAATTAGATGCATATTCTTATCAGAAATGGGTTAAATAGGCTCCTATGTATATTTATAAACAATATTCCACCCATAATCCCCATGTAGAAAAATAATTATATGCATATTATTATCAGAAATGGGTTAAATAGGTTCCTATGTATATTTATAAACAATTATCCACTAAAGTCCCCATGTAGAAAAATAATTATATCATATTCTTATCAGAAATGGGTTAAATTGGTTCCTATGTATATTTATAAACAATATTCCACCCATAATCCCCATATAGACAAATAATTTTATTAATATTCTTATGAGCAATTGGTTGAATAGGTTACTATGTATATTTATAAACAATATTCCACCCATAATCCCCATGTAGAAAAATAATTATATGCACTTTCTTATCAGAAATGGGTTAAATAGGTTCCTATGTATATTTATAAACAATTTTCCACTATAGTCCCCATGTAGAAAAATAATTATATGCATATTCTTATCAGAAATGCTTTAATTAGGTTCCTGTGTATATTTATTAACAATATTCCACCCATAACCCCATATAGAAAAATAATTATATGCATATTCTTATCAGAAATGGGTTAAATAGGTTACTATGTATATTTATAAACAATATTCCACCCATAATCCCCATGTAGAAAAATAATTAGATGCATATTCTTATCAGAAATGGGTTAAATAGGCTCCTATGTATATTTATAAACAATATTCCACCCTTAACCCCATATAGAAATATAATTATATGCATATTCTTATCAGAAATAGGTTAAATAGGGTCCTATGTATATTTATAAACAATATTCCACCAATAATCCCCATGTAGAAAAAGAATTATATGCATATTCTTATCAGAAATACTTTAATTAGGTTCCTATTTATATTTATAAACAATATTCCACCCATAATCCCCATGTAGAAAAATAATTATATGCATATTCTTATCAGAAATGGGTTAAATAGGTTCCTATGTATATTTATAAACAATATTTCACCCATAATCCCGATGTAAAAAAATAATTATATGCATCTACTTATCAGAAATGGGTTAAATAGGTTACTATGTATATTTATAAAAAATATTCCACCCATAACCCCATATAGAAAAATAATTAGATGCATATTCTTATCAGAAATGGGTTAAATAGGCTCCTATGTATATTTATAAACAATATTCCACCCATAATCCCCATGTAGAAAAATAATTATATGCATATTATTATCAGAAATGGGTTAAATAGGTTCCTATGTATATTTATAAACAATTATCCACTAAAGTCCCCATGTAGAAAAATAATTATATCATATTCTTATCAGAAATGGGTTAAATTGGTTCCTATGTATATTTATAAACAATATTCCACCCATAATCCCCATATAGACAAATAATTATATTAATATTCTTATGAGCAATTGGTTGAATAGGTTACTATGTATATTTATAAACAATATTCCACCCATAATCCCCATGTAGAAAAATAATTATATGCACTTTCTTATCAGAAATGGGTTAAATAGGTTCCTATGTATATTTATAAACAATTTTCTACTATAGTCCCCATGTAGAAAAATAATTATATGCATATTCTTATCAGAAATGCTTTAATTAGGTTCCTGTGTATATTTATTAACAATATTCCACCCATAACCCCATATAGAAAAATAATTATATGCATATTCTTACCAGAAATGGGTTATATAGGTTCCTATGTATATTTATAGACAATATTCCACCTATAATCCCCATACTGAAACATATTTATATGCATATTCTTATCAGAAAGTGGTTAAATAGGTTACTATGTATATTTATAAACAATATTCCACCCATAATCCCCATGTAGAAAAATAATTAGATGCATATTCTTATCAGAAATGGGTTAAATAGGCTCCTATGTATATTTATAAACAATATTCCACCCATAACCCCATATAGAAATATAATTATATGCATATTCTTATCAGAAATAGGTTAAATAGGGTCCTATGTATATTTATAAACAATATTCCACCAATAATCCCCATGTAGAAAAAGAATTATATGCATATTCTTATCAGAAATACTTTAATTAGGTTCCTATTTATATTTATAAACAATATTCCACCCATAATCCCCATGTAGAAAAATAATTATATGCATATTCTTATCAGAAATGGGTTAAATAGGTTCCTATGTATATTTATAAACAATATTTCACCCATAATCCCGATGTAGAAAAATAATTATATGCATCTACTTATCAGAAATGGGTTAAATAGGTTACTATGTATATTTATAAAAAATATTCCACCCATAACCCCATATAGAAAAATAATTAGATGCATATTCTTATCAGAAATGGGTTAAATAGGCTCCTATGTATATTTATAAACAATATTCCACCCATAATCCCCATGTAGAAAAATAATTATATGCATATTATTATCAGAAATGGGTTAAATAGGTTCCTATGTATATTTATAAACAATTATCCACTAAAGTCCCCATGTAGAAAAATAATTATATCATATTCTTATCAGAAATGGGTTAAATTGGTTCCTATGTATATTTATAAACAATATTCCACCCATAATCCCCATATAGACAAATAATTATATTAATATTCTTATGAGCAATTGGTTGAATAGGTTACTATGTATATTTATAAACAATATTCCACCCATAATCCCCATGTAGAAAAATAATTATATGCACTTTCTTATCAGAAATGGGTTAAATAGGTTCCTATGTATATTTATAAACAATTTTCCACTATAGTCCCCATGTAGAAAAATAATTATATGCATATTCTTATCAGAAATGCTTTAATTAGGTTCCTGTGTATATTTATTAACAATATTCCACCCATAACCCCATATAGAAAAATAATTATATGCATATTCTTATCAGAAATGGGTTAAATAGGTTCCTATGTATATTTATAAACAATTTTCCACTCATAATCCCCATATAGACAAATAATTATATTCATATTCTTATCAGAAATGGGTTAAATTGGTTCCTATGTATATTTATAAACAATTTTCCACTATAATCCCCATATAGAAAAATAATTATATACATATTCTTATCAGAAATTGGTTAAATAGGGTCCTATGTATGTTTATAAACAATATTCCACCAAAATTCCCCATGTAAAAAAATAATTATATGCATATTCTTATGACAAATTGGTTAAATATATTCCTATGTATGTTTAACTACAATATTCCACCCATAATCCCCATGTAGAAAAATAATTATATGTATATTCTTATCAGAAATGGGTTAAATAGGTTACTATGTATATTTATAAACAATATTCCACCCATAATCCCCATGTAGAAAAAGAATTATATGCATATTCTTATCAGAAATGGGTTAAATAGGTTCCTATGTATATTTATAAACAATTTTCCACTATAGTCCCCATGTAGAAAAATAATTATATGCATATTCTTATCAGAAATGGGTTAAATATGTTCCTATGTATATTTATAAACAATATTCCACCCATAATCCCCATATAGACAAATAATTATATTAATATTCTTATGAGCAATGGGTTAAATAGGTTACTATGTATATTTATAAACAATATTCCACCCATAATCCCCATGTAGAAAAATAATTATATGCGCTTTCTTATCAGAAATGGGTTAAATAGGTTCCTATGTATATTTATAAACAATTTTCCACTATAGTCCCCATGTAGAAAAATAAATATATGCATATTCTTATCAAAAATGCTTTAATTAGGTTCCTATGTATATTTATAAACAATATTCCACCCATAACTCCATTTAGAAAAATAATTATATGCATATTCTTATCAGAAATGGGTTAAATTGGTTCCTATGTATATTTATAAACAATATTCCACCATAATCCCCATATAGAAAAATAATTATATGCATATTCCTATCAGAAATTGGTTAAATAGGTTCCTATGTATATTTATAAACATATTCCACCAATAATCCCCATGTAGAAAAATAATTATATGCATATTTTTTATCAGAAATTGGTTAATTAGTTTCCTATGTATATTTATAAGCAATATTCCACCCATAACCCCATATAGAAAAATAATTATATGCATATTCTTATCAGAAATGGGCTAAATACGTTCCTATGTATATTTATAAACAATAGTCAACACATAGGGGGTCATTTACTATAGTGCCACAAAATTCTCCTGCAGTACCAAAAAATAACTCTCAAAAAAGGCCAGGAAGACTTCAACTCTCAGAAAGTCAGCGCTAATGCAAATGGAAAGCAGCGCTATTGCGGCAATAATGCCTGTCAGATCACACATGCTGGAATAGTGGAAGTCAGTGGGGCTCGAACCTGCAAAATCCAAAGTTCTCACTAAAGGCTTATATGCAAGTTCTTTGCCATAAAAAGTGTTTGGAGACCCGGGTTCTGCCCCAGGGGACATGGGTCAATGGCAATTTTTTTTTTAAAAACGGCCGTTTTTTCGGGAGCAGTGATTTTAATAATGCTTTGAGTGAAACAATAAAAGTGTAATATTCCTTTAAATTTCGTACCTGGGGGGGTGTCTATAGTATGCCTGTAAAGGGGCGCATGTTTCCTGTGTTTAGTACAGTCTGACAGCAAAATGACATTTGAAAGGAAAAAAAGTTATTTAAAACTACTCGCGGCTATACTGAATTGCCGGCTCGACAATACACATAAAAGTTCATTGATAAAAACTGCATGGGAATTCCCCACAGGGGAACAACCAACCAAAATTTAAAAAAAATTATGTGGGGGTCCCCCTAAATTCCATACCAGGCCCTTCAGGTCTGGTATGGATATTAAGGGGAACCCCGGCAAAAAAAAATTGGCGTGGGGTCCCCCTCAAAATTTATACCAGACCCTTCAGGTCTGGTATGGATTTTAAGGGGAACCCCGCGCCAAATTTTTTTTAAAAAAATGGCGTGGGGTACCCCCAAAAATCCATACCAGACCCTTATCCGAGCACGCAACCTGGCAGGCCGCAGGAAAAGAGGGGGGGACGAAAGAGCGGCCCCCCTCCCTCCTGAACCATACCAGGCCACATGCCCTCAACATTGGGAGGGTGCTTTGGGGGTAGCCCCCCAAAGCACCTTGTCCCCATGTTGATGAGGACAAGGGCCTCATCCCCACAACCCTGGCTCGGTGGGTTGTGGGGGTCTGCGGGCAGGGGCTTATCGGAATCTGGAAGCCCCCTTTAACAAGGGGACCCCCAGATGCCGCCCCCCCCTGTGTGAAATGGTAAGGGGATACAAAAGTACCCCTACCATTTCACCAAAAAAATGTCAAAAATGTGAAAAATGACAAGAGACAGTTTTTGACAATTCCTTTATTTAAATGCTTCTTCTTTCTTCTATTTTCTATCTTCTTTCATCTATCTTCCTTCGGTTTCTTCCTCCATCTTCTTCTTCTTCTGGTTCTTGTTCTTCCGGTTCTTCTGGTTCTTCTTGTTCTTCTGGTTCTTCAACCGGTCTTCTCGTCTGGCATCTTCCTCAACGGCGCCGTCTTCACTTCATCTTCTTTCCTCGGGCCGCTCCGCATACACGATTGGATGGGAGGCTCCCGCTGTGTGACGCTTCTCCTCTTCTGACAGTTCTTAAATAACGGAGGGCGGTTGACCCCGCCCCCCTCTGACGCAGGGCGGGTGACCCCGCCCCCCTCTGACGTCACGGGGAATGCCACAGGGAAGTCCCCTGCGTCAGAGGGGGGCGGGGTCACCCGCCCTCCGTTATTTAAGAACTGTCAGAAGAGGAGAAGCGTCACACAGCGGGAGCCTCCCATCCAATCGTGTATGCGGAGCGGCCCGAGGAAAGAAGATGAAGTGAAGACGGCGCCACTGAGGAAGATGCCGGACGAGAAGACCGGATGAAGAACCAGAAGAACAAGAAGAACCAGAAGAACAAGAAGAACAAGAAGATGGAGGAAGAAACTGAAGGAAGATAGAAGAAAGAAGATAGAAAATAGAAGAAAGAGGAAGCATTTAAATAAAGGAATTGTCAAAAACTGTCTCTTGTCATTTTTAACATTTTTGACATTTTTTTTGTGAAATGGTAGGGGTACTTTTGTATCCCCTTACCATTTCACACAGGGGGGAGGGCCGGGATCTGGGGGTCCCCTTGTTAAAGGGGGCTTCCAGATTCCGATAAGCCCCCCGCCCGCAGACCCCCACAACCACCGGGCCAGGGTTGTGGGGATGAGGCCCTTGTCCTCATCAACATGGGGACAAGGTGCTTTGGGGGGCTACCCCCAAAGCACCCTCCCAATGTTGAGGGCATGTGGCCTGGTACGGTTCAGGAGGGGGGGGGCGCTCTCTCGTCCCCCCTCTTTTCCTGTGGCCTGCCAGGTTGCGTGCTCGGATAAGGGTCTGGTATGGATTTTTGGGGGTACCTCACGCCATTTTTTTTTAAAATTTTGGCGTGGGGTTCCCCTTAAAATCCATACCAGACCTAAAGGGTCTGGTATAGATTTTGAGGGGGACCCCACGCCAATTTTTTTTTTTAATTTTGGCCGGGGTTCCCCTTAATATCCCATACCAGACCTGAAGGGCCTGGTATGGAATTTAGGGGGACCCCCACGCCATTATTTTTTTAAATTTTGGTTCGGGGTTCCCCTGTGGGGAATTCCCATGCCGTTTTTATCAATGAACTTTTATGTGTATTGTCGGGCCAGTGTTCTGCCGAGAAAGTTCCTCTCGGCGGAAAAGAACCCCCCTCTACTGCGTAGGCGCAGCGCCTGCGCAGTAGGAGCCGGCGGAAGAAGCCGAAGCGAAATAGGGAATAAATCAGCTGTACACGGCGCCTGTAAGAGGGTCCCCCGCGGGCTCGCTTCGCTCGCCACGCTTCAGGCACGGCCTCGCTTTGCTCGGCACTTTTTTATTCCCCCTCTAGGTCCACTTGGATGGTGGGGCTTCAGCCTGGACCCAGGGCGCAGGCGCCGTGTACAGATGATTGAAGTTTTTTATCTTTGGCTATTTTCGGCGACTGCTAGTCGTTGGTACTGCGCAAGTGCAGCGCTTGCGCAGTACAGGGGGATCTTATCCGCCGAGGGAACTTTCTCGGCAAGACCCCGGCAATTCAGTATAGCCGCGAGTAGTTTTAAATGACTTTTTTCCTTTGAAATGTCATTTTGCTGTCAGACTGTACTAAACACGGGAAACATGCGCCCCTTTACAGGCATACTATAGACACCCCCCAGGTACGAAATTTAAAGGAATATTACACTTTTATTGTTTCACTTTAAGCATTATTAAAATCACTGCTCCCGAAAAAAACAGCCATTTTTAAAACTTTTTTGCATTGACACATGTCCTCTGGGGCAGGACCCAGGTCCCCAAACACTTTTTATGACAATACCATGCATATAAGCCTTTAAAATTAGCACTTTTGATTATTCATGTCCGTGTCCCATAGACTTTAACCACTTGCCTACCAGGCCAATTCTGACATTTCTCTCCTACATGTAAAAATCATAATTTTTTGGCTAGAAAATTACATAGAACCCCCAAATTTAGCAGAGACCCTAGAGAATACAATGGCGGTCATTGCAACTTTTTATCTAGCACGGTATTTGCGCAGCAATTTTTCGAATGCGTTTTTTTGGGGAAAAAAAACTGTTTTGGGCTTAAAAAAAAAAACAAGAAAATTAGCCCAATGTTTTTGTATAATGTGAAAGATGAAGTTACGCCAAGTAAATAGATACCCAACATGTCACGCTTCAAAATTGCACATGCTTGTGGAATGGCGCCAAACTTCGCTATTTGAAAATCCCCTTAGGTGACGCTTTAAAATTTTTTACTGGTTACATGTTTTGAGTTACAGAGGAGGTCCAGGACCAAAATTATTGCTCTCGCTCTAACGTTCGCGGCGACACCTCACATGTGTGGTTTGAACAACATTTTCATATGTGGGCGGGACTTATGTATGCGTTCGCTTCTGCAGGCGAGCTCACAGGGACAGGGGCACTTTAAACGTTTTTTTTTTATTGTTACTTTTTTTATTTTAGCTTGACACTTTTTTTCCCCCAAAAATTTTTTGGATCACTTTTGTTTCTATTACAAGGAATGTAAACATCCATTGTAATAGGAATAAGCATGACAGGTGCTCTTTACAGTGAGATGTGGGGTAAATAAGACCCCACATCTCACCTCTAGGCTTAGAAGCCTGAAATTATATAAAAAAAACGATCTCTGCTTCCCAGCCGAAGCGGCGCCGTTTTTTTTAATACAGAGGCCGGGCGTGACGTCATAACATCACGCCCGGCCTCCGAACGATCATAGAGATTCCGGTGACCATCTGGTCCACCAGAAATCTCTATGCTAAACATCCGGGGCTGGTGGATCCTGTGACCGACTCACCGATCGTAGCGGTAAGTCGGTACAAGCACCGGAGGGTGGCGGGAGGGGGGGGCGTCCCCTCTCGCCTCCTGTTAGAATGATCAAGCAGTGGAACAGCCACTATGATCATTCTTATGGTGTGCAGATTCGCAGGCTCTAAAAGATGATATCTGGATGATGTCTGTAGCTACAGGCATCACTCAGATATCCCCGCTCAAAGCCGAGGACATAATTTGGCGTACGGCGGGCGGGAAGCGGTTTTAACCACTTGACGACCGCCTCACGCCGATGTACGTCGGCAAAGTGGCACGGACAGGCAAAATCACGTACAGGGTACGTGATTTGCCTTCCGCGGGTGGGGGGTCCGATCGGACCCCCCCCCGGTGCCCGAGGCGGTCGTCGTTTGTCCAGCGGCGATCGGTGGTGAGGGGGAGACCATCCGTTCGTGGCCCCCCCCTCGCGATCGCCGCCGGCCAATCGAATCATTCCTTTGCTGCTGTATGCTAAACAGCAGCAAAGGAAATGATGTCATCTCTCCTCGGCTCGGTAATTTCCGTTCCGGCCCGAGGAGAGAAGACATCAATGTGAGTGCACCAACACACACACACACAGTAGAACATGCCAGGCACACAAAACACCCCGATCCCCCCCCCGATCGCCCCCCAATCCCCCCCCCAATCACCCCCCCCCTGTCACAAACTGACACCAGCAGTTTTTTTTTTTTTTTCTGATTACTGCATAGTGTCAGTTTGTGACAGTTACAGTGTTGGGACAGATACTGTTACCCCCCTTTAGGTCTAGGGTACCCCCCTAACCCCCCCTAATAAAGTTTTAACCCCTTGATCACCCCCTGTCACCAGTGTCACTAAGCGATCATTTTTCTGATCGCTGTATTAGTGTCGCTGGTGACGCTAGTTAGGGACATAAATATTTAGGTTCGCCGTCAGCGTTTTATAGCGTCAGGGACCCCCATATACTACCGAATAAATGTTTTAACCCCTTGATTGCCCCCTAGTTAACCCTTTCACCACTGATCACCGTATAACCGTTACGGTTGACGCTGGTTAGTTTGTTTATTTTTTATAGTGTCAGGGCACCCGCCGTTTATTACCGAATAAAGGTTTAGCCCCCTGATCGCCCGGCGGTGATATGCGTCGCCCCAGGCAGCGTCAGATTAGCGCCAGTACCGCTAACACCCACGCACGCAGCATACACCTCCCTTAGTGGTATAGTATCTGAACGCATCAATATCTGATCCGATCAGATCTATACTAGCGTCCCCAGCAGTTTAGGGTTCCCAAAAACGCAGTGTTAGCGGGATCAGCCCAGATACCTGCTAGCACCTGCGTTTTGCCCCTCCGCCCGGCCCAGCCCAGCCCACCCAAGTGCAGTATCGATCGATCACTGTCACTTACAAAAGACTAAACGCATAACTGCAGCGTTCGCAGAGTCAGGCCTGATCCCTGCGATCGCTAACAGTTTTTTTGGTAGTATTTTGGTGAACTGGCAAGCACCAGCCCCAGGCAGGGTCAGGTTAGCGCCAGTACCGCTAACACCCACGCACGCAGCATACGCCTCCCTTAGTGGTATAGTATCTGAACGGATCAATATCTGATCCGATCAGATCTATACTAGTGTCCCCAGCAGTTTAGGGTTCCCAAAAACGCAGTGTTAGCGGAATCAGCCCAGATACCTGCTAGCACCTGCGTTTTGCCCCTCCGCCCGGCCCAGCCCACCCAAGTGCAGTATCGATCGATCACTGACACTTACAAAACACTAAATGCATAACTGCAGCGTTCGCAGAGTCAGGCCTGATCCCTGCGATCGCTAACAGTTTTTTTGGTAGTATTTTGGTGAACTGGCAAGCACCAGCCCCAGGCAGCGTCAGGTTAGCGCCAGTACCGCTAACACCCACGCACGCACCGTACACCTCCCTTAGTGGTATAGTATCTGAACGGATCAATATCTGATCCGATCAAATCTATACTAGCATCCCCAGCAGTTTAGGGTTCTCACAAATGCAGTGTTAGCGGGATCAGCCCAGATACCTGCTAGCACCTGCGTTTTGCCCCTCCGCCCGGCCCAGCCCAGCCCACCCAAGTGCAGTGTCGATCGATCACTGTCACTTACAAAAGACTAAAACGCATAACTGCAGCGTTCGCAGAGTCAGGCCTGATCCCTGCGATCGCCAACAGATTTTTTGGTAGCGTTTTGGTGAACTGGCAAGCGCCAGCGGCCTAGTACACCCCGGTCGTAGTCAAACCAGCACTGCAGTAACACTTGGTGACGTGGCGAGTCCCATAAGTGCAGTTCAAGCTGGTGAGGTGGCAAGCACAAGTAGTGTCCCGCTGCCACCAAAAAGACAAACACAGGCCCGTCGTGCCCATAGTGCCCTTCCTACTGCATTCGCCAATCCTAATTGGGAACCCACCGCTTCTGCAGCGCCCGTACTTCCCCCATTCACATCCCCAACCAAATGCAGTCGGCTGCATGAGAGGCATTTTCTTTATGTCCTCCCGAGTACCCCTACCCAGCGAACGCCCCCAAAAAAGATATTGTGTCTACAGCTAGCGCGGATATAGGCGTGACACCCGTTATTATTGTCCCTCCTGTCCTGACAATCCTGGTCTTTGCATTGGTGAATGTTTTGAACGCTACCATGTACTAGTTGAGTATTAGCGTAGGGTACAGCATTGCACAGACTAGGCACACTTTCACAGGGTCTCCCAAGATGCCATCGCATTTTGAGAGACCCGAACCTGGAACCGGTTACAGTTATAAAAGTTAGTTACAAAAAAAGTGTAAAAAAAAAAAAAATATATATATATATAAAATAAAAAAAAATAGTTGCCATTTTATTGTTCTCTCTCTCTCTATTCTCTCTATTGTTCTGCTCTTTTTTTACTGTATTCTATTCTGCAATGTTTTATTGTTATTATGTTTTATCATGTTTGCTTTTCAGGTATGCAATTTTTTATACTTTACCGTTTACTGTGCTTTATTGTTAACCATTTTTTTGTCTTCAGGTACGCCATTCACAACTTCGAGTGGTTATACCAGAATGATGCCTGCAGGTTTAGGTATCATCTTGGTATCATTCTTTTCAGCCAGCGGTCGGCTTTCATGTAAAAGCAATCCTAGCGGCTAATTAGCCTCTAGACTGCTTTTACAAGCCGTGGGAGGGAATGCCCCCCCCCACCGTCTTCCGTGTTTTTCTCTGGCTCTCCTGTCTCAACAGGGAACCTGAAAATGCAGCCGGTGATTCAGCCAGCTGACCATAGAGCTGATCAGAGACCAGAGTGGCTCCAAACATCTCTATGGCCTAAGAAACCGGAAGCTACGAGCATTTTATGACTTAGATTTCGCTGGATGTAAATAGCGCCATTGGGAAATTGGGGAAGCATTTTATCACACCGATCTTGGTGTGGTCAGATGCTTTGAGGGCAGAGGAGAGATCTAGGGTCTAATAGACCCCAATTTTTTCAAAAAAGAGTACCTGTCACTACCTATTGCTATCATAGGGGATATTTACATTCCCCGAGATAACAATAAAAATGATTAAAAAAAAATAAAAATGAAAGGAACAGTTTAAAAATAAGATAAAAAAGCAAAAAAATAATAAAGAAAAAAAAAAAAAAAAAAAAAGCACCCCTGTCGCCCCCTGCTCTCGCACTAAGGCGAACGCAAGCGGCGGTCTGTCGTCAAACGTAAACAGCAATTGCACCATGCATGTGAGATATCACCGCGAAGGTTAGATCGAGGGCAGTAATTTTTGCAGTAGACCTCCTCTGTAAATCTAAAGTGGTAACCTGTAAAGGCTTTTAAAGGCTTTTAAAAATGTATTTATTTTGTTGCCACTGCACGTTTGTGCGCAATTGTAAAGCATGTCATGTTTGGTATCTATGTACTCGGCCTAAGATCATCTTTTTTATTTCATCAAACATTTGGGCAATATAGTGTGTTTTAGTGCATTAAAATTTAAAAAAGTGTGTTTTTTCCCCAAAAAATGCGTTTGAAAAATCGCTGCGCAAATACTGTGTGAAAAAAAAAAATGAAACACCCACCATTTTAATCTGTAGGGCATTTGCTTTAAAAAAATATATAATGTTTGGGGGTTCAAAGTAATTTTCTTGCAAAAAAAAAAAACTTTTTCATGTAAACAATAAGTGTCAGAAAGGGCTTTGTCTTCAAGTGGTTAGAAGAGTGGGTGATGTGTGACATAAGCTTCTAAATGTTGTGCATAAAATGCCAGGACAGTTCAAAACCCCCCCAAATGACCCCATTTTGGAAAGTAGACACCCCAAGCTATTTGCTGAGAGGCATGTCGAGTCCATGGAATATTTTATATTGCGACACAAGTTGCGGGAAAGAGACAATTTTTTTTTTTTTTTTGCACAAAATTGTCACTAAATGATATATTGCTCAAACATGCCATGGGAATATGTGAAATTATACCCCAAAATACATTCTGCTGCTTCTCCTGAGTACGGGGATACCACATGTGTGAGACTTTTTGGGAGCCTAGCCGCGTACGGAACCCCGAAAACCAAGCCCCGCTTTCAGGCTTTCTAAGGGCGTGAATTTTTGATTTCTCTCTTGACTGCTTATCACAGTTTCGGAGACCATGGAATGCCCAGGTGGCACAAACCCCCCCCAAATGACCACATTTTGGAAAGTAGACACCCCAAGCTATTTGATGAGAGGTATAGTGAGTATTTTGCAGACCTCACTTTTTGTCACAAAGTTTTGAAAATTGAAAAAAGAAAAAAAAAAAAGTTTTTTCTTGTCTTTCTTCATTTTCAAAAACAAATGAGAGCTGCAAAATACTCACCATGCCTCTCAGCAAATAGCTTGGGGTGTCTACTTTCCAAAATGGGGTCATTTGGGGGGGGGTTTGTGCCACCTGGGCATTCCATGGCCTCCGAAACTGTGATAGGCAGTGAAGAGTGAAATCAAAAATTTTCACCCTTAGAAATCCTGAAGGCGGTGATTGGTTTTCGGGGTCCCGTACACGGCTAGGCTCCCAAAAAGCCCCACACATGTGGTATCCCCGTACTCAGGAGAAGTAGCTAAATGTATTTTGGGGTGCAATTCCACATATGCCCATGGCCTGTGTGAGCAATATATCATTTAGTGACAACTTTGTGCAAAAAAAAAAAAAAAAAATGTGTCACTTTCCCGCAACTTGTGTCAAAATATAAAATATTCCATGGACTCAATATGCCTCTCTGGAAATAGCTTGGGGTGTCTACTTTCCAAAATGGGGTCATTTGGGGGGGTTTTGTGCCACCTGGGCATTCCATGGCCTCCGAAACTGTGATAGGCAGTAAAGAGTGAAATCATAAATTTACGCCCTTAGAAATCCTGAAGGCGGTGATTGGATTTCGGGGCCCCGTACGCGGCTAGGCTCCCAAAAAGTCCCACACATGTGGTATCCCCATATTCAGGAGAAGCAGCAGAATGTATTTTGGGGTGCAATTCCACATAGGCCCATGGCCTGTGTGAGCAATATATCATTTAGTGACAACTTTTTGTAAATATTTTTTTTTTTTTGTCATTATTCAATCACTTGGGACAAAAAAAATAAATATTCAATGGGTTCAACATGCCTCTCAGCAATTTCCTTGGGGTGTCTACTTTCCACAATGGGGTCATTTGGGGGGGTTTTGTACTGCCCTGCCATTTTAGCACCTCAAGAAATGACATAGGCAGTCATAAACTAAAAGCTGTGTAAATTACAGAAAATGTACCCTAGTTTGTAGACGCTATAACTTTTGCGCAAACCAATAAATATACGCTTATTGACATTTTTTTTACCAAAAACATGTGGCCGAATACATTTTGGCCTAAATGTATGACTAAAATTGAGTTTATTGGATTTTTTTTATAACAAAAAGTAGAAAATATCATTTTTTTTCAAAATTTTCGGTCTTTTTCCATTTATAGCGCAAAAAATAAAAACCGCAGAGGTGATCAAATACCATCAAAAGAAAGCTCTATTTGTGGGAAGAAAAGGACGCAAATTTCGTTTGGGTACAGCATTGCATGACCGCGCAATTAGCAGTTAAAGCGACGCAGTGCCAAATTGGAAAAAGACCTCTGGTCCTTAGGCAGCATAATGGTCCGGGGCTCAAGTGGTTAATGGTGTTCGCACAAATTTATTTGTCTGTTCGCATGTTCTGCTGCGAACCGAACAGGGGGGATGTTTGGCCCATCCCTAGTTCTCATTAAGAATCATGGGGGTACAACTTGTCAAGCAACTCGGAAGTCCAAGGTCGCCCAACTGTGAAACAAGTCATATATATTTTAATAGAAAGGAGCTCTCATTTATACTTGCATTTACATCAGCAGAACAAATGCAGGAAGTGATGTGTGCACATGGGCCAGAAGCAAATGTGTGGGGATGCCAAACAAATCAATGAACCCCACCCACACCAAATCTAACTACCAAATCCACCCCCGCATTGATTAAGCACAAGTACATATCATACCCTTATCCGGAAAATGAGCCGCACCTCCTCTTTGCTAAAGAGGGACCTCGCCATGTCCACCTAGATGGAGATCTTGACCAGCACAGGGACGTCCAGGTGATTACAATGACTTATTTCTGGGTCAGAAGGCGAAACTACACTCTTTTGATCGCTGCTACAAATATTTGATCGCAACCACTATTAGAATTTTATTATTTTTGTTTATTTGCAGATATGCAAATTTGTATTTCTACTTATGATATTTAAAGGCGTTCGATAAGAAATGGTGTCCCTGGGTTAGCAGCAGGAGGAAATCGTTCAGCTGAAATCACACTTTCATTCCCGCATGTCAGTCCCGACTGCAGGGGCAATTTCAGAGACATCTGTGCAGGTTTCTGCACTGATATCAATACAAATTGCACCCCAAAGTCACACCAATTAAAACAGTGCAATTGTCACTGCTTTGACATGTCAAATCGCACCAATGTGAACTAAAGCTGACACAAACACTGCCTATCCACCAGCTGAATTCATTACCTGCAATTCTCCACAGCTGTTATATATAAAGATTCTACCTTTATCATTTACTTGCAGGTGTGCAGAAGCCTAGGTTTACATTGGAGCAATTTGTCATGCAATTTGAGAGATCAAATCGCATGACTATTGGCAGCAATGGCACTGTTCCAATCGATGCAACATTTTTTTTGTAGCACCGCACCAATTTGCTAAAGTAGTTCCTGCACTACTTTTGCCGATTTCCGGTGCGACTTCAATAGACATTTGTGTATGAAGCCACACAGATGTCTATCAAGTAGCACCTAAAATCACGCTGACCTTGCTACTTTGAAATCGTGCTACTTCAAGTGAAGTAGCGCGATTTCAAAGTAGCATCAATGTGAACCAGGGCAAAGAGATTAGTTTTTTGGTGCACAAATACATATTGAAATAAAATATAAGAGATATTGCACTTTCCCAAAACCACCACCCACAAACTAAAGGGAAGAAAGTAGAAGAAAAATAAAAAACAAAACACAACAAAGCTCAATTATGGACTTTTATTTTACCAGCAGAAAAACAAAAAAATTACATTTACTAGCTTCAAAAAATTTTGGACAGGATATATGGTGCTACATTTAGCAATGGGATTTTAAGGGCCCTGCTCATAGGAGCTTACAATCTAAAATTAGACAAAACCTTAGAGTGTACACAGCTTTAATTTCTGTGTAATTGCCATTGTAATTCTGTGTAATTGCCATTAGGGCAACACATCACATTGTTATCTGCAAGATTATAGAAACATACTTAACAGTCATTCTTACAAAGCATTCCCACATAATATTACAAAAGACTTATGACACCCACCACCAGCCCACAATCCACACATACATACATTGGTGACCATGTTCTGCTGGAAGCTGCATTTCGGTGTACACGATTAAACAAGATAAAAAAAAGAGTAGGTCAGCAGATGCTTCCAAACGATGTTTGCATGATCAGACAGGAACAATACACACACAACATTGACAGCATGGCCACATAAACCCACTTTTGATATGAAAAAATGCACAAGAATTTCATCAAATCTCCCAATAGCATTCCTTCTCCCCCACAAAATCACAGCAAAAAACCTGACCTTCTCAGGCCAAACGAACCCCCCTACTGCAGGCCTTTATATAAGAGAGGTTGTATTGTTAGCACAAGGACACACCCAATAGAAGTACACGCCCACCAGTATCTTTCAATCTGTCTCTTCATGTATGTCTAAAGTGATTGCACCTGATGGGCAGGAACACATAATAGTGTTCGCAACTCTGTTAGCCTTGGCTATGTGCATCAAATCTCCAACTACAGGACAAAGATCAAAGTCCATTTGCATCCACATAAACAAAGCAACAGTTTTCTAAGCATATGTACCTGTGCCGTGTAAACCCTAAAATTTGAAATGTCCAAGTCCCTGGGCATGATTTGTGCTAATAAACGTTAACATCAGTCCCTGGCTGCAATGAGCTTCCAATATAAAGTCCAAAGTTACCTTTCTTACATTAGAACATTTTTCGACAGGAGACAAATAAAATGCCTGCATGTCTTTGGATTGTGGTGAGAAACCCACACAGGGAGAACATATAAACTTCAACACAAGGATTAGCATGTTGGGGAATTGAACCAACATCCCAGGTGCTGCTAGACAGAACTGCTACCCACTTACCCACCAGGCATCCCCACATATGTTCTCTGCATCTCTGTGGTGTGAACCAGCCCTAAGTCCATAGCCATGCTCAATGTCACAAGCAATATACAATTTATTGGCCTAAGTATTGGGATGCCTGCCTTTAAACGCACATGAACTGTAATGGCATCCCAGTATTAGTATTGGGTTCAAAACTTATTTGGCCCACCCTTTGCAGCTATAACAGCTTCAACTCTTCTTGTCCACAAGGTTTAGGAGTGTGTCTATGGGAATGTTTGACCATTCTTACAAGTGCATTTGTGAGGTCAGGCACTGATGTTGGACGAGAAGGCCTGATCTACAGTCTCCTCTCTAATTCATCCCCAAGGTGTTCTGTTGTGTTGAGGTCAGGACTCTGTGCAGGCCAGTCAAGTTCCTCCACCCCAAAATCACTCCTCCATGTCTTTATGGACCTTGCTTTGTGCACTGGTCCAAATAATTTGGTGGAGGGGTAATTATGTTGTGGGGTTTTTTTTCAGGGGTTGGGCTTGGCCTCTTAGTTCCAGTTAAGGGAACTCTTAAGGCATCAGCATACCAAGACATTTTGGACAAATTTCATGCTCCCAACTTTGTGTGAACAGTTTGGGGAAAGCCCCTTCCTGTTCCAACATGTTTGCACACCAGTGCACAAAGCAAGGTCCATAAAGACATGGATGAGCAAGTTTGGGGTGGGGAAACTTGACTGGCCTGCACAGAGTCCTGGCCTCAACCCGATAGAACACCCTTTGGCTGAATTAGAGTAGAGACTGCGAGCCAGGCCTTCTCATCCAACATCAGTGCCTGGCCTCACAAATGCACTTCTGGAAGAATGATCAAACATTCCCATAGGCACACTAAACCTTGTGGACAGCCTTCCCAGAAGCTGTTCTAGATGCAAAGGGTGGACCAAATCAAATTTTAACCCTACGGACTAAGACTGGGCTGCCATTAAAGTTCATGTGTGTGTAAAGGCAGGTGTCCCAATACTTTTGGCTAAATAGTGTATCTGGAAAAGACTTACAATGGTGGTGGAACCCTCCTACACATAACTACTACATTTAGACATAATTATAGGACCTGGGAGATGAGACAACTTCCCCACATGCAGTAACATGGTTGGGATTTGAACCCAGACCCTCAGGGATACTAAGCAGAAGTTCTAACCTCTAAGACATGGAGCTGCCACATGTGAGAACCTCCCAGTGTTGCCAACCTGCCAGGTTGAAATTTACTGACACAACACCCAAAATTTACTGGCACAGTCAAGTTTTTACTGCCATATCCAAAAGTTACAAAATTACAATTTTAAGTGCAAATTTCAGTATTTAGGCTACAAAACAAGTACAATATGCAAATAGCAATGTGATTTAAGGTAGATATTAAGGCAAAAACATATTTCTTATTTTATTTTCGATATAAGTAAGTCGATGTAAGTAGCTCAGGGACAGGACTCAGGAGGGCAAGAAATTAGAATGGGTGGCACACACACAAGAAATTGACCCCAAATGACACTGACAGCAGTGTGCAGCAGCACAGATGATGATGGCACCTCACTAACATGATACGCTGTGGCGTCACCTTTAGGGGGTTTTACAAGGGGGAGGGTTATATTAGGGGGATTACACGGGGGGAGAACTGTGCTGATGCGCTAGCCTGCTCAGTGCCCCTGATTGCTCAGTGGCCCGAGGGGGGGGTGACACCAAATTTTACCGCACCAGGTGACACCAATCCTATTGACGCCACTGATGACACGTCCCCTCCTGAGTCACAGTGACCCACTCTCTGCATGCCAGGTGGTCCCTTCAGTCCACTCCCGGATTGCCTTCCTTCCCTTCCACAGACCAGCACATAAGGCTCCGGCTGCTCTGTTCCCTACACTATGACGTCGCGTGACACACTGCCGGCACAGGCGGAACACACTGTAGCAGGCACTTGGATGGTCTCGGTCAAGCTGCACAGCCATATTTTTTACTGGCAACATTTTTCTTTCACTGGCATTTACTGGCAGAAGAAAAGTGCCCATTTTTTACTGGCTGCCAGTAAAAATACTGGCGGTTGGCAACACTGGAGCCTCCTACACATAACTACACATAAATACACATAAAAACACATAAATACTGCATTTCTATGGACATACAAGTGATGGAATTACATTACTCAAGAGTTATTCTTCTTGATTTATTCTGTGATATTTGGTGTTTTTTTTGTGGGTGAGAGTAGAATATTACCCTCAAATTTTTGAGAATTACATTTTAATTTCTGATGTTGGTACATATATCACAATTTTATGGGCTCAAATTATGAATATTTGGAAAAAATAGAAAGCACAAAAAAATGTGATTAATTTTAAATTTGCGTCAGCAATGGTATTGTTTGTGGATTATAAAGACTCCTGTGTGAGTTTAGGTTAAAGATTGTTGTGAGATTGAGAGTAACAAGTGAAAGTGACAGAGAAAAATATATTTTATCAAAACATCAAAACATTCCACATTGTAGCATTCTTCAAATCAAAATATTTTAAGTAGAAGCAACAATGTTGCAAAGGAATATTTATTTCACAGAAAGATACATTTCATCTCAACATTAAAAGGTTTTTTTGTGAAAGTTAGAATTGTTCCATTAGAATCAGTGACTGAAACTTCATTTGGACTAAATTAGAGCAGATTTTAACTTCCAAAAAATGTTCTCTAATTAGCTCTCATTTTGGTATTTACTATAGCTCCAGGTAAAAAAGACACTTGAGTTAAAATGAGAGTTATTTTCAGGTCTGAGCATGCTCAGTTGTGTTGGCACCTAGTTGTCCAAAACGGGGAATTTTTCACTTTTCAG